>OZ018318.1:157949776-158549776 GCA_963969495.1 Ceratothoa steindachneri | reverse complement strand
GATTGAGTCTAAAAAAGATACTGTGAGTGGTAGGAAAGGGGGTGAATGGAAGAGAGTGGAAAGTAAGAGAGGAAGTAAGCATGGTTCTAAGGTTAAGGATAGGAAGGCGAGAGGGAAGAGTGTGGATTCGCTATACTCAGATGAGGGAGAGAGTGACGATATGATTGGAATGAGTGAGGCCAAGAGTAGCTCTTCGGAGAGTGAAGTGAATGTGGGGAAAGGAATTTTGATTAGGGAAGTGCCAAGGATTGATAAGTTTAGATTGCATGGGGTAAAGAGTATGGATGAGTTCTTCGGGGATTTTGAGCGGTACTGCAAGCTCAAGTACCCGCAGAACAAGGGTCACTGGGTGAGTGTTCTGAGAGATTGTTTGGATGGGAAAGTGTTGGAGTTTTTGCGAGTGATAACGAGTGTGGGAGAGCCAAAGTACGATGTAGTGAAGAAGAGATTGATTCGGCAGGTGAAATGAATGAGAGTGTGAAGTATAAAAGGGTGAATGAATTTGAGAAGGCTCTAATGGGGAAGAGTGAAAGTGTGAATATGTATGCACATAGACTTGAGAGTATGGCAAGAACGAGGTATGGTGATGATGACGTAAATGAATGTAAACCACTGATGAGGAAGTTTTTGGACACGATCCCGCGAAAGGTGAGTGAATGGCTAAGTGGAAAGAGAAAGGAGAGAGTGAGACTGACAGGTGAACGGTTGATGAGGGAGGATGTGTTGGAACTGTTAGAAGATAGACGATTTGATGATGAAAGCGATCTAGAAGAGGATGGATGGTACAGTGTAAATGTTGGGGGTAAGAAGCCCAGGAGCTTTCATCCACCCCAGCAGTTTGTCAGCTACAGGGATGCCCTGAAGGATGCACCAGCTGGAGTGATGTCGAACTTCCTGGGCCGGCAGAATGGATGGGTAAATGGAGGGTGGTCGAATGGAAGGGGGCAGATGAATTTCAAGCGTGGGAACGGATATATGAGAGAGAAACCGAGGTATCTCCCAGAAAACGAGAGACCGAATGGTGGGAGAAAGATTGTGGAATGTCGTCAGTGTGGAAGGAAAGGTCATATGTTGGCAGAATGTAGGTGGACGTCTGGTGCATGTTTTGGGTGTGGTAAGAAAGGGCATATGATAAAGGATTACCAGGAAAGTGTGAAAGAGTGCTTCAAATGTAAAGAAAGAGGCCATTTGAAGAAAGAATGTCCAAAGTTGAATGGTGGAGCAAATGCTGTGGGGAGTGGAAGATTTGCATGTGGTAAGGCCAGTCATTATGCAAGGATGTGTTGTGACCAGAGGAATGTATGTAGCTATTGTGCGATGGAAGGACGTTCAAGTGAAAAGTGTTGGATTAGACTGAGAGCACAAGGTGTGGATGGAAAGTCTGAAGCGGAAAACTGAATTGTAAGAGGGTACCTGCTGAAGTATCCTCTGGGTGCATGAGTGTGAGTAATGTGTTGGTAAGTCTGTCTAGTGTGAAAGTGCTGTCTGGTAGGAAGTATGAGTGTCTGAGTGTGAAGATGGAATTGAATAGAATTGAGTGTTTGGCTTTAATAGATTCTGGATGCAAGGCGAGCTTGGTGTATAAAGATGTGTATGACAAGTTGAGTGAGAAAGCCCTCCTGTCTGAGTGTAAGGGTAGTTTGGTAGGTATTGGTAGTAGGAGAGTGCCTGTGATTGGAATGATAAGGTCACCTGTTCGAATGCATGGTATGATGATGAATGAATGTGAATTCTCTGTGATTGATAAGGTGAGTAGTGAGTATGGTGTGATTTGGGAGTATGATTTTATGCAAATGAATAGTATGGTTGTGCATCCTGCGAGTGATCAGATTGAGAGAAAGATTGGTAAAAATGGGGTGTATAAATTATATGTAGGGAAAGATGGTAGCGTTTTGAAGAGTGTGTTTACTGGTATTGAGGTGACTGCTATGGAGAATGTAAGGCTTGTGAAGGGTGAAAGGGTGTCTGTTAGAGTGAGTTGGAGTAGGGATGTTAGTTTGAATGTGGGTGAGAACACTGTGATATTGGATGGAAAGGATGCATGTTATAAGGTAAGGCGTGTTGCTGGTGTGTTTGATGGCTTGATGAGAATGAATGATCCTTTTGTATGTGTGCAGGCGGACCCCAGGGTGAAAGGACAGGTGAGGAGTATCCAAGTCGGAGATGTACTGGGTCACCTCTCCACTGTCAATGAGGTAGGTATGGATGATAGTACGGATGTCAGGGTGAATGTTGCAGGTGAAAAGACGTATGAATGGACGTATGATGAAATTGGATGGATGTTTGACTGAGTATGAAAGGAAGGATGTGCATCGAATGATATTTGAACAAAAGGGAGCCCTCAGTAAGGGTGATCTGGATTTTGGGGTTGCAAAACTTCCGGAATTCAAGATTGTCCTGAAGGAGGACTCCCCAATCTATCAGCGGCCAAGGCATTTCCAACGTCCAGTTGCTGATGAGATTGAGGAGCAGTGTGTAGAATTAGAGTAATTGGGGGTGATTGAAGAGAGGGAGAGTGCATGGAATAGTCCAATTGTACCTGTACATAAGCCGGATGGAAGATTGCATCTGTGTGTGGATTATCGAAAGGTGAATGAAAGGACTGTGAAAGAAAGGTTTCCGATGTGTGTGGTATCTGAGTGTATGTATAGTATGCATGGGATAGAGTGGTTTACGAAGCTGGATCTGGTACGGGGGTATTACCAGATGCCGATTGCTGAGGAGAGCCGGCCAGTAACTGCCTTCTATTCCACAAAGAGGCATTACCAGTTCTGGAACCTCAGCTTTGGGTTGGCTAATGCTGCTGGAGCCTTCCAGCGGGCAATGAATGTTGTGTTGAGTAAGTTTGCGAGTAAGAATGTGATTGCGTTTATAGATGATATTTTGATTATGACTGAGACTTTTGAGGAGCATATGAGATTGGTGAATGATGTGTTGAGAACGTTGGAGAGTGTTGGTGTCAAGGTGAAAGTGGCAAAAGTGTGAATGGTTTACGAAAGAAGTGGAATTCCTTGGGCATATGGTGAGTGAGAATGGGTGGCAAAAATCACCGAAGTATGTTGAGAAGGTGCGAATGTTTCCAAAGCCGGTGACTGTAAAGCAACTGAAGTCGTTTTGGGGTTTGATTGAGTTCCAGCGAAAGTTTATACGTGATTGTTCCTGTGTGAGTAAGCCTCTGACTGAGTGGATGGGCATGAAAGGTAGTACAGTTGTCAGGTGGAATGATAAGATGAATGAGGCATATGAGAAACTGAAAGAGGCAGTGGCTGAAGATGTTGAATTGGCGTATCCAGATTATAGTGTGAATGCTAACAAGCTTGAATTGTATACAGATGCGAGTGGGTATTGTATGGGAGGTTTTCTGATGCAAAAGCAGCGTTTGAATGGAGAGAATGTCAGGCGAATAATTGGGTATGTATCCAAGGCTATGAATGTTGCAGAAAGAAAGTATTCGACTGTGGAGCGAGAGTTGGCTGCGATAAGGTATTGTTTGAAAGTGTTGCGTCCATTTTTGTATGGTGTGAAGTTTGTGATCAAAACAGATCATCAACTTCTTGTGTATCTGCAGAGTATGAAATGGACTGATAGTAGGATTGCAAGGACTTTGGAAGATTTGAATGACTTTGACTATGTGATTGAGTATGTGCCTGGTGAACGGAATGGAGTGGCTGATTTGATGTCAAGGTATCCTGGTACGAATGATGAAGATGTGTGTGGAGTGAGTGATCCTGAGTATTTGCCGAAAGGGATTATGAATGGAAAAGAGAGTAAGGGTGGTGGTGATTCCTTGTTTGAGAGTGTATGGAATGGTTTGCAAGATTTGAAGAGTGATGGAGTAGACGTGAGAGTGCCTGATAGTGTGGATGATTTAAGGAAGGAGGTAATGAATGAAGTGTGTAGGAAGCCTGAAAGCATTGGTATGGCAAAGGTGCGGAACTTCATGAAAGAATTGAGAGCGATGTGTAAGCAAGGGTCCCGCCATTTCAGGAAGTGTTGATTGTAGTGAGTCATTTGTATGGAGTGATTGTTTATGTGCACTTTGGTGGTGAGAGGCCGATTGTGTACAAAGATGAGAAGATGAAGGGTTTGAATCCTAATGTGGTACATCTGCAATGTTTGAGCGGTGTGCACTACAATTGGGTGATTGAAAAGTGTTCATATATGAGAGAGAAGAAGGATTGTCTGGATGAAGATGAGTGTGTGGTGAGTGATGATGTGGGAGTTGATGATGGTATGGATGTCAGTGCTGATGTTGGGGTGCTTGTTCCTTCTGTGTATTGCAAACATGGTGGACCTGATATGATGGAAGCAAGAGTGAAAGTTGGTCAAAGGTTGTTCTGTGGTTTGATTGATACTGGAGCGAAAGTGCCTTTAGTGAATGAGAGGATTCTGAGTAAGTATGATGAGTTTAGATGTTGCAAGCATAAACCTGTGAAGTTACGGATAAGTGGATTGGGGAATGGCATGATAGTGGCATGGGAACAGGTTAGTCTGAAAGTGAGTTTGGGTAATGGTGTGAATGTGAAGCATGACTTTGTGATTCTGAAGGATGAGCAAATGCCGTGTTGTTTCTTGCTTGGTGTAGACTTTATGAGATTGAATGATTTGTCTTTGGATGCTGATAAGGATTGTCTTATGAAAGGTGAATGTGAGGTGAATGCCTGATAGTGTGGTTGACTTAAGGAAGGAGGTAAGGAGTGAAGTAGGTAGGAAGCCTGAAAGTATTGGTATGGCAAGGGTGCAGACCTTCATGAAAGAATTGAGAGCGATGTGTATGCCAGGGGTCCCTGCACTTTGGTGGTGAGTAACAACAAGGAGTAACAACAAGGAAAGAAGGTACCCTAGGAGACCTTACGGTCCATTCAAAGAGGGTACCTTTGGACTAGCAATCGAGCGGGCACATGGCTGCTCAATTGTTTTGCGTCCCTAAACGGCCACTTTTCAAGACTTTGTCTAGTCTTGACTTGAACTGGTCAACAGATTCACTAGTGACAACTTCCACTGGAAGTGCGTTCTGAGTAAATATGATGAGTTTAGATGTTGCGAGCATAAGCCTGTGAAGTTACAGATAAGTGGATTGGGGAATAGAATGATAGTGGCATGGGAAGAAGTTAAGATGGGAGTGAGTTTGGGCAGTGGTGTGAATGTGAAGCATGACTTTGTGATTCTGAAAGAAGAGCAAATGCCGTGTTTGTTTCTTGCTTGGTGTAGACTTTATGAGATTGAATGATTTGTCTTTTGATGCTGATAAGGATTGTCTTATGAAAGGTGAATGTGAGGTGATGAAGTTGAATGAGTGTGCGAAGAATGTTGTCAAATTTTGTGGTATGATTGAGTTGGTCATGGATGATGAGAATGAGATTTTAAGTGATGATATTCTAGAGATGCAAGAGATGTGTCCTTTTGTTAGTGGGTTGAAGAGGTGTGTAATGACGCATGTTGATTTGAATGAATGGCCAGTGTTTAAGTGATTTTAAAAGGTATGCTAAGGATTTTGTTGTTTGTATGGATGTTGTATATTTTGTGAGGCATGTGAAGGGTGATGATGATATGTATGTACCTGTGATGTCCTTGGTTGGTATGATTGGTCTGGTGAAGATTGTGCATGATAATTATGGGCATATGGGTAAGTTTAAACTGTGGGAGTGTATGAAGGAGCATGTGTTCCATCCATTTCTTGAGAACTGTTGTGAATGATGTTGCAACTACGTGTGAAAGGTGTCAGAAGCGAAAGTGCAAGGTGTGCAAGTGAAACTACCAATGTTGAAAGTTGATGCAAAAGAACCATTTGAATTGGTAGTGATTGATTGTGTGTCTTTGCCCCGTACGAGTGCTGGGAATGTTGGTATGGTTGATCATAAAAGTAAGTTTGTGTATGCAGCGCCTGTGAGAGATAAAAGGAGTGTGACTGTTGCGTGTGTGGTTGAGCAGTTTGTTTTTTCCTATGTGTGTATGGAAGCCTAGAAGATGTCTGAGTGATAATGGGCCTGAATTTGTAGGAGAAGGGTTTGAGCAAATGTTGAGAGAGAATGGTGTGGAGCATGTGAGAACAACTCCATATGTACCGTCTTCAAATGGATTGGCTGAACGTACTATAAGAACCTTGTGTGAGATGTTGAGAATGATTAGTACAACAGTGAATGACTGGGATGTATGGCTGGGAA
The DNA here is from genome assembly GCA_963969495.1 of Ceratothoa steindachneri. NCBI lineage: Eukaryota > Metazoa > Arthropoda > Malacostraca > Isopoda > Cymothoidae > Ceratothoa > Ceratothoa steindachneri. Next base: position 158,543,612 of record OZ018318.1, on the reverse strand, counting down.
GAGTGTTGTGGGCATATAATTTGACTGTGCATAGTGCAACTGGAATGTCCCCATGTCAGTTTGTGATGAATTTTGAAAGGCGAGTGAAAGATAGGTTTCGTTTGAGTGAAAGTGAGCAGAATGTATGGCATGAGGCACATGAAAAGTTCCGTTCGTTTGAATTAGGTGCGAAAGTATTGAAGGTGAAAGAAGTGAAGGGTAGGTTGAATGTGTCAAAGATGAATGAGAAGTTTGATGGACCTTATAGAGTTGTGAGAGTTTGGGAAAATGGAGTGACATATGTTTTGGAAAGTTTGAATGATGGTATGACTGAGAGAGTGAGGGCTCATCAGAGTCAGTTAAGGAGATGGAGAGAACCTCCTGACTACCTGGTGAGCCATCCGGTGTATGAATTGTGCAAAGAGAGAAATAGGGTGCCTGATGATGAGAAGGTGTGTGATAGTATGGATCTGTCTGGGAAAGAGCTTGTCTTGGTCTCGAGGAGTAAAAAGCATACAAAGAAGAGTGAAAGATAGAATGCAAGTACGAATGAAAGTAAGTCTGAGCAGAGTCTTTCTGGTATGGAGGATCTTGAAAGGGAGATTGAGTTTTTGCGTAAACAGGTGAGTGATTTGGCTGGTATAAGTAGAGGAGTGAGTGAGCTGCCTGTGTCTGAATTTTCTGGTTTTGGGAACAGTATGAATGATAGTGTGTTTAGGCAGAATGAACCTAGTGTGGCTGATTTGGGGGGTTTTGTGAATGGTAATAGTAGGGGTGAGTTTGATGTAGTGAATGATGAAGTGGCTGATTTTTCAGGTTTCTGGTGGGAACCAGTTGAAAGGGTTTCTGGTATGCCTGTTGAGAATACAGGGAATGTGAGTGACCTGTCTGTTTCGCAAGAATGTACCTTGAGTTGAATGAGAGCTGTGAGTGAGGAGCTGATGAATGGGGGTAGGAAGAGTGAAGGTTCTGAAGAGTATGAAAGAATTCCGTCGTGAGATGGGAGAACTGGTAATGAAGGCTAAGAGTATGGTTGATGAGATGATCCATAGTGACGATGAGACTGACAGGATGACTGACGAACAACCCTGACCGATTGCTACGCATAGCCAGAGACCAGTAGAAGAGTGTGAATGGATGCAGAAGGGTGCGATTGATCACAAGGGGTACTGTGAAGAGTGATTGAAAAGGTTTTGCATGTGACTGTGGTCGAATGGCTTAAGGAAGGAGGGGTGTGGGGGAGCGGTGTATGTGTGTCTGTAGGGCAATTCTCCCAACCCCCTTTACATATATCTTTCCCTACCCCTGTGTGAGTGTGTGGGTATAATTTGCCTTCCAATTTTTTTTATTATGAATAATAATAACTGATTGTACTCTCTTTTCAGAGATATAATTTTTCTAAATATTTAGATAGTTAAAATATATCTATATAAATAATTGTTTGTCCAGCGCATTGGGATATACCCTAGAATAAGGTTGGAATGCAGGTTTAGTGTTGCTTTCGGCCCGCTACAGCACATAGTCTACCATCAACACTCCCTCAGAATCCCAGAAGATGGTGGCCATGATCTTCTCAGCTGAGGGTTAGGTCTGGAACTTGATGGGGGTCGGACAGCCCCTGTGCTTCCAGACCATGCTTTTGAGCTTGGTCTCAGGATCCCAGTGATGGACCCACGTTTCATCACTTGTCACTATGCGTGACTCGAATCCCGCTGGGTCTTGGTTGTACAGGAGCAGCAGCTACTTCTAACTTTGACGACGTTGAAGTTGATCATGGGGTGTGAGGTTTCTAGGAACCCAACAGGCAGAGACCTTGGTCATGGTTAAATTGTCATGGATGATGTTGATAACACTTCCATGTGATATTCTAAGTTCTCGCTCAATTTCTTCAACCTTCACCCATCGATTTTTTAGGATCATCCTCTCCACACAGGCCACATTGTCCTTGTTGGTCACGTCTGACGGGTGTCCTGGACGGGGGTCATCTTCAAGGGACTCAAGACCATTGCGGAACACCCTATTCCAGTGAGCAATGGTTGCATAGGAAGGGGCGGTGTCGGTGTACACCGCAACCATGCGTTCATGGATCTCTTTTGCATTCTTGCCTTCCTTGGTGAAAATATTTGATCACTGCACGGTGCTCAACCTTCTACATTGTTGAAAGATTTGTGATTGATGATCTGCGATCAGCTACTGCTTCTTAAATAGACGAGGCAGGAGCGTGCGGTTGCAGGTCCTGACTTGCATTAACTTGTCCTAACACCCCCACAAACAGCCATCCCCCTTCCTCTGTTTTGCCCTACCGATTCGCAAAACTTAGACTGCTCCTCGTAACTTACCTCATGTATGGGTTTTATTGTCATTGATTATCACAGCAGTGTGATTTAACATCTTTAAGAATAAGTAGTGATTTTTAACCCATTAGTCGCCAAGCGAATTGCTTTGAAATCGCCCTCAAACAATTTAGCCTTGCTACCTCGTAATGGAAAATAATAAAAATAAAATATTTAAATCCTTTATTATAAATCAAATATCATTTTAATTACAAAGAATTATTCTATTGATTTAACCTAAAAATTATTAATAGACTTCTACATATTTAGAATTATGATTGGAAATATTTGCTTGTTGGTCAAAGTTATTTCTTGTTAACTGAAGAAATGAATTGTTACATTTTAGTTACCGCTTCTAAGCCAACGCCATTTTATAGAAAACATTGATTATATCTTATGGATAATATTTTTATATGAAAGTATTTTTAAAATTTGGGGAAACAATGGAAAAAATTTTTTTTGCCTGAATAGGCTTTCTCCCATTAGTCCTCTTTGAATAACATGCTGATTTTAATTGAATGATTTTTAAATGATTTTAATTGGACAAAAAACAAAAAACATAAGTATATTAACAAAAAGGAAGTCCTCAAAAAATGGTTGTTTAGACGTGTGTGAAGCATAAATCAGCCCCCTTTTTTTGGTTGCTTTATGGTGAGGCCTTCAACAAAGTAAAGTTACTCTCATACATAAATCTCTGTTTACAAATAAAGAAGGACTGACCTAAGCCATTTATGTATTTTAATTAGATGATTACTCACTAACATAAGAGTTTGATGAAAAAAAGAAGATGAATATCATAATAATCAGGGCGAATACAAGTGTAAAAGTGAAAAGCCACATAAGGCCCTCAGGCAATTATGTAGCACTGAGTCAATCTCATATAAAAGGCTCTCAGGTGACTAATGGGCTAATCTTACCTGGATCATCCAAATCCTCTTCTGATAATTCGGTTTGGAGCTGCTGACATTTTTCTCTGTGAGATTTCAGTCTTGCTACTATTCCTTGTAACTCAAGTTTACAATGTTTCTATATAGCTCTCCATCCTTTCCCTGACTTTGAAGAAATTCTGTCAAAATGTTTCCACACTGAATCACTCTTCCTTCCAGTTACATTAATCCTGGTGGTCAGTGACATCTCTACGCTCTTGCAGTTAGCTCAGGAATGAGTAGCTGGCCTTTAACACGCAAAAAGTCAAACTACTACACAGTGGCACAAGTCTGGCCATGTCTTAACATGATGTAAAAGGAACAGGACATAGACAGAGAGATGATGCAATCCTGTTCAGTGGCTACTGGGCTGCTTGACAGGTTCAAACATATTGTAACCAAGTGAGAGATGATGCAACATACTGTAAAAACACTTCAAAATGTGTTATAAACTAATATATATATATATATATATATATATATATATATATATATATATATATATATATATATATATATACACACAAGTTGCTGTTCTCTTCCTTAATAGGAAGAACTTGGTTAAACAGGCACTCCTGCGGGGTGTGGCCTACGGCCTTATTTGCTAATCTTAACCGCCTTTTTTAATCCCCTTTATAGACTTTATTTTAACACCCTGAACACCCTTTTCTCCATCTTTATCTTCTTCATCATCATCTCCATCATCATCATCATCTCCATCTCCTCCTTCTTCTTCTTATAAAGGAATTATTAGAAATAACTTTGATAAAAAAATTAAATAAATATACTTAGGTTACAACCGAACTAAATGAAAAAATCTTGTTCTTAAAATATAGGGTTATGGATATATATATATATATATATATATATATATATATATATATATATATATATATATATATATATATATATATATATATATATATATATATATATATATATATATATATATATATATATATATATATATATATATATATATCTCTTTCCAAATATTTTCATGTTGATTAACAAAAAAAAATTAATCTTATTTAAATAAAAAAATTGATATAAATAAAAAATTCTGATTTTTTTTAGTGGTATTCAATGCCACTAAAACTGCCACCCATCCCTTTATGCTTTATTAAACCTTAAGGGGCTGCACAAATCAAAAGGTCCTGAGCATACAACCGTCACTTGGAACAATTGGTCCTTTTATGGTTTTAGGCCTATGGAAAATTCCATTGAATTCCTAACACTAGTTTTTCTTGAGACAAATCTATTTTCTCTCATGACATACTCCCATTCAGTTTTATTTATATTTCCTTTTTCAAATCATTTACTCATGGGGGTTTCAATATGAGGATGTTTAATTTTTTTTAAACCTTTTTTTTCTCCAGCGCTGATGGGATCCTCCATTTTCTTAGTGTGGCACTTAAGGGGTTAAGGATAAGCAACCCCATCATTTTGTTGATATCAAATTGGCCCTGCATATTGATGTACAGCATATCTCATCCATTCAGGTTTATCATTGAGTAGGATGCCCCAAGCACACCACCTCACAAACACTCCCATCATCGACTCCCCCCCTCATAGCATCTTCTCTCTCTCAAACATTTATGCACATAATCAACCTACCAAATAGGCATTCTTCCAAACCCTTCTCACACCTGGACACACTCATATTCTCACCCAAATCTTATTTCCTTCTATTCTTCTTACATGTAATACCACCTCAAACACTGTCACAACCTCATTCCTACCATAAACATCTCTTACCCAGTTGTTCCTCACTCTATCCATCTTTTGGACACCAAGCATCCTTCTCAAGTTGTCCATTTTCACTGCTCTCACATACAACCAACTTTGGCACTGGCATACTTTCATGCAGCTTCCTGACACAGTTCATACTCAAAACAGATTCACTAATGCCACTATGCCACATGCGGATGTTGAGAGGAGAGCCCCTCAACCAGTTGAAGGGGTTTCTCGTGTTACCTCATCCTCCCTTATACCTAGGGAGGGAAAGGTTGACCTTGGAGGCAGATCCTCATGCAAGGTCCACTATTACTTTCACTTGTTGCCATAGTATGAGAAGAGAAAAGGGCCTCATGGAAAGTAGATACTATGACATCCCAATGACTGGGGAGGTTAAGAGATAAGTCTCCATAGGATCAGAAATTCCAGAATGTGATCATTTACTTATCATGATATATGTAGCATGTGTACGACCAGCTCTATTGTATGGTGCTAAGAATTGGCCCTTAACATGTTATATGCAAAGTGTGCCATCAGTGGTACACACTTTGAATTTGCCTGCTGCAAAGTGAGCCATCCTTGGTAGACATTATATATATATTTTAACTGTAAACCAATTTTTCACAATTAAATATCATCTATATATATTATAATATAAATTTGTTTAGAAAAAGGGTAAAGAAATATGATTCTAGTAAAATTATTTTATTGACATAAGTATTACCAGTAAAATATAAATGTTTTCCATTTAACATTTTGCAATTAAAAATTGTAAAAGAAATATGATTTTCACTAATTTTTAATTGCTTTCTGTGTATATCATTGATTCTTTCCTTTTTCCTAAATGCATGGGCCTAAATTAAAAACATTTAAAAATAGTAATGCAATTTTTTTTTTTTTTAATTAAGGGGCTATCTGGCGACTGCCGACTTAGGCATTAGTCGCCGTAAACAAACAGCCTAGTTCTAGGCTACTTTAAAAATTAAACAGGAAACAATAAAAAGAAATAACAATAACAATAAAAAAGAAAAAACAAAAACAATAACAAAAACAACAACAACAATTAAACTGGGTTAAATGAAAGGGAGAAGGCCAGCCTCCCCCAAAAAGTCAATAAGTCCACTAGTCATGGTGCACGCACTCGTCCCGAGTACAAGGGGCAGGCGGTAGCGACCCCGCCCATCCCGGTACCGGGACAGGTATCGTGCGCGAAGATCACCCAGAATGGGACATTTGACAAGAATGTGCCGAACAGTCTGGGGGACGACGCAGTCGTTGCAATAGGGCGCAGGCGAGCGCTCCATCAAGTAGCGATGCGTCACACGAGTGTGACGCATGAGTCCGATTCGAAGACGACAGAAAGCAACCTGAAGCCGCCGCGGCATTGGGGGATAGGTCCATGGGAACAGTCGCGGCGCAATGGCACGCAACTTTAAGTTCCCCTCGACCGTCTCCCATCTTCTTTGCCAAGCAGTCTGAAGAGCTGCCCGTATTCCTGCCATGTAGTCAGTGTGAGGAAGAGCGAAACGCTGGTCCGGTCGCAGAGTCCTCGCGGACTCTTTGGCGCCCTCATTCCCCGCAATTCCTACATGTCCAGGAACCCAGCAGAAGATAATCTCGACATCTGCCCGGCTCGCCAAAACCGTGGCGTCCTGGATTTCGCGAACCAGGGGATGCGGAGATTCCAATGCCCCGAGAGCACTCAGGGCGCTTTGTGAGTCGCTATAGATCACAATCCGGTCTCCGAACCGAGCACGTCGCGTAATCTCCCGTACCGAGTGGTGTATTGACACCAGCTCGGCCGTGAAGACAGACGCAGCGCCTGGTAGAGCCCCGCTGACTTCAAACAGAGGGGATACGGCGTGGAAGCCGACCCCCTCTTGGGACTTGGAGCCATCCGTATACACTGGCACGGTACCAGCGTGACACGATGTGTGCTCCAAAAAGGTCGAACGCAATACTCCCGGCGCAGTACAAGCTTTGGGAGCAGAGGCGTGGCGACAAATAGCCAAATGTGGCACCCTCCAGGGTGGCGTCCTGGGCAGAACCAGGGGCGCCACCGGCCCGAGAGCTATATCTACCTCTCGAAGGAGTTTCCTGGCCCTAAACCCAAAGGGCTTAGGGTATGACTGGCGTCTCTCGGCGGCATAGGCACCATCGAGATCAGCTGCGGATGCAGTGAGAGCTGTTGGCGACTGAGGGAGGCGCCGGGCTCGCGCGTACAGGCGAGTGATACACTGCACGCGGCGCAGAGCGAGTGGCATCTCCCCAGCATCGACCAACAGGCTCACAATGGGGGAAGTGCGGAAGGCACCGGTCGCAAGGCGAAGGCCGGTGTGGTGGATCGAATCCACCTTCCGCAATAAACGCTCGGCTGCGGATGCATAAAACTCGCATCCGTAGTCGAGCTTCGAGCGAACAAAGGATCGATAAAAAAGTAAGGCGGTAGCCCTATCAGCGCCCCAAGCGCTGAACGTCACGGAACGGAGAATGTCCATGGCGCGCGTACAAGAGACCCTAAGGCTGCGAATATGAGCCTCCCAGGTGAGGCGTCGGTCGAATACAAGACCAAGGAAACGGTGCGACTCAACCACATCCAGGCGCACCCCATTAAGAAACAAATCTGGGTCGGGGTGAAGCCGTGGATGGCGGCAGAAGTGCACCACCTTAGTCTTGGCCAAAGAAAACCGAAACCTGTGCGCTTCGGCATAGCGAGAGACGGGGTTCAATGCCTGTTGGAGTCGACGCTCCAGAGTTGGCATCTGGGCCGCGCCAAAAGAGATCGAAAGGTCGTCCACGTAGAGCGTAGCGAGAACATCTTTCGGCAGCACCGAGGTGATGCCGTTGATGCTCAGGGCAAAGAGTGTGACACTGAGGACACTTCCCTGCGGGACACCCTCTTCCTGCTCCTTTGGGCCGGAGAGGGCTCCCCCCACCCGTACGCGGAATCGACGATCTCGCAAAAATTCAGATATAAACATTGGGAGGCGTCCCCTCGCCCCCATCGTGTGGAGAGTCTCCATGATACCGTATCGCCATGCGGTATCATAGGCCTTCTCCAGATCAAAAAACACCGTGGCGTAGTGCTGTCTACGAAGGAAAGCCTCGCAGACGGCATTTTCCAGTCGGAGCAGAGCATCCGACGTGGAGTGGAACTTACGGAAGCCGCACTGTGCAGAAGACAGATGGCCTCCGCTGTCCAGGAAATAGGCTAATCTAACATTTACCAATTTCTCCATCAACTTGCACACGCAAGAGGTTAGAGAGATTGGGCGGAAACCGGTCGGAGTAGAGTGATCTCTCCTCGGCTTGCGAAAGGCGAGCACAGTAGCGATTCGCCAGGAGTCTGGGAGAAGACCTTCCACCCAGATCCTGTTGAACAAATCTAACAGAAAGGCCATGCCTCGCTCACCCAGGTGTCGAAGCATGGCGTACGGGACATCGTCCGGACCATGGGCGGTGTCCACGCACGAAGCGAGAGCGGAACGCAACTCACTCACAGTAAACTTGTCGTTGAAGGGTTCTCCGCCTCTGGAGGTAAAGTCCAGCCGGCGGCCTTCCGCGACATCACGACGTGCATTGAATGCTGGCGGAGCAGCATCACGGCTAGAGAATGCGGAAAAAGCGGTCGCTAAGGATTCCGCCACGGACGCGGGATCCGAGATTGCGGTCCCATTCTCCTGGAGAACGGGAGGGGGGTCCTGCAAGAACTTGCACCGAATCCTTTTGACTCGCTTCCACACCTCAGCTAAAGGAGTCTAAAAATAGTAATGCAAGATAGTTATGATGTTATTGCCAAATAATTCCCCGGCTAACCTTGGGAGGACTTTGGCAATTATATCAATCAAAAGAGAATGCAAAACAACATAAGGGTTTCAAATTTTGTTATAATGGGCCAAATAGTTATGATGTTATTGCCAAAACAAAATAATTTGCGGGCTAACCTGGGATGACTTTGGCAATTATATCATTCAGAGGAGAATGTAAAACAACACAAAGGTTTCAAATTTCATTAGAATCAGCGGAATAGTTATAATGTTATTGCCAAAGCAAAATAATTCTAAGGCTAACCTTGGGAGGACTTAGGCAATTATATCATTCAAAAGAAAGTAAAACAACATAAGGGTTTCAAATTTTATTATAATGGGCCAAATAGTTATGATATTATTGCCAAAACAAAATAATTGTTGGGATAACCTTGGGAGGACTTTAGCAATTATATCATTCAAAAAAGAATATAAAACAACATAAAGGTTTCAAATTTCATTAGAATTGGCCAAATATATCTATCTATATCTATCTATCTATACAGGGTATTTCAAAAGTATATGTTCAAAATTGGCGTATGGGTAGAACTAGTCAAAATAAGCATTTTTTCTTCTATGTCCATAAATGCATCATTAAGGAGATATTTAAAGTTTAAATCTAGCAAAATTGGGCCAAATAAAAAAAAAACTTACAAAATAAGTTTATTTCTTGATAACTATTTATAACTTTTACTTCAATTATTCATAAGCTGTTCAAAGTGAGAACCTCCAACATTAATACAAAGCTGTAGCCTCCTGCTTAAATTTTCATGAACCCTATCAAATACTTCTGGTGTTTCTGAAATTTGACCAGCAGCCGCAACTACTCTTCTAATTAAATCTTCTTCTGAATCCACAGGAGTTTCATAAATGAGGTTTGTGTTCCCAAAGAAAGAAGTCAAGAGGGATCATATCAGGGCTTCTTGTGCAGGCCAATGAACCGGACCATTTCTTCCTATCCACCGATTGAAAAATTGATTATTTAAATAGGCTGTTACATTTTGATGGTAATGAGCTCGCGCTCCATCATGCTGAAACCACATTTCTCTTCTTGCTACCAGTGGCTCATCTTACAGAAGTTCAGGTAGAACTTCTGATAAAAAAAATACCATAGGCATTTCATGTGAGTGGAGATGGTAACATGTATGGACCAATTAATTTGTCACCTAGAATTCCAGCAAAAATATTAACTCCAAATCTTTGTTGATATCCACTCTCCAGCACAATTCGTGGGTTAATATGATGCCACTCATGATTATTATGCTGATTAAAAACACCCTCACAGTTAAAAAATGCCTCATCTGAAAATAAGACTTTTTTTGCTAAAATCTTGATCTTTGCCTAAGAACCAATTATAAAAATTAATACGATGAGGAAAATCAGCGGGTAATAAGGCCTGGACTTATTACCCATACAACTGTATGGTATCAAAGTCCAATAGATGAAGCAGCAGCAGGAGTGCTATATCTTGGATTTCTCATAAAATGATCTAATACATCATCTTCAATTTGATTTCTTATGTCTTTTGGTTGCCCAGGATCTAAGTGTGTAGTATTAAATTGACCTGTTTGGCGTAAACTTTGGTGTAACCTTGAAAAAGTACGGTAATCTGGGATGCAGCAATTTGGAAATTTTTGTCTGTACATTCTTGCCACACGTCTTCCACTACCATTTGCAGCACCGGATACAAAGTGCATATCCACCATTTTTTCATTAGTAAAACGATTCATGATGCACTTGAAAGTCTTGTAAACCAAACTGGAGAATTACACCGTGAGACACAAGCATACAAATACAAATGGTATTTGGATGGCTCACTTTTCCTCAGATTTAAACTTAAGGTTAATTTAAATTTCAGGAGGAGGTTACAGCTTTGTATTAACGTTGGAGGTTTTCACTTTGAACAGCTTATGAATAATTGAAGTAAAAATTATAAAAACGAGGGGCAGTCAATAAGTTTTGCGAATCGGTAGGACAAAACAGAGGAAGGGGGATGGCTGTTTGTGGGGGTGTTAGGACAAGTTAATGCAAGTCAGGACCTGCAGCCACACGCTCCTGCCTCGTCTGTTTTTTGTTTTTTGTCCAATTAAAATCATTTAAAAATCATTCAATTAAAATCAGCATGTTATTCAAAGAGGACTAATGGGAGAAAGCCTATTCAGCCCCCCAAAAATTTTTCCATTGTTTCCCCAAATTTTAAAAATACTTTCATATAAAAATATTATCCATAAGATATAATCAATGTTTTCTATAAAATGGCATTGGCTTAGAAGCGGTAACTAAAATGTAACAATTCATTTCTTCAGTTAACAAGAAATAACTTTGACCAACAAGCAAATATTTCCAATCATAATTCTAAATATGTAGAAGTCTATTAATAATTTTTAGGTTAAATCAATAGAATAATTCTTTGTAATTAAAATGATATTTGATTTATAATAAAGGATTTAAATATTTTATTTTTATTATTTTCCATTACGAGGTAGCAAGGCTAAATTGTTTGAGGGCGATTTCAAAGCAATTCGCTTGGCGACTAATGGGTTAAAAATCACTACATATTCTTAAAGATGTTAAATCACACTGCTGTGATAATCAATGACAATAAAACCCATACATGAGGTAAGTTACGAGGAGCAGTCTAAGTTTTGCGAATCGGTAGGGCAAAACAGAGGAAGGGGGATGGCTGTTTGTGGGGGTGTTAGGACAAGTTAATGCAAGTCAGGACCTACAGCCACACGCTCCTGCCTCGTCTATTTAAGAAGCAGTAGCTGATCGCAGATCATCAATCACAAATCTTTCAACAATGGAGAAGGTTGAGCACCGTGCAGTGATCAAATATTTTCACCAAGGAAGGCAAGAATGCAAAAGAGATCCATGAACGCATGGTTGCGGTGTACACCGACACCGCCCCTTCCTATGCAACCATTGCTCACTGGAATAGGGAGTTCCACCATGGTCGTGAGTCCCTTGAAGATGACCCCCGTCCAGGACACCCGTCAGATGTGACCAACGAGGACAATGTGGCCCGTGCGGAGAGGATGATCCTGGAAAATCGACAGGTGAAGGTTGAAAAAAATCAAGCAAGAACTTGGAATATCACATGGAAGTTTTATCAACATGATCCACGACAATTTGGCTATGACCGAGGTCTCTGCCCGTTGGGTCCCTAGAAACCTCACGCCCCATGATCGACTTCAACGTCGTCAAAGTTCGGAGGAGCTGCTGCTCCTGTACAACCAAGACCCGGCGGGAGTCACGCATAGTGACAGGTGATGAAACGTGGGTCCATCACTGGGATCCCGAGACCAAGCTCGAAAGCATGGCCTGGAAGCACAGGGGCTCTCCGACCCCCATCAAGTTCCGGACCCAACCCTCAGCCGGGAAGATCATGGCCACCATCTTCTGGGATTCTGAGGGAGTGTTGATGGTGGACTATGCGCCTTGTGGAAGGACCATCACAGACAATATTACGCCGAGGAACTGGGTGGGTTGAACCATCCCCCCTACAGTCCAGATCTGGCCCCTAGCGACTATTTTTTATTTCGCCAGCTCAAGGCTGCACTGCATGGATGCCGGTTTGGGGACGATGAAGATGTGCAGCTCGCCGTCAAGGAGTGGATTGAACAGCAGTCGGGAGATGTCTGGTTATCAGGAATTCGAAGCCTCAGGGACAAGTGGCGCAAGTGCATTGAAGTCGAGGGTAGTTATGTTAAAAAATAATAAAACACTTTTCCTTATTTCTCTTTTCCTTATATACGAATTGCAAAACTTATTGACCGCCCCTCGTATATGAGGGCAGGACATCTCTTTCTGCTTAAGATGATTCATCACCTCCAGAAGTTGTTGAACAGTTGAGAGCATTCCTTGCTCCAGAGCCTTGCAGAGTCAGTTCCTAATCATCTCTAGGAATGATTAGGAGATGTGGAAAGGAAACCCCAGCAAGTATTAATCCCTTGGTAAGTACTCAATAACCATTTTATCCTTTTATTTTCCTGAATGTGGGCTTCTGAGTTAAGGCAGGGAATGGTCCTGCTAAGTATTAAGACTCTGACTGCCTATCATGTCTTCCTATTTATCAGACCTTTCACTCACAGCACTCTTGCATGCACAATCACTAGATTTACTAACACAAAGCCTATCATAGTTACATTTGCATCATCTTCCAAACACACATTAAACACCTCTCATATCAAAGTATTCTCGCCATCTACTTTTGATTCATTTCTCAAAAGTACCCTACCTTTCATGCAGCTATTCTTCTCCATGTTGCATAAAGCGGCATAATAAAAGCCCATCATTGCACTGATCTCGCGACCCCAAACCATGAAACTCAAGACTGCAGGGACCCTTACCCTATGAAGACGCCAACCTTCTTGGCATTGCAGTGCGACTCGTACCCAGGTGCATCCTCGTCAGAGTGTTCGCTACTCCCTCCACTTGAAGACTCCTGTAACACAAACCAATTTCAACACTGGCTCCTTGCCCCTAAATCAATACCCCTGTTAGCACAATGTCAATTACCCATGCATGCACACCATCTGTAGTTAAATCTCCATAGCAATGGTACTACCTAGACAGAACAAAAGGAGAGGGGTTGTGAACACTATATAAAAGTCATTAATTAAAGTCCCTTGGGGTGAGGTTGCAAGAATAACATCACCAAGGTTTCAAGTACAATCTCATAGTGAGCAAGTAAATAAGAACACAGGCAAAATGCTGAGTGAGAACTCAGTATCTTTGTGTAATAATCCCATGATTACATTGAGCTTGGAACAAGTCGGGGGCTACACTGGCTCTGATCTGCCTTAAGATTTTTCTAAATTATATTAATATTCTACTCTTCCATGTTATCAACATCAACAAGTTCCCCATAGTGGGATCATTGCACATCAATACCAATAAGAACTACCTACTCTATTCCCTAAAAGATACCATGTGTGATTTTCCCCCCCAATGTTGAAGACCTTTCACAGTGGTGGGGTGTTATGTGCAATAGGGTCTCAGCCATTCAGGGTTCATCCATGGGCAGAATGTGCCAAGTACCTTCTCTCATCAACACCTGTCATATATATCATCCACTTCATCCTCAGTCAGCCTTCTCTTTCACTTATGCACATAATGCACCCACTAATACATGTTCTTCAACCATTCTCACACCCTGACACTTTTGTACATTCTGTTCCTAGGTATTTATTTCCATCCATTCTTCTTGCATGCCCATACCAGCTCACCACCTGTCAGTCACATCATAGACATCTTTTACACAGTCTAAGCCCACCTTCCGATCCTTTGAGTTATTTTTACTAAATACCCAATCAGAATTTTGCCAGCCACAAAACCTAAAACAAAACAGACATCCTCACTAGTTACTACTATTACTGCCTTTGATCAGGCTTCAGCTCTCTTCCACTTTCAAATGTATTACAAGAGCTACCAGAACACCATTGCACACATAATCATCATCAGTGACTATATCAACCCCTCCAGCTGCCTTCCAATTTATCAGACCTCTTACGGCACTAGCCGTAAGAGGTCAATACAGCACTCAGTTTACACCCTCTAAACCAATCATATCCAGATTCACTTCAACTTCCATAACATTATACAACTCTTCAATGTACTCTCACCATCGACTTTTGATATCATTGCCCTAAAGTACCAACTATTCTTATCCTTGATGGTCACACAACTATTCTCGTCTTAGTTTCTCACAATCTTCTTGAATAATTACAGTTCCTATCCAGATCCTCATTCATCTGTAGAAGGCTTCATTTGCTGCTTTCTTACTCTGCTTTATCACTTGTTTCACTCTTTATTTTGCTTCCTTATATGTATTCATTCACATCTCCCTGACCTTATCTGGAAGTACATCTCCCTTCTGCTCTCCACTGTACGTATCCTATGATCATTCCACCATACAGCATTCACTTTCTCTTTCCAGTTCAAAACACTCACATCCAGCCCTTGCACTACCTTTAGCACTTTGTGCCACACATTTTTCCACTCCTACCTTCAAGCATTCTCGCATACTCTTTCCTTTCTCTGCTTCAACAATCTTGTGTTTTTTCATTTCTATATTCCTCAATTAAACACCAACCATTTTTTTTTTAATTTAATAATCATGCGGCCCACAAACAAGGGCACAGCTGCTAAAATTATGAACAAGCCAGTTTTTATGTTAAATTTAAAAGAAAAGAAAAACAAAATAGAAAAATCTTGCTTAGATGCCAGAAGGAGGTCCACTCCCTCAGGGGTCCTGAGAACACACTGAACAGACAAATACTACAAAATGAAAATGGATGGGTGGTGTAATTAACTAATTCACTCGCATCTATACACTTCACAAGTCAATTCTCCTCCATTCTTATTGGATGTCCATATCACCTACACTTCACATCCTTCCATGATCCAGCATCAAACTTTCTCCTACTTCTATCACAACCCTACATACAGCCTTCACACTACCCATTATTTGTCAAAATGTGTTTTGTACTTGAGTGAATCTAATATTTGCATTTATTTCGACACTTCTACTTATAACCAGTCTGCATTACTCTTTCCCTCTCTTGCTGATCTAACAGTTTTTAAAATCTGATTCTCCCTTCCTCACTTCACATCTCATCCACAAACCAAGCAACCTAACTTTGCACAGCACAATCAACATGTGGTCAGATCAACCCATACCTCATGTCTCTCATAGCATTCATATCAAACATCCATCAACATATTTTCTCCCAAGGAATAGATCACTCATACCTTTCATTCACCCTCTCTTCTTTGCCCAACCTAAAGGTATTTATGCATATCCTTGTGGATTTTCACAGCAAAGACTCACTTCCACTTCTTTCTCTAGGATGATTCCAACCCTATACTCACATCTAAATAATCTTCCATGTCCTCAACGAACTGCGCGAGGAGCGTGTTAGAGAATGCGACATCTCGCTGCCAGAGCTCATTGAAGCTTTGCAGCGAGAGAGAGACATATTTAGTGACATCGACAGGTTGGGAGTAGTCTATATGCCACCCGATCAGGATATCCACAATGTCCTGAAAATGCAAATTTTCTTTGAGCCCACCAAACTGGTGTAGTCCAACGAGGTAATTCTCAGTGAGGAAGGAGTGCAGAAAAGAATGCAAATAGAATAGGGTAAAAGACTAAATAATGGCAGCCATGGTCATATTTGCCAAACATTTCAGTGTTTAAGAACAATTTTATACAAAAAAAAGGCCCATCTAAGATCAAAACCAGGGTCTCTAACCTCAACCATATGGGACTGCCTTAGCAAATAAAGAGATTTTTCTTCCACTTAAGAGCATTTCAAAGGTCACAAATAAAGAGAAAAAGAACGCTTCTGGAACCCACCATTAATCTTTTTCATTTCACTTAAATGCAATAAAACTTACTTCAAAATAAGGGGAAATTATTGAGGGAGCAAGAGAGTGAATCTTCCTGAGGATATCCACTGTTGCAACCATGACTTCCACTGTCTCTGTGCCCTCTAGGACAGAATGAAGTCCTTCTACCAGCTGGCCACCGACCTGAGGTCAAGAAACCACTTATTATACCACTTTATTGTCCACTTCTCATTATTTACTATGCAGGGATGCAATTCAAAAACCTCATCCCATGAGGAGTTAAGATTATTCCTATCTCAATGAATATCAATGAGGGAATCTCTGATTAAAGAAAAGTAGGTTTAAAAATTCTTAAAACAATAGTTTATGAATAAATTGGTCATAAGTCAGAAAATTACTTAGGACCAACACCTATTTTACACAAATTGGAGTGTTGTTGGCCTCTTCTACAACTCAAAATCAACAAACATACATACAACCCCAAAACAAATCTATATTGTAAATATTGAAAGACTTTGGCATCTTACAAAAACTAAAAGAACTTGCAACTCAGTGCGCAGGAACTTTCACCTAAAGCAACTACTACTACTACTGTTGCACCATCTGTCTTTCACTCATGGATGAGATCCTTTATCCCAAAGATAATATTCCCCGCCCGGAAGAATGAGGTTAAGAACATCTGAGCATGCTTACTTCTGAACAACGACTGCTGCAGAGCGAGCACCCAGCGACCATAACACCACCGACTGAGTGACGTAACACTCACCGGCCGCATGGCTATGATGTCACGCTACGCCATAAACAAATGAACAGTGTGCAGCCTACAATTTGCGCACCATTATTACTCCAGCAGATATTAACACAACTCATCTTCTCTTTTCACTACCAAATCTTGTTCACAGTGAATGCGGCTTGATAAACAACCATTAGTAGCTGCTGGGTGGACGCTCTACACTTGGTAAGACTGTCTGCCAGTTGTTGTGTTATGTGTCAATCCAAGTCAGCGATGTTATATCCTATCCTTTCTAGCAAG
Source organism: Ceratothoa steindachneri (assembly GCA_963969495.1). Classification (NCBI taxonomy): domain Eukaryota; kingdom Metazoa; phylum Arthropoda; class Malacostraca; order Isopoda; family Cymothoidae; genus Ceratothoa; species Ceratothoa steindachneri. Next base: position 158,526,442 of record OZ018318.1, on the reverse strand, counting down.
CTTATCGCGTAGAACAGCCACATCAATTCTCAGTCTTCGATCATCAACATTTTTAGAAGAGTACAGAGCATCAACCAAACTCTTGTTGTCAACAAAAAAATGAATGTTAACACAAGCACAGCAAGATATTTCAACAATGATACTCGCAATGTACACTGTAGCTCCAGCACACTCAAGAAGAGCCAGGGTCTCAGCAGACAATATTGACTTGACAACACGCTGGATTTTTCTAGTCTGCCAGTAGATTGGACAATGAGCACCACTATCATCTTCCAGGAATAAAATAAACCCTCCTTGAAAACCACCATCAGCCAAATTAGCAAAAGCTGCATCCGAATAACACTTTAAGAGAACAGGCTTTGAATGGCTCAAGCTTTTTAGGAAAGTCTAATCTCATGTTGTCTCCTGTCACTTGAACTATTAACTTATTCCATCTTCGCAAATCACCAACAGTTACCTTGTTACACACAACGCTCAAGTGACAAGTTTCAAAAGCAATGTCTGGTATGGTATGTGTTGTTGTGGTGGAGCGAATGTGAGTGTGTGTAAAAGGGCCATTCTCCCACTCCTTTTCTCTGTACCATCTCCCTCCCTCTGTAAGAATGTGTGTGTGAGTGGGAATGAGGTTTTTTTATATTTTCTCTTTGTATATATATGTATTTGATTTAATGTATTATAACCGGGTTTTTTTTCTCAGGTTGTACTTTGCTTAAAATAATCTTTTATCAGATTGTACTTTGTTTAAAATAATCTTTTATCAAAAGATTATATTTTGAGGATTGTTTGGATATACATTTAGAGAGAGTGGAAGCTTGGACGGACGGCAAGAAGGGTTCTCTAGATGAGTGCTCCACCCAGCCCTGAGACGGAGGGCTTTCATACCTCGCTAGACACCTGGACCACCACACCCGCATTGGCTGACAAGCCTGCCTCCTTTTATGTTAGCCTACTACCACCCACCTCCAGCACACAAGTGATAGCGCATGCCCCTTTTCGTTCGGTTGTTGTTGTGTTTTTTTATGTTTTGTGTAGATATATTTAAGTAAATTTGTTGTATTCGCCTGTTATAAAATTCTCTTTTGGTATCTTATTTAGATTGGGGAATTTGGCCTCATTTTGAAGTGTGCACACTTCCCTTGTAAATATAAATTACTGTAATTATCATTGTACTTTATTTTGTAAGTAAAGGGACTGTATATACAATCCGTTTCATTCTCCCTCGATTTCTCACGTCCGGACAGTGTAGGAAGCGGGTTGGATCGATTGGGATCAGAGATATATTTTCGGCCCGCTACATTGTGATCCAGTTCAGTTGTCTAATCTCTAGTCAGTCTTTTCTGCCAGTGTTAAGTCGCTTGTTTTAAGAAGATCACGCTGATGACTGATGCCGACAGGTGTCAAAGTTGAAGCATACTGGAACTGATCAACGGTCAAGCCATCAGCAGTCGTGTTGATGTTCAAACCAACATACTTGAATGATGCTGATGCTAAGCTCCCAATCAAGAACATATCATGTAATTTCTTACAACAGCGTCCTCAAATGCAGCAGTTCCAGTCCAGAGAAAATCATCAACATACACAAATTATGCCCTCAAAATTGTTGCCATTGTACCATGAAAACAAAGAATTATCTAATGAACACATGTGAACACCAAGCATCAATAATTCATCCTTCACTCTTAAATACCAAGCTCTGGCTGCATCACACAAACCTACACAGGCTTCTTTAATTTCCACAAGTTACCATTACAATATTCAGGAGGAGGTTTCAAGTAAATCTCACTTCAATGACATTGCCCTGTAGATAAGCAGCTTTGATATCAATGGTGTGACACTCCCACTGCTTGGAAGATGCCAGAGACAAAGCCAGATGTACTGCTTCCCAGAAACACATAGGCAATCCTTCTGCAACGAGATAGTGTCCTCTTCAAAGCCACGTGCTACTAATCTTGCTTTAGTAACCATCTTATTATCTTGCACTTTCTCAGTTATTGCCCACCTCACTGATACATCTTGAACAACATTTTCAACTTCTTCATAAACATTGTTGTTTCTCCAGTTTTGCATTTCAGCTTCTTTTGCTGCCATCACATCATCACTATTAAACATTACAACCATCTCTACACTGTCAGGTATCACAGATAATTTGACAATATCATTGAAGTCAATCCAACCAACAGTACCATCAGAATCGTACCTGATGTTGAAACAACTACGATATTTGTTACTTATCACCTTACCAGACAAGGTCACCAGTAGCTGAACTCACACCTTGAAATCGCTGTCCAACTTTGATTTGGACTGCAGAGTTACTGCTGATGTCAATGCAACTATCTTCATGTTGATTCTCATTACCATCAGCCAGGTGATGCACTTCAGCAGCCTCATCACTGCCATGGCTGTGATCATCCTCATCATCCACAGGAGGATAGCAGTCCTCTTTGCCAGACTGCCGTTGCTCTACATCTGGTGTATTGTCACTGGATATAGTTGTGCTAATTGGAGCATGGGTTAAGCGACAAGCATGCTCTCACATAGATGCCACCATGACAAACCAACACCTGTTTTCCGTCATGTCCAGTCATAACACCAGGCCCTTGCCACTTGTTATTGTCATTACGCTTGTAGAAAACTTCATCACCATTACTTAGATTTTCCACATCGGTAGTAGACAGATTGCTTCTTAATGCTCCATTCAGTCACTAATTTGACTTTATCTTCAAAAAGCGCTGCCTGGCAGAGTAAACAGCATTCAAATTATTTTTTACAATAGTGGAAGCCATCGCCGGTTCACACACAGGAAGTCTATTGCAAAACACATTAGGCATAGCAGGGTTAAAACCAAATAATAGTTGGTTAGGTGAAAATCCTGAATTATTCCAACATGGCATTACATGCAGAAATTGCCCAGGCAAGTGCAATCTCCAGATCACAACTAGAATCAGCCATAATTTTATTTACTAGATTACCAATAACTGCATTGAGCCATTCACAAGTCCCGTTATTCCACAGGCTTTCTGCTGCTGTAACATCACCTTTATATTGAATGCTTCATCAAGGACTCACATCTCATCATTATTAAACTTTCCCCCATTATCAGTGAGGATCTTCTGGGGAAAAAACAAATATACTAATATAATAAATGAACAAACCTTTAATGATTGTTGAAGCAGTTTTACTTTTGATTACTGTTACTGTACAAAATCTTGTAGCCATGTCGACTATCACAAGGAAGTAACATTGACCCACACTTTCAAATCCATTGCAATACTTTTGTTAAAACTTGTCACCATTGGTAAACATATGATGGTCTATGAACAGGTCTTTTAAATTTAACACATGTTTCACAAATGCTTGGTAAATCATTAATTTTCCGTTCAAGATCAGTATTGTTGCTACCCGCATTTCTTTAAAGTTTTATAAATTTTTCAGCTGTGGGATATCCAAATTGTTTGTGTAGCTTCAAGGCAACTTTCTTTACATCAGCATCAATAGAAGCCAACATCACCTCATGAACGTTAGCCTGGTCTAGTCATCTACACAACGGTAGTACATACTGTCCAGATGAAGTAGAACCTAGCTTGACCCATTTCTTGGCAATCTTCACAGTGTCATTCACAAAATCCAAAACCATGCCAGCAATATTCATAGACTTCTTACTCAGTAGCAAAGGAATATTAGCCTTGACAACATCGGTTGTAATTTCTACACGCATGCTATTAATCCAACAAGGAATTGTCAATTTCTTCAATGAAGGTACAGAGGCACTATCACCAAATGTAGATGTTGAAACAGATGGCTGCTCTCTAATCAATGATTGCTCATATTCAGATAGGGAATTTAGGTATCGCTGCAGCCGAAAACTACCACACACTGTAGCAGAACAACAGGTATCTAGTATAGCAGAACCTTTGACTCAAGCAATGAAAGCAGCTTAGTTTCTCTTACTTCATTGTGTACATCACCCATAAACATTGATAATTGCACACTTTCAGTCTGATCATCTTCTTTAGTGACCCGATTATTATTGTTCTCATATGCGTGTGGACACTGACGTGCCCAATGATACTTCAAATCAGAAACTGCACACCGAGACATTTGACCATCATATCCTATAGGATTAAGTTTATGAGCTTGTGATTGTGAAGGGTAGGAACCTCGACCATGCTATCCACCACAAGTAAAAAACAATGCCTCACCACTAGGGGCTTGTTAGAACAAAACACTGGCTCACTCTTGATACTAACAACAGGTATCATAGTTGTTGTGCTTGAAGCATCACTCTCATAACCAAAAACATTTTAGAGTAGATTTCATATTAGCATAGGAAACCTCACTGATGGCTGACATGACTAACTGCATTCCATTTTCCGAAATTTTACAAGACACCAACAACGTAAATGCCATCACAGAATCAGGAATATTTATATCTTCATGCCAAAAATTTGAAATACATGTGCTCAAAACTGCTCACAAACTGATTAATGTTTACGCTCTCCCACCTACGAAAATTGTACAAATTACAAAAGGCTGTAAATTTCCAATGACCTTTTTTGGGTAAGAACAGTCCATCTAGTTTTGCCAATAAGATTTTGACACTGTCATCCTTTTTTAAATCATCAACACTGATTTCTGAAGAGGCTACCTTAGCTCTTCCCATCAAGGAATGATGAATCACTAATGCACGTTTAGTTTTGGCAATTCAGTAAGTTTGCACCAAATGCCAATATCTTTTTTCCAACTGTCATAGCACCCATCATTGTCAAGTTTAAGCAGCTATTTTGATGAACAGGCACCAGTATTAACACTTTCCATAACAGAGGTCATGACATGAGAGCTCTGCTACCACTGTTAAGAACGTCTGCACATGCTTACCTCTGAACAATGACTGCTGTGGAGCAAGCACCCGGCCCCCACTACACCACCAGCTGTGACATCACACTCGACAGCCACACAGCTATGATGTCGCACCATGCCATAAATAAATGAACAGCATGCAACGTACAATTGGGCGCCATTATTACTCAGCCAGATATTAACAAATCAAGCCAATATAAAGATCAACATGACAATCACTGGTGAATACAAGAGCACCAGGGAAGGGTCCTCATACAGTGGGGAGGTGTCAGGAAGTGTGTATTGTATTTTATACCAACCAGCAATCGGCTAGGAACCTTCATCCCACTGGGAGAAGGGGGACCCATTCCACATCAGAGATAAATGGATACCGGTGTTATGATTGGCTGTGTAAGATCTACCTACCCTCATGAGGTTAAGCACAGAGTAGCCACCGATTCCAGATCTCTACATATGCACTGACAGGCATGTCTGTTCTGGCTGTGATTAAACCTGGTACCTCAACATAAGAAGACCAAGTATCTCAATAGCTCTGGAGAAGTTGTATACTAGGTCACTGGAATATGGAGAAATACCCGATGATTGGAAGAGAGCGAATGTAGTCCCCATTTTCAAGAAGGGTAGTAAAGAGGATCCAAATAACTTTAGACCGGTTAGCCTAACTGCTGTAGTCTGTAAAATTCTTGAAAAATAGTTAAAAAAGGGATTTGCCAACATCTAGAGAGGGAGGGGTTAATCAGCGATGCTCAGCATGGGTTTAGATCAGGTAGATCATGTTTGACTAATTTACTAGACTTTCTGGAATATGTAACAGATCAAGTAGGTAAGGGAGAGAATATAGATATAATTTACTTAGATTTTAGTAAGGCATTTGATAAGGTACCACATAGGAGACTAGTTCATAAATTAAAAATGATTGGGATATATCGGGGTGTTTCAAATCGGATAGCTGAGTGGCTGAAAGACAGGAAGCAAAGTGTAGTGCTAAATGGTGTAAAGTCAGAGTGGAGGGATGTTATCAGTGGGGTTCCTCAGGGATCAGTTCTCGGTCCATTATTATTTGTCATCTATATAAACAATCTTGGGGAGGCAGTTAATAATAAAGTGTCAATTTTTGCGGATGATACCAAATTAGCAGCTGTAGTTAAAGATATTGATGATAATTTTAAAGTGCAGGGGGATTTAAATAAATTGTTATCCTGGGCACATAAGTGGTAAAGTGGTAAATGTCAGTTACAAAAGTAAGGAGGTTATTCTTAAACTCTATAACTCTTATGTTAGGCCACATCTAGAGTACTGTATACAGGCCTAGGCCCCACATTTTAGACACCATATTAACCTTCTCGAGTCAGTGCAATGGAGGGCAACAAAGATTATTCCTTCCTTGAGGCACCTTGAATATATAGATAGACTGAGGGTATTAAATATGTTCTCGTTCAAAAGGAGGTGTGTGAGAGGGGATATGATTGAGCTGTTTAAAAATTTTTCTGGGATAGATAAATTGGATGTTAGCAAGTTTTTTGAGTTAGATGATGGAAATCGGACTAGAGGTCACCACTTGAAAATTAAAAAGCAAGGGTGTAGGTTGGATTTAAGAAAATATTTTTTCTCCAATAGAGTGGTAGACTTCTGGAACAAATTGCCGCGGAGGGTAGTAGGTAGTCCAAATTTAAATGTATTAAAGAGTAGGTTGGATGAGTTTATGGGGAGGGAAGGTTGTGATGGTTCCTAAGTTTTGTATATATTAATATTGTTTGTATATATCTATAGCTGCATGATTTAGTTCTTGACAAGCGTTGATTGGTGATACCCTTGTTTCTGGACGCAATCCTCTGGAATGTAGTTTTCCTGGGAGTTTGGGTGCCTTAAAAAAGAGGCCGTTTGACTCGAGTGACCTATGATGAGCCCTTGTGGCTTTTGTCATCTGTTATATTAAATTGTGGGGGACTTTGATTTTGTCTTCCCCTGGTGATGGTGCTTTTTGTGGGTGGGTTTTGACGGATGTGGATGACCTTTGATAGGCCCTTGTGACTTTTGTCATCCGTGAAATTATGTTATGTTATGTTACCACTAGGTTAGTGACAGGTCCCCACCCCCCTTCCCTTCCTCAACAGATGTAATGATTTAGAGCATGCCAGGTAATGAGAAGTTAACCATCTTCATCGGAAGAGGATCCTATATTACAAATCTTCTAAAAATAACTAAATACCACTTTATGTTTTATATAACTTGAAGGCCCCAAAAAATCCATATCCCAATGATTATTTATTCTTTATTTTGACCCTCTTAATCTTCTAATCAAATACACTTTGTATTAATATAAATTCATCCTTATTTAATTGTTCCAAATGTTCCTTTTTAATCATGGATAAGGTTCCCGCAACAGTATAAGGAAATTCACATTAAGACTAATGCCCCCCCAGCATGAGGGTACTGGTGATATTGCTGCATTCTTCTATTTTAATAGAAACAAACTTACGATATTTAGTTGATGACCTGCATCAAGATCAAGAAGATGGTACAGTCCTCGGAGCACCAACACCTTCAATTCAGTGTGTTTCCAAATTTCAAGTCGACCAAGAGACAAGTGGATGAATCTGCACAGAGCAAAAATAAATAAATTCAAATGGGTTGACTCAATAAAACACTATACATGTACAGCAATTGAGAAAGTTGAGTGTTCCTTCAACCACTTTCCCACAAGGTAGGGATGTTCATTAATGCCTATATAAATTACCCACACCCCTTTTATCCATAGAGCGCAAAGCCACCCATCATAATCCCAGACCTAATAGGCTCTTTATAGTGATGGCTGCAATATGCTGAGGTATCTTATCCTGCCGGAATTCACCTAAATTGGGAGAATCATTTGCGACTACCATGCCAATCTTATCCTGCCAGGATTCCCCTAAATCAGGAGAATCATTTGCAACCCCTATGCAAAGCTGGCTCGTAATATGAACATCTGAGTAATCTAAATGCCAATTAGGTAGATAAATTGAAAATATTTGACTAGATAAAATAGGATCGCCTGAAGAATTGTCACCCCAAGCCAGGTTAAATATAATTTATAATAGTTTTTCAAGAAATTGATATCATTTTTAGATTATACCAAATTATTCTTATAATAGTTCAAATTGTTCCAAATTTATTGCAATTTGTTGTTGTTATTGTTTATAGCTCCCAAGGAGCAGGTGGAATCTGTTCCCTCCAACCCCTAGGGCGATTAAAGAAGAAAGCTTTGATCCTACAGCCTTTGCTGTAAGTCCCATCAATATTACCACAATTAAGTGGGATTCCACTTTCTGTGAGGCCATCTTGAAGGATCAGTTAGAGTGGAGGGAGGCTGTTGCATGCTGTGGAAATTTTAGAGCACCCCCCTGTGCTAGCAATCCAGGCAGCAACTAGGAAATGGAAGTTCAATTGCAACTTAACCTCATGCAGAATACATCCAAGTAGGGTGGTCCCACTAGAGGATTGCATCCAGGCGGGGTGGTCCTTTCATATCTATTAGGAAATGAGCGACCACCCTTTAACTCTTTTTTTCTGGCTTTAAGCCTAAGCCTATTTTTTAAGCTGTAGTAATGCCTAGGCCTTTTTAAACTAGCAATGCCTGGTAGGCCTTTTTAACCCATTCACAACTTGAGAACTTTTCAAGGCCATTGACTCAGTGTTACGTAATTTTGTGGCCTTTGACTTTAGACTCCTATTTACCCTTGTTTATATTATGATTCCTCCATTTTTTTCACACTCATGTTAGTGATTGATCATTCAATTAAAATACAGAAATCCCTTAGATCAGTCCTTCTTTGTTTATAACCTTTAAAGCACAATACAAATTTGCTTAAAATTGCTGTGAATTAATTTAGCCTTGCTACATCATCAAGGAAAATTGAAAAAAAAAAAAATTTAATCTTTTTTCATATATCATTATAATTGAAAGGAATTCTTCTATTGATCTAACTTAAAAATAATTAATAACCATCTAAATATTTAGAATTATGATTGGATTATTCTCCATTGGTCCTCAAACATTTGTTTTCCACCTCAGCAAAATTAATTTTATTAATTTTAGTTAGCGCTTAAAACTACTTCTATTTTATAGAAAAATACTTCTTTTATGGGAAACATTTCTAGATTTCAAAAATTTAGAATTTTGTAATTTTTAATAATTATTTCTTTACCCTGCATGCACGCTCCATTTTTGTTCGTCTGTCCTTACTCGTTAATACACTTTGAATAACATGCTAACCTAAGGCATTTCGTATTTTGATTGGATAAAAAATACAAACATAAGTGTATTGAATCCCCCAAAGAGGAAAGAGTACAAATGTCTGAATCATAAATCAACTGTGTGGTGGTGTGGTCACTGTTTATAAACAAAAAAGAATGACCTAAGGCATTTCTGTATTTAATTGAATCATCAATCACTAACATAAGAGTTTGAAACAAAAAAATGGAATAGGCATCATAAAAATGAGCATTAATACAAGTCAAATTTCAAAGGAAACAAAAGGCCTTCCGGCGGGCAATTATGCCACAATGAGTCAGCAGCTTTGAAAGGCCCTTGAACATCAAATGGGTTAACAGAGATTTAAGAATAAGAATAACTTGATGCAGTTTTGACCAATTTCTTTCAACAGTGACCACACGGTTGTTTTATGGCATTTGGCTTTAGAATTGTGTAAACACTCCCATTTTTCTGATGACTATTTGATTTGAGGGGTTTTAATACATTTATGTTTGTAGTTTTTCATCCATTTAAAATATAGAAATACCTTAGGTTAGTACATTATTTAAAGCACACAAATGAGGAAGCAAAGGCAGCAACAAAAATTGGAGTGTGCAAGGCAAAAAAATAATTTAGAAGAATATATTTCAACAAATTGTAAATGTTTTCCATAAGTAGAAGCAAAGTTTTCTATATAATAGGAGTTTTAAGCGATAACAAATATAAAAAAATAATTTACTTAGTTGTTTTTTTAAGAATAAGAAAAATATTTCCATTCATAATTATAAATATATAGATGGTTATTAATAATTTTCAAGTTAGATCAATAGAAGAATTCTTTCCAATTAAAATGATATATTATTTGATTTATATAAAAGGCTTTAAATATTTTATTTTTTTCCTTAATGTACCAAAGGTAAATTGATTGACAGCAATTTGGAATGATTTTGTTTGCCAACTTAAGGGTTAAACTAGTAATGCCTAGTAGGCCTTTTAAAACTGGTAATGCCTAGTAGGCTTTTTAAAACTAGCAATGAAAATTAGGACTTTTAAGCTAGCAATGCAGAGTGGGCCTTTTTTAAACTAACAATGCCTAGTAGACCTTTTTTAACCCATTAGTTACCCAAGAGCATTTAGACAACATCGATTCAGTACTACATAATCAGCCAAGGGCCTTTTATGGCCACCAGAGGCTATAATAATGTTGGAATTTTATAAAAATGTGCTACAATTATGCTATTGATATTATTTAAGTCATATAATGATATAATTATTGTTGGAATTATAAAATGTGCAAAATGATGTTGATATGATTTAAGTTGTATGATATAATGATTGTTGTAATTATAAAAATGTGCTACAATGATGATATGGTTTAACCCTAGGAATACCAGGAATAAAACTTCTAAAAAATACTAACCGGGTCCAATGGACCCATAACTATTTTTAATGCATCTTACCAATTTTTTTTTCAGTTTTTATTTAAAGTTAGAGATAATACGAGGATGCTAACCAAATATTTTAAGAATTTTATTAACAATTTTTGGTAAACATGAAGAAGATCGGCTGTACGAATGATGGGACGCAAAATATTTCGGTAAAGTTAAAGACGAGGTAAATATGTAGATTCACGGCTCGGCCCCAAAACTGGATTTTTGTGTGTTTATATTTCGTTGACCCCTGTCTGAATATTCACACACGTTTTAGTCCTGTTCAGAATATGGCGGACACCATTTTTTTTTTTGTAAAAGAAATGCCCCAAACTAAACAAACGAAAAATGCTGTTTACTTATGCCATTTTTGGTTAAATCATTCACTTCTGCAAATGTTAGAACATTATTCGGTAATTCTGAAGATCCATACCCCGTGGGCTTTCCCGCTCGCATTCCCATAATATTTATTCCACCTCCCAGCATGTTTTCTCCCAACTGTGTGGTTGACTTGTTCTATTGTTTGTTCCTGAGGGCGAGCATAGCGAGCAGGGGGCCTATGCCCCCCCCCCCCCATATAGCAACCCGTAGTATGGTTCGCGGGGTATGGATCTTCAAGTTTACCCAGTTTTTACCCCCGCATGAGCAGTCCCCTTAAATTTACTCCAAAAACGTTAAACATTTTGGAACATGGATGAAATAGTACGCCCTATCGTTCCAGACGCCAATCTACATATTTACTGAAGACCAGCTGCTCTAATTGATTTTTGTTTGGTAGCACTTCAGTTTCGGGGTGCACAGTAGGTGGCGCTGTTTATAGGCTATAATAAATTCTATTAATCTACAAAATGTTAGCTACAAGAGTAAGGAGGTTATCCTTAAACTATATAACTCTTATGTCAGGCCACATTTAGAATACTGTATACAAGCATGGTCACCACATTTTAGACATGATATAAACTTGTTAGAGTCAGTACAAAGGAGGGCAACAAAAATAATACCATCCCTGAAGCACCTTGAAGATAGACTGAGGGTATTAAATATGTTCTCATTTGAAAGAAGGTGTATGAGGGGAGATATGATTGAGCTTTTTAAAATCTTTTGTGGGATGGATAAATTGGATTTCAGCAAGTTATTTGAGTTAGAAGGTAGTAATAGAACTAGAGGCCACCACTTAAAGATTAAAAAACAGGCTGGATGTTAGAAAATATTTTTTTGCCCTATTCAGACAAAAAATAAGGAAGGGGGGGCATTTTTTTCAGAGAATTTTAAAAATTCTTTCATATAAAAATGTTATCCATAAAATATAAGCAATGTTTTCTATAAAATGGGGGTTTCCTTAGAAGCAGTGAATAAAATGTAACAATAAATTTCTTCAGTTAACAAGAAATAACTGAACAAGCAAATATTTCCGATCATAATTCTAAATATGTAGAAGGCTATTAATAATCTTTAGGTTAGATCAATAGAATAAAATGATATATTATTTGATTTATAATAAGGATTTAAATATTTTATTTTATTATTTTCCATAATGAGCTAGCAAGGATAAATTTATTGAGGGCGATTTCAAAGCAATTCGCTCGGCGCTTTAAGGGTTAAACTACTAAGGCCTAGGCCTTCTTAAAGCTACAAAAATGGAGTTTGGGGGCAAGACCATGTGAACTGTATAAAAGGATAAGTGAATATTACTTCCTTTCTATTGGCTAGAAATGCGTGTGAGCCAATTTTGGGCAGAATATTATGGGAAGATGAACTTCTTTTTTTTACTGCAATATTAAGCACAAAAAAAAATGGCTTGATCTTAAACAAAAATACATTTCTACTCCTAGATGTGGTTTCTAACAGCAGAAGGCATATGCTCTTTGCATTTCATGGGAAAATATTTATTCATTATGAGCTCTTTAATAATAAGAAAATTACTGCAGACCTATCTGTTCAACAATTCCAATGTTTAATTAAAACTTTTGAACTAAAATATCCTTCATTGGTCAATTGAAAGTTTCCATCTCTTTCATAACAATGCAAGCCCACCTGTGGCATGTTTGACTCAAGAAAATATTAATGCGTTAGGTTGTGAAGTTCTTCCTCATTCTGTGTATTCATTCACTAGACCTTGCACCATCCAACATTTGATTAATATTTACTAAATTATAACACCTAAATAGCGAAGTTTACTTAGCTATAAAGGTGGAAAAGTATTTAAATCCCATATTAATAAAAAGTGAATGAATTCTTCAAAAAGAAAGATATCCACTGAGAGATAAATACATGTCTGGACTGGGGTCTGCACCACAAGTATAAAAGATGGTAAGAGTGACTTCCCATTTTAATCTATTTCTCATATATTTTGATATCAATGAGTAATATCTATGCAGTGATGATGCTGATAGAAGTGAGAGAATTGGGACTAGACCTTCAAAAAGGAAGGAGCGGTGAAAAAAAAAGTGAGAATGACAAAGAATGCCACATAAATACTACAAATCAAAAATATAAACTGGGAACTTCCAAACAGAGGTTATTAATTGTGCCAAGTCATTTTTGTTTGGTGGGATTTTCTGACCACATTATGAAAGCAACATAAAGATCATTAGAATAATCACTAGCAAGATCATGAACACAATGGCCAGTCCTAGTTGAGGGGGAAAATAGGCAAGAAAAACAATAGCAGTGGATTTTGCCATCAACCAAGGGAACCCTTCCTGGCTGAAGGAAGAGTCACTTGTACCATGTCAGGGGAGTGTAGCTCAATCGAGGGAAGAGTGATATGATGTATGCATAAAGGCTGTGGTATTGAGATTGGCTGTGTGTGTGATAATATTGTACAGGATTGGAAGTGCCTCTGTACCTGCATCAGACTGGGTGATCAGCAACAGGTCATAGCTCCCAATGAGTGCTAAATCCTTTGGAATTCCACTCTCACTGTGAACAAAAAAGGTCTCAAGATGTGTGAATCTGGGGCCTTGTAGTAGTTTGGTTGTCCACCTCCCCTTCCCTATGTCTAATCCCTTTCTTCTTTTTTTCAGAATATGTGTGTGGATCGTGTGATCACTGTCTTTGCTTTGTGTGGGGGGACTCAATAGACCTCTATAGTGCTCCCCCATTCATCTCTATTTTCTTTTTAGGCGGATTCTTTCAGCTAATAATATTTTTGTTTAGTAATAGTTTGGAAGTCATTAGTTGTGACTGAAGAAGGAAGAGCCACCTGGACTGAAAATAGGTGATTGAAAATTGTGTGAGAGTGGGTATGGTTTGAATGTGTTAGGTGTAAAGATGTTTTCGTGTGGCAGTGAATCAGTGACTGAATGTGCCTTTTCTTTTCCAGTTCTGTGGTACAGATCATCGGCAACATCTGGCTTTCGGAGACGGCTGAAGCCAATCTTGACTCTTGTGTCTCAGTAAGGGGACAGTTTTGCGAAGCGTGTCTCAAGCTGCCTCCAAGTCATCTATGTATCGATCGGAGCCAGAGCCCTCCCACTTTCCACTTTTGACTGGAACCACCACATCCCCGTCCTTGAGTACGGATCATTTCGCCTTGGCTGGAGCTGGACTCCCAGTCCCTTAAGAAAAAGGAACCTCCCTTCCCTCAAGAAAGCGGGCCTGCCTCCCTGCTCCAATCCCCCCCCCCCACTACCACCAGTAATAGCGTTCCCCGATATCTTTGTTGTAAATAGCTATTTGCTTGCGTGGCCAAGATCTATACATAAGGCCTTTTGTATAAATATATACGTGTGGTTGTTGGCCAGAGTATTGTAAGGCCAATTGTGTATATATATATATATATATATATATATATATATATATATATATATATATATATATATATATATATATATATATATATATATATATATATATATATATATATATATATATATATATATATATATATATATTGTATTTTTGGTTTAGGTTGAGGGTTGTATTATATTTTGGGTTGATTATTTTGGGTTGTAATGTTATGCCATATTTACTGTTTCTAAATAAAATTAGAAAATAGACTCTCTCCTCAATACCCTCTCTTTGAACCACTGAGCGGACCTTGTTGGGGTGGCAGGAATAGTTGGTTCGGAAGTTGCAAATCCGCCGCCCCAGCCTTATGCACTTGCCCATGAGAACTCTGTCACAGGGTAAACATAAAAACAAGGCAAATCTACACTATCTCCAGCGATAATGAGAGTCTTCAAAAACGTTTTAGCCAGGGTTTTTAATTCAATTACCTAGCCACCCTTTAAAACTAATTTGACAGCATACTCCTCAAATTTTGCCAAAACTAAGCATATTAAAAACAAAAGGGGAGAATTCAAAAGGGACATCTCTGCCAGAAAAAATTTCAAAGGAGTACAAAGAAAGTGGAGGGTTAGGGGTTATTTTTATTTATTTTTTTTTAATATTAGGAACCCAACTGGCGACTGCCTACTTGGGCATAATTCACCGTACTCACGACAGCCTAGTACTAGGCTAAATTAAAATAACAATATGCAGGGAAAAGCAACAACAAAAAAAATAAAGGAAAAAACAATAAAAAAGGAAAAATGAAAAGGGCATCAAGCACATGCATGCTGAGGCATTGAGGGGAGGTCCTGGCGCAGGAATGTGTGACTTACAAAAAAAACAAAAGTACAGTTAAATAAGGTAGGGACGGGGGCAGACTCATCCAAAAAGTCACAAAACCATCCTGAGTACAAGAGGCGAGCGGTAGAGACCCTGCTCATCCCGGTACCAGGACAGGTAACATGCGCGAAGATCATCACCCAGACTGGGACATTCAACAAGAATGTGCTGAACAGTCTGGGGGACAACGCAGTCATCACAATATGGCGGTGTGGCCCACGAGTGTGTTGAATTCAGAGACAACAGAAAGCAACCTGAAGAAATCTTGGCATTGGGAATAGGTCCATGGGGACAGTCTCGGCACAATAGCCCACAACTTTAGGTTCCATCGACAATCTCCCATCTTATTTGCCAAGCAGCCAGGAGAGCTGCATGTATTCCTGCTATGTAATCGGTGAGAGAAAGAGCGAAATGGTGGTCTGGTAACCTAGTTCTTGCAGACACATTGCACCCTCATTCTCCGCAATTCCTACATGCCCAGGAACCTAGCAGAAGATGATCTCGACATCCACCCAGCTCGCCAGAACCATGGCATCACGAATATCGAGAACCAGGCCATGCAGAGATTCCAAGGCCCCAAGAACACTCAGGGCGCTTTGTGAGTCGCTATAAATCACAATCTGGACTCCGAACCAGGTACATTGTTAGTGTTTATAGCTCTCAAGGAGCAGGTGGAATCTCTGTTCCCTCCAACTACTAGGGAGAATAAAGAAGATAACTTTAATCCTACAGCCTCTAATGTACGAGGGGCAGTCAATAAGTTTTGCGAATCGGTTGGGCAAAACAAAAGGGGGAGGGCTGTTTGTGGGGGTGTTAGGACAAGTTATGACAAGTCAGGTCCTGCAGCCGCACGCTCCTGCCTCGTCTATTTAAGAAGCAGTGACTGATCGCAGATCGTCAGTCACAAATTTTTCAACAATGGAGAAGGTTGAGCACCATACAGTGAGCAAATTTTGGACCAAGGAAGGCAAGAATGCAAAAGAGATCCATAAATGCATGGTTGCAGTGTACATCGACACTGCCCCTTCCTATGCAACCATTGCTTGCTGGAATAGGGAGTTCCGCCATGGTCGTGAGTCCCTTGAAGATGACCCCCGCCAGGACACCCATCAGACATGACTAATGAGGACAATGTGGCCCGTGTGGAGAGGATGATCCTCGAAAATCGACGGGTGAAGGTCGAAGAAATCGAGCGAGAACTTGGAATATCACATGAAAGTGTCATCAACATGATCCAGGACAATTTTGCCATGACCAAAGTCTCTGCCCATTGGGTCCCTAGAAACTTCACGCCCGATGATCGACTTCAACGTCGTCAAAGTTTGGAGGAGCTGCTGCGCCTGTACAACCAAGACCCGGCGGGATTCGAGTCACGCATAGTGACAGGTGATAAAACGTGGGTCCATCACTGGGATCACGAGACCAAGCTCGAAAGCATGGCCTGGAAGTACAGGGGCTCTCCGACCCCCAACAAGTTCCGGACCCAACCCTCAGCCGAGAAGATCATGGCCACTATCTTCTGGGATTCTGAGGGAGTGTTGATGGTGGACTATGCGCTTCATGGAAGGACCATCACAGGCCAATATTACACCGAGGAACTGGATGGGTTGAAGAAGTGCATCCGTCAGAAGCGGCGCGGCAAGTTGACACGCAGTGTCCTGCTCCTCCATGACAATGCCCCTGTCAACAAGGCCAGAGTTGCACAAGCTACCCTGCGCAAGTGCGGTTTTGAGGAGCTCAAGCATCCCCCCTACAGTCCAGATATGGCCCCTAGTGACTACTTTTTATTCCACCAGTTCAAGGCTGCACTGCATGGACACCGGTAATGGGGACGATGAACATGTCCAGCTCGCCGTCCATGAGTGGATTGAACAGCAGTCGGCAGATTTCTGGTTGTCGGGAACTTGAAGCCTCAGGGACAAGTGGCCCAAGTGAATTGAAGTCGAGGGTAGTTATATTGAAAAATAATAAAACACTTTTCCTCATATCTCGTTTCCTTATATCCGAATTGCAAAACTTATTGACCGATCCTCATAAGTCCCATCAATATTACCACAATTAAGTGGGATCCCACTTTCTGTGAGACTGAACATGGGATTGCAACCAGCTCAGCCGTGAATAGAGATGCAGCACCTGTTCAAGCCCCGCTGACTTGAAACAGAGGGGATACGGCGTGGAAACTGACGCCCCTTTTGGGACTTGGAGCCATCCGTATAATCTGGCATGATTCCAGCATTGAGGTTGAGCGAATGCCATTCTCTCACCCCCTTTTCCAATACCCTCTCCCTCCCTCTCTAAGAATGTGTGTGAATGGGAGGTTTTATATTAAATATATATATATATATATATATATATATATATATATATATTAATTATTTATTAGCGATTTCATGTTTTGTTTAAAATGTTTTTGTCTTTTTGCAGAAAGTTTCTTGATAAAATTCTTTTAGGAAAAAGCCACTCTATTAAATTTTGTAAATATTACTTCCTTTTGTAAAGAGTGACTGACATTATAAGATATGGGGAAGTAATATACTTGAAATAACCATCATCCTCGACTCTTTACTGATTGGTTGGACTGGGGATTTTGCTTTTTTTTGTATAGCCTCAATACACAATCGGATTGCAATAATAATTATATCAAGCTCGGAGGTGCCAGCCTTATTAGACCTCTGCAATTGTGCCCACACGAGTGGCAGCCGATAGGACTTTTCCCCGGGGGACCTAAATATCTACAAATATCCATGGTGATACGTGAGGCCTTTTCTTTCTTTTTGTGTATTTGCTAAGTTATCACTCATCTTGTAATTGCGAGGTAGAATTCGCATATAGGATTTATTTTTTTTATTGCACATATATAGTAAAATTATCTATCCATATTTTTTGTGTCTATAAATAAGTAACGAGATCTTTTATAAATATTTAACCCATATTTTTCTTGTAAATAAAGGACTGTACATACAATCTGTTTCATTTCTCCCTCAATTTCTCACGTCCGAATTAGTGTAGGAAGCGGGTTGAATCAATTTGGGTTAGAGGATAGATTTTCAGCCTGCTACATTTGGCACTCGAATAAGGACATGAGATCTCGAAACTGGGAGCGTGGCTTCTGTGGAACAGGGTCTCCATGATGAGGTTGTGAGACTGAGGCTAGAGTTGAGGCAGAAAGAGGATTGAAGAGTGATATGAGTATGGATGAGAAGACAGACAGGATGAGCAAAGAAATGGATGAGAGACAGAAGCAGGTCGACCAACGAATGAAGGACCTATATGACATGATGAAGGGGTCAGGACTGACCCCAGGACCCTCGACCCTGACCCCTGCTCCGACTTAAGGGGATAAGACAAATGGTGTGTGCGAGTCTAGAGAGGATAGGATGATTGTGAGTGTGTGCGAGTCTAGAGAGGATAGGATGATTGTGAGTGATAGGAAGGATGGAGAATGGAAGAGAGTGGAGTGTAAGAGAGGAAGGAAGACTGGGTCAAAGGGGAAGGATCAGAAGGTGAGAGGGAAGATTGTAGACTCATTGTACTCGGATGAAGGAGAGTGATGGCGTGATTGATGAGAGTGAGAGCAGCTCAAGTGAGAGTGAAGTGAATGTGGGGAAGGGTATTTTGATAAGGGAAGTCCCAAAGGTGGATAAGTTTAGGTTGCATGGTGGAAAGATTGTGGAAGAATTCTTTGGGAAATTTGAGTGGTATTGCAAGCTCAAGTACCCGGAGAATAAGGGATATTGGATGAATGTTTTGATGGAATAGTATTAATTAGTTTTCCTGCATGATCACAAGTGTGGGGGATATTGGATGAATGTTTTGATGGAATAGTATTAATTAGTTTTCCTGCATGATCACAAGTGTGGGGGAACCGAGGTATGAGGTGGTGAAGGAGAGACTGATTGGGCAGGTGATGTATAAAAGGGTGAATGAATTTGAGAAGGTTCGAATGGGAAAGAGTGAAAGTGCAAACATGTATGCACATAGGCTTGAGAGTATTGGGAGAAAGAGATATGGTGATGATGATGTGAATGAATGAATGTAAACAATTGATGAAGTTCCTTGATACGGCTCACAAAAGATAAGTGAATGGTTGAATGAAAAGAGAAAGGAGAGGATGAGACTGACAGGTGAACGGTTGGTGTGGGAGGATGTGTTGGAACTGTTGGAAGATGGGCGATTTGATGAGGAAAGTGATTTAGACAAGGATGGATGGTACAGTGTGAATGTTGGGGGTAAGAAGCCCAGGGGCTTTCCTCCACTCCAGCAGTTTGCCAGTTATCAGGATGCCCTGAGGGCTGTGCCAGCTAGGGTGATGATGAGCTTCCTGGGCCGGCAGGCTGGATGGGCAAATGGAGGATCGACAAATGGAAAGGGACAGATAAGTGGTAAGGGTGTGAATAGGTATGTGAGGGAGCAACTGAGGTATATCCCAGCAAATGAGAGAGTAATGGTGTGAGAAAGATTGTGGAATGTTGTAGGCATGGAAGGAAGGGTCATAGGTTAGCGGAATGTAGGAGGATGTCTGGTGCATGTTTTGGGTGTGGTAAGAAGGGGCATATGATAAAGAATTGCCAGGAAAGTGTGAAAGAGTGCTTCAAATGTAAAGAAAGAGGCCATTTGAAGAAAGAATGTCCAAAGTTGAATGGTGGAGCAAATGCTGTGGGGAGTGGAAGATTTGCATGTGGTAATTGTGGAAAGGCCAGTCATTATGCAAGGATGTGTCATAACCAGAGGAATGTATTTAGCTATTGTGCGATGGAAGGACATTCAAGTGAAAAGTGTTGGATTAGACTGAGAGCGCAAGGTGTGAATGGAAAGTCTGAAGCGGGAACTGAATTGTAAGAGGGTACTTGGTGAAGTATCCTTTGGGTGCATGAGTGCGAGTAATGTGTTGGTAAGTCTGTCTAGTGTGAAAGTGCTGTCTGGTTGAAGTATGAGTGTCTGAGTGTGAAGGTGGAATTGAATAGAATTGAGTGTTTGGCTTTAATAGATTCTGGATGCAAGGCGAGCTTGGTGTATAAAGATGTGTATGACACGGTGAGTGAAAAAGCCCTCCTGTCTGAGTGTAAAGGAGGTTTAGTAGGGGTTGGTAGTATGAGAGTGCCTGTGATTGGAATGATAAGGTCACCTGTTTGAATGCATGGTATGTTGATGAATGAGTGTGAATTCTCTGTGATTGATAAGGTGAGTAGTAAGTATGGTGTGATTTGGAGGTAGGATTTTATGAAAGTGAACCGTATGGTTGTGCATCCTGGGAGCAATCAGATTGAGGGAAAGATTGGTAAAAATGGGGTGTATAAGTTGTATGTAGGAGAAAATGGTAATGTTTTGAGGAGTGTATTTAGCGGTATTGAGGTGACTGCTATAGAGGGTGTAAGGCTTGTGAAGGGTGAAAGGGTGTCTGTTAAGAGTGAGTTGGAGTAAGGATATGAGTTTGAATGTGGGTAAGAACAGTGTGATATTGGATGGAAAGGATGCGTGTTATAAGGCAAGGCGTGTTGCTTGTGTGTTTGATGGCTTGATAAGAATGAATGATCCTTTTGTATGTGTGCAGGCGGACCCCAGAGTGAAAGGGCAGATGAGGGGGGATCCAAGTCAGAGTTGTACTGGGTCATCTCTCCACTGTCAATGAGGTAGGTATGGATGATAGCACGGATGTCAGGGTAAATGTTGTGAATGAAAAGACGTATCAATGGATGTATAATGAAGTGGAAAGGATGCTGGAACTGGATGAATGCTTGACTGAGTATGAAACGGAGGATGTGTATCGAATGCTGTTTGAATGAAAGGGGCATCCCAGTAAGGGCAATCTGGATTTCAGGGTTGCAAAGCTTCCGGAATTCAAGATTGTCCGGTTGCTGATGAGATTGAGGAGCAGTGTGTAGAATTAGAATGATTGGGGATGATTGAAGAAAGCAAGAGTGCATGGAATAGTCAGATTGTGCCTGTACGTGAGCCGGATGGAAGATTGCGTCTGTGTGTGGATTATTGAAAGGTGAATGAAAGGACTGTGAAAGAGAGGTTTCCAATGTGTCTGGTATCTAAGTGTGTGTATAGTATGCATGGGATGAATTGTTTTACCAAGCTGTATTTGGTACAGGTGTATTACCAGATGCCCATTGCTGAGGAGAGTTAGCCAGTGACTGCTTTTTTTTTCTTTACAAAAAGGCATTATAAGTTCCGGAACCTCAGCTTTGGGTTGGCTAATGCTCCCAGAGCCTTCCAGCGGGCGATGAATCTTGTGTTGAGTAAATTTGTGAGTAAGAATGTGATTGTATTTATAGATGATATTTTGATTATGACTGAGACTTTTGAGGAGCATATGAGATTGGTGAATGATGTGTTGAGAACGTTGGAGAGTGTTGGTATGAAGGTGAAAGTAGCGAAGTGTGAATGGTTTGCAAAAGAAGTGGAATTCCTTGGGCATATAGTTAGTGAGAATGGGTTGCAAAAGTCGGCGAAGTATGTTGAGAAGGTGCGAATGTTTCTGAAACCGGTGACTGTGAAGCAACTGAAGTCATTTTGGGGTTTGATTGAGTTCCAGCGAAAGTTTATACAGGATTGTTCTGGTGTGAGTAAGCCTCTAACTGAGTGGATGGGCAAGAAAGGTAGTACAGTTGTCAGGTGGAATGATAAGATGAATGAGGCTTATGAGAAACTGAAAGAGGCAGCGGCTGAAGATGTTGAATTGGCGTATCCAGATTATAGTGTGAATGCTAAAAAGCTTGAATTGTATACAGATGCGAGTGGGTATTGTATGGGAGGTTTTCTGATGCAAGAGCAGCGTTTGAATGGAGAGAATGTCAGGCGAATAATTGGGTATGTATCCAAGGCTATGAATGTTGCAGAAAGAAAGAATTCGACTGTGGAGCGAGAGTTGGCTGCGATAAGGTATTGTTTGAAAGTGTTGCGTCCATTTTTGTATGGTGTGAAGTTTGTGATCAAAACAGATCATCAACCTCTTGTGTATCTGCAGAGTATGAAGTGGACTCATAGTAGGATTGCAAGGACTTTGGAAGATTTGAGTGACTTTGACTATGCGATTGAGTATGTGCCTGGTGAACGGAATGGAGTGGCTGATTTGATGTCAAGGTATCCTGGTACGAATGATGAAGATGTGTGTAGAGTGAGTGATCCTGAGTATTTGCTGAAAGGAATTATGAATGGGTCATTCCATATGAAATCAACCAATTTTGGGGGAAATTTTAAGTCACCATCACCGATTTTGATGAAAATTGGTATACAGGTTGAATTCGATGAGAGAAAAACAATGAGACACTTCCCAGCCCTCAATTTTGAATAGATCAAAAGTTATAACCTGTCAAAGTTGAGAAAAATTGTCAAATTTCTTGATACCAGCATTTGAAAAAAAATTATTTCTCCCTTATTATAGCACATAAAACAATGAATTATGTATTTTTTTAAAGCTTAAGGGTTGTTCTAAACATTTTTAACAGCAAAATTAATTTTGGATAAAAAAGTTTTTTTGACCTTAAAGGTCAACTTTTGACCTTTAAAAAAATATATTGGTATCAATAAATTTTTGTGTAATTTTTTTTATAAATATATATGCCTTTAGACTACAATATAAGATAAATTTCATTCTGGGTTTTTCATTATATCAGGAGTTATGATCAATTTTGTAACCATTGGTATGCCAATTTTTACCTATTTTTATGTTATAAATTTTACCTATTAGGTGTTACTATATAAACTATGAAAGCTAATTTAAATTTTTTTTCTTTTTTTCTTCAGAAAGTTTAATATTTAGATAAAAAAGTAATTAATAATTTGCATTACAAATTATTTGTATTTTAACAAATTATTATGGATGAGAAGAGAAAGCATTTTTTAAATATTAAGTATTGCTGCGATCCTTACAAAGGTCACAAAAAATTAATAAAGAAAAATCTGAGACTAATTTCAGAAGACTTAATAAGAGAATATCCAAAATTAAAAAATTTTAAGGACCAAAAAATCTGTGATAACTGCAGAAAAAAGATAGCTGATGATGATAGTTCTTCAGCTCAAAATACGAATCCAAGCCTTTCAGAAGAAAGAATGGAAATTGAGCCAATTACTTAACAGGAAGAATCACAAGAAGCATTAACTGAATTAAATAAATCATTAATAGCTATTGGAGAGTCACCAGTCAAGAAATTTAAAATGGATGTAGTAAAAAAATATAGTTCAGATAAAATGAATAAAATTCAAAAATCCATTTCAAGTAAACTCAGAACTGTAGGCTCTGCAACAAAATATCCATTACCCTTGAGTCTTCTAGAACAGAATCAAGTAAAGATGGTGAAGAAATGATAAATCAACTGAAGGAGAAATTTCAAATTACTAGTAAAAGGTCTGAGCAGCTGCAAATCTTAACTGTTTTGCCAAAAAGCTGGAGGTTATCCAAAATTAAATCTGAATTAAATGTTACTAATTACATGGCCAGACAAGCTAAAAAACTAGCAATGCAAGAAGGAATAATGTCATTGCCAAGCAAAAGAAAAGGTACATTTCCATCAGAAACAATTAAAGTAGTAGAAGACTTTTATAAAAATGAAGAAGTAAGCAGAATTATGCCAGGGAAAAAACATTTCAAGAGTGTTAGAAAAGATGGACAGAAAACTCATGAACAAAAATACTTAATTTTGGGAAATTTAAAAGAAATTTATCATTTATTTAAAACAAAATACCCAGACACTAAGATTGGCTTTTCAAAATTTGCTGAGCTGAGACCCAACGAGTGTGTATTAGCTGGTGGTGCAGGAACTCACAGTGTGTGTGTTTGCACACATCATCAAAACGTTAAACTGATGATTATTGGTACAAGGCTACCACAGTTGACAAAAGACAGTGACCTGCATTTAGATGATTACAAAACATGTCTATCATTCATTACATGTGACCCTCCAACTTATGAGTGCTATTTTGATGAATGCTCAGAATGTTTTTCTAAAATAGACGAACTAAAACTATATGTTACTAAAATTGGGGATGACAATATGATTGATGAGGTAAATTACAAGCAGTGGCTCTCAACTGATCACTCAACTTTAGAGCTTGTTTCAAGAACAACTGAAGAATTTATAGACACTTTTACCTTAAGTCTTCTCAATTTAAAAAAAACATGATTTCATAGCAAAAAAGCAGGCACAATTTTGTTCAACTAAAAAAGAAGAACTAAAAGATGGTGAAATCTTAGTAGTATGCGATTTTGCTGAAAATTACTCATTCCTTCTTCAGGATGCAGCACAAGGGTATCACTGGAATAACTCCCAAGCTACATTACATCCCTTTCTTTCCTACTACAAAGAAGCTGGGGAAACACAACACATAAGTTTTGTTGTGATTTCAAACTGCTTGAAGCATGACACTGTTGCAGTCCATTTATTTAAAAAAAAACTTATTGAATTTTTTAAAAAAGAACTCAAATTCCCAATAACAAAAATTATATATTTTTCTGATGGAGCTGCATCACAATATAAAAATTTTAAAAAATTTATTAATTTATGTCACCATAAATCAGATTTTGGATTGGAAGCAGAATGGCATTTCTTTGCTACATCTCATGGAAAAGGACCATGCGATGGTGTAGGGGGCATAGTAAAAAGACTAGCAGCAAAAGCTAGCCTGCAAAGAGCATATAATGATCAGATAATGACTCCTCAACAGCTCTTCGATTTTGCTGAAAGACACATTAAGGGAATCAAATTTTCATATGTCCCAAATAGTGAATACATTGAAGAAAAAAAATATTTGCAAGAAAGATTTGACCAGGCCTCTGCAATAATTGGTACCCAAAAATTACACAGTTTTGAGCCAGTTAATGAAAATGAACTAAGAGTAAAAACAATATCATCTGCATCAGAATTCAAGAAAGTGAAAATATCCTATACAGAGGCAATATTATTGGAGGATGTAAAAGGATTTGTCACTGCTAAGTATGATGACAAATGGTACTTAGGGTGTGTATTGGATACCAATGTTGAGAAAATGACTGTTAAAATAACATTCCTAGAACCAGAAGGACCATCAAATTCATTTAAATATCCAAGAAAACCAGATGTATTAGTATTGCCATTAGATGACATATTGAGCATTGTTGAGCCTGTAACAGCAACAGGAAGAACTTACAAACTATCTAAAAATGAACAATTAAAATCAACAGAAATAATGCAGAAAAAAATTGATTCATAAATTATTATAAAAAGAATAAATTCATTTTGGGAGGTTGGGTGGGACCTGTGGCTTTTTTGCTGAGCTATCAGGAGTGGCCCCTTAGGCAATGGGGATACCAGCAGTTATGTAGGTATCTTAACTGTTGGTAGTGGCTCTGCCACCATTGACCATAGCAAATTATAAATTAAATACATAGGTAGGTAGCTTTAAAAATATTTATAATTTTAAATAAAAAATTACTGAAAGTTCATTTTTTCTTGTAGGTAGGATTTAACACATATCTATAGAATTAATGATTCTAATACACGAGTATATATTAAAAGCATTCAAATATAATACTTAGGCATCTAATAATTGATAACTAACTCTGTGAATATGACATAACTCTGTTAATATGACAATATTGCATATAAAAAAAAATTATTTGTGAAGATAGCAAAAAATGGCCATACCAGTGGTTACAAAATTGATCATAACTCCTGATATAATGAAAAACCCAGAATGAAATTTATCTTATATTGTAGTCTAAAGGCATATATATTTAAAAAAAAATTACAAAAATTTATTGATACCAATATATTTTTTTTAAAGGTCAAAAGTTGACTTTTAAGGTCAAACAAATTTTTTTTACCAAAAATTAATTTTGTTGTTAAAAATGTTTAGAGCAACCCTTAAGCTTAAAAAAAAATACATAATTAATTGTTTTATGTGCTATAATAAGGGAGAAATAATTTTTTTATCAATGCTGGTATCAAGAAATTTGACAATTTTTCTCAACTTTGACAGGTTATAACTTTTGAGCTATTCAAAATTGAGGGCTGGGAAGTGTCTCATTGTTTTTCTCTCATCAAAATCAACCTGTATACCAATTTCATCAAAATCGGTGATGGTGACTAAATGTCCCTTGTTGAATTCGGATGGAATGACCCGAATGGAAAGGAGAGTAAGGGTGGTGGTGATTCCTTGTTTGAGAGTGTATGGAATGGTTTGCGAGATTTGAAGAGTGATGGAGTAGATGTGAGTGCCCGATAGTGTGGATGACTTAAGGAAGGAGGTAATGAGTGAAGTGTGTAGGAAGCCTGAAAGCATTGGTATGGCAAAGGTGCGGAACTTCATGAAAGAATTGAGAGCGATGTGTATGCAAGGGGTCCCGCCATTTCAGGAAGTGTTGATTGTAGTGAGTCCTTTGTATGGAGTGATTGTTTATGTGCACTTTGGTGGTGAGAAGAACTCAATGGCCTCATTAACCGGCCTAAACTCCTCAACTGAGATAGAGAGATCAGTCATTTCCTGAAATGCGGAACAATGTGCCAGCGGGGTGGGCTCTCAGGCGGCAGTAGCCCAGAAAATGACATTTGCATGCGAAAGTCATCATTACCATGGAGGCCATCAACCACCCCCCACTAAAAATCAGGCTGTGCATCCGGAGTCTAAAGATAGATTGAGGCAAGAAAATGAAGCAGTTCTCAGGCAGTGATACTTGTACATAAACTCATCCACATTTAGGACACCTATCTCCAGCTCATCGATCAGGTCAGCAAGGACTCGACCCCGGAGATTAATCGAGTAGTCTCCCCAGAGGATGATCTACTGTTCAGATCTTTGAGCAAGAGAAAGGGTCTTGGCAACCTTGTCACACCGCGGTGTAAGTCTCCCATGTTAAAGTCAGCTGATGGTGGAATATACATGGAAATAACAGTGTACCTCCTATCCAGGTGCAGTTGCACAGCTACTGCCTGAAAGAAGGTATCTAAAGCAAAGAGAAGAACAGAGACATCATGCTGGGTGTAAATGGTGTATCCCCCTGCCCAGCCCCCATCCCATGGTGGTGGGGTCACAAAACCCTTATACCCCGGTAGAGTGGGCAATGGGCATGCGCCCAGCATGGTCTCCTGCAAAAGATACCTAACAGGGAATGAGGCGAGATGGCTCCACAGATCCTCCCAGTTGGCCCGGAGTCTGCAGCAATTCAAGTGAAGGAATATGCTCTCCAGGCATAGCTTGGAGGAGATGCAGGGGCCCTCTTCGAAGAGAGGACCTTCCCGGAAATGGCCATATGCTATACCAAGGCAGAACTCTGAGTGCTGTTGTCCGGACAATGCGCTGAAAGAACTGTCACCTTGGAAGACTTACTTGGGGAGGTTTGGCTCACCATGTGAGTCTTTTCCTCCATCCACCTCAAAACATTGGCTGAGTGGGGGGGAGGGGGCTTCAAAGGGAAAGGTCCCTCTTTTGGAGGATCCCCCCTCTCTGCGCCACCCAGCCCACTACTGGGTGAGGACGAAGGAGCTGAAGCTCCTTTAGTGCTGTCCTCCTTTCCAGGGGCAGCTTTTGGAACCCCACAAGATGGCCTCACAACCAATTTAAGGGGTATTGCCTCCTGCGAGTCTAACGACTCAGAGGAGGCACAAGCCTGTTTTGCCTTGCATGAAACAGTCACATTAGGGGAAGGGAGAGGAGCCCTGGTTTTAGCTGGGCCTGGGTGTGAACCCTTTGTTCTGCCAGCTTTACCAGCGGAGTGCCTGGGGTGGGTAGAACTTACAGAAAGGTTGTAAATGGGTGCAGAAACGACCGTGATTGTAGGCCTGGAGAGGGCAGGAGCAGAGGGTGACTTTCTTAGCATTGAGGCAAAAGATGTCCCAGCAGAGACAAGCATGCCAGGACCAAGTCCTTAGCTTCAAGAAATGAGAGACAATTTTGGGCCTGAATGGCCAGGATTTCATTCTCAATGAGATATGCACCACATTGCACCAGGGAAGCAGGATGCAGCTCTCCGCAATTGACACACTTGGTCACACACAACTTGGACTTGGACTTCCCTCACATAACTACTCCTTTGACTAAGTTTATGGTAGAGTGCGGTGTTACACTCATGGCCTGCCATCTAGTGTCTGAAGGGCACTAATGATGGCCGCCTCAGAGGAATATGACGCATTTGCCAGAAGGCTACCATCCGAGAAATGGGTCACCTTCAGGTCTCTACCAATAAGGCTAGCTAAGGCTCTCCTCTGATGGATCATGTTGCCATTGGCCAACATGCTGCCATCAGTGGAGTGAATAACAAGGAAGCGTTTGAAGCCAGCTGGCTTGAAAATGCCAGGTAGCCTCCGAATGATGGGGCCCCAACATAATCAAAGCTCCGGGAGACCCAAGCTGTCTGAGGAGGACCTTGCACAGGGGCGGACTCGGATTCCGTGCTTGGCACTGAGCCCAGGTTCGTCCCCATGGATGGTCCTACCATCTGTACCATCTGGGAATGGGTTACCAAAGGGACTATGTCCATCTCAGGGGGGGGGCTCCATGTGGGTGGCAATCCCCCCCAGGACATCACAGGTCACATTGGTCATAAAGTCTTTTGTCGGGGAAGAGAGGAGGGCACATCCGCTGACCCCCTCTAAACTCAAAATTCAAGCCTGCAGGACTTTGGAGGGAAGAGGCCGACGAGCCCTGCCTTCCCTCCTAACCCTAAGGGGGTTGGCCCTATCGTTCTGCTCCCAGTCCCCTTAGAAAGTAAAAGGGGACTGCCGCTGGAAAGAGGGAGGTACCCGAGGGCACCTCCAGAGAATGGGATGAGGGGGAGTCCCCTACACCAGTAGGCAAAAGAAAGGAGTAAGCCTCCTCTCAGGTTGAGTTTTGGAGGGTCCCATGTGAAAGCACAGGGTAGGGAGAGCTGCCTGAGGGTGGATCCTCCCTCACTGCAGGGGAAAGGGAGAGGGTTTTTTTTTATTCTCATCATCAAGCATGGTGACCCTATTAGTGATACAGGAAGCAAACGCTAATCAACCAATGCAGTAGTCCGCTCTGCGAGGAGTGAATACGGGGCTGTCAGAACCAGCTGCCACCATTTGAGGCAACTCCTCCTGCCTAGTGGCCTGGCAGCCCATCGGCATGGTGGCTCCACCTAAGGCTTGACGTAAAAAGGATAGATAGTGAAAGGAGAAAGGGGATGTGAGGGAGGTGTTGGTGGGGATGAGACAGGTTAAAAATAAAACACCTCAGACCAGAGTGCAGGGGTGAGGGAATGTTGTCCACTGCCCCCTCAGCCCCGATCCAGGATAGTTGGTTGAGAGGAAGCTGGTCGGTATCTATCCTGTGAAATTAGAGGCTGACCAGAGAAAGAAGGAGAAGAGGCTAAGATGGGGGCAGACAGTGCGCTGAGTCCAATCAGCACGGCTGGAAGTTTAGGGAAAGTGAGTGTGTGGAAGACACAAAAGTTTCCCCAAACCCTGAGTACTCTATGCTCTAGGGGACTAAAAAGGAGCGTAAGGCTCCCAAAACAGGTTCCATACCACTTTGCAGGCCCATTTGTTAAAGCAGTCGTTTAAACTTCTAAAATCCACCATATCAAAAGACAGGATGATGACATGCAAGAATGCCATAGGGTTGAAAATACCATTTTGGTAATGTTTTTACCATCAATATGCACTGTCTAATGCTCCTCATTGTGAGGACCTACAGCTTTTAAGTGGGTTCCATACCACACTATTCAAAGATAAAAAAAATGAGTCAGCTTCACTTAAGCTGTCTTTTTTTAATTTCATGATCCTTTCAGCCAAAGGAGACAGCCATCAAAATTACAATGTTGAGCCTATCTTGAAGCTACTTTAAAATAATAATGAAAAAAAAACAAAAAACAATATGCTATTAACCAAACATCATCATCATGTAAGCAGAAATGAGTTGAAATGTGCTTGAATTGAGGCAATACGATTTAAACAACACTTAATATAAGAACCTAAAAGAAAAGCTCATATTTTCAGACCTACCTTTCAACATCATTATCCATCACATGGCCTACTTGGCCAATTGAACGGGCCACCTCCCATTTACATGGCCTGGAAGGAGCTGAATGAAAGTTTTCAAATAAACATTCCAAAATGTGATCTGCATTGCGCCGAACATACTTTATATTTTCATTCATCACAATTGTGTCCTGCAAATGAAAATAAGTTAATATTACACCCTCTCAATATCAATATTTAAGCTTGATTAGGTTTTCTATGTCAACAGTTTCTTATATTTTGGTGGCTATTATATAGAGGTAAATAGCAAGGAAAATAAAGTTTCTGGGCTATTAATATCAATATCATCATTACTACAGAATAATATTAGTATCTTACTTCTAATATATGAAATAGCTTATTATTAATATACTGAGAGAGCATGAACTATACTTTTCCTCCAGGTCTTTAAATTTACTGTAAAGTTGCAAGACATCCAAGTTGGTACATAAAAGACTGGTATAAAAATATTTTTTAGAAAACGAGTCCATCCAAGAATCAGTAATTTTGACTCAATTTTTAGAAATAAATATTGGATGTTAAGCATCAAAACACCTTGAGGTTTTAGAGATATAGTACTAAACCAATTTAATTATGTTAATCTTTTTAAAATATACAAAATCTAACATAAGAATAACCTGGTTTACCAAAAGGCTCTGGACCCATCTAGGTGAACCACATGCCAAGTTATTTCTAATCACAACATCCAAACCCAGCATCATACATCTATACAAAGGATGCAATGCATTATAATGCTAGAACACCAAAGAATCCATCCAAAGGATATTGTTAATGTATAAATGGAACTAGGATACTCTATAAAAAAAATAAAGTAGATCAAACACTCCTTGCCAGATCATACCTAAACAATCCATGAAGTGGTCCAACTAGGAACAAGAAGAAAGAAATAAAACTCACTTCCAATTGTTGAATTAATTCAAGGAATCGTTCAGCATTTTCTTCTCTTGAAAGTCTCCTAAGTTGTTTTGAAATGCGAGAGTCTTCAGAAAAAGTTCGATTGCCATCTGGTTGAAGAAAAAAGGAACAAAAAGAGAATACTCTCTCAAATAATGAATATAGTAATAAAAAAAAAATCCTTTTTCAATATTCATATCTTCTTTTTACAATAGTTTTTATCAGCTCTCAACTTCTATCAAGTATGATAAGCTACCCTTGACTTTCATTGTCTGCCTAAAATCCTACCATATACTAGCCATTAACATCTAAGTCTACCCACAATTTACACCATGCCATATACAAGTCCTGAAGATTTAAAGCCACAATTCTTCTTTTTCAGGAAGTCTCTGAGAAAGGATTATCCCCCCCCATGTTGAACCATCCAGCAAAAGTAAATACTTTTACACACTCATTACCAACAGACTTCATTCCTTTCAGCTCTGCCTCATAGCTTTGGGTGTGAGCTCCTTTCAAATCAGCTTATTTAGCTCAGGAACTAAAATCTCAAAGTTTTACAGAAACAAAGTCATATTTCCTTAAATCTCTGGTATAGATTATTATTATTATTATTATCATCATCTTCATCATTATTATTAACTTAGAACTAAGCAAAACCCAATGAGAGGATCTCAAAGCAAGAAGTTTATGGAAAAGTTGATAAGAAAAGTGGAGAGGTTAGGTGAGTTAAAAAATGTGAGTCACATAGACCATCTTAAAGAGGAGACTACTTAGGGTGCACTACTCTTCCAACTTCAGCTATCAATGGATCTGACCAACTTATAAATATTTGTATAAAAAACTATGGTGTAAATGAAACCTATCTTGAAAAGGCAGGTCATGCTATAGCAGCTGCAGGGAAAGATAGCTAGCTATCTAGTCTAACATCTCACCCTTCATACTGCTAACTAAAGATTACAAACTTGTCATATTCAAAAAGGGGTTTGAACTAAGCCATTACTCATTTTTCTGAATTGTATGAGCAAAATAAAATCTTGATGCTTCCTTCCAACTCACTCAAGAACTCATCCACTAAGGTTAATCAATTGTCCTTTTCAGTTTCCAAACTAATAGGAACCTTGAACAAATTAAAGTTCAAAAACAATTCTTATTTTAATCAACTATTAGATGAATATAATGTGAAGATATAATACCTTATCCTGAAAATACAATGGATGCTATTTCTTTAAATATTAATATAGAAATAAGATATACCCAAATCATGATACAGCCTGTAATACAATTATATTAGATTTTATAATAGCAACAGTCAAGATAATGCAATGAGGAAAGAGAGTATATATTCCCAAATTTCCAATTGGCAAAAATTGTATAATTTTTAAATTTTACCAGGTAAACAAGTCAAATTATGAGTATGTAATATCAATAATACAATCACTAGTTAATACATAAACATGGTACAAACTTATCACTTGTTTTACCTCTTGCCTTTGACTTGAACTCTTGACGTTCATAGCCATCTTTAACCTGCCCTTCCTCCTCTTCTGACTCATGATGGTCTCTTCTTTCTACATAATTATGATGATAGCCATGATAAGAGCTTATTCCACCCCTTCGATACTTTCCACCTCCACGGCTCCCACGAATGACCCGTACTCCATCCCCTCTCATTCCCAAACCCTTTTTCCGGTACTCTATGATGATGGATAATGAATTTTATTACAAGCATTCATTACCTAAATATCATTTTTTTTCTGAAAAAAACAAAACAATTGGTGGTGAAACTTTTTACAAGCTTATAATCCTCACTAACAATAATCGATGAGCTATGATGTGGGGAAAGAAAAATGCCACCACCAAACATGAAAGCAAAGTTAAAACCACACTGGGTACAGTTAAGCTCTGGATAGTCCTGATTTGTGTTAACATTGCAACATTTTTTTAAGCATCCATCTGGAGGCTGCCTACATGGGTATAAGTTGCCATTAACATCACAACAGCTGAGCCAAGTTATAGCAAACCATGGTTTGGAAACTCACTCTAAACTGTAGATTTGCAGGAAGATATGCTTTAGATGATCTGCAAATTAGTTAAAAATTAAAATAATGGGGGAGGGGAAAAAACAATAACAAAACTACAAACATGAAGTAAAACTTCTTTGAATGAGGCACCCAACACAAAAATTAAATATATAATTTGCTTGATGAAGTAAAACAGAACTTATGATTGAATCATTAGCATATGATTAGCCCAATGGAAAGGAAAGTTGTGACAGAAGATACAAGAGAAATCCAGAAATATCTTATATTTTATACATATACTATATCATCTGCAGCACCACACAACTAAAAGTACTTTTTGTTTGAAAAGTATTTTCCTTATTTATTCAATCGAATGTTCAAATTTCCTTTTAAAGTCTCTGTGACCAATGTGTCCACTACTCACAAACTTCAATCCTCTGCAACTCACGCAACAAATGGCCAAATCCAATGCACCATCTTACAGTCCCTAAACAATTACACACCTCAGTGGACCTGCAATACATACACAACTACCCACACACTCCATCTAACATACATCCCACCCTCTCCCACAAACATTTTCAAATTCAACACCAACGGCATCAGAAACAAGCAACAATACAAAAAATAATAAGCATCAACAACTACACTGCACTAAAACATGATGTACATCCAGCACACAGCAACTTACCTTGATACATAAAGACAGCGTATTCTCAAATACCATTAGACACACTCATACAAACAAGCACTACTAAACTCCAATCAGTTGCTATTAAGGTCAACAAAACCACCAACATTAACATCCCACCTAGCTACTCCAATACTGAACAGCAAGCATTTCACCAAACTTGGCACCACTTCCACAGGTCTCTAACCTCCTTTTCCTAGAGGGGTGACTTCAAGGGCCATCACCGTGTCTAGTTAAGACAACAGACTGAGAAGAATCACAATTATCAAACAACTTCAATCAATAATTTTTTTTTACCACCCATTTGGTTACTGACTACAACGGCTGTTGCTCTACTTAATTTCAAACCTAATACTTAGGAAACATTAAAATAAAAATAATTCAAAAACACCAAACCAAAATAACCAACAAACCCCCCCCCCCAAGACAAACACAAGCAAAAAAACAACCCCAAAGATAAAGCAAGAAGAACAAAGCATATTCCAGCATTGAGGGAGGCCCACCTCCCCCCGTGTAGGGTCATGCAACCAACAGCAAATAGGCCAGCCTCCTACAAAGAGTCAAAGAGCCTAAAAGTCTGTTTACACGAATTCATCCCAAGTATAAGGGACAAGTGGTAACTGACCCTGCTCATCATGGTACCTGGACAGGTAATGTGTGCAAAGATCATGCAAACTGGGACATTCAACAAGAAACTGCCAAACAGTTTGGGGAACAACACAGTTGTTGCAATAAGATGCAGGGGAGCTATCTATCGAATGGTAGTGCATCCTTTAATTGTGCACAATTTGAAGATGACAAAAAGTGACCTGAAGCCTTTGCAGAATTGGGAGGTAGATCCATGAGAACAGTAACAGCACAATAGCAGGCAACTTTAAATTCCCTTCAGTTGTTTCCTATCTTCTTTCTAATGATTTTTGTCATGAGGACATTGTGAGGAAGGGCAAAATGCTTGTCATGTCACCCAGGCTTTGCAGACTCTTTTATACCCTCAATCACCGCAACTCCCAGGAAGCCAGCAGAAGATAATTTTGACATCCACCCAACTTGTGGCAACTGTGGCATCAGAGATACTGCAAACCATGGGCTGTGGAGATTCCAATGCTCCAAGAGCATTCAGGGCATGTTATGATTAATGAAAATCCCAATCCAGTCTCCCAACTGGGCATGAAGCGTTATCTCAAGGAGCAACGAATGTATTGCAACTAGCTCAGCCATTAAGACAGATGGGGCACCTGGGACTTGGAACCATTCATATACATACAGTAATGGAAAAAAATATTTTGGATTTTGGCAATTTTTGGTCTTTTTATAGATAAAGGTCAATAAACAATATATTTATTGACAGATGATTATTTCCTAATATTTATACAGCACTAGTATTTCAATAGTCAGTTTGCCCCCATTAGCAGGTTTATGTGGCAATATTCAATTCTACCATGCAGTCAAACTACTGCAGCCCACATTTCCTTCAGTTATAATCCAGTGTAGGGTGTTTGTTTGTGTTTTAATGCCTTTTTTAGCCCCTCTGTGTTGTATAAGTTACAAATTCATGTAAATTTCATTTAAAGTGTAATGTTTTATTTCATTTCCAGGTTGAGATAGGTAAAAATAGTGATATTAGTTCCTATAAAATTGGACAAATAGAAGTGTATTTGACTGAAACCACATTTAAACAGGTAGAAATTGCAAAGAAACAATGTTTCAACTCAGACAATAAGTGCAATTAAGAGAGAATTGAAAAATAACAAGGATGTGTTGCTAAAAAAGGTAACAACCCTTAGGATTGATAGAAAAATCAAAAGAATGCATATCACCCATATGTGATTGATAAAACATAACATTTATTGATAAAATAACATGAATGATTTCAATCATCAAACTAGCTTTATGAAGAATTATTTAAAAATTACTTTTAATTTCTGATTGCCATAGAATAAAATAGTCACTTATTCTACAAGATGTCCTTTTAGTCAAATATCGTTTTCAATAGTTGCAGGTGGTGTTTTCTGACGAATCGATAATAGCAGTGCTCGATGATCTGGTGCAAAATGTGAGGAGGCCTAGTGAGGAATTTCTACCAGATTGTCTTTGAGAAACAGTAAAATTTCCACAAAAGATTATGGTTTGT
This sequence comes from Ceratothoa steindachneri, assembly GCA_963969495.1. NCBI lineage: Eukaryota > Metazoa > Arthropoda > Malacostraca > Isopoda > Cymothoidae > Ceratothoa > Ceratothoa steindachneri. Next base: position 158,490,595 of record OZ018318.1, on the reverse strand, counting down.
AGGGCAATTTGTATCCATGGAACTAGTTTCCTGAAGATAATTGAAGGGACTATGAACCAAGAGAGAAACATAAAAGTACTTAGAGGCTGTCTACTACTACAAGTAAGGGAATGGTATGAAGATAGGCCTTGGATTTTTCAAGATAACTCAGCCCCATGCCATACTGCAAAATCGGTAAAGAAGTGGTGCAATAAAGATGGTGTTTGTTACCATGGCCAGGAAATTCACCTGACATGAACTCAATAGGGTTTATGGTCTCTGTTGGAAGATAAAATGCATCAATTCCCTATTACAATGAAAAAACAGCTTATTGAACACCTCATATAAGTTTGGTTCCATTTGGATAACAACAAGGATCTTTGCAAACACTAATTTGTGGCATGCCTCATCATGCACAAGCCCTTAATGCTTCTAAAGAGGGGCAAACTGACTATTGAAATACTAGTTCTGTATAAATAATAGGAAATAAATCATGTCAAAAAATAAATTCAATTTATTTGACCTTTATATATAGAAATAGCAAAAATTGCCAAAGTCCATAATTTTTCCAGTACTGTAGTACAGATTCCAGTGTAACATTAAATGTGCTAAAAAAAATTCAAAAGCAATAACCAGCATTGTGGAAGCAGCAAAGGCACCACCATCTCAAGAGCTACACCAAGCTATCAGAGTTACCTAGCCCTAAACCTAAAGGGCTTAGGGTATGAATGGCATCTCTCAGTGGCATAAGCACCATGGTGAATCAAGTCAACCTTCTGCCATACACACTCGGATATGGATGCGTAAAACTCACATCCATAGTCAAGGCAATAGCCCTATCAGCACCAAAGTGTTGAACTTCACAGAGCGAAGAATTTCCATAGTGTGGCTATGAGACCCTAAGACCGTGAATATGAACCTCTCAGGTGAGGTATCAGTTGATAACTAGACCCAAGGAAACAGTGTGAATCTACCACTTACAAGCAAACCCCATTTAGGAACAACTCTGGGTTGGGATGGAGCTGTGGATGGTGGCAGAAGTGCACCACCTTAGTCTTGAAAAAGGATGAAATGAAGTTGGGATCTGGGCCGCATCAAAGGAGATCGAAAGGTTGTCCATGTAGAGCATAGCAAGAATGTCTTCCAGCAGCAGAGTTGATAAAGTTGATGCTCAGGGCAAAGAGTGCAACACTGGGGACACTTTCATGCAGGACACCCTCTTCTTGCTCCATTAGGGTGGAGACGGCTCTCCCTATCTGTACAGTGAATTGACAATGCCACATAAACTCAGAAATAAAGATTAGGAGGCATCTACTCACCCCCATCATGTGGAGAATCTCTATGATACTGTATCCCCATGCTGTATCATAGGTCTTCCCAAGATAAAAAAATACAGCAGTGTCGTGCAGTCTATGAAAGATGGCCTCGCAGATCACATTTTCCAGGCAGAGCAGATAACCTGATATGGAGTGGAACTTATGGTAGCTGTACTGTGCAGAAGACAGGTGGCCTCTGCTGAACATGAAAAAGGATAATCTAGTATTTACTAACTTCTCTATCAACAAGCATATGCAGTAGGTTAGAAAGATTGGGTAGAAACCAGCCAAGGTAGTGAGATCTGTCACCGGTTTGTCAAAAGTGAGCACAGTAGCCATTCACCAAATCTAATAAAGGCCCTGCCTACCTCACCTTTGTGTCAAACCATGGCATACGGGGGCACATCATCTGGAACAGGGGCGGAATGCAACTCACTCAATGCAAACCTGTCAGTGAAGGGTTCTCCACCTCTGGAGGTAGTCCAGCGAGTGGTCTTCAGTGACATTACAACGTGCATTGAATGCTAACAGGGCAGCATCCCAGCTAGAGAATGCAGTTGCAAAGGACTATATCAAGGATCCTGGGTCTGAGATTGTATTCTCATTCTCCTCCTGGAAAACTGGCAGAGGTTGTGCAAAAACATGCCATGAATCCTTTTGACTTTCCCACACCTCTGCAGAGGGGACGTCCCATTAAGTGAAGACACATACAGGGCTGGGAGCTAAAAATGTTAATAGAAAAGTGAAAAAAGTGACAAATTCTTTTTAAAAAGTGAAAAAGTGACAATAATGGTGAAAGGTCTTACAAATTAAATATTTATTAGCTATATAAAGAATTAAAAGTTTAGGTAATAGATATTAAAGTAAATCTTCTACAGACCTTCACATTTAATTATGGAAATGTCATAAAAGATTCGAGTTCAGGACATAGTCCAATGGCCTTTATTAATAATACATACTAAACAAGTCAATATCACCGATTAAAAATTAAAATGAGGAAAAAAATATAAATAGCCTAACTGACATAGCATAACATCACTGCATCTTATTCTTTTTATTTTTGTCAATGTAATCATTAATAAGGCTGTTCTTCCATTTTTCAAGTTTTAAAATTATTCTTTTTTCTTCAGCTGCAGTGCTCCTTTTAGTCTTATATGAGTCTAGCATTGCATTAGCTATCTTGATTTCCATCAAGTCATTTTTCTGAATACCTTTTTTCAGTTGTTCACTTGCTTCATTATAAATTGTGTCATTGAAGGTCTTTTGACTTTATTCTTTTTGTAAGCATGAAAGCTTTTTCTCCAGCCTTTTTTCTTCTATTTCTCTTTCAAACTTTTCAGCAGCCTGTTTTTCTTCTTCTGTTTCCTTCTCTTGTCTTTCCTCTAAATGAGCCTTGTATCTGGCATGAAGTGAATGAGCCATATTCAAAATCTCTCTAGTAATAGGGACCAGTTCAGATTTATTACTGTATGTTTTTAGTCCATATTTTATATTCAGGTTTGCATTAAGCATTTCAACTGAAATTGAAGCAGTGGTCTCATCCAAAATATTGCCACTAATGGAGAAACCTCTTTCTACATCTGAATTCCCATATGAAAGGTAAAGGGATGCCTTCGCAAATCTTGAAATGAAGGGGTATTTCATTTCACCACTGCTACTTTTTTAATTAAAAATCTTATTCCAAAAAATGTGAACATCAATATCTTGGTCAATATTATGGGCATCACTAACCTGTAAAAGTTTCCACTCATCTTGAAGGCGAATTATCTCAAAATCCATAGGGTAAAGTTTGTCATAATAATCTTTATATCAGTCAAACAATGGTTATTTTTTATGTTAACGGGATTTAGGCATCTGAACCGCTTTACAAAATTGCTATTTAATAGAATTTATCCAGTAGTTAAAATAAACCCTCTTTATAAAAACCACAGGAATTTTTTAAAGTCTTCTTTTTTCTTCAGGCAGGCTGTTATACTCACTTTAAATACCATTACCACAAATCACATGTTTCAAAAGTAAGGCAGTTTTTGAATATCCTGCTTGATATATAATTGGCAACATTCATTAACTCATCATGAGGTTGATGAATTAATGGGCTGCATGTTTGAAATTCTTTACTAAATTTAGTAAAAATTGGACATGTGCCTACAATAAATTTCATCTCTACCATAATTGTTGGCTTTTTTTAAACATTTTGCAATTTCTTTATAATAAAAATTGCTCATCAAGTTCTTAGTTTCTTTTTTTTCTGGAATATATATTAAAAAATATTTTGGTATCTGATAGCTGCTGGTTCCAAAGATAGTCTCTAGTGGACACATGTTTAAAAATCTTGTGATTGATTGGACAGTTGTAATTCCTTTTGAATTTGTTTAAAATCTTGCCATCGCCCTGACCAACCATCAAAAAAGTTATGTAATGCTTTCAATAATACTGGACAGCAGTTTCTGCAAGAGCATGCCCTAAAAAAATGTTTTAAAATGGCTTGTGACTATTTGCCCCTTAGTTTCAGAAAAATATCTTATACAAATTTGTAATTCTTTAGTTTTCAGCATTTGTTGTCTCATCATATAAAATGCTAAAAAATGAATTGGAGATATCCTCAATTAATTTGTCTTTGAAATATGGCCCTAAAGTGGGAATTATTTATAAAGATAAAAAAAGAAGTATCAAAATTCACAAAAAATATAAATAAAAATATTAAATTCTAAATTAAACAAAAAAAAGTGAAAAATGACTTTTTTTTAAGTGACAAAAAAAGTGAAAAAGTGACACCACTCCTGGCCCTGCACATATGCCCCTGCCAGAGTGGTATGCTGCTTCAAAACATATGGGAACCTAGCTAAACAAAATTCACAGTGAAATCATTCAGGCAGCGCTTGGAGGTATGCAAAATGGCCAGATGTTCTGTGAATAGTAGCCTAGGCTCACTATGATGAGGTTGCCATAGAACTCAACAGCCTCCTCCACTGACCTAAATTCTTTAGCTGGAACAGATAAATCAGTATTTTCCTGAAATTGAGACCACCTCACCTGCTTCAGATACCACCAGTGTGGTCTTTCAGGCAACAGCAGCCCAGAAAATGATATTTGAATGTGAAAGTGATCACTACCATTGAGGTCATCGACCACCTTTCACCCAAAATCAGGCTGTGCATCTGAGAGCACAAGGATAGTTCAAGGCAGGAAAATGAAGTGGTTCTCAGGCAGTGATGTGTAAACTTATCCACATTTAGGACACCTATCTCTAGCTCATTGGTCATGTTGGCAAGGACCTGACCTGGACCGGACCCCTGAGATTGATCAAGTAGTTTCCCCAGAAGGGAAATCCTCAAGCAGTAGCAAGGGCCTCAGCAACCATGCCACAATGGAATGGAAGTCCCCAAGGAGGTCCAATGGCAGGATAAAAAGGGACCAATAAAAGTTATAGAAAAGGTGATTGTAAAGGGACGGTGGAATGGCATGGACAAGATGAGAGAGAGTTAGTACAGGAGACAGAGATTATGGAAGGAAGGAAAGGAAGAGAGGCAAAGCTGGGGTTAGACAGGTCACTGAGTCCCATCAGCACGGCAGCCAGAAAACATATTGTCATGACCCTTACGGGGCAGCCATGCTTCAAACCTACAAATATGCACACTCCCAATACTGTGGAAACCTCATGCCATGCAACCGGATTGAGTGGAATAGAATTAAAGTCAATGGACTCTACAACAGCCCCATCAAATTTCTTGGTGAATTTATGTCTCCTCAATCTCTTCTTCAACCCCTCCCCATATGCAAGGGTTTTTTTTAATAGCGCCCATCTGGAAAACTTTACCAAGGGTATAAGTCACCAGAATTAATTTCAGTCTATTATAGGCTAGATTAAAAACAAAAAACAATACATTCGAGTTTGGGGTAGGTAACCCCCCCCACTTCATGATTTACTGTGAACAGCCTTTGTCACTGCACATTTCTTGAAACAGTTTGTACCCGGTGTTCAAAATGTCTATGTGCTGCCTGTTTGAAAACCATATTGGTTTGGATGTGCACAGTGGTGGGATTCTAACCATCAGGATAGGTGCTGTTGAACCATTTTTTTTTTCTATTAGCTTGTTGGTATATGAGGAGGCTAATTAGTCAGTAAGAGGATGGTTCTGAAGAAACTTTTCTTTAATGATCAAGAAAATAAGAGAGATTCTAAAGAGAGGGAAACTGGCATAGTGTCCAACTGTCATTCAAAAGTTCAAGTAAGAATTTTAAATAGGCTTCTGGCAGGTGACTTAGGAAGTCATGAGGGATCATTGTCAAGGCCAGGGGTCTTACCTTTTGCCATGGAAGAGTGTGTACCAAGCAGTTATGCGAGTTGAAAGGGAGAGCCAAGTGGATTGTGTGTTCTATATGACATTGAATCTCTAAGATCAACTTGGTGCTTGGTTATGAGTGGTTGCTGTTCATTGGTATATAGATGGTCTTATTCTGAAGCGAATGCTTCAGCCTTATCCAGGTTATTTCTCAGTGAAGCCTATGCAGAGTGGATAAAGGGGGTCAGGTGAAATCATACATCTGAAAGACCAAGCTTTGGTAGAAGGTGTTGAAGAAAAAGCTGCAAAATTTATGCCAGGATTCTCTTTTGGAGCGGAGGAGGATTCTTCGGCAGTAGGCTTCCTATTTCTGAAATTCAATTTTATTTCTTTGATAGGGTGAATGCCTCCATCTTGCTTTTTTCTTTCATTTTTTTTTAGGAGCCCATCTGGTGACTGCCTACTAGGGCATAAGTCGCCATACTTACCCTCCATCTCTCAAAAGACAATCGTCTGAGATGAATAGCTGATGCACTCTCTTCTGTCCACTATGGATGGCCATTAAAATGGCTGGTAGTGCAGACGAATGCCTTTTCCCTGACTGTGTGAAGGGATTCCATCAACCAGCTGGCTTTCTGTTGTAATGAGGCTAGATTTGGGGGATGCTGCTCAAGTATAGATTGTAATTTGATCCATCCATCTTGATTTAACTACCACCTTGCACAGATTGTGAGGCCAGTAGAGAAGATAATTGGTAGATAGTCACTACCTATATATTGGCCGAAGGAGACCAATAAAGATGCAAAGAGGCAGTGTAGAGGGTGAAGCCCTTGCAGGGTCTACTCTGGTGCAGAGACCTAGGAGTGTGAAGAGGGAAAGAAGGGTTGATGAAAGTAGGAATTGAAAAAGGACACGGTATGGAGAGCTTATAGTGGCGGTTAGGTCCCAATGAAGGTGGGGAGCATTGAAGTCTGCGAAAAGTATAGCAGATGATTTTATCACACCAGGTTCTGCTGATATCAACCTAGGAAGGTAACAGGTCCAGTATACCATGCGGAAATGGCATGAAAGTGTGGGTGCAATAGGCCAACCTGTGTCGTATAAGAAGACCACCACCGTCCCAATTTAACCCATCTCTGTCTGTATCGTGTAGCCTTTGAACTATTGGGACAAATTGGGGGTAAGCCAAGTCTCACAGATACAAGGTCTTTAGTTTTGTGGCATAGAGAGCGGGCATTCCATGGCTTGTGATCAAAGTCATGGTTAATAAGTCGAGTCATACAATCGAGGGCTTGTTCAGTCACATATGTTGCATTTGCTGTTGCATTGACGAGGAAGTTTGAGTAGATTTTTTCTCTACCCAGCGTGTTCTTTATTTCAGCCCCCTGTTTGGTGATGATTTGATTAAACAGAGTTGGGTGTACATTGCAGAACAGGTGATCTGGGATGTGTTCGGACTCTAGACCTTTTCACCAATAGCTCATCCACTTTCAAATCGTGAACTGTCTGCTCTATAATTACAAAGTCTAAGTTCTCGAACAGAGCTTTAGATTTGACACCACTTGCCACCTACAGGATTCCAAGAACTGCTACCCTGAGAGCAGCCAAGTTATTCCTGGACTCAGAAGCAATGCTCATGGTCGGTAGGACCTGGTATGTTCCATTGACAGTGATACCCTGAATGGAAAAATAGCCAGCGCCCTGCTTCTTTGAATTGTCATCAGAATAAGTCACAACTACTTGTTCATCAGAGTTCATAATCTACTGGATAATCTCATCCAGCCCCATGACTTCAATGCTCTTGCCTGCATCCCTGATACTCTTGGATTCTGGCAGGGTGTAAAGATCAATAACTTCTCACTCATCATGTGCTTTCCAGTTTTGCCCAAACATCTTGTTGCCGACTACAATCACAGCTGATTCTGCTTGCCACTCAGACATGTGGTAGCAGCTTTTCAATTTGTCAACAGTCTCGTAGAATTCTGGTCAAACTTTTCATATACTTTCATGGATGTGCTGATATCGGAATGGCAATTCATCATGCTGCTGAGTGAATGGGTCTGTCGCCGTCCGCCGCTTTGCAATACTTGGACCCTCACCTTCTTCAATACAACTATGAATTTCAACATCAGAGTAGGTGTTATCTGTATCCATGCCAGCATCTACAGAATAAGGTTGTTCATTGTCCTCAAAGGATGCAACTGACACTGAGATTTCTTTTTCCTTTTCACACTCAGCTCTCATTCTCTTTAGGCTCTGCATACATATCCCTGCTCCAATACTCCATCATCTTCATTCATTTGCTGTCCACGAAGTCTTCACAGTACATTTTGTTCTGGGTTCTTTGGGCCTTCCTTTACCCATTTTCACTCCATGTTTAAGTTCCATCTTCTTCAATATTTCAAAGTCTTGGCAGAACACTTCTATCAACTGTTTCATCCTTTCATTGAAGCCTGCTGCTCTCACTTGAAAACTGTCACTTTTTCGCTGTTTCCGTGTCTGAATCAGAGTTTAAAATTCACAATACAACTTCAGGATGTGTTTCTTTATGTGCCTGGTGTGGATGGTGTACAGATTGCAGAATAGCCAGTGCTCCTGAACCAGCTCTGGCAGCAGCTTTGCTGCTGCATCCTTGGAGCACCGAGCTTGGCCTAATTGCTTTGGGCCGCAGCAAGTAGAGCATATTCTGTATGACATCTTTGCCAGTTGGGAGCATCCCATGTGGGAATTCTGCTCTCTCTATATTGCCCACACCACACAGAGTCTTCCTGGAATGAGATCTCGTGTCTACGCTAGCCATATCTATTCAACCTGAAAAAAGAGAAATAGCATTATATTCTTGTAAACAATTATAATATAATAATATATATTCTGTTATATATTATATTTACTGTGTTATATATAAATTATATTATATAATTTATATATACTCTGTTCCACTCAATAGTTCACCTGAAAGCACCCCAAAAAGAATCTATTATCATACATAATCACACAAATGTCATATTTTTTAGTGATTTTGAGGTTGACAACTTTCAAACAATATGTACAGGGAGGGGGGTGGGATGATGATCCCATGGACCAAATGTTGGTATTTTCAGATTCAGGTAAGCCTAGACCATAATATTAATTAGGGGGTACCGCATGAAAGGATGACTTTTGCCAATAACACCCCCCCATCCAACTATATTTAGGCAATTTTGAGTGAGGGGGTATGCATTTTAGGCTACCAAAGCCTGTAATACTTCTTTGTATTACTTTAATAGTGTCTGATGAGTAAAAAAAATTTTTAGGGTGGAGAGGGTCTACCATGCTTTATAAAGTCACAAAAGTCAATATTTTAACCTAATTCTGCAGCTCAATAATTTAAGATAGGATATTGAAATGCAATGTCAGAGCTTAATTTACGCTTGTGCATTTGTTAGGGCAATTGTCAAGATCAGTGGCGCATTATTTTATTAGCGATATTTGCTTCTTTTTTTAAGCATTTTTCAGCTTGCCCAATGGCCAATCAGCGACGTGCATCATTCACCGGTATTGAGGAGTCATAAGCGTCTATTTTTTCCAAGTTTCCCCTCCCCCCAAATGAGGTTTGGGGGGAGGGGGGTAATGTTTTTTCTGAAGCCTATTATCAATGTCTCCTAAATAAACTCTTTTTGTGTGTGACTATGCTTCCTTTTAGTGTTTTGGTTTATAATTTTGTGTGTTTTGTTTATGTTCCTGTTATTTAATAAGGTTTTTGGTTTTGTTTTATTAAACTTCTTTTTTTTAGGTCTTTCTATAAATGCATTTACTTACGCTAGGTCGCAAGTAAATGCTTGTTGGATAGTATGGTATTTAAGAATGTTTACTATTATTTTATGTTCTAAAAAGAAGTTAATAAACTTAGATTTATCCTCGCACAAAACAAGCAGCATGGAAGAATTTTTGAGTTAGAAAATTGATTTGAAATATCTTTTTGTGGCTAGAAAGTATGATAAGACACAGTCCCAGCCATTGAAATATTACTCCTATGACACTATTACAATGATCCAAAGTATTGCAGGCTTTAGTTGCCTAAAACACATGCACCACTCTTATTCAATATTACCTATCTGCGCATCTCTGCGTCCAATGGCCAAAATACTGACAGATGTAGCCCCTTAGCAGGGGTGGGGGATGGGATAACTTTATAAGAAGACCAATTTAAGCTGCACAGAGTAAGTAGTAACATCAGGGTGGAGTGACAATCGGGAGATTTACAGCAGGCTGGCAGTGCTGTTTGAATTGAGATTTTCTTATGTTCTTTTGTAAGGGAGACTGGAAGGCCAGAAATTCTTTGATATTTATTGCTATCCAGTGTAGCATCCTCAGGGCCGCAGCACTTAACATCTTCTAAATCAACCTTGTTTATTTATGTCACTTAGTTCTATTACAAGGGTGGAACCTTTATTCAGGATTCAACATTAACCTTTCTTTATTAGCTTGTGGAATGGTGAGGCATTGAGACCTTAATATTGTTGTTGTTTAACTTCTTTTTCTGGGGCCACCTTTTGATCGGGATTTGGATATTTCTTTATGTCCAAATTTGGTTCTGCCTTAATAAATTCATTTGGTTCAACCTTAATTACTACTCTACCACCACCATTCGATCACCCTTCTGCTCCTTACACCTTGCCTTACTTCCTATCACCTTTAGTTTCATGCTTCATTTTATCAGCATAACTCTCTCTACCCTAAATATACTGTTGTGTTCCATCTTTTTCCACACCATGGTCAGGAATAGAATGGGTCTTGTATGGACTCATTCTACCCAGCTTGTGCCAGTCAGGCTTTCCACATACTCTAAATACTGCATTTTCATCTTGGCAATTCTTTTGTGGTATCTACTCAATGCTTCCACCCCTACATATTCATTTACATCCAAATACATCCTCGCTACCTTGTTCTGGATTTTGTTCATCCTATCTAACTCCCTTTTACTTTGCATCTGTCATATATACTGCGTACACCTAGCCCCTTCCTGAGCTCTCTTAAAATTCTAAATCTATTTGTCTGCTTATTGCATATACTAATACTTAAATATTTGTATTATCTATCATTTTTAGCACCTCATTACCTAAAACCCAGCACTGATTCACTCCTGCTGAATTTAACTTTCCCTCCATAGTCTGCTGCTACATCTAGCATACCTTGTAAGTGGTCTCCACATTCACTCAATCATTATGTCATCTGCAGGGAGAGTGCATCCCAATCTCACACGTACATCATTCAGCATCCATCCAGTTTCTACTCCTTTCAGATTCAGTTTCAGATCAAAATTTAGAAAATGTTGGCCCTCAAATTTTGTATGCGCTTTGTTATAAATATCTTCTTTTTTTAATGCAAATGCTACATAGGTAGTGCATATGAAAGATATACACTATATAGTACTTTCACTACTTAATGCAGGCAAATTTCCAATTATGATATTATGACGAAAAATAGATATGATTGATTTGGGGAGCCACATTGTTAGTTGGAATCTCATCAGATTGTATTATACAAGTATATCATTATGGACATTACATAAATTAATCCATTTTAAAGAAAATATGATTGATTTAAATAGCATTCAGAAGCGAGTCTTATATGTCTGGTCAAGTAAGAGAGGAAATAACTGGAAATGATATGACTGATGGGGATGGGGGTGGGGGTTACTGGTAGAGTGACTGGTAGTTTGAATGAGAATAGGAGTGGGGATGGAGTTAGGTCTGTGGGGGTTAGGAATAGGAGTCTGACTGAAGTGCTTGTGATGGGTGATTCGCGAGTTAGATATTTAGATAAGAAGTTGAATGCAAGTAGATTGAATGGTTTGAGGGTGTGTTTGCCGGGTGCTGGAGTGAGAGATCTGTCTGATAGGTATGAGGAGCTGGTGTCTGGCTGTGCAAGGGATGCGGTTGTGATTACACATGTAGGAGTGAATGATGTGAAGAAAGTGGGTGCATGTGAGTTACGTGAGAGGTACAAGAGGTTGATTGAAAAGGTGAAAGAAAGTAGAATGAAAGGTGTTGTGACAGGTGTGGTTCCAAGAATGGATGTTAGGGTAGAATGGATGTCTCGTGCGGTTGGGCTGAATGATTATGTGAGGAGGATGTGTAAGGTGGAAGGTGTCATGTTTGTGGATGTGTGGGATAGGTTTGTTGGAATGAAAGAAATGTATGTAATGGACTGCATTTGAGTAGGAGGGGGGTAGATGTGTTGTGGGAGGAGTATGATCGTGCTATTAGGTCTTTGCGGGTGGGAAACTAGATACTAATAGTGGTCAGGGAATTATGAGAGGACATTATAGTACTGAAAGTAGAATGGACTTAGCAGATAACAGAAATAGGTTCCAAGGCAATAGAGGTGAGGTCATTCAGGTTTTAAGAGGTGCTTCAGGGATAGGGGGATTAAATTGTTTCTATACAAATGCTTGTAGTCTTAGAAACAAGAAGGATGAGCTATTTAGTTATATTAGCAATGAGGATATAGATATATTATGTGTTACTGAATCATGAATTAATGAAATAGAATTTAGTGACACTATAAGTGAATTTGATTTACAGGGCTATAATATGTACATTAGTCAAAGGACAGGTAGGATTGGTTGAGGAATAATTATCTATATAAAAAACAACATTGTTTCAAGTTTTAATACTTCAATAAAGCAGGATGGAGTTGAGTCACTTTGGATAGATATTAGGTTCAGTAAAAATAGAATGGTGCATTTGGGAGCTTTTTACAGGCCACCTGGGCAGACTGATGATATGGATGAACTAATGATAAGGGATGTGAAACAGATGCAGTTATTATTAGGGACTTCAAACTTAAACTCTGTGGACTGGGAAAATATGATATAGGGATAGAACAAGTGGCAGGTTCATAGAATGCTTTGAGGATAATTTTTTTTAATCAATTTGTTAATGAGCCAACGAGGGGGGACAATGTATTAGATTTAGTACTTTCTAACAGTGATCATTTAGTTCAAGAATTGACTGTTGGGGAAACATTGGGAAATAGTGACCATCAGATAGTTCATTTTAACTTGGGAATTGAGAAGGGTAAAATAACCGAGGCTGCTGTAAAAGTTCCAAATTTCCATAAGGGAGATTATGTAAAACTCCGAAGCTTGCTAAATTTTGTAGACTGGGATGTAGAATTCAGAGGTAAAAATGCTTATGGGATGTGGGATACTTTCAAGCATATAATAAATGTAGTCCAAGAACAATGTATCCCAATGAAGGCCATTAGGAACAAAAGTAGGAAACCATTATGGTGGAATCAGGAGATAGCTAGAAAAATTTCAGAGAAGAAAAGGGCATATAAAAAATTACAGGTACAAAATAATATTCAAAATTTAAGTGATTATAGAATGGCTAGGAATGAGTTAAATAAGATTATAAAGAAGAACAAAAGGGTGTCAGAAATTAAATTAGCTCAGGATAGCAACAAAGATCCTACAAAGTTCTTTAGTTACTATAACATTAATAAGTCTGGCAGAGTTAAAATAGGGCCTATCAAATATGAAGGGGTTGTGAGAGAAACTGATGAGGAAATAGTTGAGGTACTAAATGGTCATTTTGCATCAGTATTTACAAAGGAAAAACTAAATAGTCTTATGTATAGTACTCATGGGTCAGGGAAAGAGGTGTTTACTACCATTAGTGTGGATTGGAGGACGATAAAAGGACTAATAGGTGCTTTAGATACTACCAAGGCCTCCGGCCCTGATAATATTCATTCTAGGATACTTAAAGAAGGGGTAGAAAGTATCTCAATAGCTCTGGAGAAATTGTATACTAGGTCACTGGAATATGGAGAAATACCCGATGATTGGAAGAGAGTGAATGTAGTCCCCATTTTCAAGAAGGGTAGTAAAGAGGATCCAAATAACTTTAGACCGGTTAGCCTAACTCCTGTAGTCTGTAAAATTCTTGAGAAAATAGTTAAAAAAGGGATTTGCCAACATCTAGAGAGGGAGGGGTTAATCAGTGATGCTCAGCATGGGTTTAGATCAGGTAGATCATGTTTGACTAATTTACTAGACTTTCTGGAGATGGGAACAGATCAAGTAGATAATGGAGAGAATGTAGATATAATTTACTTAGATTTTAGTAAAGCATTTGATAAGGTACCACATAGGAGACTAGTTCATAAATTAAAAATGATTGGGATATATGGGGGGGTGTTTCAAATTGGATAGCTGAGTGGCTGAAAGACAGGAAGCAAAGGGTAGTGCTAAATGGTGTAAAGTCAGAGTGGAGGGATGTTATCAGTGGGGTTCCTCAGGGATCAATTCTCGGTCCATTATTATTTCTCATCTATATAAACGATCTTGGGGAGGCAGTTAATAATAAAGTGTCAAGTTTGCGGATGATACCAAATTAGCAGCTGTAGTTAAAGATATTGATGATAATTTTAAAGTGCAGGGGGATTTAAATAAATTGTTATCCTGGGCACATAAGTGGCAAATGACTTTCAACCTTGATAAGTGCAAAGTTATTAACATGGGAAAAGATAATAGAGAATTTAACTATGAAATGGATGGGCATTGGCTGAGCTCAGTAGAGGATGAGAAAGATCTAGGAGTAGTAATAGATAAGTCATTAAGGTTTTCTAAGCAGTGTATTGAAGCAAGAAATAGGGCAAATAGAGTGCTGGGTTTCATTAAGAGAAATGTCAGTTACAAATGTAAGGAGGTTATTCTTAAACTCTATAACTCTCATGTTAGGCCACATCTAGAGTACTGTATACAGGCCTGGTCCCCACATTTTAGACACGATATTAACCTTCTTGAGTCAGTGCAATGAAGGGCAACAAAGATTATTCCTTCCTTGAGGCACCTTGAATATATAGATAGACTGAGGGTATTAAATATGTTCTCGTTCAAAAGGAGGTATGTGAGAGGGTGTATGATTGAGCTGTTTAAAAAATTTTCTGGGATAGATAAATTGGATGTTAGCAAGTTTTTTGAGTTAGATGATGGAAATCGGACTAGAGGTCACCACCTGAAAATTAAAAAGCAAGGGTGTAGGTTGGATTTAAGAAAATATTTTTTCACCAATAGAGTAGTAGACTTCTGGAACAAATTGCCACGGAGGGTAGTAGGTAGTCCAAATTTAAATGTATTTAAGAGTAAGTTGGATAAGTTTTGGGGGAGGAAAGGTTGTGATGGTTCCTAAGTTTTGTATATATTAATATTGTTTGTATATATCCATAGCTGCATGATTTAGTTCTTGACAAGCCTTGATTGGTGATACCCTTGTTTCTGGATGCATCCTCTGGATGTAGTTTCCTGGGAGTTTGGGTGCCTTAAAAAAGAGGCCGTTTGACTCGGATGACCTATGATGAGCCCTTGTGGCTTTTGTAATCTGTTATATTATATTGTGGGAGGACTTTGATTTTGTCTTCCCCTGGTGATGGTGCTTTTTGTGGGTGGGTTTTGACAGATGCGGATGACCTTTGACTTTGTGGCTTTTGTCATCCGTGAAATTATGTTATGTTATGTTAGAAAAAGTAGAGGCCTAACGACATTCACCTTTGAATTTGAATCTAATAATAGGCTTTTGAATTAAGATACTCCAAGTTTATTTAAAAATAGTGAGGATGTGCAACCCCAACAATTAGAAGGGGAATATGGCGGCAAAGCCCCCTTTTGAAATTATCTTAAAAATGATAGATAATATAATATGATGCAATTGCAATAGCCTAACACAAAAAACAAAAGCACTTTTGATGAATTTACCCAAGAAAAAAACTTTGTCTACATTAATTAAAAATGGTTTTAAACATTCAAGGGCAGGAATTTTTTTAACTTTGACCCAGTTTTACTCTATTTCCTCCATATAAGTATTATCCAGAATCTTTGCACCCAAAATTTCTTTCATTCAATCTCATCAACTTGCTAAATATTTGTCTTAAGATATCTCAGCTAAGGAATTTAAAAATGTTTTTCTTATGCAATTTTCCGAAAATTTGCATGTAGTTTTACAGTCTTTCAAATCCTTTGCAATATTACAGTAAAAGAAGATTTGATCTTAGCTAAATTTAAATTCCTGCAGCATGTAGGAAATTAAATAACTTGCAGGATTATACTGTGATCCCTATATATTTATAAGGCCCTAATATCATCCTTAAAGACCATGTATTATTTGCTATTGTGACTTACAACAACCATCTCATCCCATTCTAATATATCAACCAAAGAGAGAACCATGCATGAATAATCCAAAATATAACAGAAGATGTTATTAAATTTAACCTAAAGACGTATGCGCAGATCATCTGCAGATATAACATGGCTAACTAGTCAGGCCAAAAGTTGAAGAAAATACAGCTAATGGTGCACAAAGATTAAAATTTCGCAAAATAATAACATTTTCACAAAATGAATAACTACATTATTATTAAGTTCTGGAAGGTGAAAATGACAGCAGTGAACATCACTTTAACAGTTAAAAACATTTATGTATCTGAAAATTTTAAAATTGTTGTCTTAAAATGAATATTATCTGTTAACTCTAACAAATGCTTTCTCTATACCCAGGAAGCATACATATAGAGTGTTTTTTCTTTTTCTGCATAAATCAATTATTCCCTTCAGCACAAACACTTGTTCTTTTACACTTCCGGAACCCATTTTACTCATCTCCTAGAATATCCTCTCTGTTATCCCACTATTGTAACTTAGCAATTATTTTCCCCAAATTTTATATACTAGACTGAAAATTGCCACTGGCTGGTAAATCCTCACATCCATTCTATCTTTCCCCCTCCTTTATATATAAGATTTACCCTACTCTTCATCCATTCTTTTGACACCCAGGTATTCCCTAGCATATTATTAAATGGATCTTTTAGGGCCATCTTTATTCTACTGCCTTCCCATTTTTTTTATTTTCTTTACAGCCTTTTCTATATCCAGATCAATGATTTCCACAGCATTATTTCACTGGATAATTTCTTCTACCATCCCATTTTCATCCTCAACCAAGCCAACCTGTATATTTTCTTGTAATATTCTCTTCCAGTACTCTTCTACTAGGGAACTTATATCTTTTGCCTTTCTTATCTCCCTATCTCCTCTTTAGTATGACTCAGCTACTTCTATCTTCTTCCTTTAGTTGGTTCCTCGTGTACTTTGATTGCTCTCTCACACCCGCTTTAAGTTTCTTCCAGCCATCAACCAAATTTTTCTCTTCCTTGTATTTCATTATGCTTATAAACTCTAGTCTGTTACCTTCTTTTTCTGTTCTTTACACTGGATTTCAATACTTTCTAAGGTCTCTTAGTCTTCAATGTTATTCTCAGCTATACTTTTTAGCAGACTCCTATTTCTCCAGTTGAATTCCTTTCTCTTTCTGATTTCCCTTCATATGCTCTCATTCCACCATGTTCTACTCTCTCTCTTTTTTTTATTTATGATGTATTTTACTCCAACTTCCTTTTTTGAATTTCTATTATGCACTCGTGTAGCTTTGTATAGTCCTCATAATTGTTAAGATTAGTGACGCACAATTTTTTAGCGATTACAGTAATTGTTAAGATTAGTGCTGCATGTTAGCAATTACAATTGTTAAGATTAGTGGTGCATATTAGCAATTACAGTAATTATTTAGATTAGTGATGCATGTTAGTGATTACAGTAATTGTTAAGATAAGTGGTGCATGATTTTGTTGGCTACCCTTCTAGCTACTTTTCCCCCCATCCCTTAACTTTTCGTAGGCTTGCCTACAACATCTGGTAATCACCTTTGAATTTGAATCTAATATTATTCTTTTGAATTAAGAATATACTAGATGATTAAAAATAGTTGGGGGTGGAGGGGTACAAAATGAAATATAATACAATATGAAGTGACCCCCCCCCTCCCCAAAAAAACATTTTAATTTGCCCAAGAAAAAAACATCTCTAAATAAAAAAAGAATTAAAATTTCAACGCACAAATATATATGAATTAGCCACAAATAGAGGGTGGTCACTTTCCAAAATATCTGATCATAAAAGAGCGGTTCCACGAATTCCAGGCTATCATAAGTAAATGCATTTATAGAAAAAAGCTAATAAAAAACTATTGGAACAAATAATAAATTAACAAAACAAAAAAATATTACGAATAACAGGAATATAAATAAAACAAACTTACAAACCAAGACACTAAAAAGAGGCACATCTCACACGGATACTCAAACATTTGAAAATGGGTAAAAAGGAATTTATTTAGGAGACATTGATAATATGCTTCAGAAAAAAAAATGAAAAAAAATTAGTTTTACCCATCGTTAGAAGCACTAAAGGAACCTTGATAAAAAAACTTTTATGATTGCTCAATAGCAGTAAATGGTGGATAATGGTAATTGATTGGTCAGTGGGCAAGCTGAAGAATGCTAGGAAAATAGCAAAACTATAGTAAAAATCACCAACAAAATTGTGCACAACTAATTTTAACAATTACCACGATTACTACTAAGGAATATTATTAGATTATTAAAAATAGCAGGGGTGGTGATATATAATACAATATGCTGTGACCCCAAAATGCAAAAATCACTAAGAAAAATTGTGCGCCATTAATCTTAACAATTACCTAGTCCTTTTGCAGATTCCCATTCCTTCTATAGTCTTATTTTGCATACTTTCCTTGTATTTCTCCTAGGCAGCTTTTCTTTTCTTTTCCACACTCCTCTGATTGTGCTGGATGTTTCTTCATATCTTCCATTCTATCTGAAGTCTAGCGGTAGTGATCGATGTGTTCTCAGTGAGCTCTCCATTTAGTCATGTTTATTTGGTTTCGGTTTTTCAGTGTAATATATTTAAGTTCAGGAACATAGTTAACATTGAGTGTTACATTTTAATTATACTGTAAATTAAATTGTGAAATAGCTCCCGTAAATGCGACTTTGGTAGAGGAGGTGAGTCAGTTGTGTGAGAAGGGATGCTAGTGTATGCATGCAGAATGTGGCTGGCACCAGGAGGGAGGAAGATAGGCCTAGACTAGGGACTGGAGAGAAAGATGTGACTGATGTAAGTAGGGATGAATGGTAGGTGAATATGGATAGAATGGTTAGGTTAGAACAGGTTAGGTTATGAGTAAGAGGGACATGAACCTGTTAGGTTGACTAACAGATTTGATCCCTTGATGTGGTTGTAGCAGAAAGTGGAATAAGGGAGGGTCAAGCTAGGCCTAGGGGCACTAGGAGGATGACTGAGGTGTTGGTGATGGGTGACTTTCGGATTAGATATTTAGATAGGAAGTTGAGTGTGAGCAAATGGAAGGGACATAGTTTGTTTGCTGGGTGCTGGTATAAATGATGTCTTTAAAAGTTATAATAGTCTGGTGTGTGGGTGTGAGAGGGCTGCAGTAGTGATTACACATGTGGGAGTAAATGATGTAGAAAAGGTGGGTTCATGTGAGTTATGACAGAAGTACAAAAGGTTAGTTGAAAGGATGAGTGAAAGTAGAGTGAAAGGCATTGTTTCAGGTGTGCTTCTGAGATTGGACTGAATGAGTATGTGAAAGGCCTGTGTGAGGAGTCAGGATTAGTGATTGGAATGGCTTTTGTGGGAATAAGGCATTGTATGCATTGGATGGAATCCATCTAAGCCAGGCTAGGGTTGGGGGGTGTTGTGGCAGGAGTTAGATAGTGTCATTAGTTTCAGGGAAATACAGGAGTAGAGGGTGGGGCAGGGAAAAGAAAGAGATGCAGAGGTGATAGAGCGGAAGGTATACAGGTTAAAAGAGGTGCTTCAGGGATAGGAGAGCTTGAGTTGTCTTTATACGAATGCTTGTAGTCTTAGAAATAAGAGGGATGACTTATTTAGTTATATTATTAATGAAGATATGGATATAATGTGTAGTAGAATTATGGGTAAAGGAAAATAAATTTAATGACAATGTGAGTGAATTTGAACCACAGGGTTAAGATATGTACATTAGTCAAAGGAGAAAGAGGAATGTTGGTGGGTTGATTATTATATCAGAAATAACATTGCTTCAAATCTAAATAATTCTATAAAACAAGGAGAAGTTGAGTCACTATGGATAGATATTAGGGTCAGTAAAAGTAAGATAATACACTTGGAGCCTTTTAAAGACCACCTGGACAGACTGATTTATTGATGAGTTAATGATCAGGGAAATAAGTAAAGTATGTGAAGTAGATACAATTATTCTTGGAGACTTAAAATTTAAATTCTGTGGACTGGGAAAGGATGCTAAGAAAGAATAGAGCAGGTTGTAAGTTTATAGAATGCTTTGAGGATAATTTTTTTTACTCAATTTGTTAATAAGCTAACAAGGGGTGCTAATATATTAGATCTGGTTCTTTCAAATGATGATCACTTGGTTCAGGAATTGATTGTCGGGGAAGCATTGGGAAATAGTGATCATCAGATGGTTCATTTTAACTTGGGAATAATGAAAGGTAGAACATCAACAAAATCCACAAAAACTTCAAACTTACTAAATCAGATCAAGTGGGATGTAGAATTCAATGGAAAGAATATTTATGAGATGTGGGACACTTTTGAGACTATATTAAACATAGTCCAGGAGCAGTATATCCCAATGAGGCCATTAGGAAGAAATGTAGGAAGCCAATGTGATGGAATCGCGAGATAGCTATGAAAATTTATACGAAGGGGCATACCAGAAATTACAGGGAGAAAGTATTATTGACAATTTAATTCCTTATAGGTCAATAGAAATGAGCTAAATAAGATTATTAAGAGCAAAAGGGTGGCAGAAATTAATTTCACTCAAAATAATAATAATTATTAAGATCCAAGAAAATTCTTTTCCTGGCCCTGAACCCAAAGGGCTTAGGATATGACTGACATCTCTCAGGCGGCATAGGCACCGTCGAGATCAGCTGCGGATGCAGTGAAAGCAGTTGGCGACTGAGGGACGCGAAGAGCGAGTGGCATCTCCACAGCATTGACCAACAGGCTCTCAATGGGGGAAGTGTGGAAGGCAGTGGTCGCAAGGTGAAGGCCGGTGTGGAGGATCGAAACCACCTTCCGCAATAAACAGTATATCCCAATGAGGCCATTAGGAAGAAATGTAGGAAGCCAATGTGATGGAATCGCGAGATAGCTATGAAAATTTATACGAAGGGGCATACCAGAAATTACAGGGAGAAAGTATTATTGACAATTTAATTCCTTATAGGTCAATAGAAATGAGCTAAATAAGATTATTAAGAGCAAAAGGGTGGCAGAAATTAATTTCACTCAAAATAATAATAATTATTAAGATCCAAGAAAATTCTTTTCCTGGCCCTGAACCCAAAGGGCTTAGGATATGACTGACATCTCTCAGGCGGCATAGGCACCGTCGAGATCAGCTGCGGATGCAGTGAAAGCAGTTGGCGACTGAGGGCCGCGAAGAGCGAGTGGCATCTCCACAGCATTGACCAACAGGCTCTCAATGGGGAAAGTGTGGAAGGCAGTGGTCGCAAGGTGAAGGCCGGTGTGGAGGATCGAAACCACCTTCCGCAATAAACGCTCGGCTGCAGATGCATAAAACTTGTATCCGTAGTCGAGCTTCGAACGAACAAAGGATCGATAAAAAAAGTAGGGCAGTAGCCCTATTAGCGCCCCAAGCGCTGAATGTCACGGAACAGAGAATGTCCATGGCGCGGGTACAAGAGACCCTAAGGCTGCGAATATGAGGCGTCGGTCGAGACGTGGTTCAATGCATGTTGGAGTCGACGCTCCAGAGTTGGCATCTGGGCCACGCCAAAAGAGATCGAAAGGTCGTCCACGTAGAGCATAGCGAGAACATCTTCCGGCAGCACCGAGGTGATGCCATTGATGCTCAGGGCAAAGAGTGTGACACTAAGGACACTTCCCTGCGGCACACCCTCTCCCTGCTCCTTTGGGCCGGAGAGAGCTCCCCCCACCCGTACGCGGAATCGACGATCTCAACGGCCTCATCTACCGACCTAAACTCCTCGACTGAGATAGCGAATTCAGTCATTTCCTGAAATGCAGGCCACCGCGCCAAGCACCACCGAGGTGGGCTCTCAGGCGGCAGTTGCCCAGAAAATGATATTTGAATGGGAAAGTGATCACTACCATGGAGGTCATCGACCACCCCCAATCAAAATCAGGCTATGCATCCGGAGCGCACATAGATGGGTCAAAGCAAGAAAATGAAGCGGTGCTCGGACAGTGATGCATAAACTCATCAACGTTTAGGACACCCATCTCAAGCTCTTCGATCAGATTGGCAAGGACTTGTCCCCTGGGATTTATGGAGTAATCTCCCCAGAGAGGATGCCTGCCGTTCAGATCTCGAAGCAAGAGATAGGGCCTCGGCAACCGTGCCACGACACGGCGGAAGTGCCCCACGTCGAAGTGAGCTGACGGTGGAATGTACGCAGAAATGATAGTATACCTCCTATCCAGGTGCAGCTGCACAGCCACTGCCTGAAAGGAGGTATCTAAAGAGAAAGAAAGAATGGAGACATCATGCCGGGTGTAGCCGCGCATCCCCCAGAAGAACGGAGACATCATGCCAGGTGTAGCCGCGCATCCCCAAGAGGAACGGAGACATCATGCTGGGTGTAGCCGCGCATCCCCCAGCCCGGCCATCCCATCGTGGTGGGGTTGCAAGACCCTTATACCCCGGGAGGGCGGGCAGGGGGCACGTACCTAGCATGGTCTATAAAAAGATAGCTAACGGGCAACAGGACGAGACGAGCCTCCGCAGCTCCTCCCAGCTGGCCCGGAGTCCACGCCAATTCCATTGAAGGAATATGCGGGGACCCTCCTCGAACTGAAGACCCTCATGGGGGGAATGGCTGTACGCTTCCCGGGGGCAGAACCCCGGGCGCTGTTGGCCGGACAAGGCGCTGAGGGCGCTGTCGCCTTCGAGTACTTATTGGGGGAGGTTGGGCTTGCCATGCAAGTCTTTTCCTGCCTCCGCCTCGAAACCTTAGGCGGGCATTGCGGCTTAGGAGGCAGGGGGGCCCTCTTATCGAGGAACCACCGTCTCCGAGCCACTCGCTCCACCTCATAGTGGGCGAAGGAGCCGAAGCTCCTTTGTGGGGATCCACCTTGAACTCGGCGTAAAAGGATAGATTGTGAAGAGCAGAGGAAAAGGGATGTGAGGAAGGTATGGGTGGGGATGAAGCAGGTTGTTAAAAAAACCCATCCCAAACCGGAGCTCAGGGGTTAGGGAACGTTGCCCACTCCCCCCTCAGCCCCGATCCGGGACGGTTGGCTTGATAGGTCTGTAATTCAAGGGATCAGAACAAGGCCTCTTCTTGTAAACTGGCATAATTAAGGACTTCTTCCAAGAAAGAGGGAGATAGGGAAAAGTCAGCTTCTCAAAAAGTGTATTTTTTTCAGCTGAAACGACTAATTTGCGTTTATGTTTCATTCACCTGAGCATGAATATTCATGTGGTTTGGTTAAATAAAAACAAAACATTATTTTATAAACAATTATTATATACTAGGGGGATGTGCACCCCAGAACCCCCCAATTGATTGAAACTCAGGATTGTAGGGGGGTTCCCCAGCAGTGATATCTCCCCCACAAGCGCCCCCCTTGAATTTACTCAAAAAAGGTGAAACATTGGAACAGGGATGAAATATTTTATGTCCCATCGGTTGTGCAGCGAATCTTCAGGTTTACCTTTAAATATTAATTCATTTTTATTTCAACTACATTTTCATTTAAAGCAATTGGACCAATGACCCCATAGGATTTTGGAATATCTGACAATAATTTGCATGTTACTTTCCATTAACCTAGTGGAAAACCTGCACTGTCTAAGAAGATATGTTTAATCTTAGTATTAGTACTGATAATGCAATCTTTTGTACAGCAGGTCAAAGTTACATCATAATGTTGAATATCATTAAGTAGATTACTGTTTCAAAGAGCAATACTAAATTGGAGAGGTTTGCCATTGAATTTATCCACTTCTTTTACAGGAGATATTAAATATTTAAATGCAAGGTCTATATTATCAGGTGGGAACCCATCCGGGTCATCTCCATTTTGGAGGGGCCCTACTGGTGACCAGTAGGTCTGTATGACCTCCTATTTATAAAGTAAGTGCAGAAAACCTTAATTACTATGAATATATAATGGAATAATGTTAGTTATCTAGAACTAATTATAGATCTGTCACCAACAACAATCGAACACCCTGTCCCGATCTACTTATCAAAATTTAAAGCATATCTCTCCAGAGTTAAACTGTAATCATAAAAGTAGAATCCATCAGCTATCATTTGAATCATGATTAATTTAAGCCAGAATATAGATAATACTAAAAAATATAATTAAATTTACGTTTCAACTTTAAAATAATATACATTTATTATGAAAATTTCATGAAGTTTGATGGGATGAAAGTCTATTAAAATTGAATTTTGAAGGTGTACAAATACTTATTTCACCCCACTGTATATTCATCATGTTCCATGAACATGATCTGCCACGCAGTGGCAGATCCAGGATAAAAATTTGGGAGGGGTGGCAAACCTGAATTCCTCCCTGTGTGTAGTTTGAGAAAAGGGCATTGATGATTAATAATGGTTATCTTACACAACATTAATAATAAATAACAGTAGCCAGACAGGAGTGAGCACTAACTAACTCAGATCCGAAATTTTTCCACAAATCAGAAAATTAGTAATTGTAGTTTTTGGACGTCAACTAAGGTATATACTGATTTAATAATTATTTTTTAGATTTACCTTTATTTAAAACATGCATCATATAAGGTACATTGGATTGAAAACACTAGTGCTCCCGAAACTTGAGTATTGTTGCCAGCTTTGGTCTCCCTTCAGGACAGGAGACATTATCAAGTTAGAAGTAAGCCAGCGAACATTTACAAGCAGAATAGAGGGACTGCAACAGTACAACTACTGGGAATGGCTGTAACAGTTGGGACTATACTCTCTCCAGCAAAGATACGGAAGATACATAATAATATACGTTTGGAAGATTCTGGAGCATCTGGTACAGAATGTGGGTCTGCAGGTGAATCACCATCTAAGAAGGGGTCGCCTGTGCTATGTGCGGAGGACTGAGGGGGCATCACAAAGGATGAAGACCCTAGTGCATCATAGCTTTACATACACAGGGGCAAGCCTCTTCAACTATGTCCCACAAAGACTGCAGAATCTGACAGGCATTTCACCAGAGAGCTTCAAGAACCAATTAGACAAGTGGCTGCCCACAGTTGATGACCAGCCACCTACACCGGGGTATACCAGCTGCAACACCAACTCTCTCGAGTCACTGGGCCAGTATGTCAGTGGGGAGGAGCTGCCCAGGGACAGCAGATGTCAATTTAGCTGAATCAATCTAGATGGAATCGGACAGAGGTAAGGTCAAACGGCTGGGAGTTCTGCACCGTGAGCACTTTTTTTGCTGGTTGGTCGAATGTGAGACATCTCTCAGAGAGAAGCAATATCCGTATATTCACTATAAGCACCGCCGATGCAATTTTACCATAAGTGAATTACTTCTGGCGATCACAGATTCCGTTTCATTTTAATGCATGCTTCTCGTAGTTTCTGAAAGGCATAACTATCTTCCCTTAATGAGAAGAACGCTCTTTAGGGGTATGGAAACGTGTAAAAATGATGCGCAATAGGTTATTCCAGGACCCCCTTTGTCCATAATGGAGTCCTTTAGGACTATTTTCTCCTCATACTCCAAACAAGCTCTCTGAAGACCGACTACTGGACTTTATCTCCAGAGACAGGAACCATTTAATGCCCCATTTTCGCTGAGCAAGTTGCATTGCGCTAGTGTTTCTTGTGTGGACACAGTCACTGTTTCAGAAGATATACCCTATGTAGCAACCAGCGTGTACATCCAAAATAGGACACACGCGAGAGTCACTACACACATAAAGTACAGAGAGAGAGAAAAGTAAAGTTAGTGCCGTTTACGAGAATGTCACATGGTAGTAAACGGAGCACAGTTATCTCTGTTGGAATTGGTCGAGGTAAATATGGCAAATATGTAGATTAGCGACTCAAGCGATACGATTTACTATTTCATCCGTGTTCCAAAATTATTCACATTTTGGAGTACATTTAAGGGGACGGCTCGTGTGGGGGTAAACACAATGGGGGGACCACACTACGATGATCCTGAGTTTCACTAAATTGAAGAGGGGTCTGGGGGCACATCCCCCCAGTATATAATCCTAATTGTTTATAAGCTAATGTACTAACATTTATAGAAGTGAATGATTTAACCAAATCATGTCAGTGCCTTTAATTGTTTTGCAAATTATAATGGGGCTGGGGTTTGACATCAGACGACTCAAATGCGCATGAAAATTCCGGTAGGGGTGAACAAAAATATTTACCAAAAAAATACTTTTTCGGCCGAGTTGCTAATCTACATATTTACCATTATAATCAAGGCCGAATCGGGAATAAACTGGATAGCTATCACTATTAAACAAATAGAAACCAGATTAGGAAGCTGTCTCCATGGCAACATGCCACCGCCCACAGAGAATTTTCCCCAATAGTCGGAGTGCCTTCCTTATCAATTTGTTCAGCAGTAGCCAATCAAAAATCGAGTTATGTTAATACCGACAAATCAACAGGCCAGTACATAAGAGGGAGGTGTGGCTTAGTTGGCTTAAATTGAATATATAACTGTGTGAAGCCAGAACAAAGGAAATAATTAGATTACTCTTTTATATAGCAATATATCGCATTATATATCGTTCAGTCCGGTTTCTCAATTTGCGTAATTCATCTTTGTATATAGTCGTGTACATAACACAGACATTAAGGTGTAACTCTTAAAGGCTCTAATCATCCAGCCTCCTTTAGACCTTAATATAACATAACATAATTTCACAGATGACAAAAGCCCCAAGGGCCTATCAAAGGTCATCCGCCTCTGTCAAAACCCACCCACAAAAAGCACCATCACCAGGGGAAGACAAAATCAAAGTCCCCCACAATATAATATAACAGATGACAAAAGCCACAAGGGCTCATCATAGGTCATCCGAGTCAAACGGCCTCTTTTTTAAGGCACCCAAACTCCCAGGAAAACTACATCCAGAGGATTGCATCCAAAAACAAGGGTATCACCAATCAAAGCTTGTCAAGAACTAAATCATGCGGTAATTGTGAAGACTATGGGCAGATAGTAGGCCTAGTTTTGGGGGGCTATTTTGGGCTACTTTCCGGTGTTACTTTTTTGGAGATGAAATCGAAGAATTTTATGGCTCTTGACAATTACCCAATATTAATATATACAAAACTTAGAAACCATCACAACCTTCCCTCCCCATAAACTCATCCAACCTACTCTTAAATACATTTAAATTTGGACTACCTACTACCCTCAGCGGCAATTTATTCCAGAAGTCCACCACTCAATTGGTGAAAAAATATTTTCTTAAATCCAACCTACACCCTTGCTTTTTAATTTTCAAGTGGTGATTTCTAGTCCAATTTCCATCATCTAACTCAAAAAATTTGCTAACATCCAATTTATCTATCACAGAAAAAATTTTAAAGAGCTCATTCATATCCCCTCTCACACACCTCCTTTTGAACAAGAATATATTTAATACCCTCAGTCTATCTATATATTCAAGGTGCCTCAAGAAAGGAATAATCTTTGTTGCCCTTCATTGCACTGACTCAAGAAGGTTAATATGGTGTCTAAAATGTGAGGACCAGGACAGGATACAGTACTCTAAATGTGGCCTAACATAAGAGTTATAGAGTTTAAGAATAACCTCCTTACATTTGTACCTGACATTTCTCTTAATGAAACCCAGCACTCTATTTGCCCTATTTCTTGCTTCAATACACTGCTTAGAAAACCTTAATGACTTATCTATTACTACTCCTAGATCTTTCTCATCCTCTACTGAGCTCAGCCAATGCCCATCCATTTCATAGTTAAATTCTCTATTATCTTTTCCCATGTTAATAACTTTGCACTTATCAAGGTTGAAAGTCATTTGCCACTTATGTGCCCAGGATAACAATTTATTTAAATCCCCCTGCACTTTAATTTAGTATCATCTGCAAAAATTAACACTTTATTATTAACTGCCTCCCCAAGATCGTTTATATAGATGAGAAATAATAATGGACCGAGAACTGATCCCTGAGGAACCCCACTGATAACATCCCTCCACTCTGACTTTACACCATTTAGCACTACTCTTTGCTTCCTGTCTTTCAGCCACTCAGCTATCCAATTTGAAACACCCCCACATATCACAATCATTTTTAATTTATGAACTAGTATCCTATGTGGTATCTTATCAAATGCTTTACTAAAATCTAAAATCTAAGTAAATTATATCTACATTCTCTCCATTATCTACTTGATCTGTTACAAACTCCAGAAAGTCTAGTAAATTAGTCAAACATGATCTACCTGATCTAAACCCATGTTGAGCATCGCTGATTAACCCCTCCCTCTCTAGATGTTGGCAAATCCCTTTTTTAACTATTTTCTCAAGAATTTTACAGACTACATGAGTTAGGCTAACCAGTCTAAAGTTATTTGGATCCTCTTTACTACCCTTTTTGAAAATGGGGACTACATTCACTCTCTTCCAATCATCGGGTATTTCTCCATATGCCAGTGACCTAGTATATAACTTCTCCAGAGCTATTGAGATACTTTCTACCCCTTCTTTAAGTATCCTAGAATGAATATTATCAAGGCTGGAGGCCTTAGTAGTATCTAACTCACCTATTAGTCCTTTTATCATCCTCCAATCCACACTAATGGTAGTAAACACCCCTTTCCCTGACCCATGAGTACTATACATAAGACTATTTAGTTTCTCCTTTGTAAATACTGTTGCAAAATGACCATTTAGTACAACTATTTCCTCATCAGTTTCTCTCACAACTCCTATATATTTGATAGGGCCTATTTTAACTCTGCCAGAATTGTTATTAATTTTCTAGTAACTAAAGAACTTTCTAGGATCTTTGTTGCTATCCTGAGCTAATTTAATTTCTGACACCTTTTTGTTCTTCTTTAAAATCTTATTTATCTCATTCCTAGCCATTCTATAATCACTTAAATTTTGAATATCATTTTTTTGCATACCGTTTTCTTCTCTGAAATTTTTCTAGCTATCTCCTGATTCCACCATAATGGTTTCCTAATTTTGTTCCTAATGGCCGTAGAACTTAAAACTTAATTTCAAAACTTTTGTAAAGGAAAATAATAACTCTATTTTTGCTTTGGTGACTTCAATATCCTGACGTTCCTCAATCTTCCTTGTTCAAGGCCTTATTAATCGGGGAAAACAGCCTTTGCGCATTCTCCTCATTAATAGCAATTCCTTGCGATTGCATAACTCCCAAATACTGGTGTTCTACCCTGGTGTGGTCTATCCCCATCCTCCGGGCTATTTGAACCCATCGCTAGAACAAGACCGCCCCTTGGCTTAGGGCACCCCATAGCAATCATCAAAATAAGACTCGTGGGAGTGGGAAATAATGAAGGGGGACGCAAACCAACCGGGATAATATATTGTTTATACATGATTAAATGGATGTTTACTTGTATATATATATATATATATATATATATATATATATATATATATATATATATATATATATATATATATATATATATATATATATATATATATATATATATATATATATATATATATATATATATATATATATATATATATATATATATATATATATATATATATATATATATATATATATATATATATATATATATATATATATATATATATATATATATATATATATATATATATATATATATATATATATATATATATATATATATATATATATATATATATATATATATATATATATATATATATATATATATATATATATATATATATATATATATATATATATATATATATATATATATATATATATATATATATATATATATATATATATATATATATATATATATATATATATATATATATATATATATATATATATATATATATATATATATATATATATATATATATATATATATATATATATATATATATATATATATATATATATATATATATATATATATATATATATATATATATATATATATATATATATATATATATATATATATATATATATATATATATATATATATATATATATATATATATATATATATATATATATATATATATATATATATATATATATATATATATATATATATATATATATATATATATATATATATATATATATATATATATATATATATATATATATATATATATATATATATATATATATATATATATATATATATATATATATATATATATATATATATATATATATATATATATATATATATATATATATATATATATATATATATATATATATATATATATATATATATATATATATATATATATATATATATATATATATATATATATATATATATATATATATATATATATATATATATATATATATATATATATATATATATATATATATATATATATATATATATATATATATATATATATATATATATATATATATATATATATATATATATATATATATATATATATATATATATATATATATATATATATATATATATATATATATATATATATATATATATATATATATATATATATATATATATATAATGGTCCTGATAATGACAATTTCTTCATCTAAATAGGAAGGATGACATATTTTGTATGCTCTAAGGAAATGGTTAGAAATTACCGATTTTTTAACAGTATTATCGTGAAACGAAAAATAATGTATATAGGCATTCGAGTGGGTTGGTTTTAATAATTTGAATAATTTGCATGTCTCCATCAAATTTAAATATGAATGGGAAAATGATAATAGATTACCCTTTTTAGATGTCCTCATTACTAAAGATCTTATATGAATTAAAACTTGGCGTGTATAGGAAACCGACCCACTCGAATGCCTATATGCATTATTCTTCGTTTCACGAAGAAAAAGGGTGTGAGATACACCGAAATTGTTCTGATTTAAATTGTCTTCGGAGAATGTGGTTTAATTCATATATATATATATATATATATATATATATATATATATATATATATATATATATATATATATATATATATATATATATATATATATATATGGACTGCTCCCAATAGGCGGCAGGTGCGGCTCCCAACCAAATGGCGAACGGCGTCGCCTAGCTCATAGCCTTGTTTTCAAAGAAGCTTTCAGAAACGCAACAAGCTTATTCAACCTATGCACGTGAACTTCTCGCCGCATACTTGGTTGTTATGCATTTTAAGCACATAATAGAAGGGCGCAATACGACGTTGTGCACCGACCATAAGCCATTAGTGTCGACATTTTCGTCAGCGTAAAGTGCAAAAACTCACAGGCAGCAGCGTTATTGGACCGCCATTTTAGAGTATGTCAACGACATGGCATACATACGCGGCCAAGACAATATAGTCGCAGATTGCATGTCAAGGGACGTCAAATCAGTGCAAATTGATTCCCTTAGACTTCAAGAGATAGCAGCCGCACAAACACAGGACGACGAAGTAAAAGGTATCAAAGAAAAATTAAAACCTTTCCCCTTTAATGGAGATATACAATGATGGTGTGAAAATACAACACGAGCTCCTAGACCATTTGTACCAAAAGAGTACAGGAAAATGATATTAGATCAACTGCACAATATATCGCACCCAGGTGTTTGAGCCTCCCTGAGCTTAATTAAAGCCTGATATTTTTGGCCGAACATTGATAGTTATGTGGGTTCATGGGCTAAGGAATGTATGTCTTGCCAGGCAGCTAATATATCGCACAATACGAAGTCTCCAATTCTACCAATAGAAACACAGTCAGAGAGGTTTGAGACGATACACGTGAACATAGTGGGACCATTACCGACATGTGCCCCGGCCAGACAATCTTTTCCCTCACAGTGCCGTTACGTGCTAACTTGCATCCATCGGGCCTCGAGGTGGGTGTAAGCGATCCCTATCCGGGACATGAGTGCCGACACGATTGCTTTTGCCCTGCTGGAAGGATGGATATCCAGATTTGGTGTCCCGCTGTACGTGATTACCGATAGAGGTGCACAATTTGAATCGAATCTGTTCGAAGAATTGTCAGCCCTCGTTAGTTTTCATCGACTGCAAACCACGAGCTACAGACCCTCCACGAACGGGATGGCGGCAATGATCTATAGGACTTTAAAACGACCATAATGGCCCGGAAACAGGATTGGTTGATGGCACTCTCGGTGGTGTTGCTAGGCATTCGCGTCGTACCGAATGAGTCGGGATTTTCCCCATTCACAGTGGTAACTGGCACGACGCTACTATGCCCGAAGACACTGGTATCACCGAGCTCGTCGAAAGAACAATGATGCAAGTTCGTCAAGGACTTGGCCACGACAATGGCCCCAAATAGATTTTAGACGAAGAGCTACGGGCAATATTCATTCGGTGCCAAAGCCTTACATACCACCTGGCCTGATGGAAGCATCACACGTGTGGGTGCGAATAGACCGTGTTCTAAGACCTCTCGAGGTGCCTTATGCGGGCCCCTTCATGGTTATCGAACGCGGCACTAAGGTGTTCACACTACAATTCCCGGACGGAAGGATGGACACCGTCTCAATTGACCGGTTGAAACCGACACGATTATCCCAGACAATTGAGGACTCTCGGGACGGCAATCGGAGTATCCCACTGTCCCGGGCCGTCCAAAAGAGGCCAAGACGCGACCCTGTTGGGGAAATGGAACCCGTAACTGGAAGGGGGGTCGAAACCCCTGATCCTGGCCCTTCGCCTAGAATAGAGTAGCTGCAAGAGGAACGTACCTCATCGCGAGCGGGAAAAAGGATTAAGTTCGCTAAAGACAACAGATATATTTATTATTGAGAGGCGAATAACAAAGTGTTAAATGAATAATACTTAGCCTAAAATTATAACACAGTGTGACAATATAAATAAAAAGTGTGCATAAGGTGAAATTATATAAGATTCATATCGCGAAGTTCATGATATTCAGACGCAAAGCCGTCACGAGGTACCAGGATGTGAATAACTATAAATGTCTAACTAAAATAGACAGCTCCCATCCAAAGTAACGAACGAAATAAATAAATTGTTGTATAAATATTGTCAAACTTATTGTAAATGTTAATTAGATGTAACGAGTAATAATCCAGGTTGAATGATACGTATAGCAATTAAGGTAGGATTTAAGAATCCATAACAATTGTTAACCTAAGAAAATAACTTATTAAATATAGCAAACCAAATTTTGTAAAGGTCAATGCGCAATAGCAGCAGGTAAACGACTCCGTCGACTTAAGGGCGGACGCCTGTAGCAACCGGCGTGTACGTCCAAAATAGAACACAGGCGAGAGTCGCTACACACATAAAGTACAGAGAGAGAAAAAAGTAAAGTTAGTGCCGTTTACGAGAATGTCACACAGTAGTAAACGGAGCACAGTTATCTCTGTTAGAGTTGGTCGAAGCAATCTTAGGCAAATATTATAAAATAGAAACCAGATTATGAAGCTGTCTCCATGACAACATGCCACCGCCCACAGAGAATTTTACCCAATAGTCGAAGTACCTCCCTTATCAATATGTTCAGCAGTAGCCAATCAAAAATCGAGTTATGTTAATACCGACAAATCAACAGGCCAGTACATAAGAGGGAGGTGGGGCTTAGTTGGACGAGGAACTTGTAGGGCGTGGCTTAAATTGAATATATAACCGTGTGAAGCCAGAACAAAGGGAATAATTAGATTACTCTTTTATATAGCAATATATCGCGTTATATATCGTTCAGTCCGATTTCTCGGATTCGCGTAATTCAACTTTGTATATGGTCGTGTACATAACGCAGACATTAAGGTGTAACTCTTCAAGGCTCTATTCGCCCGGCCTCCTTTAGACCTTGCCCGCACTTGACCTCGAACTCAATTTATGTCATAAATTAGAACTTTAAACTTAATTCAAGAACTTTTGTAAAGTACAATAATATCTAGTTCAATAATAATTCAATTTTTGCTTTGGTGACTTCAATATCCTGACGTTCCTCAATCTTCCTACATCAAGGCCTTATTAATTGGGAAAACAGCAGTTGCGCATTCTCCTCGTTAATCGCAATTCCTCGCGATTACATAACTCTCGAAATACTGGTGTTCTATCCTGGTGCGGTCTATCCCCATCCTCCGGGCTATTTGACCCCATTGCTAGAATAAGACCGCCATTCGGCTTAGGGCACCCCATAGCAATAAGCAAAACAATTATCGTGGCAAATAAGGAAGGGCAACGCAAACCTACCGGGGTATCTGTATCAACCGGAGTCCTTGCCAAAAGATTACGCTATAACTCGGTAATCTATCACCATTACTGGCAACCAGCGTCCCTCTTCCAGGGCTCTTGGGTCGTCCTCACGATTACCTTCAGAGTTCCCCCATAATTAGCAACGACTTTCAAGAGCCCCCCCCCCCTCCATACCTACACCATATTTAGAGCCCGGTAAGTGAGGGTTTGCCTATCTCGAAGCTTTGTTCAACAGAATCTTATTGTAAATTAAATTCTCAGATTACTAGCGAATGGCTAATGTGCATGCTTTTCGTAAGCCAGCGATAAATCATTTCACATCGGTTGGCTTACCGACAATTGTTCTAATTTCCTTCATGTGCAAGTTGGAGAAATTGGTGTATTGGATTAGCTTATTTCCTGGATACCGTACTTCATGTGTCTTCTGCACAACGCAAAGTTATGTTAGTTTCACTCTACTAAAAAAAAAAAAACCTAGATCCAATCACCCCCCCAAGCTACTGATTCCTTTCCTTTCGAACGTTTCAACAGGCTTGTATACACACTGATTCTAGATCAAATGTCCTTACTGGGCATTGGCAGCATCTTTCCTTCTAGCTTTAAGACTGAACACATCACTGAATTTGCACTTCTGAGCGTCATGATCACATTCGTTCGTTATAGTCTTCCATCCAAGTCCTTCTTTGCCTATCGACAGTTTTTTATACCATCGATCCACATCGTCCGTCTTGATTAGTTACGCTCGTACCTCTCACGTACACTTTATATGACCATATTGTAAGTGAGTCGTTGTGGCCGGCCAAAATTCACTTGTACAGTACCGAGAAGTGCAAGCAGGCGGTTTAAAAGCTTCGTTGGAATGAGTAATTTTGTGGCTCAGTGTGGTACAGTCGATACGCAGCTTGCCAATAGTGGTCCGGTGACGCAGAAAGCTGTTTACAACTTTCTACATGCTACTTTATTTTTTCATCGCCCCTTTTCCTACATCCACCTATCACCAATAGTGCCCAGACTCGCAGGTGGAGCGTTATGCCTTGGATAACGTTTCCAAGAGGCTTTTGTTGTCTTCATTTCTTAATCTCTCCAACTTCGCTGCAGATATTCTAAAAATTCTCCTCTCTGCTTACAAGATTCTAACAGAATGGCTCTCGGAAAACTTTGTGAAACTCAACCAGGATAAAACTAAATTGTGTTTGAATGGCACCTACACCCCAAGCCACCCGTATAGCTTGTTAGGGAAAATTAGGATTTCGCGGGGTTTTTTTATAAATCAATTTCGATGAAAATTTTACCACCATGTTTGCTCAATATGGTGATATTAATGTAATATTTTCATTGTGCTGAGTAAAGTCCTTCGATTTTTATTTTAGATTCATCGTTTGTTGAATGAACCACGCTAATAGCTTTTGAATGAAAGTAGCCCATCTGGACTTATTTTGGAGAAAACGAAGGATAATTATACCTTCGACGGATGACTTCCAAAACCCTATCATGCATGTAATCCGTCATTTTTTTTTAATAGTAGCAGATTAAACTGCCTCTTATACAGCGTTGATAGCCGCCCATGAGGCTTCTTTAAACGAAAATTGACGTTCATCAGCATAAACATCATATTTAATGATGGACCAAAAATTGTCGATTCGGTGAGATCCGGAGATGCTGGCGGCCACACTATCATTAGGGTGGTCCTGACAGAATGGGATGGATCGTTGTTATGTATTTAAATTAGAGTATGTCATCTAGCCAGGGATCCAAGACCATCGAGAGATCGCAGTAGGCGGCTGCGGTCATTTTAACCCTATATTGGGCAGACAAGGTATTAGCGTGGTTAAAGGTGCAGTCCGACGTTACTTGCTGTAAAGTTATTGCTTTTTGTTTTAGCTTTGATGGATCTATAGTTCCATTCTCTGGCAATGTTAAGCAATTGGACTTCACCTTCGAGAGTGAGCTTTTGCTCAAAGTTAGTGTTGAGTATGTGTGCAAGTTTTCTTTCTTCTTTCCCCTTAATCTTCGCTGGTTTCACTCACATTTTCATCACAACAAAAGTTTCAACACCATCATCCATGCTTTCAGTACCTCTCTTGACGACTGCAATTCCCCTGTCCTTGGCTCCCATGTTCCCACTTTCCAACCTCTTCCACTTGTTCAAAACTATTCAGTCTGTGTTCTTCTCCGCAGAGGCGATCTTCCTGTGCAACGCCATTGGTTCAAAATTAAAGCAGCTATCCAATCGGGTCAGAATAGCCTTTAAGATTCTTATTTACAGGGCTTTAAATGCCGCTACCTACTCCTGACACTCTTCTTCACTGAACTTCAAAAGTTTTTACTTTTGTGGTGGTGATTGTAAGATGCAGTCTAAGTGAAACTTGGATTAGAGCTGCAATAAAACAAATTTTACGCAACGGTTTCAGAAATTAAATTTCTCCTCTATCGATAATTCTCGACAGAGGCACGCGGATAAAAGAAGACAACCGGAGACTCGGAGGGCAAGCTCTTTGGTACTCATAGTTGATCACACTTTAATCTCTTGACAACAGATACCATCAAACAGAAAATATACAAACAATAGACTTTTGCGTCGGAAACGAAGTCATTGTTTCGACTGTCCAACCTTGTAGAGGGACCTACTAAAATAGTAATATTCCCCCCCACCCCTAAGATATTACTTCAGGAGGAAAAGCGAACCGTTATCCCCCACCCTCCGACTTTACACTTTTTGGACTTTCCGCCCGGTCACTGGGAAATTCACACCGAAGAATGACGCTGTGATTGAAGGTGTCTCCTCGCCGTCTTAATCTTCCCTTCCCCCGAGTCGGGAGAGTATTCGTCTATTTGTAGGTTTGCCTCAAACAACTTTTATAGTCCAGCCGCTGGTCGTTCCTTCAGACCCGCTGATCTTGGCCTCTTACACCTTCCCGTAAGGACACGCTCTGTTGCCACGGCCGATAATGAAGGTTCGAGGAAGTCTTTCTCCTCTCCCTGTTTTGAAGAAATCCGGAAATATATATGCGCCCTCTTAAAGATTACCCGTAGATTCGGTTAGAAGACGCTTTCAAGAACGGAGGTCCGCTTGAATGACGCTCTCGCCCGAAAAGTGTTTAGTGACGGTCGCAGGCCACGTTAGAGCTGGACATCACACTCTCGTAACTTCGGGTCAGGGAGAAAAGTCTCCTGAGGCAACGTCAGCCTTTCTCAACCGGCTTCGGATCAAGGATTGGAAAAGCCGTCCTCCGAAATTCTTATGGTGATCTCTTGAGGACAAGAGGCCCAATCTGAGTTTGTAGAAGTCACCCCTCTCCACTCCGAAGTTCTTCTGGACCTCTTGAGGACAAGAGGCCCGCATCTCACTAAATCAGAGTTTGGAGAACATAGCATCACCCTCTTATGGTTTCCGTCTACACCTGTGAGTAATCAAGGTCACCAAGCCCCCACTCCCAGGTTCGCCCCGCTTTACTCTCGAGGTTCAAAGGAACTGAATCTCTCACCACCCCCCAAATCTCCCATTCTAATAATTTAATAACCCTAGTTATCCAATCAGTATTCAGAACCTGATTCCGTCTTATTCGTATATATATATATATATATATATATATATATATATATATATATATATATATATATTGTAGATAGAGGAGAGTAGGAAAGGGGGCAAAGAAAAAAATAATAGCGTAGGCGAGTTGCGAACAGCTTCCCGCGTCGCTGGAGCACTATTAGCCAGCGGCGAATCCCCTCGGCCATCCTGAGTCTCAAAAAAGACTCATTCAAACGAAGCTTTTAAGCCCCTCGCCTGCACTTCTCGTACGCTATAATATATATATATATATATATATATATATATATATATATATATATATATATATATATATATATATTGTGTACATTTTATGCAGTGTATATTAAAATCTATTTTTGTCGTTGTGTTTGGAATATTCCTTAGTGACATTGCTGCAGCTAACTATTCAAATTGCACTCTTAGAACAATAACCTTTGTCGCCTTTCTTAGCCAACCTTAGAGCCTGTGTGCGTATATTCGCGTACACCTGACCATACTTCGACATATATATATATATATATATATATATATATAATTTGGCGTCAGGCTTTGGATACTTGGAAGAATCCACCCTACCTGATTTTGAAGCACTAAGTTCAATTAATAGCTGCTGCATTGCCAAGAATAATTGAACACCAATATATTAGGACAATTTTTTATTTGATTGACGGGTACTGACCAATTTTTAACCTCATCTTGTGTGGTGTGTCCACAGTTTTCCTAGTTCCTTAAAAGAGGATACGAGCTAAGCGGTAATAGTAACCGCCATTTTTGTTTCGTGAGTCAGATTCCCTCGTTAGTTTTTTTGTGAATTCACCCGATTTTTACCAGGAATTTTTAATGATTTTGTCGTTAGTAGAGTTTATATTCTTTAATAGCTCTGGTAGCTTTTTCGTGTGCAAAGGTCGAAAGTAGCATATCCGGGATGTCTTCATTCAATCGTTTTCATAAGCAAGGTCAGATCCTAGGCTTATCTGGGAAAGAGTTAATCGCTTACGTACAGGAAGAGGCACGTAACGAACGTGCGGAAAGAAAAGCACAGAGAGAAGCAGAAGCAGAAGGTAAGCCGAAAAAAGAAAAGCACAGAGAGAAGCAGAAGAGAGAGAAAGATAAACATAGAAAGAAGAAAAAGAGAGGCAAGCACAGAGAGAAGCAGAAGAGAGAGAAAGAATTAGGCCGCACGAGAGAGAAACAAGCAGTGACGAAGTCGAGATAAACTCTGTAGGATCTCGAAATGAACAGGCTCAAGTGCCCTCACTAAAACCTCCACCATATTTAACGCACTTCGAGAAGATCTTCGAAGTCAACAATTGGGACTTGGAATCAGATGGTGTTGCCCGGCTACTTCCACTCCTGAACCCTCGGCTTCGGGACATTTTCATTTCGCTTCCTTCAGAGGCCATCCTTGATTATTCTACCATAAAGGCAGAACTTCTTTCTGCTATTAGCATTAATCCAGAATTTAATAAGGTTAGATTCCGCTTCGCACGAACAATTGGATTCACGCTTCGGCGTAACTTCCAATTCTTGCTGAATTCCGCCCAATTATCTAATGATTATGAGTCGCTAATCTTCTTCCTTCTAAGGGATCAACTGATGTCGACCCTCCCTCGCGAACTAAGGGCATTCATAGTGGACGGAAGAGCGTCCACTTTCAAGGAGTGTGTGGAAGAAGCCGACCTTCACGCTTCCAGTCACGACTTATACCCCAAGGAGGTCAAGAAGACACCTCCCCTGCCCCAAATACAAGTTTGCGTTTACCAGAAGCTAACCCAAGGGCAACAACGGCTTCGTAAAAGTAAAAGTGCAAGCGCCGAGCAAGTACAGGCCTCGCCCGCCGCGAGAAAAAAAGGACGTGAAGCCTCCAGTACTCCCCTCCACGCCTATCAACCACCCCCGTAGGCCAAATGTATGCTTTACGTGTGGCACCCCTGGGCACTCAAGTTACAATTGCCCCCCAAATTCTCAACTGAGGACCTCGTCGAGTCAACAGGTCCACCAAATCTCTGCTGTCCTCTCGCCTAATCCGCCAGTGGCATCACCAGCGCCCCCTACTCCCTCTCCCCCGGATCAACAGGTAAATTTCCTGTTTAACGAGAGTTTCCCCGGTAGGCTCCTGCTTGAAAATGGTGCAGTAAATGGTTGTCGAGTGTCAACCTTGTTTAGAGATACAGGTTGCACCTGTATAGTAGTATCCGATAAACTACTACCTCCTGTAAGCCACCAGCATAACAGGTTCACGTTAGTACATGACTTTTTAGGTCGTGCCACCGGCTTCTCAGTGGTACGGTGCCATATTCAGTGCCAGTACTTCACCGGATGGGCCGACATAGCCGCGGCCCAGATAAAATTCTGCTCCGTCCTTATTGGACAGAGCGCACAGCTCTCCCCAAACCCAATATTTCAGCCGGTCGTTACCAGGGCGCAGGCTGAGAAAGAAGTATCGCTTCCGGTACCCCTATCGTCCCCAGACTTCGACCTCGCCACCAACGTTCAATTTGCTGAGGCGCAGAAGAATTGCCCCACATTACAACCCCTGTGGGAAAAAGCAAGGAAGAAGGAGACTGAAACGGTGCGAGGCAAACGGAAGATCGAGTAAACGGTGAAGGGCGCGTTATTATACCGTTCTTCTGTTGAACCGGAGAGTACCCCGACCAACGCGTTGTGTGTGCCGAGAACGTATATCGAACCCGTTCTTAAGATGGCTCAACATGGCTTAATGGCCAGACATTTCGGCAATAACAAAACGGCCCAGCGGGTATTCAAATATTTCTTTTGGCCAGGCGCAGCCAAAGAAATTATCGACTTCTGCAAGTCCTGTGATCTTTGCCAGAAGGTCACCTCCAAAGGGCGTGTAGCCCCCGCCCCCTTTAAAATACCCCAAGAGTGGCCGAGTCCTTCACCCGGGTATCAATCGACAGACACTCCTATATTTTAACCCTCGTCGATTGCGCCACCCGTTTTCCAGTGGCCCTTCCCATGAAGAAGATTGATAGCATTTCTTGTGCAGAGGCTTTAATCTCAATCTTTCCCGAGTAGGGATCTCGAAGGAGATCTTATCCGACAGAGGACGTCAATTCACCTCTGAATTGATGGAGTATGTCGGTAAACTCCTTCTCATCAAGCACCTTTTCACGACGCCCTGTCACCCTTCCGCTAACGGGATGTACGAAAAATTAAACGTCACCCTCAAAATGGTACTCAAGAATGTGTGCCACGACAGGCACCAAGAGTGGCACCGCTACCTCCCCGTAGCGTTATTTGCTTGTCGCGAAGTCCCCCATAGGACTTTGGGGTTCGTTCCATTTGAGCTGTTATATGGACGTAACGTCCAAGGACCGATGAGCATTGTGAAGGAATTGTGGTCCAATCCTAGAATGGATGAGCAAATTAAATCCTCTTACATGTATGTTTTAGACCTGCGTACGCGGTTATAAAAATGTGCGGACATCGCTCTCCGGAACGCCGATGTAAACTTGGAAAAATACCGCACCTACTTTGACTTGAAATCAAAGGCGCGTTCGTTCAAACCAAGTGATGAAGTATTGCTCTTGCTCCCCTCCGAAGTAGAGAAGCTCCTCTCCCACCGGAAAGGACTTTTACCCGCTTTAGAATCCAGTGGCCCGGTGGATTACCTAATTGAAACCCCCTCCGGTAATAAGATTTACCACGTCAACCTCCTAAAAAAAAATACCACCGCCGAGCTTGTCTAAATAACGTAGTCGCCCTGGACGAAGAACCCGTCCTCGAAGCCGCCTATCCCGTTGAACCCTTGTGCCTGGTCCAAACGGTGTGCGTAGAAGCAAACAATGAGTATCCCCTGCCGTCCCTTCCTTCCCCCAAGCGGGGCTTAACTTCGACTTGGACGTAAACCCCAATCTCGCCCCTAATGAGAGGGCTCAATTGCTTGCCTTATTGTAAGACATTCCCGAAGTCATTTCGGAATTCCCGGGTTGCTCAACCCAATTTGCACATGAAATTATCATTACTCAAGATGCGATAAGAACCAAGCCTTATCCCATACCCGTACATTTACGAAGGACTTTCAATGCAGAGAGGGAGAACTTATTAAAATTAGGAATAATAGAACCCTCGTCGTCCGATTTTTGCTCACCCATTGTCATGGTCAGGAAGCCTGATAAGTCGTTTAGGATGTGCGTCGATTTTCAAAAATTAAACTCGGTTACACAGTTTGAAGCTGAACCGTCAAAGACCAAAGTCTTCATGCCTTCGAAAAAACGAAATTCATCTACGAGATCGACCTCTGCAAAGTCTACCACCAAGTGCCGCTTTCAGATCGATCAAAACGCTTTACCGCTTTCGCTACTGAAAAAGGGTTATTTCAGTTTACTCGGCTTCCTTTTGGGTTGGTAACTGATTGCGGAAGTTATAACCGGATCATGCGCCAGTGGTTAGACGGCCTATCGAATGTTACTTTTTATTTCGATAACGTGTACGTCGCTACTCGTACCTGGGACCAACACGTACAGTCTCTGTGCGCGCTACTATACCGGTTACGCGTACACGGGTTCACGGTAGGCCCGACAAAGTGTCACTTCGCCTATGACACTATTAACTACCTTGGCTTCCAGGTCGGTTAGGAATCAAATGATTCCCCAGGACGACAAGGTAAAGGCTATCTCAGAAATGCCGCTCCCCCGAACGAAGAAACAGCTTTGCTTGGTTCCTTTTGGGGATCCGTGTCGTTCTATCGTCGTGTTGTGCCGAATTTCGCTGCCATAGCCTCGCCACTTAACGACATGCTTAAGAGAACAGCGCCCAATCCAGTCAATTGGGCCCCTTCCGTGGAAAATCGCTTCCACCAGTTAAAGAACAAACTAATCTCTGCCCCTATTTTGAGATTACCGAATCCTAATAAAACATTCGGGGTTCGTACCGATGCCTCCCAGGATGGTTTAGGTTGTGCCCTAGTCCAATATGACGACGATGGGGGGAGATATCCTGTAGGATATGTAAGTAGGAACCTGTCTCCTCGCGAAAAGGCGTATGCCACCATGGAGCTCGAAGCTTTAGTCATAAGTTTAGGATGCATCTCATAAGTAAAGAATTTATTGTCAAAAGCGATCACAACTTCCTGGCGTACCTAAAAAACTGTAAGAGCCAAAATAGCTGCTTAATGCGTTGGAGCCTACTACTCATGGAAAACCCATTTTGGATCATGTATGTTAAAGGCACCGGCAAGTGCCTAGCCGATAGCTTGAGTAGGAATCCAATAGACGAACCCTCTCCAACAACCTGAGTGTATAACAAAATTCTTGTTTGACTCATTTTGTAAATACTATTTTCTTTTTTTTGTTTTGTTGATGTTGTGTGTGCGTATGTATAGATTAAGTTATATGTGGTTCGACATATGTAAATCCCGTGTAGTGTTATATATATATATATATATATATATATATATATATATATATATATATATATATATATATATATATATATATATATATATATATATTCTGTTTGCTTAACGTTAAAATTGTAGCTGCATTAGTTCCCCTCTTGATGAAATTAGTTGTAGACATTTTTTTCGCCCCAAAGTTTTCCTTGCTGTAAAAATGTCTTTGGATAGGGAAGAGTGTAGAGGGATCCACTAAAATAGTACTATTTCCCCCCATCCTAAGATATTACTTCGGGAGAGAAAGCGAGCCGTTACTCCCCCTCTCCGACTTTACCCTTTTTGAACTTTCCGCCCAGTCATTGGAAAGTTTACGCCGAGGCATGACGCTGTGATT
The DNA here is from genome assembly GCA_963969495.1 of Ceratothoa steindachneri. Taxonomy (NCBI): domain Eukaryota; kingdom Metazoa; phylum Arthropoda; class Malacostraca; order Isopoda; family Cymothoidae; genus Ceratothoa; species Ceratothoa steindachneri. The sequence goes on along the minus strand of OZ018318.1, from coordinate 158,447,347 downwards.
GAAGGCTATCTCCCAGCCGTCTTAATCTTCCCTCTCCCCAAGTCGGGAGCTTATTCGTCTATTTGTAGGTTTGCCTCGAGACAACTTTTATAGCTCTAGCCACTGGTCGTTCCTTCAGACCCGCTGATCTCGTCCTCTTAAACCTTCCCGTAAGGACACGCTCTGTTGCCACGGCCGATAATGAAGGTTCGAGAAGGACCTTCTCCCTCTCTCTATTTTGGAGAAATCAGAGTATATATGCGCCCTCTTAAGGATTACCCGTAGATTCGGTTAGAAGACGCTTTCACGAACGGAGGTTCGCTTGAACGACGCTCTCGCCCGAGAAGCGTTTAGTGACAGTCGCAGGTCACGTTAGAGCTAGACATCACACCCGTAATTTCGGGTCAGGGAGAAAAGTCTCTTGAGGCAACGTCAGCCTTTCTCAACCGCCTTCGAATCAAGGATTGGAGAAGCCGTCCTCCGAAGTTCTTCTGGTGACCTCTTGAGACAAAATGCCCCAATAACTCACTCAATCCGAGTTTGGGGAAGCTCTTCCCCCCCTCCGAAGTTCGTCCGGTGACCTCTTGAGGACAAGAGGCCCGCATCTCACTAAATCAGCGTTTGGAGAACATAGCATCACCCTCTTCGGGTTCCCATCTACACCCGTGAGTAATCGAGGTCACCAAGCCCCTTCCCCCCAAGTTCACCCCGCCCTACTCTTGAGGTTCAAAGGAACTGAAACAACTCTCACCACCCCAAATCTCCTATTATAATCATTTAATAACCCGTTATCCAATCAGTATTCGGAACCTAATTCCGTCTTATTCGTATATATATATATATATATATATATATATATATATATATATATATATATATATATATATATATATATATATATATACATATATATATATATATATATATATATATATATATATATATATATATATATATATATATATATATATATATATATATTGCGTACCTTTTATGTAGTGTATATTAAAATCTATTTTTGTCGTTGTGTTTGGAATATTCCATGGTCACGCGGCTGCAGCTAACTATTTAAATCGCACTCTTAGAACAATAACCTTTGTTACCTTGCTTAGCCAACCTTAGATCCTGTGTGCATATATTCCCGTACACTTGGCCATACTTCGACAAACCTCAAATGCTGGGCTTACTGGGCAGCAGTTGTTGTCTTTAATTACTTACTTAAACTAAGCTTATGTAAGTTTGCAGTCGCGATCTTCGAGGGCCAGCTTCTTATTTCAAAGTTGTATGCATGGTGCTGCCATCCCTTCTGTGTTGAGTAGCGACCTTTCCACGCTTAATCTCTAATTCTTTAATCCTTAATTTCTCTGCTTCAATTGTCAATAACTTTACCGTAATCTTTTGGTCCCTCGTTCGGAACTCTTCGAAGTAGCACAAAGCCTATCAATACGAACGATACCTTTCAATGCCTTTCCAAATTACTTAGAAGTTTGGTAAATTGCGATTAATTGCTAACTGATCACTAACTCATTCCGCTCTGTGTGATTGATTGTTATGCCGTTACTTCTCATTGCATTCATTTTATTTGTTCCTCATAGAGGACGTATTTTGTTTCACAGTTGTATTCATACTTTGATATTGCTGAATATGTCTTCTCTATTTATTTCCCCGTTCCTGCAATTATGTTTTGATAAACCATAAAGATCGTCCAGTTTTTCTTCCTCCAAATGCATTCCCTCGTTCTTCCTTACCTTTGACATTTTTCTACGATTTAAATATTCTCCGAACAAGCACATCCCTTTTTGAACTTAGATGCCAGTTTGTATGTTCGGATACCACGTTAATCAGTAGGTCCCATTGAGAAAGAGAAAGTAAATTAAATGAGTGCAGATCACTGTTATAACCCCTGCGTAGGCTCCCCAACCAGAAAAGAAAGGAAAGGGGGGGGGCAGACAAAACATAAAAATGTCCGACTTGAGAGGACAGGTATATCCAAAAGAAGGGGGGGGGGGAGTTACAAGGAAAACAAGCACATAAGACTTGCGATCTAGACATCTACGCCGACAAGGTGCTTTTGTAGGGCCCCTACAATAAAGAGAAACGAGAGGGATTTTCACACACTCGAGTTGACATACAATTGCCATATTTAATCAAGTATTGTAATTTAAAATTCAGCAGATAATCATTTCCATCGAAATTGAAGTTCCAAAGGGTTAAACAGGGTGGTGCCACTATAACTTAACCTTACCTCTTAACATTTCATCTTGCACTTACAATTTCAAGTGTAATGCTGGCTCAATTGCTAAACAGTCGCAGGTCTTTCTTTTACCAGTTTTTAAGTAACATTAAAATACCCGTCGAAAATTGTGTGGATTCAAACCTATTTTACCAAATGATCCTCGTTCTTTACGCCGACACGAAAACCATTAGGCTACCATCCACATCCCCTCCCCTATGAATTTTCAAGTAGCCTCATAAGTCGTATGTATTGTAGTCTAACCGTATGAAAGTAAGTTAAAATATCGAGGGTGAATAACAGGTTCATTTACTAACTTGTTACGACTACTTTTCCTTTTGTCCTGTCAACAAAGTCGCTCTCTTAGATTATAATTTTCGTTTACTTTACAGAACGGTGAGTATATTTATAAGGAAATAACATTTCAGTACATTTCTCAGTATACAGACCTTATTCTCAGGCGCGGATCCAGAAGGGGCGTGGGTACAGTAGGCTCTAAGCCTGTTAATGTGGTCCTCCTAGGTGAGGCGTCGGTCGAAAACAAGACCAAGGGAACGGTGCAAATCCACCCATTCCAGGCAAACCTCCTTAGGAAGAAGTCTGCGTTTTGGTGGAAAGGTGGATGGCGCCAGAAGTGCATTACTTTAGTCTTGGCCAAGGAAAACCGAACCCGGTGCGCTTCGGCATAGCGAGAGGTGAGGTTCAATGTTGTAGTTGACACTCCAGAACTTGCATCTGAGGCACACCAAAAATGATCGAAAGATCGTCAACGTTTATCTTAGCAAGAAATATCTTCCTGCAACACTAATGTGATATGTGAAACGGATACTTCCATGCTCCATTGTGTCGAAGATGAATCCCTTCCCCCCCGTACCCGCAGTCGACGATGTCATAACAAATTCAGAAATAAAGATTGCAGGCATCCTCTCGCCCCAATCATGTGCCGAATCTCCATGATACCGTGTCGCCATGCAGTATCATAGGCCTTCTCCAGATTGAAAAACATCTGAGGTAGTGGTTTCTACGAAGGAAGGTCTCACAGATAGTATTTTCCAGTCTGAGCAGAGCATCCGACGTGGAGTGGAACTTGCGGAAGCCGCATTGTACAGAAGAAAGTGGCTTCCGCTGTCCAGGAAAAAGGCTAATCTAATATTTACCAAATTCTCATTCAGCTTTCGCACACAGGAGTTTAGAGAAATTAGGCGGAAAGCAGTCAGGGAAGAGTGATATCTTCCCTGTTTGTGAAAAGCGAGTGCAGTAGCCATTCGCCAGGAGTCTGAGAGGATGCCCTCTGCCCAGAACATGTTGAACAAATTTGGCAGAAATACTATGCCTGGCTCACCAAGGTGTCGAAGCAAAACATACGGGACACCATCCAAACTAGGGGCGGTGTCCGGACATAGAACAGGAGCGGAACGCAACAAGAACAACATTAACTTGTCATTGAAAAGTTCTCCGCTTCTGTAACTAAAGTCCAGTCGGTGGCTTTCAGACACATCACGACGTGCTAGAATACTGGCAGAGATGCTTCTCTGTTATAGAATGTGGAGAAACCGGTCGCAAAAGATTAAGCCATGGACGCGGGATCCGAGAATGCAATCCCATTCTCCTGGAAAACGGGAAGGGTGTCATGCGATCATGTTGAATCGTTTTAACGCTTCTACAAGATGAGCCTCCCCATTAAGTGAATACACGTATATCGTTCCATTTGAGCTGTTATATGGACGTAACGTCCAAGGACCGATGAGCATTGTGAAGGAATTGTGGTCCAATCCTAGAATGGATGAGCAAATTAAATCCTCTTACATGTATGTTTTAGACCTGCGTACGCGGTTATAAAAATGTGCGGACATCGCTCTCCGGAACGCCGATGTAAACTTGGAAAAATACCGCACCTACTTTGACTTGAAATCAAAGGCGCGTTCGTTCAAACCAAGTGATGAAGTATTGCTCTTGCTCCCCTCCGAAGTAGAGAAGCTCCTCTCCCACCGGAAAGGACTTTTACCCGCTTTAGAATCCAGTGGCCCGGTGGATTACCTAATTGAAACCCCCTCCGGTAATAAGATTTACCACGTCAACCTCCTAAAAAAAAATACCACCGCCGAGCTTGTCTAAATAACGTAGTCGCCCTGGACGAAGAACCCGTCCTCGAAGCCGCCTATCCCGTTGAACCCTTGTGCCTGGTCCAAACGGTGTGCGTAGAAGCAAACAATGAGTATCCCCTGCCGTATGTATTGTAGTCTAACCGTATGAAAGTAAGTTAAAATATCGAGGGTGAATAACAGGTTCATTTACTAACTTGTTACGACTACTTTTCCTTTTGTCCTGTCAACAAAGTCGCTCTCTTAGATTATAATTTTCGTTTACTTTACAGAACGGTGAGTATATTTATAAGGAAATAACATTTCAGTACATTTCTCAGTATACAGACCTTATTCTCAGGCGCGGATCCAGAAGGGGCGTGGGTACAGTAGGCTCTAAGCCTGTTAATGTGGTCCTCCTAGGTGAGGCGTCGGTCGAAAACAAGACCAAGGGAACGGTGCAAATCCACCCATTCCAGGCAAACCTCCTTAGGAAGAAGTCTGCGTTTTGGTGGAAAGGTGGATGGCGCCAGAAGTGCATTACTTTAGTCTTGGCCAAGGAAAACCGAACCCGGTGCACTTCGGCATAGCGAGAGGTGAGGTTCAATGTTGTAGTTGACACTCCAGAACTTGCATCTGAGGCACACCAAAAATGATCGAAAGATCGTCAACGTTTATCTTAGCAAGAAATATCTTCCTGCAACACTAATGTGATATGTGAAACGGATACTTCCATGCTCCATTGTGTCGAAGATGAATCCCTTCCCCCCCGTACCCGCAGTCGACGATGTCATAACAAATTCAGAAATAAAGATTGCAGGCATCCTCTCGCCCCAATCATGTGCCGAATCTCCATGATACCGTGTCGCCATGCGGTATCATAGGCCTTCTCCAGATTGAAAAACATCTGAGGTAGTGGTTTCTACGAAGGAAGGTCTCACAGATAGTATTTTCCAGTCTGAGCAGAGCATCCGACGTGGAGTGGAACTTGCGGAAGCCGCATTGTACAGAAGAAAGTGGCTTCCGCTGTCCAGGAAAAAGGCTAATCTAATATTTACCAAATTCTCATTCAGCTTTCGCACACAGGAGTTTAGAGAAATTAGGCGGAAAGCAGTCAGGGAAGAGTGATATCTTCCCTGTTTGTGAAAAGCGAGTGCAGTAGCCATTCGCCAGGAGTCTGAGAGGATGCCCTCTGCCCAGAACATGTTGAACAAATTTGGCAGAAATACTATGCCTGGCTCACCAAGGTGTCGAAGCAAAACATACGGGACACCATCCAAACTAGGGGCGGTGTCCGGACATAGAACAGGAGCGGAACGCAACAAGAACAACATTAACTTGTCATTGAAAAGTTCTCCGCTTCTGTAACTAAAGTCCAGTCGGTGGCTTTCAGACACATCACGACGTGCTAGAATACTGGCAGAGATGCTTCTCTGTTATAGAATGTGGAGAAACCGGTCGCAAAAGATTAAGCCATGGACGCGGGATCCGAGAATGCAATCCCATTCTCCTGGAAAACGGGAAGGGTGTCATGCGATCATGTTGAATCGTTTTAACGCTTCTACAAGATGAGCCTCCCCATTAAGTGAATACACGTATATCGTTCCATTTGAGCTGTTATATGGACGTAACGTCCAAGGACCGATGAGCATTGTGAAGGAATTGTGGTCCAATCCTAGAATGGATGAGCAAATTAAATCCTCTTACATGTATGTTTTAGACCTGCGTACGCGGTTATAAAAATGTGCGGACATCGCTCTCCGGAACGCCGATGTAAACTTGGAAAAATACCGCACCTACTTTGACTTGAAATCAAAGGCGCGTTCGTTCAAACCAAGTGATGAAGTATTGCTCTTGCTCCCCTCCGAAGTAGAGAAGCTCCTCTCCCACCGGAAAGGACTTTTACCCGCTTTAGAATCCAGTGGCCCGGTGGATTACCTAATTGAAACCCCCTCCGGTAATAAGATTTACCACGTCAACCTCCTAAAAAAAAATACCACCGCCGAGCTTGTCTAAATAACGTAGTCGCCCTGGACGAAGAACCCGTCCTCGAAGCCGCCTATCCCGTTGAACCCTTGTGCCTGGTCCAAACGGTGTGCGTAGAAGCAAACAATGAGTATCCCCTGCCGTATGTATTGTAGTCTAACCGTATGAAAGTAAGTTAAAATATCGAGGGTGAATAACAGGTTCATTTACTAACTTGTTACGACTACTTTTCCTTTTGTCCTGTCAACAAAGTCGCTCTCTTAGATTATAATTTTCGTTTACTTTACAGAACGGTGAGTATATTTATAAGGAAATAACATTTCAGTACATTTCTCAGTATACAGACCTTATTCTCAGGCGCGGATCCAGAAGGGGCGTGGGTACAGTAGGCTCTAAGCCTGTTAATGTGGTCCTCCTAGGTGAGGCGTCGGTCGAAAACAAGACCAAGGGAACGGTGCAAATCCACCCATTCCAGGCAAACCTCCTTAGGAAGAAGTCTGCGTTTTGGTGGAAAGGTGGATGGCGCCAGAAGTGCATTACTTTAGTCTTGGCCAAGGAAAACCGAACCCGGTGCACTTCGGCATAGCGAGAGGTGAGGTTCAATGTTGTAGTTGACACTCCAGAACTTGCATCTGAGGCACACCAAAAATGATCGAAAGATCGTCAACGTTTATCTTAGCAAGAAATATCTTCCTGCAACACTAATGTGATATGTGAAACGGATACTTCCATGCTCCATTGTGTCGAAGATGAATCCCTTCCCCCCCGTACCCGCAGTCGACGATGTCATAACAAATTCAGAAATAAAGATTGCAGGCATCCTCTCGCCCCAATCATGTGCCGAATCTCCATGATACCGTGTCGCCATGCGGTATCATAGGCCTTCTCCAGATTGAAAAACATCTGAGGTAGTGGTTTCTACGAAGGAAGGTCTCACAGATAGTATTTTCCAGTCTGAGCAGAGCATCCTACGTGGAGTGGAACTTGCGGAAGCCGCATTGTACAGAAGAAAGTGGCTTCCGCTGTCCAGGAAAAAGGCTAATCTAATATTTACCAAATTCTCATTCAGCTTTCGCACACAGGAGTTTAGAGAAATTAGGCGGAAAGCAGTCAGGGAAGAGTGATATCTTCCCTGTTTGTGAAAAGCGAGTGCAGTAGCCATTCGCCAGGAGTCTGAGAGGATGCCCTCTGCCCAGAACATGTTGAACAAATTTGGCAGAAATACTATGCCTGGCTCACCAAGGTGTCGAAGCAAAACATACGGGACACCATCCAAACTAGGGGCGGTGTCCGGACATAGAACAGGAGCGGAACGCAACAAGAACAACATTAACTTGTCATTGAAAAGTTCTCCGCTTCTGTAACTAAAGTCCAGTCGGTGGCTTTCAGACACATCACGACGTGCTAGAATACTGGCAGAGATGCTTCTCTGTTATAGAATGTGGAGAAACCGGTCGCAAAAGATTAAGCCATGGACGCGGGATCCGAGAATGCAATCCCATTCTCCTGGAAAACGGGAAGGGTGTCATGCGATCATGTTGAATCGTTTTAACGCTTCTACAAGATGAGCCTCCCCATTAAGTGAATACACGTATATCTGTCAGAAAGAAGGGCTGGCGTGCTTCGTAACATACTAGAACCTAGCCCGACGAAATTCAGCGACGGTAAAATCGTTTGTGTGGAGCTTTTATCGTATGTATACATCTAACTTCTGTCTGAGAGCAATCTTAAATTCGCCCATCAACACGGAAGCGTACGGCATGCAAAATGACCAGTCATTCTTGAAATAGTGTTCGAGGTCATGGCAATTATGTTGCCGGAGAAAAACTCAACGGCCTCCTCGACCGACCTAAACTCCTCGACTGGAACAGAGAAATCAGTCATTTCCTGAAATGTGGACCACTGCACCCGCTCGAAGCACCACCGAGGCAGTTTTACACGCGGCAGTGGCCCAGAAAATGATATTTGAGTGGGAAATTGGTCCCTACAATGAAAGTTATTGACACCTCCCACCCAAAATCATCCTGTGCATCTGGAGAGCACAGGGATAGATCAATACAAGACAATGAATCGATTGTCCGGTATGGATCCATAAATTCATCCGCATTTAGGAAATCTATCTTCAGCTTTTCATTCAGATCACAAGGACCTAACCCAAGGGATTGATCTTGCAGTTCTCTCAGAGGGAGAGTCTGCCATTCAAATCCCCGAGCAGGAGAAAAGGCTTCGGAAATCGTGCTACAACGCTACGGAAGTCTCCAGCGTCGAAGTTGCTTGGCAGTGGATTCTACGCAGAAATAATACTATACCTACTCCTCATGTGTAGTTGCACTGCCAGTTCCTAAAATTGGGTATTTATTGCAAATAGAACGGAGATGTCATGCCGGGTGTAAATCGTCAATCCTCCTGCCTGATCCCTATTCCGTGGTTGTGAGGTCCCAGACCCTTATACCCCGGGTGGGGTATAAGGGGAATGCGCCCAGAATGATCTCTTGCATGAAAAAAGCTAACTGGAAATATAAGGAGACGAGCCTCTGCAACTCCTCCCAGTTGGCCCGGATTCCACTGCGATTCCATTGAAAGAATATGCTCACCAGGCTTAACTCTGGGAGATGTGAGGACCCACTTCGAAGAGAATACACTCATGGAAATGCTGGTACGTTTCTAGGGGGTAGAACTCCGGCCACTGTTGGCCGTACAGGGCGCTGAAGATGCTGTCGCTCTTGAGAAATTATCGGGGAAGTTTGGGCTCGCTATTCAAGACTTTTCCACCCTCAGCCTCGGAACCTTTGGCTTCGGATGCAGGTTTCATTTTTTGGAGCGTCCCACGTTTCCAATTTGCCTTGTCTAGCCTTTAGTGGGGTCGTGGAAGCCGAAGCTCCTTTGGTTCTGTTCTGTCCAAGCGACAGCTTTAGGTATCCCTGAAGACAGCATCACGAATACCTTCAGGGGCCCCTTCCTGTGAGTCTAGTGACTAGTTGGAAGAACTCGGCTATTTCGCCTTGAAGAAAACCATCACTCAGGAGGAAGGGGGAACCCTGGTTTTAGCCGAGGTTGGTTGTGAACCCTTTGTGCCTCCAACTCTATCAGGGAAGTGCAAGTGTGGGGAGTAGTAGAACCCACATAAATGTTCCGAATGGTGTGGAAACAACCATGCTCGTAGGACTGGAGCGTCTAGTAGAAGAGGGTGCTTTTTTGAAGAATTGATGCTTAAGAAGTCCAAGGTAGCACTAGACGAGACATAAGAAAGTCCTTACCCTTATAACAATCTTATATATATATATATATATATATATATATATATATATATATATATATATATATATATATATATATATATGAATATATATACATCAATTATTATGTAAAATTCATATTATGCAATACTTTAACTTTGTCAATTTAATCGTTCAATTATTTTACTTAAATTTTGTAAATTAAATCATATTTTATGTACAACTTAATAATTAATTAATTCATTTATTTTACTTGTCAATTCATTTAACGTACTACTGTTTCAAACAAAATCTCTTAAAATTTTACAAACAAACAAACATACGCTTTCAGCTCGACCAAATAGCACACTATTCTCTCCCGTTCGACTCTCGCCATTCTTCGTATAAAGGTCAGTAATCATTCCTTCTACAATTAGTCATTTACCTTCAAACAAATCATACTTAGTTAATTCCACTTTCTCTCACAATTCTTTGCAAACAACCATACGAGAGTAGGTCCTAATTATATTTACTTCTCATATTGCAGCCCCTAATTCACAGTCCATCATAGTCACCATATTATTCCACCATATTATTTCATATTTATTTCACGTACTTCAATTCTCTTCGCATCTTGTTACTGTAAATCATATTTTATCATATCTTACCTTTTATACCTAATCCAACTTATCTCATTGTACATTCGTTGATTCTATTAATATATTTATATTTATTTAATTGTTTTTCTTAAAACCCAGTTAATTATTTCAAAATTTATTTCGCTTTCGTCTTAGGCCTAAAAAATATCAGGCGGCAACTTCGATCAAACAAATTTATAGTTATGGTTTTCGAAACGCTATTTAAGCTGATTTATTAACAGAAAATAAAAGAGTCAGTCCGCAGCTTGAACGGCCGGGATCTCCTCCAGGAGATACCTGCCACATTGCTTCGAGAATAAGTGTGCGTCTCTCAGAAAATGACACACTTGGCCATACACGATAATGACTCCTTGTGCATGGTCTTGGAGCAATCCACACAGACTTTGGATAAACCCGACTTTACTCATATACACTAGCGATTCGGATGGTCTAAGCGATGATAGTAGTAGAACTTCCACGGCAGTGGTTTAAATCCCTATAGACGCTAGCGATACCAACTGTCACGCATCGACTCAAGTACCCTGTCTCGCTCAAACATGACAAAAGTGTAGGGCGGGTCTCAAGCGCCCCACCCTCTTGTTTTCTCATCGCACGCTCGATCTTGACTGCTCTTTGGTAGAACAGTTTTTTGGTAATGTCTTCTAAGGAGTATTCCACTAGTACCCTCAAATAAACTACCCGTTTCACGAAATTCATAGTAAAGTGCTGTGTCACATTAACCGGCGAGCCATTGAAGCTAATAATGAACGCCTCGGAAGGGTCCCCTAGGAGGTTTCCGTCCGGGAAACGGGTGATCTTTGGCTCTCTATCAGTCATTCTAGACAATGCTATGCTCTGATGAAACATATGGCCTTTGGCTAACTACCTGCCATCAGTGTTGCGAATAACTAAAAAACACTTGAAGTCACCGGGCTCAAAAACGCCAGTTATTCTCTGAATTAGGGTGCCCGATGTAATCAAAGCTATGCTCGCCACACTTGCAATTCTGATCTTTGTTTAGACCTACACGCCAAAGGAAACCTCAGGGCCTGACGTGCCTTCTTTGTCTGGTCTCTTTCCTAAACGGCAGCGGACCCTTTCGTCCCCGGTACCCGGACGGACCAGCCTTGACAAGATCCTACTTCGAGATGGAGAGGATTTTTGCCGTCAATGGGAGGCACCAGTTAGGAGAGTGTGTCCCTCTTCTCCTTGTGAGTCCTCGAGGACCCGTCCTGCCTGAAGGGGACATTGCACTGGGTGGATTCAAGTTAGAATTCTGGCATTGAACTTAGGTTCGCCCACAATGAACAGGCTGCCATAAGGGGTGAGGTCACCCCCAGAATCACCTCCACATCAGAAAGGGTCTCCAACTTCCCCATCTCCAATGTGTCGAAAAAAAGGAGGAACGGGCATGCCTATCCCAACAAGGACACAAACCTCGGATCTACAAGGTGTCCAGTAAGGCTCAAGGGATGACGACGCCTCTTCCCCCTTTAGGGGAGCTATCCTGGTTTGCCTGACCAGAATGGGAGTGGCGTAAACAGAGGCGGTGCAACCTCTGTCTTGCTTCGTTTTTAGCGGGCCCCTGAGAAGTCAAACGGCGACACACCGCAAATGGAGATTTCCCCAGAGCCCATTCTCGGTACAAAAGTGGGTTAGGGGGAACCTTCCGAACCTGACAATAATGGAGAGGGAGAAAACACCCTCTCCGCTATAAGTCTCTTGGATGGCCTACTAAGAAAGCATAGAGGGGCAAGTCCTTCACAGAGAGGGATCTGACGAGGGTCGGCTCCGAAGATGTCAAATGGGAAACCCCTTTGCCGCAAACAAATGTTTGGACGGGAGCCCCCGGTCAGAGTGGTGTTGTCTTTGAACATCTCGTCCGCCCCAATAACAAGGTTGGGAGCGAATTTAGAAATAGAGAAGTAATCCAAAATGTTGTAAAACATATATAAAACTGTCAACACATGTGAGTTCTTCGCTCCTGCCCACAGAAAAAAAAAGGGGTTGGTGGGCTATGTCTCGAGTCCAGCTGCTCCCGTTCATCCCGTCTCAAGTTTTCAAACTTTTCAGGGGTTCATCCAGGTTGCGCTAACGATTGTATTCGCAAAATGTGCAGCGGCATACACCCACTAAAGTTGCCCAGTGGACCGGTATCTCCCAAATGAGCAGCCAGAGAGGCAGGGAGACAAATTGGATTTCCTAAATAAGACGTACTAATCTTCGACAGGACGGCTAAGAACTGAAGATCTGTTGTATCAGGCCCAGAGATTGAACCCGAGAATTTTAGTTATACTTGCAGTATAGCCTTCTGCACCGGGAACGGTCGCAAGGAGGTAGTCAGCCCATTACATATACGGAAGCGGTTACTAGGGTAAAACTGATCTTTCCATTAATCGCGCCACAATGCCCAGGACCCCTTAAATTATGGCCTCTTTCGAACTCCGGGTGTTAAAAAGCGTCGCTTATAGGAGTTCCAAAGCGTATCTTCTGACAGGGGATGAGGTAGCTGATCAGGTCCTTAAGCCTAGACATAGAGCTGAGGAGATAGTCGTGTAGAAAAAAATGCTAAAAGGGAAGGAGGGGGACGCACAGAAACTTGCCACAGCTCCGCTAGAGATTTATGTAGGTATTGTAGTATGGATGTATTTATGTAGTATGAATGCAATTATGGTAATGGGTGTAATAATGCAGTTATGTACGAGTAGATAAATTAGTCTGGAAAGTAAATACATAAATTGAATACGGTACTTACAATTTTATAAAGCTATCTTTAGCAATTTATCTAGACTATGGAAAAACAGACCTGTTGCTGTGAAACGCGGATCACGGATGGAAAACGTGTTTTTTGAAAGAAAGTTAGCGAGGAAAAGTGTTGCCAAATTAAAGGCAGGAAAAAGTGTATGTATTTATAAGATTTATCTTCACCATCAAAATGTTATTTTATATTTGTAGGAATTACGAGCTGGATGAAAACAAGTGTAATCCACTACAATAATCCACGTCAAGATGAGTTGCGCGCTTTAAAAAAAACATACACATTATGGCATGAAAAGGTGTATACATAAAAGATTCAGTCGAGGAAGCGAACGGGCGTTCGAACACCGCGACAAAAGCGAGTTATAATTTCTTATTTTTGACCACTAGCTTGAGGACGCAAATCATTGGGTGTGCTATGTAAAAGAGGCAAGGCATTTGCACCCACAAAAGTGGTATGGTCGAAGGTGATCCGTTTGGTTCGTTCTTCCGAATTGACGTTTAGCGAGGCAAAAACATATTTGGGCTGAATTTTATTTTGACTGCTTACCGATAATAACAAGGCTTCCTGCAAAAAAAGGGGAGGCCACAGCATTTGGGAAGTAGATGTTGGGCCAGTAGATGTGGCAGTAGGAGGTATACAGAAAACAATATCGGGTACATGTTGACCATTTGCATTTATAGTGGAAGAAAACGATGGCTGTTCAGAGTGAACAACGTCGAGAAATGCAGGCTTCAGGCGATCCAGAGAGACGGTATCTTGCTTGGAGCCAAGCTGTAGAACAAAGAATTTTCACATTTTGTATTTGACGAAAAATGGTCTGTTATATTTCTGCTGTAACGGTGAATGTGTTGTGTCACAAAAGACAAAATCATGGGAGCAATCTGTCACTTCTCTTGGGACAAAAGCGGCGCGATTAGTAGGCACACTATGAGTTTGGACGGACTTCAACCATCGCCCTTACTAAATTGTTGACATAGGAAGCAGGTAGAGGTTGGCCAGAAGAAGAAAAGAATTAAACATGAAGACGAAGGTGTATACCATAAACAAATTCTGCAGCAGAGCAATACAAATCTTCCTGTAGGACTAAACGCATCACCAGCAGGATAGGAAGCAACTTGCCCACCAAGGTAATACTAGGATCTGTGGAGCGTATGCAAGCCTTGATTTTCCAATGTGCGCGTTAAATATCGCCATTACTTTGTGCATGGAGCTTGTGGTACGCAAGCGAAATGACAATAACTGACATAAGCGCTTGCCATAGATGAAATTCGAATTGGTTTATGCGATCGGTCATGGTTGTTGAAGGAACACCAAAATGCGTAATCCACTCCGAAATGGTGGCTCGAGTAACATTGCAAGCTCTAATGTCTTGAAAATGCAGAGCCTATAGCCAACGAGTAAAACGATCGATTATGGAGATAAGGTAGTTACAGCCTTGATCGAGGTGAGTGGGGTCAAGGTCCGAGAAATGACAAGAAAAGGGCAGAGAGATGTCTTTGTGTGGCGTTGGGCCTTAGCATGCTGACCATAAATTTGGTCAAAAACCGGAACAAAAGGATGATGACAAACAGGTAAAGAAAATTGACCAGTATGCGCCTCAACAAGTGTCTGGGAGTTTGATTTCTCAAAAGACAAGTTGAAGAGAGTTACATAAAGATTGAATCTGTATGTCTGGGTCTTGAGCTATTGCTATTAATGCAAAATCAATGAGTGAGGGACGAGAGAGATGCGCGCCCGTGGTGACGAAATGCGAAAAGCGAGAAAGCACGTCCGGTAAGAAGTTTGATGAGCAAAGAACACAGCGGATGTTATTCGTGAGTTACAGAATGAAATCTAAATGACGAGAATCAACTGCGGAATGTAATGAAGAATTGCAACATGCAGAGGCGCAGCAACCATTAGCTTATGTTCATTGAGGATATTAAAACCATGCCCCTTCAAATACTGGCGGAAGTGGCGTGCAGCGAGGTAAACGTCGATCAGTTCGCGAGAAAACTTAATATACATCATTTGAGAGTCTGATAGACAGCAGGAAAAGAAAGCGAGATGTTGGCAAGAGTCATACACCTTCTGCTGGAGCGTTGCGTCGATAAAGGTTGATGACGTGTCCGATGCGAAGCTGATAGGGCTGCCAAGAGAATGATAGGCCAAGCAAACAGTGGATGCAATATCCTCTTTGGTGCGAGAATATGATTCGCGCGCCTCTGAATACCAGAGTAGAGAACAGTGTTATGTTTAGTGTTTGTATGATTCGAGCACTGTGAGGAATGAATCTAGTATACAATTAACCATATCATAGAACCGACGAAGTTGATTGAGCGAAGAAGTTCTAGCAAAATCTCGAATAACAGTAACTTTGTCTTTGAAAGGAGGAATTTCGTCAGAATAAACATGGTGACCGAAAAAAGAACGCTGCGAGACAACGATAGTAGTCAGAAGTGTTGAGAACGATACTATACTCTTATAAACTAGCAAAAACCTGGCGAATGTGAGGTTGTCTATATAGAACAGGACGATAGGAAAACCTCTCAGAACCTGATCCATGAAGCGTTGGAAGGTCTGACTAATGTTGGAAAGACCATAAGACATTCAAACCATCACGAAGGAACCAAAATGAGTAAAGACTGGTGATAGTCGTCTTTTGGGCGTCATTAGGATGAACAGGCATCTGGGTGATTTGTTTCAGCAAGACAATGCGGGGCCACACACTGCCAGGTTGACTGTGGAGAAGTTCAAACAGATGGACGGTCTTGAGATTCTTCCACATCCACCACTCAGTCCCGAAGCTGCTCCGAGTGACCATGGCTTATTCCGCTCAATGGCACACTTCCTCCGCGACCAGCCACTCAAATGTTTTGATAGAGTGAAGGAAGCTTGTTTACTTTTTTTTTATTCAAAGCCAGCTGACTGGTATCTAGGAGAGATTAATTTGGAAAATATTGTTGGTCTATTTAAAATTCTGATCTAAACTGTATATAATAGGCATGTCAACATATAAATCAAAATAAGGGTAAGCCATGTGATTCCTAATGAGTCGCTCACTGCGTTCCATTTTTAACTCTGACTCCACCATCGCCACCCCACACCTTGCGTGACACTTCCACAGTGCTGACTTACCCACTTATCCCTATGTCGTCCTTAAATTGCCACACGTTGAATTTAAAAAAAGGTAGATTTTACCTGCGATAAAATTATATTGGATAATATTAAGGTATTCTGCATCATTGAGACGTGGGAAAGGATTTCTAAAAATTCGAATTTTGCGGCCGCTACACCCATTGGATAGACTTTCCTAAACCATTGTATAACTACCATGAGACGTTTTGGGGTCGGTATTCTTGCTGCTGACTTTCTCTGCCCATCATTCACACTGATTAACCCCTACCCGACACTTTTGAAGTAGTTCTCAGTACTCTTGTCCTAAGCCCCCCACTCAAGGAATAAACAACTACAGAGCATCTGGTCACTCATATTTCTTATTTGACAAACTGTGTAATCTCCTCAATGTCGCCTTGTAAAATTCCCCCTCCCCTCATCGCGGTAGTACTCGGCGACTTCAATATACCCCAAAACACCACCTTACATCAATGACTCCTTGAATTCTTCAAACTTTTTTATATACCCAATTCGTCACTTCCCCCAACCACACCCACGGCAACATTTTTATCTCGTTTTCTCCCAATACCCATTTCATCAACTCTGTCACGAGCCCCTCAAGTGCTATCTCTGATCACTTTATTACTTAATTCGGCTTAACTATACCATCTCAAACTAACATCCCACTGCTCCTGTCGCACTGTCACACCACTCTAGATATCCGCCATTGACCCTGAGCTGGTGTCTCGGGATCTCGCCTTACTTCTTCCAGATAGCCCTACTGTTTCTTCCTCTACTGACTTCAGCCTACCTCTCCACTCCTTTTTGCAATCACTGTTCTCTTGCCTAGACACTCACACCCCTCTTCATCTTGCCTCCTCTCGCAGATCCCGAGGCCCCTTGTTTCTCCAAGGGGATGCCAAAAAACACAGAAAAACAAGAGAGGCACCGTTGTTCCGATCACACCGAGGCATGGGGAAGTAACAAGCTTCTCTTGCTTATTATCTTGTAACGCATGCGTACACAACCCTCCTGTGATCCTCCCACGAGGCCCACACTTTTAATATCCTTGACAAAACAAACAAAATTCTTGTGCACTTTTCAAACTCCCCGCTCGTCTCTCGTCTCCGAGGCTACCCCAAACTCCTCCCCATCTCCTCATCTGCCTTTTGTGCCCTTTTCTCTGAAAGGGTTGATGATATTTCCTATAGAATCCCGTCTTCGTCTGCTCCCGTCAAACTACCCAAAATCCCTCTTACCCCACCTCCCAATATCACTTTCCTCACCCCAATCTACCCTGAAGAGCTTGCTTCAATACTCCGCTCATCCCCCCCAAAATCTGCTCTCCGCTTGACACTTTCTCACACAGTCTCTCTATGTTTAGTTCCTACCAGTCCTCCTACCACACTTACTGGGTATCTTCAACGCTCCTTGTAGCTTGATGAGGTACCTTCTACCTTTAGACATGCTGCTGTCCGTCCGGTCTTAAAGAAACAGAATCTTGACCCTAATAATCCTTCAAACTATTGTCCTATCTCTCAACTTCTGTTCGAATCCAAGGCACTTGAGAGGGTAGTAGCGGCCCGCATCAATGAACACATGCCCTCCTCCAGCATCGACGAAACCTTCCAGTCCGACTTCAAAGTAGGTCACAACTCTGAGTCGGCTCTCCTACATGTCACTGACCGCCCCCCGCCGTGAGGACGACGCTGGGATGCCTTCAGTTATGGTGCTTCTCGATCTCTCGGCAACATTTGACACTGCTAGCCCCTCTTGGGTGTCTCTGGAACTGCTCTAAACTAGTTTTGCTTTAATTTGCCATCTCGTAATCATTATGTCCACATCGAGGGTCAGGTCTCTTGGCAAGTTGCTGCGTCTTATGGTGTTCCTCAGGGATTTATCCTTGGCCTGTTCCTTTAACGTATCTACATCCTTCTTCTTGGCCTTTTTCTGCGTCATCCAGGTCTATCCTTCCATCACTATGCTGATGACACGCCAATATTTCTTTCTTCCTCCACAAACTCGTTCGTGGTGACCGTCACCAATCTTTTATCCGCATATGACAAGCTTACTGAATGGCTATCGGATAACTTCCTCAAACTCAATCATGACAAAACAGAGGTTCTTCTGATGGGCACCACATCAGATGTCGCTCTAAGTAAAAATGTGGCCCCTTCTCTCAATCTAGGTATCTCTCAGCTCGCGTTCTTTGACAACGTTAGAAACCTGGGTGTTTCCTTTGACATTAAACTCGATTTCAAATCGCATGTTGGTAATATCAACAACTCGTCTCTGCCTTATTTTGAATTACTTTAAAAGTCCGTCCTCCTTTTCACATTTAAAATCCTGAACACTGCTAATCCCCCTTACTTGTTCTTGACATTGGCTGTGTCTAGACAACAAAAAGCCCTTCGCTCGAGAAGTGCCCTCCTACTTACGGTTCCTCGTACTTTTCTCTGCTGCATGAGTGATCTTGCCTTCTTTGTACTTGCCCCTAAGCTTTGGAATGGTCTATCCCCTGGCATATGGTCCCCTACTTAACCCGGCGCTTTCAAGCGGGCTCTGAAAATCCACCTCTTCTGTTAAGTTTTCTCCTTGTCGATGGACATGCGTCGTATGAAGGATCAAGGTCTTGAAGTGGGCCATATAAAACATCTATTATTATTATGTGGTTTGTAGAGTAGCTTGGTGCGCTTATGAAGCAAATAGAAATGTCCTCCATCTTGTCTATAATCAACTTTAGCATTATCTAAGGGGAATCTCTTATAATAAGTTATAATAAAATGAAAATAATAATAGTATTAATAATAACAACACTTCGAGACTGGGTTTGCCAATGATAATAAACGTGTTGTGATCAATGAACAGAAGATATTTGTGAGGAAGGGAGTATCTGTTTTAAATATTATTGCTTTGTTCGATAGCCTGAAATTCCCCCCATATAACACGAAGTAACGTATGGAGGTGATCTACTGGACTATGATTCATTTCTTATCTGATCATTTAAGTGTCTGATTAGCATAGTAAAAAAAGAATTATCTTTCTTTTAAAAAATGTTTAATCACATCTTCAGAGTGTTCTTTTCCGTGTTGTAAAGTAGGTGCTTATAGACCGTGTTTAGGCTAAATCGTGGTTACGTTGTTCTTGGTCTCGTAAATAAATCAATATTAGGGTATACTGTGTAGATTTGGTTTACTTCTTATAATAGTTGGTATTTTAGCGTCTGATTTATCTTTTGATCGTGATTTTAATGACAATTTGTTCAGTCAGATTATTTAGTTCTCCAAAATTAAATATCGTTTATAAAATAGAGAAAAAAATAACCCAGAAAGATAAACACGAATAAAAACTTTAAAAACTGCGGAATTTTTTTTTATTTAAAATATATATTTTGAACTGAAATTGATTAAATACAGTGCAATTTCAGTACCAAATGATGTAACGCTTATGCTATTATCCGAAAAAAGAGACTGGTTCTACTTGAACCATGAAAGAATTTAAAATACCAACCAAAAATAACTTGAGGGTTAAATTGGTATCAGAATAAGGAAGTAGTTTAATCTTAAATATGAAACGTCAGGTACAGGCTGTAGCAAAATTGGGCAGGATGCAACTAAAGACTGGTAGATCTTCGAGCCACAAGAACAGATAGTTTTCAGTTGTCTTTAAAATTAAAATTGCACTCATTGAGATTTTCTTGTTCGGAAAATCTATTATAATTAATATTCGTAGTATTTCTTCTTATACTATAGCAATTGAGATAAGTAGTTCTGAGTATGTGTTCCTTGCACATTTGTTCTTGGAAATTCCAAATGGCATTTCCGCAGCCTCAATTCTTAATGATATTCCGCCATAAACAGTCATCATTTTATGATTATATCTAACCCAATTATCACTAATATACTTTGCATTTCGTGTAGATTAAATTATATTCCTT
The DNA here is from genome assembly GCA_963969495.1 of Ceratothoa steindachneri. NCBI lineage: Eukaryota > Metazoa > Arthropoda > Malacostraca > Isopoda > Cymothoidae > Ceratothoa > Ceratothoa steindachneri. The sequence goes on along the minus strand of OZ018318.1, from coordinate 158,427,421 downwards.
CAAGTACATGCTTAGAACGTGAATTCCAAATAAACCAGACATTCTTAAATAGGTCGAAATGTTCTTTAAACTTGGATGTGGATTCTCTCAATCATAAATAGCTATAAACATCCTCCCAAAGGGTGACAAATGCTCATCCAATAACCTTTTTTTCAATATCATTAAATAAAATACTTCCCTCATTCAATTTCTTCCAATCTTCTTTAGGCTAAAAGAAAATGGATCTATCTAGGGCTTTAATTATCCTCTCAAATTTTAATTGAAGATTGCAAGTGTATAAGAGCACGAATAACTTTCATTACTGAACATCAAAGTGTAATAGTTTCTCAGAATTAACAATCAAATTACCAAAAGGAAGTATCTAAATACAATTAAAAGGAATGGAGGCGGTGAAAGATTCTTCATTTGGCATTATTGACTATTGTTTTTTTGCCGCCATGTTGATAATCTCATTGGCCATTGGAGGTGTGGCTACTTTGAAAGGGAACAAGTCACCGGAAGAATTTTTTCTAGGAAATAGATCCTTTAACCCGATTCCAGTCGCTTTATCTCTCCTGACATCGTTTATATCAGCTATCAGTCTCCTCGGTATGTATTCTTTTTATTGAAGTATTTGTAGGTCTATGATAAGTTTAGCTAATGAGAGAAAATAATACTATGAAATAATAGGAGATATAGGTGCGTAAATATAGCAATTGTACGTAATCGCAAGAAAAATATTTAAAAACCAAAAATTAAATATAAAATCTAGTTAAGGGTTGGTAAAGGATGCAGGGTTTGAGTTTAGCTGCTCCAGTTGGTAAAAAAAAAACACGGGAATTTACGAAAAAGAGAAAATGAATTGCACATTTGGCCAGCTATAAGTTCTTTTAAGACCAAAAAGTCCGGCAATCTTCTTGGCTTCTAAAACTTTAATTATCTTTAATTTTTTTTATGTTTTACACCTAAATTACCGCGATTTCTAAGACCCTGTCCCAGCATAGTCATTGTTGTCCTCGCATAATTCTGAACATGTTTTAGTTTATATGTCTAATGTTTAGTAAGAAGCATTGTTATTTACATAATTTATCGCGTATTCTCTTTTTTGTCTGCCATCAGATTTTTTTTTAGAAATCTGGCATGGAGGAGACTTCGATAAAAACACCCAACCCTCTGATTAATCTATGATACTTTGGAAAACATAAGTGATTTTTGTATTCAGCCAAGTCATTAGCACTGTATTCTTGCGTTCAACACAAACACATGACGAGACGCATATACACACATAAGATATTAGCTTGGTATATCTAATTTACCTTAATTTTTTAACTTTTTGAATTGATTTGTATGATTTAGGTAACGGTTTAGTCGTATGGTGTGTCCCATTTGTTTTTTATTGTTATGAAATGACGTACGTTAAATGACTAACTGATAATAGAATCTTGTTTACTAGCCAATAGGACATCAATGTCAGATAGAACACCTTAACACCTAGGATTTTAAAGAGCCACACTAATTTGTTGTTATTTCGTTTATTCCATCTTGTTTTCTTTGGATAATGACTTTTCTGACACTACTGCTATCATTATTTGGGGCAGGGGCGGATCTAGGGGTAGGCTGGGTGGATGACCCCCTCCCCTCCAAATTTTAGACCCTTTTATGTATATATTTCTTTTTTAAGTCATACCTGTATTCTGCTATTCAAAAACGAAACAGTTATGTAATAATACAATATATATATGTATAAAATACAGAGAAATCTCAAAAATAATTATTAAATTCAGTATTATACCTTGGCTGACGTCCAAAAACTAAAATAAACCACAATTCATAATTTTCTGATGTGTGGGAAAAATTCGGATCTGAGAGAGTTCGTGCTCCCTCCTTTATGAGATGCTGTTATTTATTATCAATGCTGTGCACGACAACCACTATTAATGTTTAATGCCTTTTCTCAGCCGCACCAGAGGGATGAATTCAGGTTAGCTCCCCCTCCAAATTTTTATCCTGGATCCGCTACTGATTTGGGGCATTAGCATATCTCCTACAGCTGTCTTAATTATTTAAAGTACGATTTCAAGTTCCTAAGTATAATAAAAAATATGAATTTTATCTATGCCAACTTTAATCACATTCTCTTTTATATTAAACACTTACACAATAAGTTTCTCTTCCTAAACACTTTTAATTCGCTTTACAACTTAAGTCCCTATTTTTTTAACTTACTGTACCTTAAGCTACGTTGAATAGCTCTTTTAAAATAAAATGATGAAACAAACGGAAGCATTTTCTTTTACTAGAGGAAGAATATTGAAATAATGGAATAAAAATAAGTGAAGGAAGTTACGGATAACTATGATACTATTTACCCGAAGATATTACGATGTACATATATTCCCAAAGCTCGTCATCAGCACTTACAGACATCTTCTCAAATGAATCTTATACTGGATAATTTGAACAGGTCTCATGAATTAACACATAGAATAGGGCAAAATCGTCGACATTTGTAGCATGATGAATTTTGTCATCAAATATTTTAGCTTCATATGTGGATTTATTGAACGAAGCAGATAAAGGCTTATCATATTGATGAGTGCCTTCGACAACCTAGAAGTTGTACCAGGTTCTTATTTACTGACGTTTCGCTACTCTGGAGCTTCCTCAGAATGACAAGAAATTAGTTATTGCCAGTCTGAGGAAGCTCCAGATGAGCGAAACATAAGTAAAGAAGGACCTCGTACCATTCTGGTTTCTCTTATCCTCCCTCTCCAAAGGCTTATCAGTAACATTTTTAAGCCTTTTTAAATCAGTGGTTCCCCAAATTTAAGTGGGATTATTCATTTCCAAAATTGTAGTGACGTTCTGTATCCACAACAAAATGGAACAAGTCAATAGAACATTAAGGGAAGTATAACAAGAAAGATATAAGTGAAAATAACTCAAGCTTAACACGTTTCTAAATCTTAATTTGAGGGATGTGCTTTTTTATATAGCAATCTCGATAATTTGTGGCTCTAAATTCAATATAGCACATTTTAAATCATCTAATGCGAGCCGGTTTATGATTTTTGTCTTGATAAAAGTCGTCCCCCAAAATTTAGATTCACGAAATAACTTTTCGCCAAGAGTAACAACTTCAAAGCTTCTTCAGTTAGAGTTATCTTTTTATCCAGAATCAATCTACGTCTCACTCTATAAAATGGATTTTGTGAGTCTTTTTCCAACTTTCAAACAATGCTAACTGGAATTGCATCTGTGGAACTACAAGCGGCTTCTGAGTCCACGTAAAATTCTTCCGGTTATCAAGGCATGGGACTTATTCAAGTAAAATGCTCCTGAACGTTTCTGGGATGATAAAATACGGTCAGAATGAAATATTATGTTATTTCAGTTTTATAATAATGGAAAAAAAGGAAGGAATATTTGAATGTCACCAGAACGCACGCAACATTTGCATATAATCGTTTGAATTAAGCGATCCATTTTGTTTTGTTATAAGATTAGCGCTCTTTCTTTGCAATGGCACATTCATGTAGGTAATTCTTCTTATAAAATACCAACCCTACTAGTATGTAAGCCTCGAAATAAAATTATTAGTAGTAATATTCTAGCGCAAATCTATGACATCCCTCCCTTTAAAAAACACACCATTTCTTCTCGTAGGAAAGGATATAAGTGAAATCTGGAGGAACTGCCGTGCAAACTTAATAGTTTCACTGGTTCTTTCTTCTTATATAAAACACTCGGTTGACTTTTACATTGGTTGTAAATCTTGTTAAATTGTTCTTATAGTTTGGTGGGTTTCATATTTTCTGCCGATAAGACTATAAAGGGGTACGCACTACGGTTTCGCCGCCCTTGGACAATTACTACTGTGAAACCATAGTTAAAAAAATCCTAGTTGGTTGTACGTTTCCTTGATGTTGTATTTTCAAGTACTATTCGGCAGTTATTGAAAATAAAATTAGAAATAAAAAATGAAATCTTTTGACTTCGATTTTTATGCATAATTTCATCTACTTTAAGTTTTAATAATTAAAAATGAATTACTTTTTTAAGAATTTGATACTGACTTTATTTTTAAGGCTAAAACGAAACGTCCTTTTAATTAACAGGTAACTTGTAATTCTAGTTGTGTACTGTGATAGGTAGGAAAATGACGAGGCAACTTAGTAACTAAGCTGAAGTAATTTACAAGAGAAACGAAATGGTGATATGATATACAATGGGGAATAGAAGCTTATAAATTGGGAACAGATGGGGAGAACTAAATAATAAAATATAATTTACTTGTAAAACATCAAAAATACTTTTAGTTGCATAAACATACTACACTATACACATAAAAATTAAATAATGCCAACTTACTTCCCTAATTCTCAAATAAGTTAATTCGTTAGTTAATTGCATTCTCCATTTCTTTTCTATTTTTGGATGATGCTCCATAACCAGATAAGAAAGCCAAATTAAGATCAGACAGCTAAATATTGTAGCCTAATAGACTGAATCATTCTCATTATACTTGTATTAACGATGCAAACGAAATGACTCATTGTGACCCAGTTGACTATGGGACATACATATTGACAAACCTTGATCTTTCTTTAGCTATTATAGAATTAATAACAAATCTAACAGTGATAAAATTGGGCCTATTAGATATGAAGAGGTTTTGAAAGAATCTGATGAAGAAATAGTAGAGGTTCTTAATGATCATTGTTTTTCAGTATTTACACAAGAGAATCAAGATAGATTAATTGATGATAATTCTAGGTCAAGGGAAGTAGTGTTGAATACCGTTACTGTGAACAGGGAAATAATTAAAGGGCTTATATTGGAGTTAAATACTAGTAAGTCATCTGGCCCAGACAACATTCCTTCTAGGTTACTCAAAGAAGGTGTAGATAGCATTGCAGTACCTCTTGAGAAGATATATACTAGATCACTAGAGTTTGGAGAAATACCTAATGATTTGAAATTACCGAATGTAGTGCCAATTTTTAAGAAGGGAAGTAAAGAGGACCCAAATAACTTTAGGCTGGTAAGCTTAACTTCTATCGTTGGTAAAATTCTTGAGAAGATAGTTAAGAAGAGGATTTCTGACCATCTAGAGTGTGGTAGGTTAATAAATGATGCTCAGCATGGGTTTAGAAGAGGTAGATCGTGTTTAACAAATTTACTAGATTTTATGGATTATGTTACTAAACAATTAGATAAGGAAGAGAATGTTGATGTAATTTACTTAGATTTTAGCAAAGCTTTTGATAAGGTAGCACATAGGAGACTAGTTCACAAATTAAAAATGCATGGAATATGTGATAAAGTTTTGAATTGGATAACTAAATGGCTGAAAGACAGGAAACAGAGAATTGTGCTGAATGGGGTGAGGTCACAGTGGAGGGACGTTATCAATGGCGTACCTCAGGGATCCGTTCTAGGCCCTTTATTATTCATAGTTTATATAAATGATCTTTGGGAGGCTCTAAATAGCAAAGTGTCAATTTTTGCTGATGACACTAAATTGACAGCTGTAGTCAAAGAAGTTCAGGGTAGCTTTAAAGTGCAGAGTGACTTAAATAAGTTATTAGCTTGGGCTCAGAAGTGGCAGATGACTTTTAACCATAAAAAAATGATAAGTTCTTAACATGGGAAGGGATAATAAGGAATTTAGCTATGAAATCGATGGGCATTGGCTGAATTCAGTTGAAGATGAGAAGGACTTAGGCGTAGTAGTAGATAGGTCACTAAAGTTTGCAAAGCAGTATATTGAGGCAAAAAATAGAGCAAATAGGGTGCTAGGATACATTAAGAGGAATGCTAGCTACAAGAGTAAAGAGGTAATCCTTAAACTCTACAGCTTATATGTTAGGCCACATTTAGAGTAGTGTATACAAGCATGGTCACCCCATTTTAGACATGATATCAACCTGCTAGAGTCAGTACTATGGAGGGCAACAAAAATAATACCTTCCCTGAAGCACCTTGAATATGGAGATAAACTGAGAGTATTAAATATGTTCTCATTTGATAGAAGATGTGTGAGGGGAGATATGATTGAGCTTTTTAAAATCTGTTCTGGGATGGATAAGTTGGATTTTAGCAAGTTATTTGAGTTGGAAGGTAGTAATAGGACTAGAAGTCACCACTTAAAAATTAAAAAAACAGAAGTGCAGGTTGGATGTTAGAAAATATTTTTTCACCAATAGAGTGGTAGATTACTGTAATAGTTTGCCCTCTGAGACGGTAGACAGTCCAAACTTGAATGTATTCAAACGCATATTAGATTATTATATGGGAAGGGAGGGTTAACTTTGTGGGGTATTCTGGACTCATTCCTGTGGATGCAGTTTTTTATTATTGTATACCGGGTGTCCCAGAAAAAAAAGTTAACCGTACTTTGAATTAGCATAACTCAAAAACTATTGGAGAATTTTTGGTCTTGCCAAAAGTGTTTTATTTAAAAACTATTTATCTGTCTATTCTGGAAATTTCATTAAATTCCTTTTTATGATATTGATACACTAATGGGTTTAGTGGAGACTATCAAAATATGTTTGCGCAAGGAAGTAAAATAATGAAACGAAGCCTAGGAAGGCAAGGCTACCGTGCACTTTCAAGAGAACCTAGGGAGCATAGGTTGCCTAGGTTTTGTGCGATTTTCCAAGCATAGCTTAGGCTATTTTACAGTAGTTTTTCAGCCAAGCTGTGGTATGGTCTCGTCATTATTGCTTACTAAGCAAATAAAAACGTTTCTGTTTAAAAGTTTACTTCCATATAACCTTTTTAATCATGTAGTTAACAAAAGATCAACGCGTATTTGTAGTCACAAACTTTATTAAAACTGGCAGTATTAAACAAGTACAAGATTCAATTGAACAACGTTTTCTAGGTCGGCACCCATCAAGCAAGCCCACACTTTGGAAAAAGGTTCGCAAATACCAACATGAAGGAACATCCTTAAATCTAAATAAAGGTCGTTCGGGTCGTATGAGAACCATAAGAACAACAGAAAATATCGAAAATGTTCAGATGACACTTCTTCAAAATCCACATGAATCAGTCAGAAAGAATGGATTACAATGGTCAAAGTCATCATTTAACCGCATTATTAAACATGACTTAAAATAGCATCCTTATAAGATGCATGCAAGACACCAGCTTGTTGAAACTGATTTTCCTTGTAGACAATTTGTCGAATGGCCTCCCCATAAACTTGCTCGTTTCTTGGAAAACATTGTGATTGGTGACGAGGCAGCCTTTTTCATGAATGGAAAGGTAAATAGCCATAACATTCGGCAATATGCGCCGCTGAATCACCCCAGCATTCAACTTTGACACACGTATTTGTCAGCAGAAAGTGTCTCTGTGGATCGGAATATGCGGGAATGGTTATCTTGTAGGCCCATTGTTTTACGAGAATAACTTGAATGGTGCTGCCTACCTGAGCATGATCAACGAAAGGATCTTCCCGGAACTCCGCCAGATGTACGGCAATCAATTCAATAGACTTTGTTGGATTCAGGACTGCGCACCAGCTCATAGACAGCTTGCTGTAAGAACAAAACTAAGAGAAACGTTTGACAACCGCATTGTCACGCTAAATCTTGCAATTGAGTGACCCTCAAGATCCCATGACCTAGCACCGTGTGATTATTTCTTATGGGGATATCTAAAGAATAAAGTGTATTCTACTCTACCACAAAGCATCAACCAGTTAAGAGATAGTATCACACGTAAAGTCAATAGACTTAAGGAAAATCGCAAGTTAATCAAAAAAGTTGTTCAATAAATGCGATCAAAGGCACAACTGTGCTTGGAAAGAAATGGAAGACATGTGGAAGGAAATGATACTTAGAAATTAAAAAATGAATTTCTATTACCCATATGAAGAGGTGTTTTTGTTAAAAATGGATTTAAATATATTTGTTAATTTTAAAGTTCGAAGTTTCATTATTTTACTTCCTTGCGCAAACATAATTTTGATAGCCTGTACTAAACCCATTAGTGTATCAATACCGTAAAGGGAATTTAATGAAATTGCCAGAATCGACAGATAAATAGTTGTTAAATTTGTTTTGTTTTACAGGACTCAAAAATCTCCAATAAGTTTTGAGTTATACTAATTCAAAGTACGGTTAACTTTTTTCTGGGACACCTTGTATTACGATTGATTTGGATTTTGACAAGTCTTGATGATGATGTTTTTTGTTTTTGACACATTCCTGTGTATGGTTCGAATTATATATTGTAGATGCATGATCTGACACAATCCTCTGGATTGTTTATATTGTAGATGCATTTTGTGGATGGGTTTTGATAGATGCGGATGACCTTTGATAGGCCATGTGGCTTTTGTCATTCTTGAAATTATGTTATGTTTGTTACGTTAGCCCCTCTCTTCAACATGTCTGCCCACCAAAAGGTCTTAATGTAAGTTTCCATGTGCCCGCTACGAAAGAGGGAGGTTAGATTTAGATGATACACCGCATCCCACCATTTATTCAATTTCATTTTTTTATGTATACTACTTGTTCTCTGAAAACTATATTGCTCAAATGTGTATAGTCACCAAAGTACATTTTGCCGATGGTTTTTTAACGTTGTCCCAAATTTATGTGATAAAGAGTGAAGTAGAATGGTATTTGACTTCCACCATGCCTTTAGATCGGATTTTATAGTAAGAGCTTTGTCACTTAATGGTGTTCTATTGAGTGGTGCACGATTCGTTAACATGCTCTTAAAAAACTGGAAATATCCGCATCTTCGATACAGTTGTCCACTATAAAACGCGGCCCGAATCACTCGCCGTCGAAATGGACCAACGCGGGGCTTTATCTTGCCCATTACTTCCATGTTGGTACACCGAAGAATACGCCCCTAAATTACCCTGGGGGGAAGAGCCCCAGTTTAGGTAAGCTCAGAGTAGAGGGTGCTGAGAATACCCGGGTTTACGGAACTGAGCTCCACGATCTAGAAGATCTGACGACGGATTCGGACGTTGTTGACCTCGGCGAAATAAGAGGGGAAGAGAGAAGGAGCTATGGAGAACAGTCGCGAGGTCTCTTATCTCATCCGTCTTGATACGATCAGTAAGGCATTTATTCATTTGTTTGTCTTGGCGCTGTCTTTCAGCCATATTCGGAAATATTCGTACGTAGGAAAGAAGCTGTATTGCCGAGTAGCCCAAAGAAAAGACTAGCACGAAAAATTCCCTTATTCTGCCATTAATTTATATTCTTCCAATGGGTTTAAACCGGAGTGTATTTGAAGTCATTAAATCAATTCGAATTGACATATTTTGCATGTTAAAAGCCGTTTTGCTACGATTTAACTATAATAATTAGACGTCTGTAAACCACTGTTCTCTGTTCATTAGAGTTAGGTCCGTTTTCCCGACTGTTGTTGGATGTGTACATGAAGTTCTTTACTCGACTACCCACTATACCCTTTGGGGGCCTTTCTCACGCTTAATCCATGATACATTAGGGGTGGGGGGAGAGTTTCGAACAAGACTGTAAACATGAAGTGTAATTATTTTCTGTTCTAAAAATAGTTACAGTGCTCACTCTAAGCTTCCATCTGGATTTTGTCTGGCAGAAAATATGTTATCAGATCCTACGCAAATGAAGGTTCTATTCACCATTATATCCAATTTAATCCTAAAAATAGTAAGAGTATGAGGAGTGACATGCTTGAAAACTACTATGAAATCATTTCTATTTCTTGTTGTCACTAATTGCTCTTAAATTCAAAGCCTTAGTGTTTCCTTTTACCTCTTAAATTGAAATGGGAGTTTATCTGTTATCGCCATGGTTGCAACTGAAGGTTATATCGATAAGGTAGATCATATGAGATGTTTGGTCCGGTTCCATAACCTATTATAGATCACCTCATTACGTTAGGAACGCTTGATTTCATTTGATGATAAAGAGATAAGAAAGCGGCTTACATTGACAAAGGCGTAAGCACTCGATAGAGAAGGAGAAAGAAAATGGCTTTAAAAAGAGGGCTCGTAAGATGTAGTGATGGTATTATCTAAAATGTTTGAATGGTCAGGAGAACAAGCGATTTATAAGGCCTCTTCAATAACCCCCCCCCCAAGTTGACCACTGTGTTGAGTATACGTCAGCTGACTCAAATTAAAGAAAGAGTGACGTCACTCACAACCATATCATTATTATTTAAATTTTGGTTGTTTGTTTAAATATATGATATATTAAAAAAAAACAATAGTCAGGTCATGTCAAGAATAGCGAACAAAATACTTTTTCGTTCGCTATTCTTTACACGAATAATCTATGGTTCGCTATTCTTTATATGAATAATTTGGGGCTCTCTATTATTTACAGGAGTAATTTGGCCTTCGCTATTCTTTACATCAATAATTTGGGGTATTTTATTCTTTACATGAGCAAATTGGGGTTTGCTATTCTGTACACGGGAAATTTGGGGTTAGAAATTATTTACATAGGTAATTTGGGGTCCGCTATTCTTTAATAAAGTAATTTACTGTTATCTATTCTGTACATGAATAATTTGAGGTTCGCTATTCTTTACATGAGTAATTTATGGTTTGCCCTTCTTTACACGAATAATTTGGGGCTCTATATTCTTTACAAGAGTAATTTATGGTTCTCTATTCTTTACACGAATAATTTTGGGTTCTCTATTCTTTACAAGAGTAATTTATGGTTCTCTATTCTTTACACGAATAATTTTGGGTTCTCTATTCTTTACAAGAGTAATTTTTAGTTGTTTATATTTTAAATAAGTAATTTGGGGTTCGCTATTCTTTACATGAATAATTTGGGGTTCTCTATTCTTTACATGAGTAATTTATGGTTCGCTATTCTCTACACGAATAATTTGGCGTTCGCTATTCTTTACATGAATAATTTGAGGTTCTCTATTCCTTACATGAGCAATTTCATGAGTAATTTGTGATTCTCACTTGTTTACACGAATAATTTAGGGTTTCACTATTATCTACATGAGAAACACTAGGCAACAAATTTTAACTTTTTGTTTGTTACAGACATGTAAATAAGTTTCTAATTAGTTCGAAGGCGCTGAATCCAAATTTGAAAACCAAAATTCTCTATCAGGGCTAGATTTTGTGTAATGACCCCTCATCCCCTTTCGCTATTTGTTCCGATTAATAAATTAAAAAAATCTTTTTATTTTGTATTTTTTTTCGTTTTTAAGCAAAAATATTTTAAAAGTGGGGGACTTTCCTTCTTTATTCTGGCTTAGGACAGACAGTGTACATCACTGGCGAAGCTACCCTCAACCGTCCCATGTTATCAAGATTTTATTGTATTGATTAAGTTTGTTATGGACTTAAAATTTAGAGAAACTTTGCTGTAGCCTTCTCGTTTTTCTTTTGTGAGACATCAAAGTTTGTATTTGTAAAGACCAGCAATAATCCTTCATCATATTTGGATAAACTTTCCTTTGTACCTCGTCTCCATAACCAAATTTGTTGATGAAAACGTTCACCATGTTCATCACAACTCGCTCCCAGATTTTCAGAAAAAAAAATCGTGATGAGAATGCAGAAAATGCATTTTAAGTGATATTATACATCCCATCATTTCATAGGCTTCAGGCATATTGTTGACTATTTCTCAGTAATTTGGAGATTTAAAATTGCCGAGAAAGTTTCCAGTGACTTCCACAAAGGAAGTCCATGCTTTGCGTTCCTTTTCATTAAGACACTAAGTGAAGGAATCATCAGAAACAACTCTGCGAATTTGTGGTCCAGTGAAAACTCCAGCTTCTATTTTTACATCAGTTAATGATCCTTTGAATTTGTTTTTCAAATATTGAGAGCCTTCACTTCTTTGATCGATACCCTTTACAAAAATTTTCATTAACCCTAATTTAATGTGAAGAGGTGGAAGATTAACTTTTTTTGGATCTACTAGAGCATCATGCTTAACATTATGCTTGCCAACAATGTGTTGTTCACTGGCTGACCATTCTCGCTTTTTATAGTGATTTTTATCATCTCTGTTATCCCATAGACATAAAAAGCCCATGTACTTTGTGTATCCCAACTGTAACCCAAGAAGAAGTGATGGGCAATTTGGATAAACAATTTTAGATTTGTTTTTCTTTGAAAATCCAGCCACATTTGTTAAGCAGAAATAACAATCATCAAAGTGATTTGAGGACTCACACCAAATCATGGGAACAGCAAATGGCATTGCTTTCCTCTTCCCATTTAACCAATCTGTCAACATTGTGTTACACTGCGTGCAGAAAATATGAGGTGCCCAATGTTTATCCTGGTCCCCTACTTTGCATCCAAAATAGTATCTCTATGCATGCTTCATCGTTACTGCTGTTTATATTTATCTCCGTTGTGCCACTGGTGTGAATTGCCCACAAACATAACAAAATATGTTGAGGTTGTTTACACATCCCCGTCTAGAACTTGAAGCCATGGTAAGATTTCAAATACTAAATTGAGCAAGCAAACGATACACAATGTGAGATCCTTATCATAAGGTTCTTATCAGAGCAAAATTTTGATAAACGTGTTATCTTCTTTACCAGTTATCATTAGCAGAAAAGTTATCACAAATAAGTATGTATTAATATGAAAATCTGAAAAATTCTGAAAAAAACCCAGTAATTAGAATTCAATGATATTTGAGCTTCAATATAGTCTACTTTATATATATTAAAAATGTTAATATATATTAAATATATATTAATATATATATATATATATATATATATATATATATATATATATATATATTAATTATATATATTAAAAATTGCATATTGTTACAATATTGAGCAAAAGCGTGAAAACTGAACTCAAACTTTGGAAGATGATATTCAATTGCCAAAACTTTGGTGGAGGAGGGGGAGATAGGGCTATTAAAATGGCTACATGAAAGAAAGATGTTAACGGGATCTATCTAGCTTTACATATATACATTAATCATTAAAATTAACAATGCATACAAATGTTAAAGTTTTTTTCCTTTGGATTCGCTCTTTTTGACATGAGTAATTTATCGTTCACCATTCTGGACCTTATCCTACAAATCGACGATTATCGGGGTCGTTTATTTTAGGGTCTTTTGACCTTGGCAAACTTAGACCTTCGGCTGATTATCTTTACAACATCCCAAATTCTTTCTCAAACCTTAACCATTTACCACGGCAGCTCCTTCACACGTCACTACTTCACTACCTTCGTTCAAACGTTGCAAGACAGCTTGTCATTGAATTGTGATTGAAACTCCCAAATGGCCTCCCATTCATATACGTTCTTCACAACAATTTATTTCAATAGTACTAAGCTGGACTTCTGCCAGAACTGTTCTCCAGAGTACGTTAAACGTTGATGAGACAGAGCTGCAAACTGGTTGCTTGTTAATCATCGATACTCATCGACTCAACCATACACGAAAATACATTCAGGGAACTATTCACCAATTCTTTCCCCAAACCTCCCATTTCAATCTCCACTACAAGGTGCAATGGACACAAGGAAGACTATAAGATTCTACGAGACAGCATTCAGGGAAGCGTTATTTGCACTGATACTGCCAACTGAATTAACTTTATCATTTACAAGTAGTTTAAGACTCAAGCTCCTTCAAGTAGGATGTTAATACTATTGAGAAATGTCACTGGGTGTCTCATTAATAAATTCTTTGATTTTTTTGTTCGGTATAATATGTGGTTTTGAGTCTCTTTTTGGTGCGGCCCGCGGTATTCTGCGGGTTGGGGTGCCCTGAGTTCTAAGCAGAAGAAAAGATAAGGGGAGGTCAATCCTGCATCTAAGCTAGACAGTTCCCTTCTGTATTTGTTATACAATGAAAATGTAATTTAATAATTTTGTTTTCAGGATTTTCCGGAGAGACTTATGCTTACGGTATGCAAATCAGCACTTTTCTTGTCGGTGTCGTGTCAGGTATTTTGGGCGCTACTCTCATCATTTTACCAGTCATTCATCCTCTCAAACTCGTATCAATTAATGAGGTGAGTATGAGGCATGATATTTTGTAAATTCTCTCGTTGATGAGTAGCTATCATATGTGAGTGAACTAGAACAATGGTTCCCAACCTGTTTTGGATTATGGCCCGCTGTGGAACCGTATTATTCCCATGGCGCCCATAAGTATTATTTTCAGTAGATAATTTGCAGATAAACTCTATTAAACAAAACAAATATATATGCAAAGAATATTAAATCAACTCTTTGTATTCAGGAAAAAATATTATTTGTTAAATAGATACTGAATAGTTTTACATATGAATTAAATTCCATTATAATATATATATATATATATATATATATATATATATATATATATATATGTATAAGCGCGAAAGAATGATAAAATGAATACAGCATACCGCAAGAAACAGAAAAACAGGATAATTTTTCGTCGGAAAAAGATATTTCCTAATTCGAAAAATTCCGTACAGGGGTGGGATTCGAACAAAGAACACTGAGGCAGCGAGCGTCCGCTTTGATCTCAATTAAACCGCCCCTTAGACCACTCGGCTACGCGTGTTTACCTCAATTTCTCCTTAGAATTCCAAAGTAATTGCTCTCTCTTTCATAGTCCCGATCGACCTTGCGAAGCGTGCTTCAAAAGCTTGTTTATTCGGAAGATTTTTTGGTCTTTCCCGTAGCCAAGTGATCTAAGGTGCGGTTTAATTGAGATCAAAGCAGGTGCTCGCTGCATCCGTGTGCTTGGTTTAAATCCCACCCCTGTATGGAATTTTTCGAATTAGAAAATAACTTTTTCCGACGAAAAATTATCCTGTTTTTCTGTTTCTTGCAGTATGCTGGATATATATATATATATATATATATATATATATATATATATATATATATATATATATATATATATATATATATATATATATATATATATATACGGTTAAATGGCTATTTTTGGCAAACACAGTCTTCATCAAAGCCCTCGGAAGGAACTCTTCTCACATACACGATAAGGTAACACTTAAAATAAGCGTGGCGAAGATGGAGAAGAAAACAAATTTTCCATTTTCTTCGAAAAGCAAGGGTGACACTTAAAAAAGCCAATCGAAAGGTAGTTTTTCGACTATCTGAGAGAACGCTTATTTTAAGTGTTACCTTCTCGTGTATATGAGAGGAGCTCCTTCCGAGGGCTTTGATAAAGACTATTTGCCAAAAATTGCCTTTTAACCGCATAATCAATTGAGGTACTGCAATATTATATATATATATATATATATATATATATATATATATATATATATATATATATATATATATATATATATATATATATATATATATATATATATATATATGAGGAATTAAACCACATTCTCCGAAGACAATTTAATTCAGAACAGTTTCGGTGTATCTCACACCCTTTTCAACTGACACTAGGCAGAAAATATTAGAGAAATGCATATAAGCATAACACAAGATCCCCTCTTTTTTTCCCCAATCCCCTACTTGTGGCTAATCGGAGGGGGGGGGGGGGTAGGCCTAAACATATTGAAGGGCTGCATTTTACTATTTTGTTTATTTGCGATCTTATTACAGGATTAAAAGAAAATTGACCCTCAGATAGATTTAAATTAGGAACTGACGATATCAAGCTCGATTCTACGATTCTTCTTTTAACATAGTTAGCCGATTTAAATACCATTTTACTTCCATTGAAATCGATCGTATGATTCTTGTCTCTAACATGGCAAAATATTCCACTAATTTCACGGCCCACTCTAATATCTCTTTTGTGTTCGTACAATTTCTTGTCTAGATTTCTTCCCGTTTTCCCTATATAAACTTTATGGCAATCGTTGCATGGTACTGCATATACTCCTATGTTATGATGTTCTTTGGGTTTCCTGGCCATCATCAATTGGTTTAAGGAATTATTATATTGAAAGGCTAGATTAATGCCCGCTTTTCCAAATATGTCCTTTAAACTATTTAATTTATTATTAAATGGCAATGTTATACATTTGTTGAAGTCGTTAGTGCGGGAAGGCTTATTACCATAGAATGTTTTCCTAGCTGCAAAATGGGCAGAAGATATGAACCAATCGGGGTAATACAAATTAGAAAAAATGGTCCTGATAATGACAATTTCTTCATCTAAATAGGAAGGATGACATATTTTGTATGCCCTAAGGAAAAGGTTAGAAATTAGCGATTTTTTAACAGTATTATCGTGAAATGAAAAATAATGTATATAGGCCTTCGAGTGGGTTGGTTTCCTATACACGTCAAGTTTTAATTCATGGTGATCTTTATTAATGAGGACATCTAAAAAGGGTAATCTATTATCATATTCCCATTCATATTTAAATTTGATGGAGACATGTCTCCATCAAATTTAAAAGGGTAATCTATTATCATATTCCCATTCATATTTAAATTTGATGAGAGACTGTATTATTATTATTTCAACGCCTTGGGGGGGGTGCAAGTTACCCCACCTCGAGCCTCCCCCCCCCCCCGAAAAAAATTACGCCCCTGTTCCTCCGTCGTGGCTTTCAAGCCTTTCAAATCAATTTTGCTAACTGGTTGTCTCTCCATTTTATGTTTGTTTATAATTTTATCGTTGGGCATTTTGCCTCTTTTATTTAAGCTTTTTATCTTTGTTGTTTATTTATTCGTTTTCTTATTTTAGTTTAAAATTTAACTTGGGCCCTTTGCCTCTTTTTATCTATGCTTTTTATCTTTTGCTGTTTATTCATCTTTATAATTTTATCGTTGGGCATTTCGCCTCTTTTATTTAAGCTTTTTATCTCTGTTCTTCATTATTTTTTTATTTTAGTTTAAATTTTAACTTGGGCACTACGCCTCTCTTTTATTAATGTTTATTTACTTTTGTTGTTTGTTTTTTTTTATCTTATTTCAGTTTTTGTATCTTATTAACTTGAGCACTTCGCCTCCTTTATGTACTCTTATTATATTTTGTTGCTTATTAATTTATTAGTTTATTTTTGGTTTTACATTATTAGGTATATATCGGTCTTATTACTTTCCTTGCACAGTTTCTTCCGATGGGGAATAGTGATGTTCTTGGAACTGTGCGTTTTATGTGTGAGGTATGTCGACATTAATGTTGATAGTCGGGAGTATTTCTTCCTCCACCTTATCCCATGTCTTTCTCCCTAGCCTCAGCTTGAGTCCCACTCTTTTGGTGTAGATTTGTTTGCCTAATATGGTCGATCCTTCTCGTGCCACTTATAAGCAGTGTGGCTTTATTCTGTATCCTATGCATCCTATGCATCGCTGGGTACACCAGGACGGAGCGTACTAAGGCCATGTAAAGTTTCTTTTTGTTCGGCACGTTGAGACTTCGGAACCTGCAAAGTTTCTTCAGCTCTCTTTTAAATAGGGAGACTGTCATTTATGTGGGTCTTATATCCAGATTTTGTGAGTCGTAAGCCCAGGACTTTTCCTTCGTTAGAGTACGGGTAATGTTCATCGTCGACGATGACGTCGTCTACTTTCCGGCGGTTTATTGGAATAATTTGGAATTTCTGGTGATTTGTCTTAATTTGTCAAATCTTTTCGAATCTGTTAATGTTTTCGAACTGGGCAGCTGTCTCCCTTGCTTGAACTCCAGCGTTCCTAAGGGGACTTGGGACGATTTGTGTGATGTCATCTGCGAACTGCAGATGCATAGTATTGTCTCGCACTGGAGCAGTGAGGTCTATTGTGTACACGAGGTACCTCAATAGTCACAGACAGCTGACTTATGGAACACCCGCATTGAGTTCGAATTTGGGTCATGTGGAGCCCTCGATCGAAATTTGGCCTCTTCTTTCCATGGGATAGTCACATAGGACCTTTTCTAGGATTTTAGCCGAAGGCTCAAGATCTTGAATTATAGACCCCTCAGCCAAACCTTATCGAAGGCCTTTTGTACATCTTTCAGCACCACGTCTACGTATTTCCGCTCAGCTTTGCAGCTCGCGCGTTTTTCTGTTATGAGGGCGAGGGTGGTTTCTGTTCCCCGTCTCCTGCGGAACCCGTGCTGCTGAGGGTTGTGAGCTCTTCCTCCGGCTGATTGGTCTTGCTGCCGGTCAGCCAGTAGCTTCTCGTAGATCTTCACCACGAATCCAAGCAGGGAGATTGGCCTATAATTGACCAGTTGATCAGGGGGTTTACCTCCCTTAGGTATAAAGATTATTTTAGCAACCTTTAAGCCGTCTGGGAAGTAACCCGTGTTCAGGTGAGCAGTGAAGATGTTTGTGATTCCCTGAATTATCTGCTGTGGGGCATTTAGAAAGTTGCATCCAGTAATGCCCGTCCAGCCTGCTACCCTTTCTTTGAAGGACTTTACAGTGACCATGACCTCCTCAGGTGTTATAGGACGTCCTTGGTCCGCCATCTCCCGGCCTTCCTCTACTTGGTGATGTGGGTGCGTGCGATGTATAATCTGATTCAGGTCTTCGAATTCCTGGTCAAACTCTTCATTGTCTTCTGAAGTGATGCTGAAGACATTTTTTTTCTAGTATGTTCTAAATCTTTCTTCTAGAACCGCCGGATCCTCTATATGATTCCTGTTCTCTTTAATTCGAGCCTTTACTTTTCCTGATAGTCTTTTTAACATTCCGATCTGATGCTAGAATTTATCCGGGTTCAACTCGCTATTGACTGCGTCTATTAGGTTGTTCCAAATTTCCTCCTGTTGGAGGTTGATAGCGTCTTTTAGCTCGGTGCTTAGGCACCATAGTACCGAGCTTCTCTTCCGATTTGGATCTGCCTGTCTTCTCTCTTTATACACTTCCATGTGTACACGAGCGATCTCCTTCATCTCCTCTGTCCATCTTGATTGATGAGGGGTTTTGTACCCTGTCTTGGACACACACTTGCGGTCTGCTTCTAGAATAGACGCATTTATCATCTCCAGCTCTTCGTTTATCTCCTTTAAGGTTTCATCGCTTAGGTCAGCTGGGGCGTATTGACTGAGTTGTCTCTTGTAACGTTCCCAGTTGGCCGAGGCGTAGTTTCTGCGGAGTGACTGGTAGCTGGATTGGCACGAGTAAGATGGTGGTGATGACTGCTATGTGATCACTGGGGATTGCAAGGCCCGGCTCGCTATGGTAGTTGAAGGGGAAGCTTTCACTTGTTAAGATTATGTCAGGTTTCGTGGCTGATGTGGAAGTGGTATAGGTCGGAAAATCCGCCCCTATTCTCTGGATGTTTTTTATTCGCATAATCAATTCCAAGTTTCGGCCTCTTTTGTTAGTTCTACCATAGTCCACCGCATTGAGGTCGCCACCTAAGAATGCCATTCTGCGATGGCCAGACATCGTGTAGAAGTTGTTTATGGGTAGGTAGGCTCGTCGAGGGGGTTGATAAACTATCATGTAGAATCACTTTTTGGTGGAGCAAGGCTTCCTCTACTACTTCCGTGTTGAATTCAGCATCGAATTCCCACTTAAAAACTTTTGCCTTAATGCCTTGGAATATTTTTCTGGGTTCTATTTCCTCGGGGAATTGGAACTGCTCGCACGCGTAGATGGAGAGATTGATTTTGTCTGCATCCAGCTTCTTGTTCTTGCTTTTCTTTCGCTTGGTTACTTTCTTGATTGCGGAGAGGCTTCTGAGTCTGAGTATTCCGAGGAATCAGATGTGGCCGTTCATCTCTTTCATTATCTCCGTTGTCTTCTCGTTTATGTTCCGGTGCAGGAGTTTTCATTTCTACTGCTTCTTTTGTTTTCTCTTTCTTAGCTTTGTTTGGTGCTGTCTTGTTCCTCTCTATGTTGGTTTAGTATCATCTGCAATTGCGGACATCCCCGAAAGGGTGGGTTGTCTAGGAACCACATTTGGTCCATTCCGTTTTTCGCGAGCATTTGGTTTAGCTCTTTTACAAATGTTCCCAGTCGCGTGAGATTCATGACGTGCGCGTGGAGTATGCAAGTCAGAATCTTGGTCGAGTTTTCATTTTGTATTTTGAGGTAAGTCTTCTTCGTATCTACTTCTATGAGTGCCGCCTTTGCTGCTTGAGGATACGTTGTATTGCACCTTCGCGTTTCCTCTTGTCTCTTTATCTCTTGCTTGTTTTTAATTACCCATATTTTTTGACAGGACAGGACACGGCCATTGACCTATATCACTGCCCGTAATTTACGCACTTTTCGTAGTTGTTGTTGCACGTTTCCTATGGCGCCCCTTTCCGCTGCATTTTGTAGCATCTGAAGCAAAATTGAACCGAAGTAAATTCCTCTATTTCAATTTGATCTCCGCTGACTTTAGCATTGAACATAAGTAGACCATGTTCTTTTGCCTTTTAGTCCAGTGTAGTCTCAGCGAAGGCTACTTTTCAAACGTGCGTGCAGTCGCTGTTGTCTCTTGTTTTTGAATTTCATTACTTCGACTACCTTGGCCCAGGTTTGTCGAAGCTGAATACACTCCTTGATATCTTCTTTAGTGTGTTGCCTGATCAACAGGTCAGGTCGTCAGCATACCACGCTCTTGTGGGTCAGGATCTGAGGTGGTATGGTGGGATGTAGACCAATTCTACTGAGGACCTCAGCTGCCTCTTCTTTGGTGATGGCCTTAATGTCCTTCTCCTTTTCACATATCCTGAGGCCACCTCCAGCCGTCTTACCTTGCTATACTTAGTTTGCCATAAACAACCTCGAATACATTTTCTCTGATGGGCTTGGTTTGTCCGTCAATTGCCAGCAAGGGTAGTCCCCTCGGGGCAATGGTCTTCTTGTACTCTCAAATCGTTGGTTATGGTTATCTTACTTCGAGAGGTAATGGTTCGTGCTCCCTTTCCCCGTGCGGTATTCCTTTGTACTTATTTGGGGTGACTCCCTCTTCTTCGTAACTCTGCATCCATGAACGTGAACAGCCAAATGGGAAGGGTGAACGCGGAGGGGGGGGGCGGAATCCACATTGCTAACCAGGGGTGCCGCCCCTCGAGGGTTTCGGTATCAGAACTGCTGCTGGCATACATAGAGACGGGGGTTACTTCCCTTTATGGTCCTAGCTGGACTCTCTGAGTGGAGAAGTAGGGGCCCCCCCGCTTCTTTTCCCGGAAGCTGCAGTCCTGCCCTTTGTCCGGGTGCCTCTGGCGCCGAGTTCCACAGTGGGTTAATCCTCAAACCTGCTTTCTTTGGCGCCCCCAATTATGTCTATCACAGAGAACGTCATATTTGGGACGAGGAAAGATGACACGCAGTCCAGTTTTTATCTGCCTTGTTACTCTGTCGAGGAAGTGGCGGATTAGGTCAACATAAAGTCGCCTAGGAGCAGCTTGTAAATATCTCTCTCTTAAAAGTCCCCTTAGGGAAAGTGAAAAAAATCTTTTACGTTTTTGTAGTCGCCTCCCTTTCCTGTACCTCCTTTATCGGGTAGCAACTTCCTTCTGAGTTAGCGTTGTTTTCTCAATGGTGTCTGATTAGTAAGTCGACAAGAAATCGTTTATTAGAAAGTTGAAAGGTTAGGGACTCCCCCCCCCCACCCACCACAAACACACACACACACACTCTCTCGTGGGTTGGGGTGCAAGTGAGAAGGAAGGAGTGAAAATTGCTGAAAGTTAAATACAGTACGAGTTATAAAATTGCCCGGAGGTTGGGATAGTCAACTCTTTATAAAAAAATAACAGTTACATTTGATAAATTATTAATATGAATTCATTGCTTTGTATTTTTTATGTACATTTGATTAAAATGATTTTACAATGATATTTTACCTTACTACGTTTTCACATTACTTTCTTAAAAATCGGTTTATTTGGTCTATACACGATAGTTTAAAATTTTTATCACAATGTTAATTTACTTAATTTTGTTTATATAAGACTTTATATTTTAGGGGGTTGGTTTATTTTTTTTATTATTATTTATTTTGGGAGAAGTAGTGGGTGGGAAGAGGAGTCAGAGTTTAAGGTGTGAGAAATTTTTGTTTGCAACATTGATTCTTGTATACGTAAGGATAATGGGGTCAGAGATGGTCTTTAGGATTTTGGAATCTTCAATGGATACATCAGTTTTACATTGGATAGAATGTAGCCGAAGAGGTCAAAACTCTTTCTTTGATAGAACATTTACCGTTCTGTGGCTAACTCCCATATGAGAACAGAATCTCGCCTTCAGCGAGCGCACAAACCCCCTAAAGTTTTCTTTCTTCCTACACCCCTCTCGCTTTGCGCGCGTCTTCGTTTAACAACTGTTCTCAAAAGGTTGCTGGTTTTTTTTCCCTAAAATGTTTTCCAGTGTTATCTACATTTATTATTGTTAAATTTCACTATCCATTGAATTATCTAACTTTGAAACATTTCTTCAACCTGTACAACTCTATATCGCCCCGCCCCCCCCCACCATATTAAAAGTCCGACCCTATCTACTACAACTTAAAAAATTTGTGAAATTTTTTTAACTTTAAATTATTAACGTATAAATAATATTAGTCTTTCAGGAATTTTTGTAAAATTTTTCCAATACCAGAAGATGGGCGAAACATTTACCTGAAACGTTGTACAATCAAGTAAACTAAATGAACTTCCTGTTTTTCCTCATATCCTTCATCCTGCAAACTAAATTAGAGCCCAATTGAAGTTTTTATTAATATATATATATATATATATATATATATATATATATATATATATATATATATATATATATATATATATCACATCCTTGTGGTAATTTGTAGAGAACGTGAGGTTCTTTTTTACAGTGGGTTGGTAACTGAATGAAAATACTGAGTTAATTATGTGGAGGGATGTCTAAGGTGGGGGGGGGTGAGCTTTTTAGGAGGCGTCCCCCTTCTCAAAGAACTTTAGAATCTCCAACATAGAACAGTTATAGATTTATCAATTCTAATTAAATTTAACCCTTTTCTACAGCAAAAAAACGGTGTAAAATTTGCTATGAACATATTTTCCTAGCATTTAAAATAGGATTTATTCCATGCACAAGCATATACAAATATTCAGATCTTTTTGCTTAACATGGCGCAACTTCGTCTCCTCAGCCAGACGCAGAACTTTAAAGATCAAGAAACAGATGTTCACACAAACCAAAGAGAGTCGCTTTGGACTAAGGCGAAAATGAGGAATAAAAAAGAATGTGAAACCGCTCGTACTCTGATCGACTCCTTTAATATGTGCGAGTTTATATGTAAGCAACGAAAAGACTTAGTTGTCAAATTTACAAAGACATTGTAAAGTTTTATCCATTAAATAATGTTTATTTTTTATCTTTTGTACTTTCCTTAGCTTTTATTTTTTACTTTCCTCTTATTCGCCCCATCCCCCCCAAAAAAAATCCAGGTCGTTCAGCCATTTGGCAGAGACGAAGTTGCTCCATAATAAGAGAAAAGATCTTAAATATATTCCCCGTAACAATTATTGACCCGAGATAAGATGAAAACTAATTAGTTTCATCTTTCAACGCGCCAAGAAGCTGTTGCTATAGCAACGTGTGACAAAATAGTTGCCGATATGGTAGGTGTCCGCACCTCTCCAAGGCCCCCTAATGAGGCACTCCTCGCAGTTGGATTTTTAAAAATTATTAGCTTAAATCTAAGAAGCAAGCATCAACGAGGGCATATGCCCTAGAAAATATAAGGGAGGGAGGATTGTAGGGAAAGGGATGAACATGGGGGAAGTAGAAATGAGTCTAGAATAAGAGTATTTTAGACATCAGGCTTGTGAGGGTGCAAAACTCTCTAGACTTTCCCAACCATCTACCATTAAGGCAAATCCACCTGCAGGCGTTGGGGCTAAGTGGGGCATAAAAGCCTCCAGATGTCAGCTGCAATAACGTTGCGGATACGTTTGAAAGCAACTGAATTCAGGTGAATCTATGTCATAAAAGGCTCAGCCATGCCTACACTGATGCCCATAATACAAGATTATTATGCCACATGGAAACGCCTGTTTCTCACAAATCGAATCACTCATATACGACTCATTTAATTCGCGTTAATATATGTATATAATTACTTACATTGTTTTTTCGCTTTCAGTATCTTCAACTGCGTTTCAAGTCATCCAGACTCGCTAAAGTTGTTACTGTCATTACTTCAATCAAAGCGATTATTTATATGGGTATTGCTCTCTACGCACCCACCGTAGCTTTGGCTACAGTTACACCCTTAAGCTCACAAACTTATATCATTATCATCGGATGTGTAGTGACGTTTTACTCCTCAACTGTAAGTATGTGGCATAAAAAAGAAAATCACTCACGAACATGAATTCCGTACACTTTACTAGGCTTCGCTAGGCCTTGAGCACGGTTGCTAAAAACGTATTATTTTTCTGCTTTTTCGGGTCGTGGGGCAACTTGTGACTGATATTTGATAGAAATGAGAACTTGAAGCAAATCTGAGAAAACAAAAACAAAGAGAAACAAAAAATAATAAATAAACCAATCGAAGCGAAGTATGTGGCATGGAGATCACTAGAATTGCTAGCAATCTCTGCTTGGTTACTAATTAAAAACGTTTCATTTTTTCTGCTTATCTGGGTCGGCAGAGATAACTTTTAACTTTGAAAATGAGAAGAGAATTTGGCACAAAATATGAATATAAACTACCGAGCAAAATTTAAGAACGAATTTCCTGAATTAAAATATTTTCAAAAATACGTCGTAGGTACCCGTCGTTTGGTGTCCTCGATAAAACTGTAAGTTCCCACAGAGAAAATGGCATCTAATGAGCACTATACTAGTGGTTAAAACCCTGCCAATTTGTAGGTATTAACGCAGTATACACGTTAATATTTAAATACATATAAATAAAAGCATTGGTGAGAACGACTTTTAAAGCAATGAGTACAGATCCAGAACTCACCAAAGCTATGATTTACATCCTCCAATTTATTTTCTCCGCTGAGGAAAATCTCCCTGACTTTTACCTAGTAATGAGATTCAGTCGGTTCGCCCCGGTTCGTAAGAACCTGTTCGTGTAATTTCATCAATCCTGAGAACCGGTTCGTAGCTTAAATGAGGGGTTCTCAATCTTTTTTGAGGTTAGGCAAATAACTAAAGTTAATAATTTCACTTGCGAGACTATGGCATGTGATAACCCGAAGATCAATCAACCTTTGCACGTATATCGGGCCAACCAGCATGGTTTGCTGCTAGACTCAGTGGCAGAACCTGTTTTTAAATTTTTTGAATCTCACCACTGCTTTTTACCCCAACTTTATTTCTCACTAGACGGTCCTTAGAAGGCCAGGCCTAAATCTGAAAAATAAACCTGTTCGCCTCTTATTTCCTTTTACTTCAGGGGGGCGTCCGAGCTGTGGTTTGGACCGATGTATTCCAGCTCACAGTGATGTTTCTCGGATTGGTAATTATAGTTGCAGTCGGTGCTTATAATGTCGGAGGACCAACAAGAGTGTGGAATATTGCTGTAGACGGGGGAAGAATGGATATATTTAAGTAAGACAACCATTTTAAAATTCGTTTGCTATAGTAACAATCGAATAATTATTCATGAGAAAATATAAATCGTGTAAATTAGATATCAAAGACTAAAACGAACTAGAGACAATTTAAATACTACTAAAACAGCTAAATCTAAGGCCCAATATCTCTCAATATCATAGCCAAAAATTAGTAATTTTGCTATTAATATTTTTGTCTGTAGAAGCTATTTGGTTGCAATACAAGGAAAAATGTACATGAAATTCTGTACAGAAACTACTGCCGAATTGCCTTTAAAACATGCTTGTGGCGTAAAAAGCAACAAAATAATATCTATAAATTACAACGACAAAATATCAAACTTTTTCTTATATTTTAGCTTAAGCGCTAGTTTTTATGAGAGGCATACTTTATGGAACACGATTATCTTCGGGTTCACCATGTGTTTTTCGTTCTTCGGAGTCTCACAGACCAACACCCAGCGTCTTTGCTCAGTTCCAACAATGAAAGACGCTCAAATGTAAGTTTCTGTCTATATTCTCTATATTTATATGGATTATAATCTACTATATTTGTAAACCATAAACACTCTTGGACTCTTGGCAAACTTACGTTGCTCTGAACCAGTGGAATCAACAATGTTCTTATTGAAATTCTGATACGTGCCAAATAAAAAATAATTTTAAATTTTTTTCTCTCTCTCGATAGCAAGAACATAATTTATCTCTCCCTCTAGCTCAGTAATTCTCAACCTTTCGATGCTCGCGGCAGCCTTGCCAAGCTTTTCAGATTTCCCGGCACCCTTATTTAGAAAATCTCGTTTGCCTATATTGTTTTCAACCCCCATTGCCCATTAAAGTGCTCTTCCTCATATGGCAGTGGTTCTCAACCTTTTTCATATAGTGTTTTATTCAAGCTGTCAACCTTTCCAAGTTAATTTTTAGCAATTTCTAATGCTCCCCTACAAAATCTGAAAAACACACATATATATATATATATATATATATATATATATATATATATATATATATATATATATATACTCTGATAGTGCTTTCTTAATAATAAAAAAGAACAGCATACCATACAAAAGTGTGATTATTAGTAGTAAGATTGCTTGGAACACAAACTCTTAATATTAGGTCTAATTTCTGATAATGCTACTCGCATATTGTCCTCAAGAGATAAAAGTTTATTTTTTGATTTAGATTTAATTTTGGCCATGGCAGAGAATGTATGCCCACACAAATAAGTGGAGAAAGGTAGAAGCGGATATGTAGCCTTTTCAGCCAAATTTGGATACTCCTTCTCTAGTCCACGCCAAAACATAGCCAATGAATCCTCCCTCTTCTCGAATTTGACTTTTAGGATGGAATCAGCACACAGATCAATAAATTCGTCACGTTCTATTGCCGTAAGGTCCAGTTCCTCAGCCCTGTCAGCCAGTTCGAAGGGTGATACAATCCAGTCGAGATTCTCTGTAGAAAGGGAAGGGAAATAAAATTCAACTGCTTCTCTCATCCGGAGCAAGTCACGTAGAATGAGATCTTTGAGAGATCCAATAGTATTATTTCATGCTTGCTTAAGAAGAGAAGGAAAGTTTGATAGGTTTTCTTTTTTTTAAGAGCTGACTTCCATGCATCCAACTTTCTCTGGAAACCTTTAATTTTGTTACTTGATGTAACTATTGTCTCCGTCTCCGCGGCATTGAGAGATTTAATTCATTAAGCTTCATGAAAATAGCCTCCAAGCATGACAACTTCAAACACCAAGTACGATTTTGAAGCAGACTGAGGAATGCATCTTTTTTCTCCTGTTTAAAAAATACTTCCAGTTCATCTTTAAGTTCAAGAACCCGGTTCAGCACATGACTTCGGGATAGCCACCTTATCAGTATGCAACACCAGTGAAATATTAGCTGCACCCATATCCTGGCATATCTTTTGAAAAATTCTGCATTTTAAGGGCTGGGATTATATGAAATTCACCATATTGACAGACTGGTTCAAAACTTCATTTAGCTCTTCAATACATATTTTTGTAACAAATGCCTCTCTGTGCAGGAAACAGTGGGTTGTAATAATAGATGGATTTTCTTTTAGTGCTATGGTAATGAACCCCTTGTACTTCCCTATCATCGGTGGCGCACCATTAGTACATATGCTACAACAGTCTTTCCATGAAAGACCATGGTCACTGAGATACGATGTTACGGTTGCAAAAATGTCCTCCCCAGTGGATGTGGTCTATAGTTCTTTGCAAAACATAAACTGCTCTACAACTCCTTCATCAATGCATCTGCAAAACCCAAGCAATTGACATTTACCAGTTATGTCTGTACTCTCATCTACCTGCAAAGCGAATTTTGCATTTGATACAATCTGCTGCACAACTTGTTCATTGATATCAGTTGAAAGTTCAGATATCGTACGACTAATTGTGCTATTGGGGAGAGGTACTTTAGAAATCTGAACTTGAGCTTCTTTGCCAAGTATCGTTTCAATAATTATGTAACATGCAGGGATAATAATGTCTTCACCAATTGTATGAGGCTTCATTTTCATTGCTATCAGTTCTGTTACTTTAAATAAGGCTCCAAGAGCAGTGTCAGCTATGGTTACTCTTTCGACCATTTTAATAGCTGCCATTTTCTGCCCTTCTAACAAACAAGAAAAATATTGCATGCCTTTCTGTGACACACCAATGTGTTTGGTAGTGAGGTGCCGCTTCAGCTTGCTAGGTTCTATGCCTTCATTGCTAAGTGTATCTCCACATACCACACACACAGGGCGAGGATTATCTTCATCATTGTTTGATACAAAACCATGTGCTAAGTTGGAATCATCATGTGTTCGTTTCTTTATAGGAGGGGCTTCTTTCACTTTACTACACTTTGACCCAGATGGACGAGGAACACTTTCAATATTTGAGGTCGAATCACAACAAGCAGTGACCACTGGAGTGACTTTGATTTTCATCTTCTTCCTTGCACTTTCGCTTCCTCAGTACAAACTTATACATAGCTATGAACCCTCTCCTACTCTGCCACAGAAAACTGCAAAAACAAAAAATATCCATTATTCTCCCTTCCTCAACTCAGGGCTTGACGAACATTGTGCGTACGCAAATAAGATCATACATTATTCTGGGGAGACAGTGAGGGTGGTATGTGTATGGGTGTTGTGTGTGTGAGAGGCGAGACACAGTTAGCTCGTCATAACCTACACGTATGTGTGGGATTCTCAGTGTATTCTGACATTACGTGACTGTGATATGTCTTCCATATCACTTATCAGTTGAAAATTTGTGTTCAAAACATTCTCAAATGGCTAAATTTCGATTAATCACGATTTATGTATGCATTTAGCAGTATAATATTTTGTTTATATTCAATTTCTTTCCCGAATGTCGCGGCACCCCTAGCTGTCGCGTCACACTAGTTGAGAACCTCTGCTATAGTTAGTCACTATCACAATATAAGTATTTCTTAACTGTTAATTAAAACAATAAACTCTCCAACTCATTGCGTAGCCTTTTCACATTCAACAACTGAAAATGAGTTAGTTAAACTACACCTCGAACATTATAATCTTTCCCGTCTGTTTTCCAGGGTATTAATAATGAATATATTCGGCATGATTGTCCTTTACGCTTTAATATTTATGTGCGGAATTATCGTGTATTCCGCATATATTGGCTGTGATCCCTTAGAATTGGGCATCGTATCAAGGAAAGAAGAGGTCTTGCCCCACTATATGGTCGACAGACTCAGTTTCATCACTGGTTTGCCAGGAATCTTTGTGGCTACAGTCGTAGGTGGAGCTCTGAGGTATGAATAATTTATCTAGATTTTTTTTTCTAATAAAGGCCCGAAAGATGTAGTAAACAAAATTCAGTAATTCCGAATAAAACAGGAGCGCGCGTTTTAGCACACTAAATCCCCCTAGACTTAATATTATTGTAATAGTGTTCTAGGAGTAATATTTTAATGGCGGAGAGAGTCTATCACCCTTTATAAGGACACGAAACGTCAATATTTCAACCCAATTCTGCAACGCAAGAATTCTTCAACCATGCCATCTTTAAACGTCACGAGACGGCCTCATTTTAGCTCGTGTGTTTGTTTTTAATTTTAATATTAGTCAGAAAATAATCCACGCCACGATGTACATAACAGGTTAGGGGTAGTAATTTATTTAAGCATGTTTAGTAATACAAACTGTTGTCTATTTGGGGGCGTTAATCTGTAGAATTGCACAAAACTAAACATGTTTAGAAAACCTACTACCTCAACCTTCTTCATAGTTGCTCTGTAAATACTACTTTCAAGTACTCACAACAGACAATTACCTTAACTGTAGAATTACCCTTCATCACAAAACAACAAAAAACATTAGGAAAACCCACTCTTTAATTATTCATATCAGAGTTTCACTAGTTATATCGGGTATCAGTACCATGAAAGTTCTTTTCGATTCGCATTCGAACCCAGCAAAATCCCACACACCTTCGATAGCACGCTCTCGATTGTACTTTCGCTTCCTGATTTTTGCCTTTTCTATTTACGCCGTTTCTTGCCGCCAATTTCCTCTAAGGGTCTTTCGAAACAATAAATGATCGACTCCGAGAAAAACTAAACTAGTTCACCAAAGTTCTGGCCAAGACTTCTACCTATTCATTGATTATAAATTCATTTCCGCACGTTGGATACCACCAGTTTCTATATGCTTATTTTCAAAAAAGAAGATAATAAACTTTGATTTATCCTCACACAAAAAGGTTGCTTGCTCAGAAATCTTGGAAAAATCACTGGCAGTTATACCTCAGAAGCGGCAAAGAAGGAAAAGTTTTGGGAAAATTTCCTCAACCCCTCCGAAAATCACCTTTGTCACGAAAGAGACATAATACCTCATCATTCACTCATCACTAACCTCATAATTTTCCTTTCTAGAGGGCCCGCTTAAGCAGATGACTGCCTAAGCCCCCAGCCCTGCCCCCCTCAAGTGACCTGCTGCCAGATGTGAGGAGGATTTGCCATTCATTTTTCGTCCCAACTATGCCG
Organism: Ceratothoa steindachneri; assembly: GCA_963969495.1. Classification (NCBI taxonomy): domain Eukaryota; kingdom Metazoa; phylum Arthropoda; class Malacostraca; order Isopoda; family Cymothoidae; genus Ceratothoa; species Ceratothoa steindachneri. The sequence goes on along the minus strand of OZ018318.1, from coordinate 158,396,982 downwards.
AGCAGTTGCATTGGCATAATTGGGGCATTGTAGGAAGCTGGTTTGAGGATTAGCCCACAGTAGAGAACAATGTCAGAAACATTCCGGACAAGGGACGGACTGCAACCTTCGGTGCTAATTACGGCGAAGGCCCCTTCCAGGACCATAGAGGGACATAAAACCGTCTCTATGGTATGTTAGGGAGTGGTCGCGATTCAAAACCCTCGGGGGGAGGTGTTGTCAATAAGTCCGCCATACAATCACACCCCTGAGAGGATCCCACTCGGACTCATCTCATCCATCTTATCATTCATCCTAAAGGCAAATCCCTCTTCCATCTAGGTGGTGGGGAAACGAGGGGATGGGGCGCTCTTCTCCCCAAGGCAAATAATACTAAAACAAATATTAATAAAAATACAACATTCATAGAAAAACTCGGGTAGGCGTATCACCTCAAGAACGATAAAAGGTCACCGAGAAGAAAGTGCCACCCCTCTTTAAGGGGCGGCACCTCAGTTATGGCGGACTCTAATGTGCCAAGAGTGCCGCTAAGGACACTGGCTGGCAAGGAAAAACCGGATAAGGGAACGGTATACCAAACCGTATTCGGGGAACTAAATGTTGCCGTGCTCCGCCTGCTGGACGGACCGTCAGGCTATGTCGCTATCTGCGAGAAAGAGCAGGACATTGAAAAGCTGACGAAGGAAGAAGCAATGGAGATACTGAGAGGAATAAACCTCATACCTACTACCCCCCCCCCAGATTCAGGCACACAGAAGTGTGGTCTGTAGAAAGTTGGATCCTTGGATAGGCCAACACTCGAAAGATGAAATAAAGGAGGAGATAATGAAGCACCACAATGGGCGAGAATAGCAGAGGTGGTAAAGTTCAAAAACAGAAGGGACAACACTGAATACAGCCATGTATTTAAACTTGTATTCAGTGACACCTCCATGGCAGCGCGGGCTAAAGAGAATGGCATTCTGCTATTCAATGCCAAGATAAGCGGGAAGCAGATAGAAAGGGAGGAATTTACCCCTATCCAAATCTGCTTCTGGTGCTTCAAACTCGAAACACACGTGACTAAGGACTGCAAGGAGCAGGAAATCACCTGTTCCAAATGCAGTGCCAAAGGCCACGGCTGGCGAGAATGCCAGGCAAAGGAGGAACGATGCCCTAACTGTGGATTGAGGCACGGGGCTATGGCCATGTCGTGCCCCCAAAAGAAGGAGCTGGTAAGGATGAAAGAGGAACACAGAAAAGCGGAAGGCGTAAGGAGAGCCAACATCTCCTACGCACAAGCAGCCAGAACCCCACCTGCTAGAACAGTCGAGAGTGCCCCAGCCCCAAGAACATACTTGAAGGTCAGGAGCCAAATATCGACAAAGATCCTCACGTGCATAATGTATGCTCACGTGAGGAATTTAACAAACCCAGGATGCTTCTCCACTGAGCTTAACACCATGCTCAAGAAGAACGGTCTAGAGGAACTTTGGTTCCCAGACAACCCTCCATCGGGGGATGTGCTGCAACTGCAGTACGAACTCGAAGAGAAAGCCCCAGCAACCCCATTCCCTCCAGCGGAAAAACAAGAGAAAACAAGAGTAGCAAAGAAAACCCAAGCCCCCCAAAATAACAAATAACAACAGAGACTCTAGAATAGAAGCCCAGAAGAAGAGAGAACAAAAGGCGAAGAAAGTTGCAAGGAAGATAAAGGAGGCAGAAGGAAACCTCACAAGCTCCACATCGTCATAGGAAGATGAAGAAGAAGTAAAGGCCCAGCCCCCCAAAACAAAAGTGAGATAAGAAAGCACAAGTAGGGCAAAGGCTCCCCAATTGCCCAAAACCCTTGATGGAGAAGAGCTTAATATGCTCTTCTTCAAAACGGAACATACCCCATTCCCAGAAGACCCCACCATTAGGAAGATAGTCGAAGGGGTTTAAACTGGGCAATTGAAATGGAGTTTCGACGCTCCATTATAAGAATCAATAGTAGACGAGGCACTCATGGCATCAAAGATAAGGCTATACACAGACTCCTGCCTCACAATCAGTGAAGCAGAATTCACGAAAATGAGGAACGGGAAGAAGAGAAAGTGAAAAAAGGAAGACACACACACACATAAACACACTTAGAAAACACTAAACTAACAACATGGAAAAAAACAGCAACAAATTAAAGATACTCACAATCAACACCAACGGTTTGGCAGGAAAATCCATCCTATACGGAAACTTTTCCCGCATGGTGGATCCCGACCTGATACTCCTATTTGAACACAGAAAAAAATACAATAAAAATACCAAATTACACTGTGATTACAAAAAAAACACACACAAGAAAGATACGATGGCGCTGCTATCGCTATCCGTAAAAACATAAAATTTAAAACAATCCCAGACTTAGAGGAGTCCTTTGTGGCTGTTGAAATCCCAACCCTAGTTGGAGCCTAGGGTTGGAGCCTATATAACATCTTTGAACGAGGAAAAATGGCATTGCTGGGTGGTGACCTAAACGCCTGTTGCGCAGCTTCAGGTTACAGTCACACCAACCAGAGGGGAAGGAACCTGGAATTACTCATCGAGAGAGATAGACTCCAGAGAGTAGGACCAGACTTCCCGACTTACCTAACGTAACATACGACAACAAAACCGGATGTTGTATTGGCAAGCCGAAACTTCCCCTTCAACATCAGCAGCGTGCCCGGTCCTGTGGTACCGAGTGACCATGTCCCCATTCTAACAACCATCTCGCTGACACCGATTCTCATGCCAGTGCCACTTAGGAAGAGTTACGCGAAAGCTAACTTGGAGTTATATAGAGAGATGCTCGGCGAATACCAACCTGCCGACCTGGGAGACGCCAATCTTGAAGAGGTGGACGAGGAGATAAGCACCATCACCAATCTCCTCGTACAAGCCGACGAGAGATGCGTCACCAGGCTCTCCTATAAAATGCTCGCACAACCTAGGTGGACAGACGAGATGAGGGACAACGCTCGGGAACATAGGGAGATCCTCGAGGAAATAGGTAGGGCAGGCCCAAATAGGGAAAAGACAGCCAGAATAAGACAACTAAGCGAGGAACTTAAACACATTATGACAGAAAAACAACAGGAAATCTGGAATGACATCATTGGTAGACTGGACAGGGAGGTCAGTCCACAGAGTTTTTGGAATACAGGCCGAAGACTAAGGGGACTGCCCACCAAGGCCAGGATAAAGTTAAAAGATGGAGAAGAACTCATTGAGGATCCAGAGTCTCTCGAAAGTAGATTCAAGACTCCCTGGAAAAAATTTTTCGCTATTTTTCCTGAGGAGAACGACGACTTCGACCTGGACTTCGAAGACTAACTACTAGACGAACTCGGCACAATGATTCATAGAACCCACCCCCACCCGTAGGTATCTCAGGATAGAGAGATGGTTGGCCACGGTTGCCCGATAACCTTTGAAGAGACCATGAACACCATAAGGTCCTTCAAGCAAAGGGCACCAGGCTGGTCCGGGATCACGAAATGCAATCTCGTGAATGCCCCGAGGCAAATCATTCAGGGACTGGTCAACACCATGAATGCTTCCCTGAATGTAGGCTACTTTCCGGACGGGTATAAGATGGCTAAAATCATCTTCATCCCGAAAGGAGGTAAGCCCCTGGACCAGGTGGCAAACTTTCGCCCAATCTCTCTTCTGGAGATGCTCGGTAAGATCTTTGAGAAGATCATAGCTAACAGGCTAAAAGCTCAACTGAGTGAGTTAGGAGCGCACAACCCCCAGCAGCATGGGTTCCGCCAAAAAAGGGGCACCGAGACGGCCCTATCGCTCCTGACGGAAAAAATAGCTTATTGCCGTGCGAATAGGTTCTATGTAGACATTGTGTTGAGGGATGTACAGAAGGCCTTAGACAAAGTCTGACTGGAGGGTTTGCAATACAAGATCCTTAAACTCCAGCTAGATCCAGTCCTGGAAAGGATCCTTTGTGACTTTGTCATGGACAGGAGGGCATGTCTCATGATAGAAGGACACAGAGGACCCGAGTTCGAACTGAAGTCAGGTGTTCCTCAGGGAAGTTGCCTGAGCCCTCTGCTTTACTTGGTCTTTACCACCGACCTCCCAAAGCCGGTGCATAGAGACACGATGTATCTGCAGTTTGCAGATGACATCACCCAGATCATCCCGTGCCCGGTGAAGAAAGCAAGGGAACAGGCAGCGCGAACAATAGCGGAAATAAACAACATCAACCAGTACGAGAGACGCTGGAAGATAAGAACAAACAGGGACAAGTTTAAGATCGTCCCACTATGCCGCACGTTGACGGACCCCATAATCATCGAGGGGAGGAGATACGGCTACTCCGCCGAAGGCACTGTCTTAGGCCTAAAGTTCTCCGATCATGGATACGCGAGACACTACACGGAGAGGCGGAACCTGGCAAAGAGAGAAATCTTCAAGCTATACAGGTTTAGAGACCTTAGCTCGGCCAACATCAGAAAGATATACCTGATGTACGTCCGGACTAAGCTCATCTATCCCGCAGGAGTGACTCAAGCGGCAAACAATACCTCAATGAGAAAATTGCAGAGAGTGCAAAACACTGCATCCCTACTGATTAGCAAGGTCAGAAGGCGAGAACAACGCCGTCAGAGGGATCTCTATATGAGAAAGAAACTGGACCCTATCAACATCTTCACCAAGAAACTGGGAAGAAGGGTCTGGTTAACACTTACTAATGATGTCATACCAGAATTACGGGAAATAGGGGGCAGAATGGGCATCCCTGCACGACTCCGTGGGAAAGTTACAAGACGCACCCGATTCCCAAGCACCAAACACTGTACACAGGAAATCATAACAGAAATATACACTTAACAGCTACCCAAGATACAACACAACTGTAACGAGACAAACAGAGAATATACATGATACCAAACATTAAAAACACAGGTAAATTGCCGAGCCAAAAGCTAAAAAAGGTTTGAATGCTCACAATTTTCTAGCAAAAATAAGTACAACAACATCTGACACACGAACAATAAGAACACGCCTGCTACACGTAAATAGAACAATACATGATAGACAATACATAACACAATAAGTAAAATAAAATAACAAAAAGTAACAAGTCTGCGATGCCCTCCTACTAGGGCACCCCCCCTCCCTCTTAAAACTTCTATTTTTTTTCACCTACTTTTATCTACTACTATCCAAAATCTTTCAAAGAGTGTATATACCATCACAAAAAGGTTAGTTCGCGAAAGTTGAAACAACAATCTTGACACAAGCTTTGCATAATGAGAATGGCATTGTGTTAGGGTAAAAAAAAAGGCAAAACGATCGCAAACAAATCGAATTATAAACGGACGGAAGAGGGACCCCACACTAAAGAAAAACCCCTAGACTTTCTTCCGTATACCATTTTTAATTCGTGTTTGTATGCTAAATGAGTTTAAGGATATTTATATAAAAATAACTAATAATAACTTTAAACAAAAACTTCCTTGGTTTGCTACCTTCAAACGAGCGAGCGTAGCAGTCCGTTCCATAGTATTTAAAGATGTTGGCGTGGAAGAATTCTTGCCTTGGGGAATCGGGTTAAAATATTGGCTTGTAGTGACTTTATAAGGAGTGATAACCCCTCTCCGCCTTCAAAACTTTACTCCTTGGGCACTATTACCACGATACGAAGAAGTATTATATGATTTAGTAGCGTAAAACGCGTGTGCCCGTCTTATTCAAAATTATCCCAAATTCTTTTAGTACGACTCCTAAAAAAAAAAATCCAATTGAATATTGTAAAAAAAAAAATCTTTGCGCAATGCATTATTTTCGGATATATTTATAAAAATAATTGAATTAAAGTTACCCTTTAAATACTAACGTTTTCTCTAGTTTGACTTTGGGAATGTCAATCCATTAAAACTTATTGATTTGTTGATAATGAAAATTTAACATCAATCAACCGGATTATAAATGCCCAATAAAAAAGAATTGATCATTAAAGGTGGATAATTTTAAAATGGATTTGAATAAACAATCCAACATGATAGGAACCAAAGATTTCCACATAGGTATGAAGCTGGTCGCTTAATTAGTGCGTTGAGTCTGACGCATGAACACCGACATCACCACCTGCATACTTCATCATATATTGCTAATCGCAATATCACATCTCTTCCTCCCCCCTCTCTTCGCTCACACAACATATCACTCTCCCACCTAGGAACCTATCAAAAAGGGTTTGCATAGCCACACAACCCTGGCACGGAATGGGTGACCCTCCTTTGGACCACGAAGGGTATATCTATATTTTGACCCACTTCCTCAGAGATATAAAGTACTGGAGTCCATAGCTGAAAGACCATATCAATTTTAAAACCGTTCAGTGGCTCTGATACGAATCACCTTCTCCCCTCCATCAGCTCCCTCTCCTCGGCAATGAACGCTGTGGTCGCCCTCGTCTGGAAAGACTTCTTGGCGCAGATAAATATTCTCAATAGGGTTAAACCCAGAATCGCTGGACTCATCGATACCGCTATATGTAAGAACTACTGGGTATTTTTAGTCGCAGGATCGAGTCCCGATTCGGGTCGACATGGTATCAGACGGTTAGTTGTAAAAACCGGATAATATCAACGCTTCTCTGCTCAATACACTCTTTGAAGCGCTTTTACGGGGCCTCTCACACGGCGTTACCAAGTATTTTTTGGTAGCGGCGCCACGTTTTCATAGCCACCAGTCACGCCACGAGCTGATTCTATTTTTTTCTTAGTTGCCTGAAAGTTGCACTTATGATGAGAATGAACGTTGTTGGTGGCCAGACTGGTGGTCAAGAAAGAGTGGTGACGCCATCGAAAATATACTTTGTGGCGCCACCATGGTTACATCCCATGAAGGGGTCCTTAACATGTCGTGCGCGTGTAATTTCCGGATTCGTTTCACTTTATAGGCTGAAATCCTAACTGTTGCTGCTCCGGTGATACCAATGAATGTGAATCTATTACTCTTTCAGCATTTGTGATCGGCGGGATTGCGATAGGAGTGGCTTTCCTATCCATCCAAGCAACCAACCTCGTCCAATTCTCTAACTCGATCACCAGCGCTGCCCTCGGGCCTATTTTGGGCACCTTCCTTCTCGGGATGCTGACCCCCAAGACAAACACGAAAGGGGCCTGGGCCGGCCTTTTAATATCTCTCGTAAGTGATCGCTATTATTTCTAATCGCGTGCACGCAACTCTATAAGTTACTGTGTCGGTCCTAAGGTTAGTGGGTCCGATGTAATCATTTTACTGTTCAATTAGTTTTTTGGCAATAACATCGTAACTATTTGCCCGATTCTAACGAAATATGAAAGCCTTATGTTGTTTTACATTTTCTTTCGAATGATATTATTGTTAAGATTCTTCCAACGTTAGTCCTGGAATTATTAAAATAAAACTAACTATGGGTCGGATTGCTCCACTTGTTGAAAGTTTTGAAGGTTGTAAGGTCATAATTCAGAATAATTGAGAGCACGCGATTTAGTTCTTGTAAAAGAACAACCTCTGAATCTCCCCCCCCCCCAAATTTATTGAGGACCACGCGCGATGGTATCCCGCCGTGGACGACGTCATTTCCTGCTCGAACATTCACGAATTTTCGACTCCTGAGCGCATTGGGAAAATATTTCCCAATCCTGCGAACTCGTCACAAGCCTCCACCCCCACCCCCACCCCCCTGGTGACGAGGTGAGAAAGAGCCACTTTGTCTCGCACCTCGCTGCTAAATGATAAATCGACTCCGCCTCCGGATTAAGATGTCTGGAGCTTGTTACTCCTTTCTCCAAATACTCCTTCATCCTCAGAATCGGGTATACAAATACTCGGTTTATTCTGTAGTTCGAAGAGGCTCGCCCGCACCTCAAGGCCGTCCTTATCGTTCCGTCCCGTGAGCGTTCATCAGACAGCAAATTTTCTCAGCCTTGATTCTACCCTAGTCAATTGGTAGCTTCTCTGAACGGCAAGCCTTTAAATTTGCGCAACAGTCTCCCTTTGTTTAATTGAACCGAAGAAAATTTCCATCGATTACCTTTGAGGGAAAGAAGATTCCTCTTCCAGTGGAATTAGGAGTAATCCCACATTTCCCGTTGAACGTCATCTTTGAAGATTGGCTATCTTCATCGGAAGGTTGGTTCGGATCGTGCCCCATCTCCCTCATTCGGATCGTGCTCTACTTGCCTTATCGGATCGTGCCCCACTCGCCTCATCGCAAGAAGGACCTTTCTCAAGTCATCGACCCGTAAGACTGAAACCCCTCCATTATTAGTATTGCCAAGTTCCCCCTTTTATCTTAACCTAGTAACGCTAATCAATTAATTCCATTTGAGAATCCCATCTAATAATAATTCTCAAGAGACTATTTTAATTTAAATAATTCCCTTTTGCCTATTATTATTATTATTATTATTATTATTATTATTATTATTATTTTGATCTGTGTAAATAAAATTATATTTTTTTGATTCATTTTTAACTAACCTTGAACGATATTCTCGGCCTATTAAAGTAAATCTCGCCGACCATTTATGCACTCTGTTTGATTATTAAGGATTTGAATCCCAACGTCTCAAGTGTGACCTCCTAGTCAGTCGTTAATCCCTGCGAACAGTCCTTCAACGGTTCGCGTTGTAGTAGGTGAATAAGCCCCCTGCCCCACATAATATAGATAATATAGGAGTAGTGTATGATATAGAGTGATTGTACCACGACAGATCTATTGATCTTGTTTTCTATTTATTTATCTTAACATGGACGTTTTTAAGGGGGGTTAGTGATTAATGATTTGGTCTGTTTTTGTTATTTAATTGAAAGTAAAGCGATAACCAACAAGGGTATTGTCTAAAAGTGTGTGAAGAGAGGTTCGAAAAGAAAATAGTAAATTTAAGGGAAGTGAAAATGTGTAGAAAGTATTTAGACTGAGTAATCCGAAGAGAATAGTTTTGAGTGCTTGGGATCAGAAAGGTACGGAAACACACTAAAACCTGTTGAAGTATGGAGGGCACACAATCCTTCAAATGTCAGCGACAACATTTCCTCCTGGGAATCATAGTAACCAGTCGATTACACGTCGCGACCAGTCTACTGGCAGGGATTTGAATCCCAGAGTGATTAGCGCAGATTGCTGATATTGCTGCTACTAAGTTACCCCACCCTCTCGTTCGTGGTCTTTTTTGGCCTGGCTTCTGATGGGATCCCACCTTTTCGAGGAGGTGAGGGTGGGGGTCAGCAGGCTTGCATGTAACCAAGTGGACTTTATTAGGCCCTTAACCCCGCAAGCAGATAGATGGTGTGGCATAGCTAAAACTCCTGCTGTGAATGCAGCAGGGCTAAAACTCGTGCTGTAATTAATACAGCGAGGAATTGCATGCCCCCACACTCGAACCCCAGTGGCCCTGGTAATGCATAAACTAAATGTTCTTATATGTCTTCCACAAATTCACCTTTTATTTTTTTCGCCAGGTTCTTTACAAACCTCTTCTCACCAACCATCAACTCTTCCCTGGTCGGGGAGAGTAGGTAGTTGTCGTCACCCCTCTCTCTTTGCTCTGGTAGAGGGTGAGGGGCAAATTTTTGGTTTCTTCAACGCCTCGTTCCCCATTTTACTCTCTCGCACAGGAGTCCGTTTGGTCACTTGGCGGGTCGTGTGGTGACGAATGGTCCAACCGTTCCTCCATGTGCTCACTCAGGAACAAGGTGTGCGTCTAGCTTTTGCGTAAGGAACAATTTACGCCTCCATATACTCAATCCTGGAACCTTAATAACTAAAACTGGCTCTAAAATGGCTACTTTGTCGGGTGTCCTAACAGCAGAGGAATTCGACCAAATCAAACCCCACTACCGATTCTATTTGAGCTTCTGCTATCACTCCTATTTTCGCGCGACGCAACCAATCACACCCTCTTCCACCCCTAATTCACTTCCACACATCCTCCCCTTATTCTCCTCTAAAGTACCCGCAATACCTCAATGCCCTTCTGAAACCCAAACAATTACTCCCATCCAATACTCTCACATTTCTTAAACTCACAACTATCCCAAAACGAACACACACCTCCAAACACTCGCTCAACATTGTAGCCTTAATCTCCCTCTCCCCCATCAAATGTTTACTAGTTATGATACCAGCCTCCTCACTGGTTTCTTTGCCCTCAAAGCGTGAACGTGTTTTCATGGCACTGCACTCTAAAACATCAAAATAGAGGATTGATGTCCGGCCCTATTCGGACTGGTCCTTGATTCTAAAGTCCTGTTTGACTCATTGCATGGACTCTCTCCTTACCCTCCTACACTCAATGGGTTATGCGGTCACCGTAACCCGGTACTCCCGTCTCCCATCTCTTCTGCTCCCAAGGCTCTACTTTCTCTCAGCGACTTCGGAGCATCCAAGTAGAGGAGCTCTTAGGATCTTTCTCCCTATGGAGTCATGACGCTCTATAGATTTTCAGAAAAAGGTGGACAAAGAAAAGGGGTGTAACCCTAGGTTAGCACTGACCAACAACTTTTTTCTCACTAACTCTCCACATTTACTGTGGTGTAAGTGCCCATAGAGCTGTAAGTTCGATGTTAGCCCCTATGTCACAGCCCCGGTTAATATTTATAGAACCGTAATCACTTAAAAAAAAACAAATTTAATGACTCTTGTTATGTAAAGCACCGTTTTGCGAATCCATCTATATAGAATTTATTGAACGGTCTATGCTACTATTATTATAATAACAGTTTGAATTTCGATATTTTTTCTCTTCGTTAATTGTGAAGACGTTAAAGTAGAAAAATATTTTTGAAGAGAATTGGTACAGCGACGTCACATTATCTACATAATTTTGACAGAGCTTACTTACTTCGTCACCCTTTCCCCCATTTGCCTCTGTTTTGAATTGGGCAGCTTTGCATTATGACTTGTGGTGGATGCGAAATATATTTCGAACACCTCGTAAAAAAGGTTGACAGTGACCCTTATGGTGTCTCGGAAACTTTTTGGAACACACTGTGATTCGCAACACTTTCATCTGGCGCAAGTGTTGGGAGCAATATAAAGCATTTCCGTCAGACTACCGTTTTCGCTTCACAAATAAAGTAACGCATAATAAAAAGCAACGCCGGCTTTAGGTTATTTATTCAAATCTGTTCTTCTTTTTTTGGTCCTTGTAAGGCGAAATGTGGCAAAATCGTTTTGTTTTGTTGTTTTTTTGCTTTAGAGCTGATTATTCACCTTCGCCTGTCCCTAAGTTGTCCACTGGTTAACTGGGAGAGGACCATTATTCTCCTTTAACTCACTATTCACCTAACTGTTTCTGTCTCGAGAAATTGATCCTGGGTGGTTGTCAGATCACTAGTATATTAGGTTACTTTCATTTTTTCTATTTCGTTTAGGGAGGAGCTGAGTGGCAATTTTCGTCAGGGCATCATCACTCACACGTTCCACTCTCTCTCGCTGCACTTATATGTATGCGGTGACTGTCCGTATTTTTGGAATTATAACACTGTATAATCGCTCTAAATTCATCCTCAACACCATCATTTTCCTAATTCTCTCCATAAATTAATCCTACACTCTCCCGACCCTTCCTTTTTGTTTAGCAGATTTGAACTGCTAGCATTCCACCTAGAGCGTCTGTTGCTAGACTTTCCTCGTCGCCATTTACCTATCCCTTATGGACGAGCTGTGCTCGCCTCCCAATCGACATCCTTAGATCAACACTCTCCCCTGTCTGCATATTTTCATCTTCTCTGGTGAACTCTATTTAATTTATTTATTGATTTTGGCAGCGATTAATTCTCAGCTTCTTTTTCCCTCTCCGCCCTAGCTCAACTATCATGGAAGAGCTGTGCTTCGCATGTCTAAACTCTGGCTCGCCTTCCAATCGACATCTTTACATCGACACTCTCCTGCCTACATATTTCCATCTTCTCTGACGACCCCTATTTAATTTATTTATTGATTTTGGCAGCAAATTTGATGCGTCTTTCAATAGCCTCCTCATCGGCGCTACATTTCCGCCTGGATCTTTAACACTGGAACTGGATTGATGGTAGCTTCCCTTCATTTTCCCGTGATGCCTTGCCTCTAGCCAAATTCCGAGCACTCAGATGCCATATTCTACCATCCCATAGTCATACTATTAATTGAAGATCATATAGAGGATGGTGTCCTCCCGCCTCTCCTTTCATGCCAAATCCAATTCTTCTTACTTTAACATCCAGGTTATCTTCCTCTGATTTCGCTTTGCCGCATATTATTATCACTAGTTGGCATTACTTTAGATTTCATGGATTCCCGCTACATCCCTTTCTAAATTCTTTCGCGACATTTCTTTCCATATTCGTACTATTTTTTTCTGCAATGAACACAGTCATTTTCTCTTTTGTCACTCTCATTGGCATCTCAGCCTACGTAAGCGACCAAGTAGTAACCTACCACAGTCGTCAGACCCAATTTGGCTTCAATGCAGCTGTTGATTGAACTATTACCAGGTATTCTCTTTCTCCATCTCCACAAGTTTTCCTGGGTTTTATTCCTTCCTGCCACTACCAGCACGTTGCCTCTCCCAAGCATATTTTCATTTATATGCCATAACCCCATATCGGTGAAGCACCCTTCAAGATTTTAGGCCTGATTCTTCATCAAGAGCATTCATGGAAGCCTCATGTCTCTCATCCTATTGCTTCCACCTAGGTCACTTTCATCCTCTTAAACACTTCCACATGTAAATTAACAGTTGACGCAAACATATCACATACCTCGCAAACAGAAACGTATAATACTTCCTCAAAACTTAGTAGAAATAACAAAAATTCATTAAATTCTAAAAAAGAAAAACAGACTTTGCTGATCGGCGACTCTTTAGTAAGGAAGCAAAGTGATCATTTTGGATCAAATGGTAAGACAAACAGGAACACATTTTGCTATCCAGGTGCTACGGTTAAGAAAATCAACGAGGAAATTTCAAATCTTCAATTGGACAACGAAGAAAGTACAGTAATCGTGCATGTTGGGTCCAATGACACTTACGCTAAAGATAAAATTATCAAAACCGAAGAAATTATTTCAGAATTCGAGTCATTATCAAACAAAATCAAAGAAAAAACGGACAAAGGCATTATGGTAGGCATATTGCCAAGATTAAATGCATCAAGAGAGGCATCAAGCAAAACTATTAGTATCAATCTAAGACTTAAAAGAATGTGCGAGGCAAGAGGAATTAAATTCGTAAATTTCTGGCGAAGCTTCATCGATAGAGAAGAGTACTTTTTAAAGGATGGCACGCACTTGAACAATAAGGGCAAAAAGAAATACGGGGAATTGTTGAACGTTAATGTATTTAATCTCTTCGAATGTTGTAGTAGTAGAAGCAATATTTGTAAAACCAGAGAAACCCCAGTCATTCCAGCGACCCCGATTTTGGGAAACGAGTCTCCTCCAGGAAGTGCAATAAACCCATAAGAGCAATTCTTCTCAATGCACGTTCGATCAGAAACAAAATGTTAGAATTCAGAACTATGGTAGCTGTAGAGAAGTATGATGTATTCGCAATTACAGAACCATGGATAAATTTGAACTCCAGAGATTTTAGAGGTGAATTTGAATTAAGAAACTACAAAATGTTCAATAAAGATAGAAAAGATCAAGTGGGTGGAGGCGTGTTATTATATGTCCGTGAATATCTTTACCCAACAGAAATGGCCTTGGATACGACCCTAGAGCTGATTGGAGTGAATTTAAATTTAGGTAAAATAAATATATGCATTTATTTAATATACAGAAAACCTCAGCAGCCACCTGATCTTGATGTAACGTTGTATGAGATACTGACAAAACAAATAGATAAGAGGCTAGCTGTAATCCTGGGAGACTTTAATTGCAGAAAAATTAACTGGATAACTAAAGAAGCAGATAAAGAAGGGAAGAGACTTATGGATTTTATTGAGGAAAATTTCTTAACTCAGTGGATCAGTAAACCAACAAGAGGTAACAACATACTAGACCTTATATTGTCAACTGAAAGCAACTTACTCTCAAACCTTTACGTCGGTGAAAAATTCGAAGGAAGTGATCACAATCTAATAGAGTTTGATATCTTATTATCGACCTGGGAAAGCAAGAAAAATATCCGCACACCCAATTTTAACAGAGGAAATTATGAAGCCATCAAAGCAAGCCTGGCAGGATATGCTACAAACAATGCATGGATATCTTTTAAGGAATTTTTTATTAGACAGCAGACAGAACATATTCCCATCAAAACTAAAAAAGCGCCTATTAATCAAGACCCCACTTGGTTAAACAAGGAAATAAAAATTATGATAAGAGATAGGAAAAAAACGTACAAAATGCATAAAATCAAGCCATCTCAACAGTTAAGTAAAAAATAAAAAGAGAAATTAAAAAAGCCAAAAGAGAAGAAGAGATTAGAGTGACACAGAATTGCAAAGTGAATACGAAGGAATTTTATGCTCTTGTAAATGATAGGAAACCTATAAAGAATAATATTGGACCATTGAGAGATAGTGATGGTGTTTTAAAATTTTCTAACTATGATATAGCATGTCTATTGAACGATTATTTCCTGAGTGTTTTTACAAACGAAGAGACCTCTCATATACCTGAACTAAACATTGTATATACAGGCAATGACTCATTAGAATATGTCAGCTGTACGGCCGAAGATGTTATAAATTTGATAAATAAAAGGAATGCCAATAAATCACCTGGACCTGATATGTTTTATCTCAGAGTTCTGAAAGAAGTGAAAGAAGTTGTTAGCAAACATCTAGCAAATATTTTTAATCAATCATTAGAAAATGGAATTGTCCCCAATGACTGGAAATATGCAAATGTTACACCCATTTTTAAAAGGGGTTGCAGAGAGCATGTTAAAAACTATCGATCGATCAGTTTGACGTCAGTGGTTGGAAAACTTTTAGAATCATTCATCGCCAAGAAAATTGTATTACATCTAGAATCAAAACAGCTACTAAGAGAATCCCAACATGGATTCAGAAAAAATAAATCTTGTTTAACGAATTTGCTAGACTTCTTCCAATATGTATTTGAGCAATATGATGATGACAGGTCGATCGATATTATATACCTCGATTTTCAGAAAGCGTTCGATAAAGTGCTTCACACATTACTGATTGCAAAACTTCGGGCACTTGGAATTACAGGAAAAGTAGGAGATTAGATCGAAGACTGGCTTAGAAATAGATATCAGAGAGTGGTAATCAATGGACAAGAGTGTTAAGTTATTAATTTGTAAATAAAATGTGATTGACATATATGAATGTTAATATAAATTATTATGCTGACAAGATTCTCAGTACGGAAGTGCAGTTATTATGATAGAATTATTATGAAGGTGTATATTAAGATAATTATAGGTGTTTATAAATAATATGTAAGTGCACACACTATGAAAAAACTAATCTCATTATTGTCAGGAGGAAATGCATAAGATTTAATGAAATTAAAATATGAAATCTACATGACTGTGTATATTATAGTTAAATGACGAGATTCGAATATCAGAAAAAAATATATATATATATGCTTGTATACCTAGGTAGGTTTCAACAACTTTACTATAAAATTCCTGGTTGAGTACTTCATTTCAACTGAACCAGGTATATTTTCATTTTCCAGACCCTCGTGGCGGGTCGGAGAGGAGGGTGGGGATAGCCTTCAACTTTACTGTCCATTTGTCTTGAACTAGTAGTGCCTAACTTTATTTATGTATATATTGGATAGGGAACCTTCACAAGTACCTTCTCGGAATGGATCGAAAGATCTTTTAAGGTACTTGCTTTCCTTGTAACTTCTTGTAACTCTCTCTCTCTCTCTCTCTGGAGAGAGAGAGAGAGAGAGAGAGAGAGAGAGAGAGAGTAGTAGTCCGTAGTCCAGTCTGTCGAAGCCTCAAAGTATTTTAAATACTTCGATAAGCTGACCACGTAGTCTCCGGGTCTCCAGCGAGACATATCTAATTCCCTTAATCTATCTTCATAACTTTTATGTCTGATAGAGGGAATCAGTTTGGTTGCCCTGGCTTGCACGCGTTCCAATCTCGCGATGTCTTTTCGGAATGAAGGACTCCAAAATTGTACGGCATACTCAAGGTGCGGTCGGACGAGGGAGTTGTACAGACAGAGTACTATCTCCTTGTTCCGATATCCAAACTGTCGCTTTATATACCCTAACATCCTTTGGCCTTTCTTCTCCACCTCAATACACTGTTTCTAGAACTTGAGGTCACTCGCGATAGTTACACCCAAGTCCTTCTCAGTGTCGGTGGATTCAAGAGCAGTGCCCTTAAGGATAGAAGGTAATCGAGGATTTCGGTGGCCGATATGTATCACTTTGCATTTGTTTACGTTGAAAGGCATTTGCCACGTATCAGACCACTCCCCAATCTTCCGAAGATCTTCCTGCAGGCTTGCAGTATTTCCATCCTTTGCAACGTTCATACCAAGCTTGGTATCGTCGGAAAATTTAAAAATCTTGGCAACCATGTCACTGTCCATGTCGTTTACGTAGATGATGAATAGTAGTGGTCCCAAGACAGAACCTTGAGGCACCCCGCTAGTAACGGGCACCCACTCAGAAACCTGCCCATTCACCACCACCCGTTGCCGTCTGCAACTTAGCCAGTTCTCGATCCAGCCGGCTACTTTTCCGTCTATGCCCAGCGCTCGCACTTTCTGGAGAAGGCGGCGGTGTGGTACCTTACCAAAGTCTTTCTGAAAGTCTAAGTACACCACATCCACCGCCTTGTCCCGATCGTGCTCACTAAAGACGAAGTGGAAAAATTCCACAAGGTTCGTCAGGCATGACCGTTGCCTTCGGAAGCCGTGCTGGGAACTCCTCAGTAGCAGGTTTGACTCTAAATGCGAAGTCATTTTGTCTACCATGATGCTTTCCATGAGTTTACCGACTATCGAAGTCAGACTGATATGTCGGTAGTTCGACGGTTGGCTACGGTCTCCTTCCTTGAAGATAGGAGTCACCTCTGCCTCACGCCAGTCTCTAGGAACGCATTCGGTCCGGAGTGACATGTTGAAGATTGCGCTCAGGTGTCGTGAAACTTGATCGCGAACTTCTTTCAACACTTTAGGTAGAAACCCATCCGGGCCAGATGACTTATTTGTCATTAGGTCAGTGATCTTCTTTTTGATTTCTCCTTCGGTGAAGTCCATTGCCTTCAGCTTTTCCCCCGAGTAGGAATCCGTCGGCTTGGGGATGGGACCATACACTTCAGTAAACACTGAAGAGAAGTAGTCGTTGAGGAGGTTAGCATTTTATGCATCTGAATGCTTTAATGTCCCCTCCTCATTACTCAAGGGGCCAATCGTTCGATGGATTAGTTTACGGCTGTTTACATATCCAAAGAACTCCTTGGGATTCTCTTTACAGAGTCTCGCCACTCGGAGTTCCTCAGACCGCTTAGCCGCTCTTATGCTGGACTTCACTCTGCTGGCTAGCCTCCGGTATTCGTCAAAGTCACCCGAGATCTTCGATTGCCGGTACACAGTTCTCTTCTCCCTAAGCAGTTGGCCGATTTCTCGATTAAACCACTTTGGTTGAACAGAAGACCGACGGGGGAATTTCAGAGGGATGAAACGCGATTGAAGACTCATGAATGTAGTTTTGAAACTATTCCACGAGTCTTCAACGGCATCGCACAATTCTAGCCTCGCGTCAGTCAGTCAGTCCAGCACGAAAGCTTGCAAATTCTTCTCTTCTAAAGTCAAGTTTCCTTGATTGACTGGCAAAATCTAACTACCTGGTGATCACTGCCACCGAGCTCTTCGCCTTCGATATCATCCTCAGAGGTAGGGACCAAGTCAAGAATATTGTCTCCTCTCGTCGGTTCTCTGACCCATTGAGTGAGGAACTCGTTGTTGGCGAATTCCAAGAGTAGCGCGCTCTCGTCACAGGCTGCTCTGGTTTTCCAGTCAACTTGGCTGTTGAAGTCACTCATAACGATGCACACTCTGCCTTGAACAAGCTCATCCAGCAGCTGGTACAGTTTCCTGTCCTTCTCAACGGGTTGGGAAGGGGGCCTGTAAAGCAGCAGGGTCCTGTATCTGACAGGACCTATCTCTAGGTCAACGCCTAGGAGCTCGTGGTCGGATATAATGTTGGAGTTCGTAGATTTGATTGCATCCTTGACATATGTCATTACACCGCCACCCTATCTGTCTGGCCTATCTTTGTGGAAGAGTTGGTAGCCAGGAACCGTGAATTCGCCTTCAAAGTCTCGGTTTGAGTTTTTTATCCACGATTCTGTTATGGCTACCATTTCGGGTTCTTCCGTCGCTACGAGGCCACGAAGCTCAGGAAACTTGTTCCTGATTGACCTCGCATTGAACAGAAGAACTTTCATGGAGTCCCTGACTGAAGTACTCCTTACGCTCTTCCGTTTCCTGGCTTATTTGTTGGCGAGGAGGCACCCCTCTTTGCGACTTCTGAGAAGTTCGTTCCAGGAGTGACACGGGCGTACTGGCGTACGTCCACCCTCACTCTGGGCCGGATACTCCTTTGGGTCCTCTCTACGACATCCTGGATGATGTTCGACAGAAAGGCCTTTCCTTTAAAAAAAGATGTACCCCATCCCTTTGGTAGAGATCATTTCTACCATAAAAGGTGCGGTATGGGGCCTCAAAAAAGACCCCCTCTGCTGTACACAAATCTGCCAGGTGCCTGTTTAAAGAGACTTTCATCGAGTGAGCGTTCCGTGTTAAACCTCTCCTCGGGAGCATCCCGACTACAACACGCTTGCGGGTTTTTAGCCCACAGTCGTCCACGGCACCCATGACCGTGTGGAGGATTTTATCTGTAGGGCCTACCCTACCTCCTCTCAGGTAGAGGTCGTTTCCACTGACCATCAGAGCAACGACTGAGCTCTCAGAAATCTGGGATTTATCAGCCTCTACTCTGATGTGGTGATTACCACATCCTGGCAGGCAGCTTACCTTCACACTAGTGCGAAAGCAAGCCGCTAGCAGGGGCTGCAGACCCCGTGCTTGAGAATCACCAATAAGGGTGACTCTTGCACATCTGTCTGCAGACGACTTAGACTTTCCTTTGGGAAGCGACTTGCCGCTTTCCTCTTGTATCTCTAAATTTTTCTTCTTCTTCTTCTTTTTTTTCTTCTTCTTCTTCTTCTTCTTCTTCTTCTTCTTCTTCTTCTTCTTCTTCTTCTTCTTCTTCTTCTTCTTGTCTTCATTTGTTATCTATTCTTCTGTTTCGCGTTTCTCTTCTTCTGCTTCTACTTTCTCGTCCTCTGTTTCCACTTTCTTTTCTTCTCTTTCTACTTTCTCTTCTTCAATTTCTACTTTCTCTTCTTCTATTTCTACTTTCTCTTCTTTCTTTTCTTCTTTTTAGCTCGTTGAGGAAGCCCTTCAGCAGAAGAAATCAGCTGTTAGACGTCGGGAGCCTTCTCGCCTGAGCATCTGCATCTCTGTTTTTAAGAGTTGAACTTCCCTTTTAAGGAGGGAGTTCTCCTCTCTCAGTTGAGCGATGCTCTCGCCCAGGCGCTTCTCGAGTTTGCAGAAGTCACAGACACTAATGGCATCTGTGAGCTCCTTGCAACTTCTGCCCCCGAAGTCTTTACTCCATCTGTAGACTTTGCATATTTTGCAGGTTAGTTTTCGAAACGGATGGCCCTTCTTGTTCGCCATCTTACAAAACTCTCGGACCATACGCATTGAAAAAGGGTTTTTTGATTTGATTTTCTCTCGCACTAATCACATCCGCCTATTTCCAGAAGGTTTTCGGTCGTTTAGCGAACAGAAACCCTTTGACCAAGCACACCAACCCTAAGGTCTCCCCTGGGTCGGACGTCCCCAATCGTGCCGCAGCTCCCAACTGAGCAGCACGAGAGCCCCAGTGAACTGGTTCTCTGATTTTTCGACAGGGGTGCTTGAGGTGCAACTGTCTTCCTACTAAGCCTTACTAATCAACTAAAAACGGCCAGGCTTAAGGCACAAAGGCTCTCTCACCAAAGAGTAGTTGAGCCTTTATTCAGCAAGTAGCGGTCACAGGGAGCTGGTCAGGCAATTACACGTTAGGAGAAAGCTTATAAGGGGTACCTAGGATTTCTCTATTAATCGTACCCCAAACGCCTGAGATCCCTTCAATTTCAGTCTCTTGTAACCTATGAGTGCTCCAAGGCGTTATTTAAAGAGGTTCCAAAGCCTCTCTTCTCACGCGGCATAAGGGAGCTGGTGAGGCCCTTATTAATAAAAAAACTTATGTGTAATAGAGATGAATGTTTGTTTTTTTGTTATTGGGTTTTTTTTTATTTTTTGACAGTTGAAGAGAGTTGGTGAAATTTAGTACTAACAGAATCGAAGAGGTTGGTAGGGGGATGCAAGGAAACGCATCAATAAAGTGGTAGAGAAGTTTGACAACCATTAGTCTGGATCCTACTACAGCTACCTTACTGGTATGGGTGACCCTACCGGACTAAAAGTCCCCCAGCTTAGCTAGCTTAACTCAGGCAGATCACGCAAGCTCTCTCACCGACGACAAGGTGGTTGTGTTGAGAGAGTGGTTTTTTTTTTATTCTTTGGATTTATTTTGTCTTTGGTAAATAAATTTGGTTTGGTAACATTGATGCCCTCTTTACGAACATTAGACTACTTGCTTAAAAATAGATAAATTGAGCTTTGAGTGCTCTATGTAGAGCCATTTTGCTGAGTTTTTACGGTTAATTGAGATAATCTAGGTGGGGGGGGGCGAAATAGATTTGTAGGGAAGGAAGAAGCCATTTAGGTGGTCACCGACAGCAAGTTTCCTGCATTGGCCCGAGGATTAGTCTATGGACTTGCATCTGGAACCTAAGAGGCAGACGACTCTTCGACAGTTAAACCACGTATGAAACAGACCTTTGTTTATAACCAGATACAGTTTGTGGCCGGGAGAACAGAGGTAAATAGACTTTTGGACATCCAAGAGCTTTTGTAGTCCATTTTCAATCAAAGAATGGAATGGCAAGGCACCTCTTCACATGGACCACATCATCGTGGATATTTAAACACAAATGGGAATAATGATGACGTAAACAAGCAAGGTTGATCCATCTTCACATTCAGTTATATCTAAAGACTAAAACATGGTAGACAATGAGAGGTGGGTGGGGGCACCAAGTGTCACAACTTCTGAGGAACCACCACCACCGGCTCCTACGGCGACTTGGCTTCGTAGCTCCTTGTTTCTCTCTCTCTCTCTTTCTCTCTCTCTTTCTCCCCCCCCCATCCCTCCTTATCACCTGTAACACCTGATTTATTCCATCCCTTGTCGTCACTTTTTTATCCTACCCTAGCTCATAGCATTTGCATTTAATTCTAGCCAAAGTCCCCTGGTTCCCTGTAATTAACCTTTTCTCCCTCTCTGCTACCTTCTCCACCTTTTGATCCAATTACGTTTATGTTTTCCTCCCTCTTCCCCACCTCCATTTCACTTTTTCCGAACTCTTGGGAATGATTAGTTTTGCTGAATGAAACGTACGAGTATATGCGTCAATCGGGGCTCAAATTACCTTCTTTATTAAATATTACTAGTTAAGACTTACTCCCCTTTGCGCAGGGCAGGGCAGGGCAGGGCATTCAATTAACTTGCTAAACAAGAAGAATTTTCGACACCGGCCAACATGGGCGTGAGCCCTAATCCGAAAAAAGGGAAATAAAAAGAATAAAATGGAAGAGGAGTCACAAAGAATAGTAGAACCTCAGAGGACATTGCTGACCATACCGAGGTGGTACTATTTTGGGAAAGCCTTAACATGCAGCATGAGAAAAAACATCACACAGATGAAGGCTCTCCCCACCCACCTCTCCCACTCGACTTTGCGGGCACAGAAAGCGAAAAAGATACATGATTGCGCCTTGAAAGAGGCCACAATCATGAATTTTAATAGAAAAGCTAAACCTAACTTACTTTCTATACTCTGATCGACACTACGTTCAATACACATTCATGGATTACATCATCCAGTCTAGATTTGACCTGCTCTATAGACGAACTATTCACCACCTCGGCCGGAAAACGATTTCACCTACCGCAGATCTTATACGAGAAGTAGTTCCCGCATATATTATTCTGGAATGGGGGCAAATCCAGCTTGTAACCATGGTTACGAGTCAAAAAAAAATTTCAACGTGAACATCTTTCCTATGCAATTGTAAAAAATGTTGCTCAATTGCTATAAGCTCAAATCAGAGATTTTAATAACCTATTAATGTTTTTTTATTAACTAAATAGGAATTTGGTGCAGCATTTTCACTCACCGGAGATGTGGGAATGAAAATACAAGTGAAGAGAAAGAGCAGGAATGATTTCTCCTACCTGGAATTATTATAACAAACTTTAAAATCTTAATTTATATGTAAAATGTTTATTGAAGTAAACTGTTATTTATTATTGATATTTTTGTTATCTGTGTTGCCACCAATGCCCTAGGATGGAAATTTAAGAGAAAAGGAGATATACAGAAATCCCATACTTCGATCTTAAAACACATCCTTCACTTTCTCCATATCAATATAAAAGCTGTTAGCGAGCCGCTTTAAAACGGTCCCTGGACTCAATCTAAAGTTGCTTAACACATATGCATATACATAAATAGGCAGGGTCTAGCTCAGAGACTCCGCCCACTTTGCGTGGCCGTGAAGGAACATTTAGTTGACTTCTTCGACACTTATCTTATACGAAGGATATTGTATTCTGACTCATCCATCACGGGAAATTTTGTTAGTTGATTAATTTTATGCTAAATGCTAAATGTTGTCATTTTATTTTTAATTCTAGGTGATGAATATCTGGATTAGTATGGGGTCCTTCCTATACAACATATCAGCACCTATTTTGCCCCTGTCTGCAGAAGACTGCCCAAATCTGATCCTGAACATCTCTGTCCCAGGCAACGCAACACAATCTTTTGTAGTCGAGGATTCTGTGGCCACTAATACGTCTACGCAGGAGAGCGCGTGGGAGTAAGTGCCGCTGACTAGTTTGGGATAGACTGGGGAATTACCCGACTAACAGTATATAATGAGGGAGATAATGAAGAAAAAAAGACTTAAGTAGAGAGAACTCAGTTAAACACGACTGAATTCATCAGATACATCTTTATCTTAACGGAAAAGTTAAGGTGAAGATGAGCCAAGCTCCAGACCATGTTGACGCTGAGTTGGCTAAAGTGAACTTGCTTAAAAACCGATAGATTGTGGTGCTCGTGTTATATAATAGTTAGGCCGCTGGCACCAAATTGCAAGATTGAATAGGTCCAGCGAGAAACTCCACAAATGGACGCTCGGTGGATTTATCAAATCCTAACAAATTGCCTTACATGTAAATGACGGAAATAACATGTCTAATGCACGAATGAGGAGATGAAAATATATATGTTAATTTGTATATATTAATTTGTACAGAGAATAAGGAAATAAAAATATATATGTTAATTTGTATAAATAGAGATGAAGCAAGCGGTCATTCGAATCGCGCACGGGAACACATAAAATAAGAATTCGGAAAGCAAATACCAGGTCGAACACCTGAGTTAATACAAGGTCACGCATAAACAAACACTCGCGTCTTTGGAAAAAATTATCAGAAAACGGGAGGCTACAAAGCAGCTGAGCAAATACCTACTTTGACCAAGATAAATTTTGACACAGATCTGTAACATGCGATTTCTATAATAAAACTAAAACTATTGGAAATATGTAGGTATATCTTACATACACGGCTGTTCTGTAGCTCCGCCCTAGGGGTAGAAATTATCTAACCAGACCACTGGGGTCCACTCCCTCGGATAAGTCTAGGTCACGCCCCTTAGGAAACCAACACATATAGTCAGACATTTATTATTTCAGAAGTCAGAAGGACAACAGAGTCAGAAAAAGAGAATCGTTATTCGCAAACACCGTTTACTCCCTTGGTAGCGTTACGGAACCCGTTTAATTCGCCTAAGTCCTTTGGCAATTTGAACCCAATTCTTTGCGTAGAATAGCAAGCCTACATATTGACCGCACGCAAAGTACTCATGACGTGCCGCTTGCCCCTTTAATAGGGCAGTCTAAGAATAAAATGACTTTTTTTTCTACGTCCTTTTCGAAGTCCTTCCTTACCGGGTACCCTTCGGTAAACCCAACCTAAATCGTAACCCTTGTGGAGAATTATTAAGGATTCAGAAACAATTTGAAGGAGGTATAGAGTAAGTCCAGTTGCCAAAGGTCCTCACCACCCATCGTGCGCAATAACAACGAGGACTCTTAAATACACACGCCATTGGGACTACCAACTAAGCTCACGCCAACCGGGTAACTTTTACATCCACGTCTCTATTAGATAAATCATTAGTTACCCCCCCTTTTCATCATCCATAAACCGATCCCCCATTCACGTATAAACAGGCCACCTATAAACTGGTGACACCCTCCCCATAGATGGCGTTGTTTCTCTCGTGGCATTTTAGCAATCGCGTTAAGATGGGCGCTACATGTTAGTGGTAAATAACTTAAGAAAAAATATGTAGAAAGCGTCAATACAGCCCACCTAGTTCCTTCTTGTCGGTTCCCATCCATCGTTCCAAACATAAATCCATATATTTATAATGCAATAATATTTACATGCAGTTATATAACTACCCCAAATAAGTCAAATTTAGCTAGACCATCCCGATATCATCTAAATAGGTATCCGGTCTACTTTTTATTTAAACTAATGAAGTACTAGATACTACAACTGAAGATAGAATGAATAAATGCATTAATTATTATTGCTAGCCGTTTTTTCTCATACGAGGGGCGGTTAATAAGTTTTGCAATTCGGATATAAGGAAACGAGATATGAGGAAAAGTGTTTTATTATTTTTCAATATAACTACCCTTGACTTCAATGCACTTGCGCCACTTGTCCCTGAGGCTTCGAATTCCCGACAACCAGAAATATCCCGACTGCTGTTCAATCCACTCCTGGACGGCGAGCTGGACATCTTCATCGTCCCCAAACCGGCGTCGACGCAGTGCAGCCTTGAGCTAGCGGAATAAAAAGTAGTCGCTAGGGGGCAGATCTGGACTGTAAGGGGTATGGTTGAGCTCCTCGAATTTGCACTCCCTCAGGGCAGCTTGTACAACTCTGGTCTTGTGGACAGGGGCATTGTCGTGGAGGAACAGGACACCGCGTGTCAACTTGCCGCGCCGCTTCTGACGGATACAATTCTTCAGCCCAGCCAGTTCCTCAAGGTAATATTGGCCTGTGATGGTCCTTCCACGAGGCGCATAATCCACCGTCAACACTCCCTCAGAATCCCAGAAGATGGTGGCCATGATCTTCCCGGCTGAGGGTTGGGTCCGGAACTTGATGGGGGCCGGAGAGCCCCTGTGCTTCCAGGCCATGCTTTTGAGCTTGGTCCCAGGATCCCAGTGATGGACCCAAGTTTCGTCACCTGTCACTATGCATGACCCCAATCCCCCGGGTCTTAGTTGTACAGGAGCAGCAGCTCCTTAGAACTTTGATGACGTTGAAGTCGATCATGGGGCATGAGGTTTCTTGGGATCCAACGGGCAGAGACTTTGGTCATGGCCAAATTGTCGTGGATGATGTTGATAACACTTCCATGTGATATCCCAAGTTCTCGCTCGATTTCTTCGACCTTCACCCATCGATTTTCGAAGATCATCCTCTCCACACGGGCCACATTGTCCTCGTTGGTCACGTCTGACGGGTGTCCTGGACGGGGGTCATCTTCAAGAGACTCACGACCATGGCGGAACTCCCTATTCCAGCGAGCAATGGTTGCATAGGAAGGGGCGGTGCCTGTGTACACTGCAACCCTGCCTTCATGGATCTCTTTTGCATTCTTACCTTCCTTGGTCAAAAATTTGATCACTGCGCGGTGCTCAACCTTTTCCATTGTTATAAACATTTGTGACTGACGATCTGCGATCAGCTATTGCTTCTTAAATAGATGAGGCAGGAACGTGCGGCTGCAGGTCCTGACTTGTCATAACTTGCCCTAACACCCCCACAAACAGCCATTCCCCTTCCTCTGTTTTGCCCTACCGATTCACAAAACTTATTGACCCCCCATATATCACTGTGAGGCTGTCAGGCTGTCGGTTAAGTAAACACGCTCACTATTTGTCTTTATTGAGGTCTCCAGCTAGAATTCTTCATGGTTACCTCAAGCCAGCGGGTTCGCAGTTCACATGGATGGAAATCTTCTTGGAGGTTGATGTGAAGGCTGACCCTTGTAGTGTAGCGATAGTGGCAGTCGAGTGAGAGGTGTGTGAATGACAATGATCTGCCTCCCCCGTATGTGCAATAATTAATAGGCCGCGAATAGCGTGAATTTGCCCTTCTTCGTCATCATGAGGTTGACAGCGATTGCTGGCTGCTACGCCAACTATGTACAAATTGTTTCTTTATCTTAATATGAATTTCACTCCGTCTTCCTTATAAATTGTGTCAAGTTGTACAAATATAAATAATAACTCCGCCATTATTTCTTTGGTTTACTTATTTTCATTTTTTTCACCTTTGTTTTCTTCCCCGCTCAGCTTTTACTTGAGGAAAGGAACAAACTCTGTATAATATTTTGTAAATCATTTTAGCACCTTTTACTGGATTTTACTACGCTAATTTATATCCCCTACTTCCAGATTTCCTCTCATGGCCTTATACCAGATATCGTATACGCTCTATGGATTTATTGGGTCGGTGATGTGCACTGTTATCGGCTTAATTGTCTCTTTTTTAACAGGTGGGAAATTTTTATTATTATTTTTAAAAGTGATCCGCCAGGCATATCGTCGCCCTGAAGGTTTTGTAAAATGGTTGTGATAAAGATTAGTAAATTAGGGAAACTGAAAATGTGTGGCAGATGGATATCTCGGACAAAAGGGATGAATTTGAGGGCTATGAGTGGTATGTAAATCTCCTGGACTTGCAAAATTTTCAAAGGCAGGTCTTTTTGCTGTGCATGTATATAAACTTGTTGGGATATCGTAAAGGGGGAGAATATAGAGTACCACCCGCCGAAAACTCATTTCATTAAAAGGGTTATTTTTTTACATGTCCTAAATTTTGAATTTAATAAAATCAAGAATAATTTGGTGATCATAATGAAACTTTCAGAAGTTGTTGATAATACTTGTATGTTTCTGTACTAAAATGGCTAATGATTTATATATTTTTGTAGAGGTTTTGTCAGTTTTAGTGAAGCATTGATTTTTAACAAATTTTCGTTGAACTTTCAGATATTTATCAACTATTAAAACCAATTTTATTTTAACTAATTTTTTTTTGCTTGAAATTAACAAAAAACTAAGACTAATAATCAGTTTGCATAATTAACATAATAACTTAATTTATTTGAAGATTCTTCTTTTCAAATGCTGACCATTCTACTCATAACATTTATTTACTCATGACTAAGTTGCTCTTATTACTTTTTTCCAAAGTTCTTCATCGATGTTATTAATTTCTTTCCTCTTTGAGCGCCAATGGGTCGATCCAGAATCTGCATTTAGATCCCGGTAAAATGAGATATTTTACCATTTTTTGATAGAAGATTCCAGAAGGAATATATATTTTAGATGCCCTAAAAGTGTAATTTTCTGTCAATCATTTAATGTAAATTTGATGGGGGACTTTAGAATTTATGCGGTATTTTCAGAGGAATATAAAAGATGGGTAAATCTTAGTTTTTATTTCTCAAAACAGCAAAACACGTAAAAACCCCGTTTTCTTTTACAGTTTCAGCTAGTACACTTTATTATTATACTATAAAAGTAGTACTTATATTTTAAAAGATCGTAAATAATATATACCGGTATTATAGTTTCTATAATGAGTTCGAATTTCAAACAGTCGTGCAACCTTTTTTTCGTCCGTAGACAAAGAGCATCAAAGCGCGATATTCGCACAGATGATGGTTCAATTCCATCAACTTCTGGTGTTTCGAGTAGGAAAAGACTTTGCACTTTTAGTAAATAATCCCTGTGTTAGAGGATTTGTATGCCCTCCTGGCCCAAACACCCAATAATCCTATATCCATTATTATTCTTGGTCTTTTGCTATATATTCTATCTTTTCTGTTTCTCCTTTGGTTTAAACCCACCCGTTCAACCCATTACCACATCTTTTCGACATCTTTGACCTCATATATATATATATATATATATATATATATATATATATATATATATATATATATATATATATATATATATATATATATATATATATATATATATATATATATATATATATATATATATATATATATATATATATATATATATATATATATATATATATATATATATATATATATATATATATATATATATATATATATATATATATATATATATATATATATATATATATATATATATATATATATATATTTATCAAAACGTTGCTTATAAATATATGACAAATAGTGATGGATCTAAATCAACCCAACGGACCTCTCAAGGTATGGATAAAAATCGACCCATTGGCGCTCAAGGGGTTAAGGATATTATTTTTTAGTTGTCGGATACGTCTAGGGTTATTATAGTAAAGACGATCTTTTAAATATCTCCATGAAAAAAAATCCAAAGGTGTTAGATCAGAGTATCTTGGAGGCAGGCCACTTAAATTCACTGTTTCGAGAAATGATTTTTTTTCTGAAGTTTCGTCTTAACAACTGCATTATTTCATTCGATGTATGTGATGTTGCACCTTCTTGCTGGAAAAAAAAAACAGTTGTCGTCTATTTTGAAGCCTTCGAAATTTCGGTAAAATATATTCTTCAAGCATGTGTCGGTATCTTTCGCCATTCACAGTGACTGAATTTCCATTTTCATTCTCATAAAAATACGACCCAATGATCTTTTGAGGAGTTATCACACACCACACAGTGTTGTTTTGCAGGATGCCGCTGTTTATCTGCTGGGCTGTGATCCGAACATATTCTGTTGTTCTGCTTATTATTGTATCCGCTGAGATGAAAGTGCGCTTTGTCAGACATTATTACGGGCGGTACATCAAATTCCCCAAATTTTCGTCTAAATTCTTCTGCATACAATTTTCTTTTTGCGAAATCGTTGTATTAGAATTTTTCCCAACCTGAATCTTGTATACCTTAAGTTTCAGTTTTTTCTTCATTGCATAACATTTTGCACTTTTTAACAATCCCACTTGTTCTGATCTTTTTTTTCAATAATTTCTGCGGCGACCGTTCGACGTTTTGACGCAACTCTTCAATTTTATGTTGTTCTTCGCCTTTTCTGCCACCATGCCCTTTTCGTCCATCTTGTACACTACCGGTGTCTCGATTTTTTTTTTATTAGTCTGCATAGCGCTCGTCGTGATGGTATGTCTTAAGCTCCTTCACATCTGATCCATCGTTGTGTTGAAACCACTGTAATGTTGCATCTGAAGAATGTTTCGACAATTTTTTTTTCGTCCAATCATTTCCAGGAGTTTCCATGTTGTGAGTTTGAAAGATTTCTTACTAATGATTTTCTCTAGAAAATTTTTCTCCTTTTATAGTCTACGAATGACTATGATGCTAGTAAATTTCTTACTTCACAATTTTCGGAAAATTTTGCTAAGAATCGAGCATTCTAAAAATCACTTTTTTTTAACAAAAAACTTTTTACGCTTTCCGTTTCATGCAAAAAATGACCGATTTACTAAAACAGGCATAACTTCTAAATAATAAATTAATCAATTAGCCATTATAGGACAAATGACATACAACTATTTGCAACAACTTATGAAAGTCTCATTGTGATCACAAAATTATTCTTGATTTTATTAAACTTCAAAAGTAGGACATGCCAAATAAAACTGTATATTCAATATTTTTGTTAGAAACTAACACAATAACTAAGCCAAGTTGTAAAATGGGCGTAGTTAATTAAATTTTCTTTTGAAACAACTCAAATCGATATGTGTCAAATCTTAATGCCATTGTTAACTCTTACATAAATGTTTTAAGCCCTTTTTTGTAGTGTTCTCCAGGGTTTGTTTTTGGTGCCCACACTTTTCCATGTTTCTAAGATTTTCCTATAAAGAGGACTAAGGCTCGTACCTCTGCATCAATGTTCCTGCTTCCCAACTTGAGGAGGCCTATTTAATGGTTTCTCCCGGTGGATGACCTTGGTTGAAGTAGTGCGCTCCCTCTTTTACTTTTTAAACTCATCATTCTCTCTCTCTATTGTCTCTCTACTCCCCTCCTTTTTTAACTTCGACTTGTACTTCTGCAAGACAGCCTCCTAGGTTTTTTCTTAAATAAGTCTCCCAGTCATCATTCATAATAATTAATCTGTTCGCCAGGGTGAAGCATAAGAGGCCATACAAACATTGGCTCTTTATTGCAAATCACACGTAGAAAGATTCCGAGCACTTTCGCCGTTATTAAAGTCCTCACCTGCCTTTCCTTCACTGAACGAGACTTGTTTAATAAAGGAGAAACCGCTCGGATTTTTTTTTTTTTACTGATTTGTGGAAGAAGAAAGGAAAGCAGAGATAAGGCAAAGAAAATAGGTAGTTAAATAGCCCAAATTTTAAGGATGATAAGTAGGGAATTAACAAGCCTTCGTAATGCTTAAATAGTGCGTACATGAAGGCATATTTTAAAATCTAGAAATCCGTAGAAAGATCGCATGCCCTCATAAGTACGAACATAAATCCACTTTAAAGGTTGATGAAAAGTAGAAGAAACTGCAGCAAGTTTATTAAAATTACTATTTTTATTATAGGTAACCAGGATATAGCGCAAGTCTCGCCAAAATACATTACACCTTGTGTTAGAAAGTTCTATTGGTCCAAAGATGTTCTAAAGAGGCTGAAAGAAGAGGAAGAGAATGCGTCTTTGCTTGAGACGGATGTCAACAAAAAGTCGATAGAATTGGCTTCCGTGGAGAATGGCGTCTCTTAAGTTACATAGGCTTTCTACATCAAAGTTAACCTAATACGAGTATCCCTAAAAACAATCGGATTTATTTATTTGTAAAATGTTAAAAAACGATTTAATGTGAAACCAGAATAAGTCGGGGGTTTTTTATTTTAATCATGGAAAATAGCTAGGAAAAAACTTAGGATGCCTTCTGGTGGAAGAAAGTGAAAAGTCTTAGGATTTTGATGTTGACAAATTTAGGATGAGGGGAAGATGTAAGAAATAACCACACATTACCATTCCAACTACATATATACAATAATCCCACTCTTTAAAAAAATCTTGAAACTTCTTCTTATTTACATTAACATCGAGGCCTATTTTTAACGAATGGAGGGAGAACTTTTAAAGCTCTTAACACCGAAAAGACTCAACAAAATGCAAAGAAATGTAGATATTGTAAAATAAGAAAAAGCTATGTAAACTAGCCAATGGCTTGTTTTCTCGATACTGCAGTTGTTTCTGTTTATACATAAGTAATCAAAGCAAATACGAGTGAATGAAATATTGTGTAATTATTTTTATATAGGTTATAGGTGAATATATATAAATGATCATTCCTATTTGTTATTATTGTTTTCTTGTCTTTAAGCAACCCTTCCACAGATACAAATTTAGCAATAGTATGCCGAATCTTATAATCATTGAGGATTTTTTTACCACTATTGTTAGTTAGGATATTAATACAATAAAAGGTGTTTAAAACCATACAATTGAGAACCGAGTGGTGAATCAGCACCTCAAAATATGTGACAAGTAAAAATAAAATATGGTATGCAAGAGACAGCTCCCAGTACTAGGGGTAAATGGTAATACTCTCCGCTGTTCCTGTTCTATCTTGAACACAATGTTCCAGAAGAGGCCAAACTAAAGATTTGTAGAGCGTAGCATTACTTATTTCGATTTGTGATCAAATAACCTTCCTAAAAAGCAATTATTTTGTTCGCTCTCTTGGTAATTTCTGTGCATTGTTGACTTGGATCTAGGTTACTCTATACTGTTACCTCTAAATATGTTTCCTTGTCTATGCTTTTCAATCGTGTTGTATTCATTGAATAAAATACTTTTTCATTTTGATTTCCTATGAGGAACACTTTGCATTTATCCGTGTTGAAGCACATTTGACAACGTGATAACTTGTCTAAATTATATTGCATATCTTCTAATTTCTTATGTGCGGTTACAGCATTGGTGATTTTTGTATCATTCGCGTACTTTGAGATTGTGCATGTTACACCTTCATCAATGTCGTTAATGTAGATTAGAAATAGAACAGGCCCTAAAAATGATCCCTGGAGAACCCTGTTAGTTACATTGAGCAAATTAGACGCCTTGCAATTTATGAGTACTTTGTGCCTCCTTTTGCTTAACCAATTCTCAATCAATCATATGCACATAGTCCTTCTGGAAGCATTGGAGAGGAGAGAGTGCACAAATCTGGGCATAGGGTCCGTAAAAGTTGCAGTAGGAGCACTGGCGCCGCTACACAATCCTGACGAAATTTACGTAAATATGAAATTATATGAAAGCTGTTGGCATGCAAAACGGCCGAGACCCCTAGGATGCCGGAAAAGAAATCAATAGCCATTACTACAGATCTAAACCCTTGGATTGGGATTGATATATTAGTTATCTCGAAGAATGTAAACCATAATGCTCAGTGCAAGCACCAGTGATGTGGTTTGTCGATTGGCGCCAGCCCAGCGATGTGGTTTCTCGATTAGCGTCGAGCCAGTGATATGGTTCCTCGATTGGCGTCAACCGGGGGAAGATATTTGAAAGAGAGCCTGTTCGTTTCGGCACTGTTGAACTAACCTGGGCTTCGCTTCCTCCCACTCAAGTACCCTCCGTTTTCCATGAAACTAAAATGTCGTGGTATGACATTACATTATATCAATACCATATTATATCTATGGGGGAGGGACCAATCACTTAAAGGCGAACCGACAAGGAACGAAACGACACGAGTTTCGACGCGCGGAACAACGAGATAAGAGTGCAACGAGGTCAGGTAACATTTGGGCAATGGCAAAGCTCAAGGTTATTTAAAGAGGCATGTACAAAAATATAATTTTATTTACATAAAAAATAAGAGAATTAATAGGCAAAATTACATCGGTAAACGAGAGGGGGGAATTGTAGTTATGCATCAGACTCAGAAGTTAAAATTTAATGTATTACAGAAGGAGACTATTCAAATAAGGAGGATTAACTCAAATGGGTTACTGAAGGGGTAGAGGGGTTGGCTTACGGAGGATTCCGGGTGAGACGTCAGGGTAAGGCTTCACGGATGTCTTCTGCACGTGAGGCGAGGGCACTCGGAGCTTCTGAGCGGGAAGTTAACGTGATGACGGTTTTCCAAAAGGAGGGAGAGGGGTAACGTCAGGTCCAGGGGAGAGTATTTCGGCCACCCTAAAACGAGGGGCGAACGAGGAGGGCTTCGACAGGAGTTGATAGGTGGAGTCGGAAAAATCGCTCGATAGCGATCGTCAAATGGAATTACCTCACTGGCTGGGGCTAATTCCAACACACAAATAGTTCAGCCGTCACTTTGCTCTGTTGTTAGCACCTGACTTGGAACTAGAGGAATCTTCTTGGGTCCAGGCGAGACTCCTCAACTCTGTGTGTCCCACATGGAAGACGAGCTATATATATATATATATATATATATATATATATATATATATATATATATATATATATATATATACACATATATCCGTGGCTCTCCCCGCGGGGGGGGTGGAACAGCGCTACTCTCAAATGGCCTCGAATGTTCAATCCAAGGCGATTCTAACCCGCGTAAAGGTGGTCCGTGGCGGACGCGGTTCGAGGTTACCGCTTGTAGAAGGGGGGGGAGGCTTACCCATTTAAGCCTAACCAACTTTTAGAATCTTCTCAAGCGTAAGGACTTCACTTCCCTGCTGGAAAACAAATTCCAAGTGGATTTCCCCCACATATAACACTGGAAATAAGAGGCCCAAGATTTGGTTGGACCAGGGCTTGAGTCCACTTAGCTTTCAGTCGGACCAGAATGGCACCTGTGGGGAATAAAACCTCTGGTGTTCTAAATTGGCGCGGGGGATACCGAACTCGTAAACCTAGAATGGCAAAAGAGCGAAAGGTGCATTTCTGGATTGATGGCCACATACTCGTACAAAAACCGAAATTCCTTTTTAACTTGTCGATATGCCCCCCCAAAAAAAATAATAATGAAACATAAGAGAAATCTATAAATTTAGTAATACATATAATAATATAAATCTATCGCTATAAATTATAGTGAATATAATTTGATCTAGGGCCTAATTAATTTACAACTAACAGAAATATTCACGAGGAGGTTAGGAAACTTCCATCCGGCACAGAAAAAGAGAGCAACAAATTTTAAACTAAAGTAAGATGTCAGAGATAGAGAGAGAGAGAGAGAGAGAGAGAGAGAGAGAGAGAGAGAGAGAGAATTAGCCGGACGCAGAGGCCTAAAGTGTATCTCACAGACGAGGGGACATCGAAACGGCGTCTTTGGGTAAAGTTCACTGGTGTTAAGACGGGCTGAGACGAGCCAAACTGAAGCCCGGAAAAGATCAGCGAGAGGGTGTAAAATTCACATCCGCCGCGCCACGCCACTTCAGATAGAGTGGGACCCGTTTCCGTCGGCTAGCGAAATCGCTTCGTGCGACCCCATATATAATTCCCAGCACGGGCATCAGGAAATCAGTATTCTCCAGTATTCGCCAGAATCAGCCAAGGACACGACGCGCAAATTCTCTAGCGACTCCCGCACCTCAAGGGCTCGCAGGCAAGAAACATTTATTCAGAGTTAACGACAGTTGAGCAACGTGAAGACTCGTCCTTCTGCAATAACCAACTCAGCTCCTTCCGGTGAGAATACTCCCTCGATCCAAACTCTCGAACCTCACCATGGAAATTGCAAGATAATTACGTTTTCTCGCTATCAACATCGAAGAGGCGCGACGCTATTCAACCTAAAAGATTCACCAATGATCCCCTCCTCCCGTTTTCTTTCGGTTGTGCATGCTCACAGCGCGTGCCGAAGCATCTATTTAAATTACTTTTGCTTTCCAATTAGTCTGGTGTATTTCCCATAGTGTCTCCTTTGTTGTTCAATTTTATTGTTTGTATAGTAGTAAAGATTATTTTTGTTTTCCCTGTTTGATTTCAATTGCACTTTAAACTTATCATAGAGAAAATATCGGGATTCTTGACGCAGTTTCTCGGAGAACATAGACAGGGACACGACTAGAGGGAAGGAGTGGGCTAGTTGAAGGATTAAGGAATAAGCCAGTCGCTGTTGTAACTTCTGTAGTTATACCTTTCGTCTCAAGAGTTTTCTAGTTTAGGGCCAGCGGCTCTTCGTGCTGCAAGTTACACAGAAGGGGCGGATATTTGTGAATTCGGTGCGATTTCAGCCATAGCACAATGTCGCTCATGTCCAGATGAGGAGGAGGAGAAGCAGCGTGGTTATTGTCTTCGCTGATCGACTACAATTTTGAGGAGCGAACGGAAGTGCCTTGGTTATTCGGCGACGGAGGCACCTCTATGTGACTCCAGTGACCACCCTCCTTGCTCGAAGACGATGGGCCAGGCATTGCAGGTTGACCCTACTGCTGCTTGAGAGTACTCATTGCCGGGGCAGCCAGACACCTCGCTCGACGGACCTCTTCGCCTCTCTCAGATCCCCAAAGGATTTTGCCCATGACCCGGTGTCGCTGGGGGCAGTGAGTTAGTGCTCGAGAATGTAGAGCCAAGAGGCCATGGTGCGTCGCTCGTCTGGGGGAGAGCACTGGGTGGATTATCGAGCAGGGTAGGATCTGACGCAAGTTCTCCAAATGCAGGATCACATTATCCAGGTAGAGCCATATGGAGTCTATGTTCAGCCCCCCTAGTAAGTGGGGGTTTATGTGTTCTTCATGTTAGTACCAGATTACAGAAGAGATAAAAATTGTATTATTCAAAATTAGTACTATCATGATCTGGAACTATATTAGTAATTTTAAAAATTTGTTTCTGTATTCAAGGGGTTTAGTCATGACATGAGGTAGTTCTTGAACAGGGCCCATTCTCCGGGTCATTGGACGTGACTGAGTCATGGTAGTGGTTATATGAGTTATGACAGAAAAACCACAAGGAAAGCTTCTTTTAAGGTGAGATAATTCAGTCTTTTGCAGGATGAAGGGGCGTTTCAGAAGAACAGAAAGATATGGCTAAAGCTTATGAAATATCACTTTCAAGTGATATATCGCAATCCATGGTTGCATCAATATTTTGGAATGGATTCTTTGGGATAGAGGAAATATGTTGATGGGCATTTAAAGGACACCACTCAACAGACAAATCCTCAGGTATTAGCTCGGATAAATCAGGATTGATTGGTGAAACATGGAATTGAAACAGATCCTGACTCAATTCTAGATGTAAATAAAGGTTGAGGGTCAGCCAGAGATATTAATTAACAAAGCTGAGATTCATAGGACACTGACTCGATTTCACTCGCACTTTCATGAATAGAAGTCACAGATAGAGGTAGAGAGTTTTTCAAAGTCTCAGTTTTTAAATTAGTCAACAGAATTTGGAGTTTTTCATACTGATCAACAGACATGGGAGACAGACTTGAGGAAAATCCTCTGAATCTATATTCATCGGATTCTCCTTCCTGGTCTGAGTCATCAGATGCTTTCTGATCTGTATCATCAAACTCTCCAGAACAATCAGAACTGAGGAAATCTTGAAACTCATTCGCAGTGTCAGAAAATTAAGAATCTGGTATGAAAATTCACTTTTCTTAAGAAATTAACAGATTTAAATTAACAGATTCAGAATTAACTTTCTGAATAACATGTTACTTTGTTCGAGTCAGAACGGACAATCACATATGGACCAGAATATTTAGCCTGAAGTTTCTGAACATTTTGATGTATAGAAGAGTGAATTTTTAAAAGAGGTGGAGTGATGGTCATATTATGAGATTGGACCAGAATTATTTTACTGGGAGACTGTTCAGTCCCACTGCGGATCGTATTATTATAAGAAATGACAATTTCAGGTAAAACTAGATCCCAGTCAGATGTTTGTTTGGCTCTTAGAAGTTGAAGCAAGGTTTAATTAACCCTTTCAGCTACACCATTGGAAGATGGATTGTAATGAGTGATATCAAACTGAGAGTTATTGGGAGATTTAATAAATCCACCGAAACTATTTCAAATGGAAAGGAAGTCTTGATTTTTACAGTGGGTGGTTTCTCCTGGATACTATATAGATTGGTAAGTACACTGACAGATAGGACAAGACTCGCAGATATCAGATACCACTTCAATGATATATGGACTCCAAAACCGAGACTTAACTAGACAAATCAATTTTTCACGACCCACATGATAATATTCATAATGATAAGCTACAGCCAGGCGAATAACCAGAGACTTCGGAATAACAGGTAATAGGGCAGGATCAGAGGTATAGACCAGTAAACCTTCATTAAATGAGAGATTTTGGACGGAAGATCGGAAAGGGGTCAAGACAGGAAACCAATCGGAAGCAAGTGTTTTTCGGGTGATGACAGATCTTAACTTCCGAATGACGGAATCATTTTTCTGGAAAGTAATTAAAGAATCAAAATCAAGAGAAGATAATAGAAAAACAGGTGAAAACAACTGAATTGACCAACCTCTACATAAGGCAAAATGGACTCATAAATATGACTGACTTGGTTAGAAGAAGAGGTACGGATAGTTTCAAGATTCTCGTCCTGAAATTGGTCATCAACCAGAGTATGCAGAACAGAGACAGAACAGGGTGATAATTCAGGGGAATATCGATCAGGGTGTGATCGTAAAGGTTTTTTTTTTTTTTTTAAGAGCTCATCTGGCGACTGCCTACTTGGGCATTAGTCGCCGTATTAAAACTGGCCTAGTTCTAGGCTACTTTAAAATGAAATTAAAGAGAGAAAAAAAAAAAAAACACCCCAAAAGGGGGAAAGGAAGCAAGCTGGTGCGTCGGGGAGAGGTCCCCCCGGCGCAGGAGCGTGCAACTAAAGAGAAAAAAAAAACAAAAAACAAAACAAACAAACCTTGCTTAAATAATAGGGAGAAGGCCGGCCTCCCCCAAGAAGTCAACAAGTCCACAAGTCAGTGTGCACGAATCTGTCCCGAGCACAAGGGACAGGCGGTAGCGACCCCGCCCATCCCGGTACTGGGACAGGTAACGTGCGCGAAGATCACCCAGACTAGGACATTCGACAAGAATGTGCCGAACAGTCTGGGGGACGACGCAGTCGTTGCAATAGGGCGCAGGCGAGCGCTCCATCAGATAGCGATGCGTCACACGAGTGTGTCCGATTCGGAGACGACAGAAAGCAACCTGAAGCCGCCGCGGCATTGGGGGATAGGTCCATGGGAACAGTCGCGGCGCAATGGCACGCAACTTTAAGTTCCCTTCGACCGTCTCCCATCTTCTTTGCCAAGCAGTCCGAAGAGCTGCCCGTATTCCTGCCATGTAGTCGGTGTGAGGAAGAGCGAAACGCTGGTCCGGTCGCAGAGTCCTCGCGGACTCTTTGGCGCCCTCGTCGGCGCGCTCATTCCCCGAAATTCCTACATGTCCAGGAACCCAGCAGAAGATAATCTCGACATCTGCCCGGCTCGCCAAAACCGTGGCGTCACGGATATCGCGAACCAGGGGATGCGGAGATTCCAATGCCCCGAGAGCACTCAGGGCGCTTTGTGAGTCGCTATAGATCACAATCCGGTCTCCGAACCGGGCACGTCGCGTAATCTCCCGTACCGAGTGGTGTATTGCCACCAGCTCGGCCGTGAAGACAGACGCAGCGCCTGGTAGAGCCCCGCTGACTTCAAACAGAGGGGATACGGCGTGGAAGCCGACCCCCTCTTGGGACTTGGAGCCATCCGTATACACTGGCACGGTACCAGCGTGACACGATGTGTGCTCCAAAAAGGTCGAACGCAATACTCCCGGTGCAGTACAAGCTTTGGGAGCAGAGGCGTGGTGACAAATAGCCAAATGTGGTACCCTCCAGGGTGGCGTCCTGGGCAGAACCAGGGGCGCCACCGGCCCGAGAGCTATATCTATCTCTCGAAGGAGTTTCCTGGCCCTAAACCCAAAGGACTTAGGGTATGACTGGCGTCTCTCGGCGGCATAGGCACCATCGAGATCAGCTGCGGATGCAGTGAGAGCTGTTGGCGACTGAGGGAGGCGCCGGGCTCGCGCGTACAGGCGAGTGATGCACTGTACGCGGCGCAGAGCGAGTGGCATCTCCCCAGCATCGACCAACAGGCTCTCAATGGGGGAAGTGCGGAAGGCACCGGTCGCAAGGCGAAGGCCGGTGTGGTGGATTGAATCCACCTTCCGCAATAAACGCTCGGCTGCGGATGCATAAAACTCGCATCCGTAGTCGAGCTTCGAGCGAACAAAGGATCGATAAAAAAGTAAGGCGGTAGCCCTATCAGCGCCCCAAGCGCTGAACGTCACGGAACGGAGAATGTCCATGGCGCAGGTACAAGAGACCCTAAGGCTGCGAATATGAGCCTCCCAGGTGAGGCGTCGGTCGAATACAAGACCAAGGAAACGGTGCGACTCAACCACATCCAGGCGTTCCCCATTAAGAAACAAATCTGGGTCAGGGTGAAGCCGTGGATGGCGGCAGAAGTGCACCACCTTAGTCTTGGCCAAAGAAAACCGAAACCTGTGCGCTTCGGCATAGCGAGAGACGCGGTTCAATGCCTGTTGGAGTCGACGCTCCAGAGTTGGCATCTGGGCCGCGCCAAAAGAGATCGAAAGGTCGTCCACGTAGAGCGTAGCGAGAACATCTTCTGGCAGCACCGAGGTGATGCCGTTGATGCTCAGGGCAAAGAGTGTGACACTGAGGACACTTCCCTGCGGGACACCCTCTTCCTGCTCCTTTGGGGCAGAGAGGGCTCCCCCCACCCGTACGCGGAATCGACGATCTCGCAAAAATTCAGATATAAAAATTGGGAGGCGTCCCCTCGCCCCCATCGTGTGGAGAGTCTCCATGATACCGTATCGCCATGCGGTATCATAGGCCTTCTCCAGATCAAAAAACACCGCGGCGTAGTGCTGTCTACGAAGGAAAGCCTCGCAGACGGCATTTTCCAGTCGGAGCAGAGCATCCGACGTGGAGTGAAACTTACGGAAGCCGCACTGTGCAGAAGACAGATGGCCTCCGCTGTCCAGGAAATGGGCTAATCTAACATTTACCAATTTCTCCATCAACTTGCACACGCAAGAGGTTAGAGAGATTGGGCGGAAACCGGTCGGAGTAGAGTGATCTCTCCCCGGCTTGCGAAAGGCGAGCACAGTAGCGATTCGCCAGGAGTCTGGGAGAAGACCTTCCACCCAGATCCTGTTGAACACATCTAACAGAAATGCCATGCCTCGCTCACCCAGGTGTCGAAGCATGGCGTACGGGACATCGTCCGGACCATGGGCGGTGTCCGCGCACGAAGCGAGAGCGGAACGCAACTCACTCACAGTAAACTTGTCGTTGAAGGGTTCTCCGCCTCTGGAGGTAAAGTAAAGGAATTAATAAATTATAGTGAACACCAGCAAGACAATGGAGATAACACTGTCGGGGTGCATCCGAGCGTCCCTAAATCATCGGATCAAGACTCACATGGTAAACACTAATTTTCAAGTCATATAAATGACAAATAGCAGAACATATTGATTCGGGAGGTAAATGGCCCCGATTTATCAGTAACCTCAAATGTCTCAGAGTTGAATTTTTCTGATCATAACCATATTTAGTAGGATTTTTTAATATTTCATTATAAACAGCTTCACGGACAGTCTGATGCTTAGAAATCTCTCCAGTTTGGTAATGTTAGATGCTCATAAATAAATAATTTTCACCTCCAGGGATGGAAATTACCATAAATCCAGCCGGGATGGTCTGCTAAGATATTGCATCAGAATGATCTTCATTCAAACCAACAGGGTTTAGAGACAGAATGTCAGCGATCACATTAGAAGGGCCTGGGCCTGGGGTGTATCGCAACTCTTAATTAAACTCAGACATATCCTCCACAGTACGGGCCAGACGAGGTCACTCTAATTTCATATTATGTAGGTAAGTTAATGGGCGGTGGTCAGTAAACAGAATAAAATGTATACCATATAGAAAGACTCTAAGGGATTTAACAGCCCACCTCACAACTGCTAATTCATGCTCTGTAGTTGAATATTTCTTTTGTGCCCCAGAAAACGTGCATGAAATAAAAACAATCGGTCGCTTAGCTACATCTTAAGCCTGAGACAGGACAGCACCGACACCAATGTTAGAAGCATCT
The DNA here is from genome assembly GCA_963969495.1 of Ceratothoa steindachneri. Taxonomy (NCBI): domain Eukaryota; kingdom Metazoa; phylum Arthropoda; class Malacostraca; order Isopoda; family Cymothoidae; genus Ceratothoa; species Ceratothoa steindachneri. Next base: position 158,355,665 of record OZ018318.1, on the reverse strand, counting down.
ACTATTAATTCTAACGGAGAAGCAGAATCAGAGTAATCTGGATAGGCTAAAATTATTTTTGATACCAACATTTCTTTGTTTTCAAAAGATTGTTGGCATTCTGATGTCCAGGTAAGACCTTTTTGACCAGTAATTACAGAAAGAGGTTTTGAGATTTCGGCACAATTGGGCAGATACCCAAGATAAAAGTTTGCCATGTAGTTGGTACAGGAAATTCTTGAATTCCAGACTGGTTGATACCCAGAGGGAGAATTCCCGAAGCAGAAATAATGTGTCCCAGAAATGCAACTTGGGGTTTACAGAAATCAGTTTTCCCAGGTTTTAATTTAAAAACATAGTTTCAGAACAGAAAGCACCAATTCTAAACTAATCATATCGTCTTGAAAACTGGATCCCATAATCAGAATATGATCCAGATAGACTATTGTACGGGAAGTTGCAATGTCAGACAAAGCAATGGTCATAGCTCTTTGAAAAGTTGTTGTGCCCTTTATCACTCTAAGGAGTAATCTCAGAAATTCATAATGTGCCCTTCGGGTAGAAAATGCATTTTTTTTCTAAGCTATCACCATCCATCAGAACCTGATAATAGCCTCGTATCAGATCAATCGATGAGAAATACTTTACTCCATGTAACCCATACATCAGATCAGTCAGATTCGGAGCCGGGAACTTATCTTTCTTAGTCACGCTGTTAAGTTGACGATAATCAATACATAGTCTGAGTTTTCCATCAGGTTTTCGGCCAAGAACAATAGGAGCAGAGTAAGGAGAGAAACTGGGACGGATAATACCAACACTCTTCAACTCCTCACAGGCCTGTTCAACTTCATCAGCAACCAGTGGAACTAACCGTCGAATGGGTCGAGCAATAGGAGTTGTATCAGTGACCTGAATCTGGTGTCTGATAGTGGTGGTAGTGCCCATATAATAATAGTCACCTTTACTGGTTAGCTCACGATACCGTAATAACAGATCAATTAACTGGGATGTTTAAGAATTGCTCAATTCAGATTCACTCATATGGAATGCTTCAGAGAGAGATTCAAATGCCCATTCATCTGGAGAATAATCAGGTTCAGATGTAGATGGCAGAACTCTAATAGAACCCAACTTTTGAATTGTTGGATTGCCTGAGAGTGGGTAGTGTTGTTGAAAACAGCAACCTGCTGGTTTTGGGCAATCATATTCAGAATTCCCGGAGAGATCTCGAGTTTAGAATATTCCTCCAGATTGAATTCACCAAAACTAGGAGAAACAGGAAAGCCATCCAAATCAATCTGAACATATATGGCCATCCAAGGACGAGGATCAATACAGACGGATTCCTGAGACAGATAATCAAAAATAACCAAATCAAACAGGTACGGGTCCCGAGCGACAGTTATATATGACCCATTCTCAAAAGATAGTAACAATTTCCGGTCAACATCAGGTAACAACTTATTTATTCTGAGAAAATCTGCACCCAACAAAAGAGCATGCCCCATTACATCATCTGGTACAATGATGAATGAAACAGGTTTAGAAGTGTACGTCTCAGAAAACTAAATAAAGAGATACACTTGTTCATGAGTCTCAATCAGATTAGATCCAATTCCTTTAATCCCCTTCATATAAGAAGGTTCTCTGGCGAAGTCAATACAAAATTCCTGTAAAACTCTTTTAGAAACCAAACTTCCACAGACACCAGAATCAAAGAGCATGTCAAAAGTCAAATTGCTTGAACTATTACAAATTTGACCATAGACTGTTAGTCTATTGGGGTCAGAAGAAAAGGAATTGATCTGTAGAATTATCACCAGATGGAATTTCAGAAGGTAGATCTGGACAAACATGAATTTCATCTTCTATTAGTTTAGATGTGCATTCAAGTCTAGATCCATGGGGTGGAGCATGAATTTCTGCTCTCACAATAATCTCATTTAGATCAGGGTTAGGTTCAGAAACAGTGGCCTGTATATTTTCCGGATTTGTTAATTCATTTGACTCCGAGGGACGGCCTTCATCCTCGGAGGATCCTAGTTTAAAGCACGACTAGTCCCAGAATTATTTCTCAATTACCCAGAGTCATTTCCAGAAGCAGAAACAACAAACATATTTGGATTAGCAGTCCCAAAAGAGTTACGAGGTACAGGATAATCCCTTACCCAATGTTCAGATAGTTGGCATCGAAACCAGAGATGGCTGGCTCTGAACAATGCTCAATCTAATTTTCAAGTTTCTTACAATACCTACGTCAGGCTAGTTGGGAGGTAGTTCGATTAGTCAAGTTTGTAGATTGAAGTCTACTAGACTGTGATGAGATTTTGGTATAGCTTCCCGAATGTCCAGTATTGATATTCAGAGGGGGTCGGTTTGGAGTATTTTGATTAGGGTGAGCAGGAGTGGAGTGAGTATTTCTATACTGCCTCTGATTAGAAATTCGCTGAGGTCGTCGAGGGGGTCCAGGTCTAGCAGTGCTCTGGAGGGCAGAAGAATAACTGTCCTGAGGTGGAGCAGAAGTATGGATTTTGGGAGGGTTAGCTGAAGTATTACTTATAGGAAAAGCAACTGAACTGGAAATGAATCCACATCTTAAACCAGGGCCAGAAAATTCACAACAAGGGGTAGCAGGGTGAGGAGTAGACCCATTTTTTGACAGAAGCGCAAAAAAAATGCAACACATAGAGCGCCCATCAGAAGGATAAGATTCTGCAGAAATGTCTATAGCTTCCGGGGAAGAATCGTGAGAATTCGCAAGAGGACCAGAAGTATTTGTCAAACTGGTCAAATTAGAGTAGGCATCGGCTAAAGATGCCAATTGGTTCCAGGGAAACATTTCACCCATTCATAGAGAATCGTTCGATCCTGAACTTTCTCCCAAAAAATTTGGACAGATTTTTAAAAAATATGTCATACAGAATTAGCAACTTCTCAACATCAATACTGGGGTGACATTTTTCGGACAACTTCTCTAGCTGGTAAGCAAATACCCGAACACATTCTCCTGACTTGATTGTGGCCTCAGAAAATTTTGGTAATCAGATCTAAGTAGTCTCTCCTCTAAATCTACACATTTCTGCAATTCATATCAGAATGTGTGATAGTAAGTAGTAGTCTTCCTAATTTATTTATACAGGACCAGAAATGTCCCCTTCAGACACTGTTTCAGTGAGATACCCCATTCTGAATAATTTCCAGGGAACTTACTTGTACATACAATAGGCCTCAAACTGAGCCAGAAACTCAGAAAACGAATACCCATCAGAATAATCATATCTCTTTGGCATTGGAATCCTTGGTTTGGCCTGTTGAGCCATCAAATGGGCCAAAACTTCCAATGTTTGGGAGATAAGTTGTAAAGAATCTCCATGCAGTAGTTCAGGAGAAGAATATTCATGGTCAATATGATGTGTTGCAGAGGATGCTTTTGGTCTCGCACCTCTAGACATGAATTCATTCTCAGCAGGCAAAAGAATAGGGTAAGGGTTGACATTTTTGGCTTCCGTAAACAGAATAGATTCAGGAGCGGTGGAAATGCCACCAGAATTCTCAAGAAACCGATCAGGAAATCTTAAAGTATTAACCGATCATCTGAGAGGAAATTAACCGTCGAAGGGTGTGGATGCACGTTGACCCAACTCACATTAGTGGTACAGGAGGGGACTGAAGTGATGGGGAATTTCAAAATTCCAGTTATTCTTTCCATTCATAATAGATATTAATAATATTAGTACAACTAATACACTACCAACAGGAATATAGAAACTTACAGATTAGTATTTATAATAAATTCATCTTATAGACTAAAATTACTTTAAGGGCTTATAGAATACAGGCTAATACTAGTTTTCAGATTGCTCAATTGAAGAATAATAGGCTACAGTAAGAAGTTATGGACTGGTCTTGGTAGATACAGAATTATATTCTTCACAATCTAGAATATGTTTCCTCTCTTCAAAGTATATATCCGGTTCGAAGGACCAATTTATGTTGCCGCTCAGATTGGGTCAGCGGAACATAAGATGATGGGGTGAGTTGTTCAAGTGGTTTCTTGGCTAGGGCGTAAATCCAGCCCAAATAACAACACAGGGGAGCAGTATTCAGAAGGGAAATAGGAAATGAGATAGTAGAAGAGTGAAAAGGAAAAGGACTTCGACGGTTCGGTGTTCAAGGTATAGCAATGCCATCTGGGCATTCTTATTATAATAAAAACCTCCTGGGAAAATTAAATATATATATATATATATATATATATACATCAATTATTGTGTTAAATTCATATCATGCAATTCTTTTACTTTTGTCAATTAAATCGTTCAATTATTTTACTTAACTTTTGTAAATTAAATCATAATTTATGTACAACTTAATAATTAATTAATTCATTTATCTCACTTGTCAATTCATTTAACGTACTACTGTTTCAAAGAAAATCTCTTAAAATTTCACACACAAACAAACAAACACGCTTATAGTTCGATCTTCTGGAACATTATTCTCTCCCATTCGACTCTCACCATTCTCTTCATAAAGGTCTGTAATCATTCCTTCTACAATTAGTCATTTGCCTCCAAACAAATAATACTTAGTTTAATTCCACACTCCTACAATTCTCTGCAAACGGCCATACGAGAGTAGGTCCTAATTCTATTTGCTTCTCGTATTTGCAGCCCCCAATTCAGTCCATCATAGTCACCATATTATTTCATATTTATTTCACGTAATTCAATTCTCTTCACATCTTGTTACTGTAAATCATATTTTACCATATCTTACATTTTATACCTAATCCAACTTATCTCATTGTACATTCGTTGATTCTATGAATGTATTTATTTGTTTAATTGTTTTTTTTAAAACCCAGTTCATTATTTCAAAATTTATTTCGCTTTCGTCTTAGGCCTAAAAACTAGCAGACGAGAACTTTGATCAAACAAATTTATGGTAATGGTTTTCGAAACGCTATTTAGGCTGATTTATTAACGGAAATTAAATCTCATGAAGAACCATATACTATACAAGGTTATGGAGAACTAGAGAAATCAGGAATTTGAACAGTTGGGTTATTAATAACAAGAGGGTTATATGAATAGATTTATTTAAGAACTAATTACCATAAAAAAATATTTACAATCGGAGCAACACCATAAATTTTTTGGTCAGACAAAAATAGACCCAAGATTCAAATCGGTCCAAGAATTGAACAATTTCTTTGCGTCCAAGACTGACACAATTGGAGATTTTTTCAGTCCAAAATTAGAATCGGTCCAAGATTAGAATCGAACCAAGATTAGAATCGGTCCAAGATTAGAATCGGTCCAAGATTAGAATCGGTCCAAGATTAGAACCTAAAAAAATAGTTTTTATCAAGATATGAACATGACGACTCAGATTTCCCCCACTCCCCCCCAAAAAAATTAATAATGAAACATATTTGAAATCTATAAATTTAGTAATATAAATCTATCGCTATAAATTATAATGAATATAATTTGATCTAGGGCCTAATTAATTTACAACTAACAGAAACATTTACGAGGAGGTGAGGAAACCTCCATACTGCACAGAAACAGAGACCAACAAAATTTAAAGTAGAATTATTGTACATTTAAATACCTTAATATCCTAACAGGTAAATAATGAAATAGATAAGGCCTTAAGTTCAAAACTAGTAAATAATAGAAGTAAACTTACACCTTTTGGGGGCTCCTTTCAGATTTAATGCTAGAGTTTCTTAATTTAGAGCATTTAGTTTATAAAGTTAATTACCAAAAATTTACCATTTCGAATCCTTTAATATAATTATAGGTAATTATTGGATATCTTCTCTGAAACTAAAGGAACTTATTTAATTAAAAGTATCTTAACAATATGCTTATCTAGAAATATAATATATACGTACATAAATATAATAAAAGACTGAGGAATGTCCTATTACAACGGCACAAATGCCTTCACACAGTAGCGATAACATCCAAAAATTAATCGACTCATGTACCAGGGTGAATTTCGAGACCCTTCACTCCTTACGCAACACTCACTCATGCTAATGCTCTCTGTTTTGCCCACTCTTTATTAATGTCGTCGAATAAGGTCAGTTCAAGGCAGAGTATATGGTCGCCAACACATGTGTAATCATTCAATGTCTGAAAAGCACTTAATTTGCCATCTCTGGCTGGATCGTCCACATTAACCAAAAGGTTTACCTCTGAAAAAACATTTGGTTCTCTACCATGGAGAGAAGCTAGCCACTTACGCTGCGTTAACATGTACCCATCAGACCACCTTGCTTTAGCAATCTAGCAGATAATTCAGAAACGCTTGTTTTCGGTGGACTCAAAGAGACCGTACAACCTCTCAATAGAGGAACCCCGACGACCTCGAGGCTACTCTTTCTTTCTTAGTTTTATTTTTAAGTGGAAGGTTGGACACTTTCTTTCGCCCCGAATGTCCCCGAGGCCAGATGAGCCCACTTCGACCGATTCCTTCACCAAAATGACCAAGCACCCACCCTTCTACGGAAGCTCCATTCCCCTCCTTTAAAAGCCACAAACCCCTATTTTTTCTGTTTAAGGACCTCGATCTCTTTGGTGGGCGTTGCCAAAAAGTAGAATCAGAATTGGGGCTTGGTCCCGCCAAGCTTTTATACTTTCCAATATAAAATTACCTACTGGAGGGGGTGTTATCTTAGTCCCATTTTTAGGATCCCTGCTTACCACATGAGTGTGGTTCCATAGGGACACTCTCTTAGAAGGGTCAGGAATCGTATCATTGGCCTACCCAGACGACAATTTACAGATAAGAGCTCTAAAAGCAATGTAGCTCCCCCAAAATTTACACGTCTGGGATCAGTAAATTGTGGCTAACTGCCAAGGCGTCTGCTATCAGAGGTTCTTTTCAGTGGATCTGGCCGGGGCCCCGCGTCTTTTGTGGATTGGGTGTCCCGTCGCCCCATATTTCTCTTTTCTTATAGAGCGACCAAAGAGACAGAAAAGGCTGGAGTAACTTCGGTGCTAGAGAAGGAGCCGCTTCAGGGCAGCTCTAAAGCGAGAAATTGTTAAAGGGAAAATAAAAATGCTAATTTGTAAACGCCTTTACCGTGAGCCATCATTATCTGAGTCATTGAAGTATTTGCGTCCTAGCCGTTCAAGTCCTTCCTGTTGTTGTTTTTTAATCACTCATTTTATAGCATGCGCGACTGACTCAGTAGTTCCTCCTATTATTAAAATACACCTCTTCTTTATAACGTTTAATATACAAATATTATTCCTTCTCTAATGAGATTCTTCAGCCATGTGATGAGAAGAGAAGGGATAGAAAATTTGGTTGTGACTGGAATGGTGTATGGAAGGAGGGGAAGATGAAGGCCAAGAGAAAAATACATGGATGGAATGGTTAGGTTGATGGGAGGCGGAACCTCGCGCAAGCAGTTCATCAGAGCTACGCGGGACAAAGGAAGATGGAAGTCTTTGGTTGCCGACGCCCTGGAGGATATGAAACAGCGGTAAGGTAATGAATGGCGAGGGGAGATGAGAGAAACTGGGAGGCGCGCGCGGTCAATTCGGTTTTTGGTGATAAACTTCCTCGTCTTGGACTTCCGAGTACGACTCCGGCACTCAAGAGCTTTCTCGGACTTAATGAATGGCGTGAGTCATATTTGCACCACACACCAACCAAAGAGAATGTGTCATATTTTAATATTTATATAAAATTGAAAGATAAAGGATTATATACATCATTGAGCATCTTTTTGAATTTGTGTATTTACAGAAATATTTAAAACCTGTGTCGCATGGTGGCTAGGAGTGGTATTGTATGACATTTGTTTGACTGTCCAGAGAGAAGCTGCGTGAATGTTTAGAATGTGCAGTCTTGAACATATTGTGCGAACTCTTCTGATTGTAGAAAATGGAATTTCTTTTTTAATTGATATAATAATGTCTGTGAATCGCTTCTAACCGAAGTTTTCTTCATAATGGAATTGGGTGTCTTTTTATTTTGAAGTAAAGAAATCTTGATAGTTTATAGCAATTCCCCCTGGGGCATTCCTATAAATAATAATAATCTTGGAGAATTATCTTCATATATATATATATATATATATATATATATATATATGTGTGTGTGTGTGTGCGTGTGTGTGTGTGGAAAACTCACAGAGTATCGCGTGAGTAAGCAATAAATGCAACAAAGCCCACAGGGAAAATCAATACTAGGATTTCAAGTACTTTCGAACTTTATTTCGAGTTCTTTAACAGGAAGAGCTTGGTTACACAGGCACCCCTGCGGGGTGTGGCCTACGGCCTTATTTGCTAATCTTAACCGCCTTTTTGAATCCCCTATATGACTCTATTTTAACACCCTGAAGACCCTTTTCTTCTTCTTCTTCATCTTCTTCTTCTTCTTCTTCTTCTTCTTCTTCTTCTTCTTCTTCTTCTTCTTCTTCTTCTTCTCATTAGAAGATGGCGTAGTCCCTGTAGACTTCAAGCGTGCGAACGTTACACCAATATTTAAGAATGGGAATAGATACGAAGCAACGAATTTTCGTCCTATTAGTCTAACTTCAGTAGTTGGAAAGCTTTTAGAATCGGTAATTAGAGATAGAATAGTGTGCCACCTCGAGCTAAATAATCTGATTAAAGATTCCCAACATGGGTTTAGGCGGGCGAGATCGTGCTTGACAAATTTGCTGGAATTCTTCCATAAAATGATTTGCGTTTACGACGAAAGCAAAGCTGTAGATGTAATCTATCTAGACTTTAAAAAGGCGTTTGACACCGTTCCGCACGAGAGATTATTAATGAAAGTTAAAGCAATCGGTGTGAAGGGTAAGATATTAAATTGGATTAGAAATTGGCTGAAGGATCGTTCGCAGCGAGTAGTTATAAATGGTGAATGTTCTGATTGGGTCAACGTCAGTAGTGGAGTGCCACAAGGCTTCGTTCTTGGCCCATTATTGTTTCTAATATATATAAACGATTTGGATAATGGCGTATTTAGTACGATTTCTAAATTTGCTGACGACACGAAGCTGGGCAACCGTGCCTATGTAAGATCGGATGTAGAAAAATTACAAAAGGACCTAAACTTGATTGTCAGATGGGCGGATAAGTGGCAAATGCAGTTTAATTTAAGTAAATGTAAGGTGATGCATTTGGGTTGCCATAATTTGAGGGTAGAGTATACCATGAAAAGCCAGGTCCTCGACGTAGTTAAATTGGAAAAAGACCTGGGAGTTTTAGTCTCGGATGACTTCAAAGTCACGAAACAATGCGCGGATGCATGTAAAAAAGCAAATCGTGTGCTGGGTTATATCGCGCGTAATTTCACGTTCAAATCAAAAGAGATAATTTTACCATTGTATAAATCACTTGTGCGTCCACTGCTCGAATATGCGGTTCAATTTTGGGCTCCATACTTAAACAAAGATATCGCGCAATTAGAAAGAGTGCAGCGTAGGGCTACAGAATTAATTCCCGAGCTGAGAAACAGGCCCTATGAGGATAGACTCAGGGCATTAGATTTGCCATCTCTCGAAGGCAGAAGATTACGTGGCCAGCTAATAGAAGTATTTAAAATATTGAAAGGATTTTCAAACGTTGATTATAGGAATTTGTTCGAATTGGATCATAGGGGAAACACTTGGCAGCACGGATTAAAATTAGTCAACAAGCGATTTAACACTAGTATAGCCCAAAACTATTTTACGTTTAAAATTACTCAAATTTGGAATAGGCTACCCACCCACGTAGTGGATAGTAGGTCGGTAAATATGTTTAAAAACCGTCTCGACGCGCACTTAAATAGTATAAATATAACGTAGTCTGAGCACAGTAAAGAATAACGTCTTTGCAAAAGGAGTTTGGAGCGGAGGAACAACGAGAGTAAAAATGATGACTAAAAATGATGCCAGCGATTTCTCTTGCATGTGTAGTTTAGATATCCATTTTCTTTTCCGCCTATCCTATAACTAGATTTTCACCACTAGCAGTCGAGGGCTGCGGAAGTTGAGAAGAAAAACTTTCTATCACCCCCCCTAGGTTGAAGTAGTTAATATGCATGACATTGTACACATGTAGATAAGTGTGTACAGTAGATTATATATTAAAAAAAAAAAATAATAATAATAAAAAAAAAAATATATATATAGCATGTTAGAGATACACTCGTAGATAAGTGTGTATCGTAGTTTCGGATGTAGTGTAGCGGACTAGCCTCGAGCGGACCTTAGTGTCTTTGCTGGTCCTAGATTCTGTAGTTCTGTAGTTCTTCTTCCGCCCGCCGACTCCTCATTCCGCTCGCCGAGTCCTGAATGAAAAGACATGTTATCTCTGTGCTCCTGCTTAATTCATCTGTGCCCCAAAATTTCGTTTTCTGAGTAACTTAATAATTCTAGATACTTCCTGCGCTCATATAATATTAGTCGCTGTATTAAAAAGATTGGCCGTCTTATTCGCTGTGTAAATTTTATTTATCGTCATCCGTATTCTAGAAATTGACAATGCCTGTGATCAAGTTTGAATGTTCGAGTTGTGGGGCTTCCTTTAATAAGGAAATTTACGTTCCTTCTAACATCGAACAAACTAGAATTTTCCGTTTCTGTATTTTAAACGATGCATTGGGGCGTAAGTTTGCAAACGCTAATAGCGAAATTTAATTTGAACTAAATTCCGTCGCGAGGGACGTTATCTCGACCAACCGAATTAAATTCGAGTCTAAATTCTACCCTTCATGATATGCGTGGGAGGGAAAATAGAAATCGCAACAGCCGGCCTACTCGTATGAATCATCAGGCAATTGTTGACCAGCAACAAAGGATCTTAAACTCGTTTGGACCCCAGGATTCACAATATAGACCCCAAGATTCGCAATTTAAGACCGTTAGAAATGGGACTAGACCATCGAGAGAACAGCATTTCACATTACCATGTTCGAATCCCTTCGCACTGCTAACTTCTATCGAAGGGAAAGAAGAAACTGTACTAATTGAGGATTTTTTAATTAGAAACCAAGAGCCGGAATTCACAGCGCGTAACCCGTCAAAACGAAAACGATTTTGCTTTCCTGGTGGCAGCATAAATAACGTAGTAAGTAAAATTGAAAAATTGGACCAAACACGTGGCGGGCGTACGATCCTTACGCTGGTAGGGGGAAATGATGTCCACAGGTACGACAGCACCCCACAGGGAATAGTAAACCACGCTAAGACTATGATTGATACTGCGAAAGTTAAAGCGGATAACGTAGGAATAATTGGTATTTTACCCCGACTAAAATCCACGTTGCGTCTGCAGTCCCGAGCTATATATACAAACGAGTGCTTTAAGCGCTTGTGTCGCGATACTGGAGTTAGCTTCTTTAACGTTTGGGATACATTTCAAGCCTAACCCTCACTTTATCAAACGGACGGAATCCATTTTAGCGATGTGGGGAACAGTCGGCTGGGTAGGATTTTAGACCAGTCAGTACGTAGCTTGTGAAGTAGGAGAGTTGCGGGGCCACGTGATGCCCATGCGCCCGACCGGTCCTCGCTTAAAGGGACAATAAGTATTGGGGAGCAGGGAAACGAAATCGATTCGCGTGTGATAGAGGAGTCCACTTAAAGCGCAAATTGAAATGTATATATTCAAATGTTCGTAGCTTAAAAAATAAAGTTGCCGAAATAAAAGCCGTAATTCTAGAGGAAGACTACGATCTCGTATTCTTAAGTGAGACTTGGATAGATACACATTCGGGGATCAGTATTTGCGAATTTGATATACCAGGTTATAAAATTCATTATACATATAGACAAACTGGTAGAGGAGGGGGCGTATTAGTGTATATAAAAGATGACTTAAACGCTATAACGATCGACTCGTCTACGGCAGATATGAGAAATGAGGCCTTATTAATCCAATTATGTTGTAATGCAAAAAATAAAATTAATTTATCCGTCATATATCGTCCTCCATCTCAAATAGAAAGAGAAGATGCTGCACTCTTTGATATGCTTTCATCTTGGGGTAGAAAAGGGACCACATTAGTCTGCGGCGATTTTAACCATCCAAACGTTAATTATAGTAACCTAATGTCAGATAAAGCTGGGGAGAGACTACTAAACTTTATTCTGGAGAATTTTCTCGTTCAAAAAGTGGAGGAACCAACTCGTGATAATAATATCCTCGATTTAATCATGGCGACTGACGAGTCATTAGTAGAAAATGTTTGTGTAGGAGATCATTTAGCTTCGAGTGACCATAATGCGATTAGATTCATAGTAAACACGTGTGTAGAAGTAAAAGCGAGTAATCAGCTCATCCCACGTTTTGGTAGCTGTAATTTTGATACTTTTCGCGAAAGGATTAAGGATGTAGACTGGGGAATGCGCTTCGAGAATAGGTCAGTAGGAGAAATGTACACAGCTTTGGCGTACACTCCTTAGTGTAAATTTGACTTAGTAAAGTATGTTCGCTGTAAGAGCGGGAAGTCGATGAGCGCGCTGTGGGTTAGCCCACTAATATTAAGCTTAATTAAGGACCAAAATAGAAAATTTCAAATACATAAGAACAATGAGTCATTTATAAGTCGGCAAAATTACATAGATTCTCGAAGAAAAGTTAAACGGTCGGTTAGAGATGTGAAGCGGAAATATGAAATAAACCTCGCAAAGGATTCAAAGAAGGAACCGAAACGGTTTTACGGCTATGTAAACAGTAGGAAACCCTTAAAAGGTTCAATAGGGCCGATTAAAGACAAAGATGGTCGTTTGACGGAATTTCTGGCAGGAATGTCTAAAATTTTAAATGAACATTTCACAAGCGTCTTTACTGTTGAAGATTCGTCCGAATTAGGATCGTTAGTTGAAGTAGATAATAGTGATATTTGCATATCCGATATAACAGTTAATGAAGAGGAAATTCTTAAATATATAAACTTGATGAAAAAGTCGAAATCACCCGGGCCCGATGGCGTTTACCCCACTCATTTAAAGGAACTTAAGAATAAGCTTGCGAAGCCGTTGCGTGCAATTTTCAATCGCTCATTAGAAGATGGCGTAGTCCCTGTAGACTTCAAGCGTGCAAACGTTAAACCAATATTTAAGAATGGGAATAGATACGAAGCAACGAATTTTCGTCCTATTAGTCTAACTTCGGTAGTTGGAAAGCTTTTAGAATCGGTAATTAGAGATAGAATAGTGAGCCACCTCGAGCTAAATAATCTGATTAAAGATTCCCAACATGGGTTTAGGCGGGCGAGATCGTGCTTGACAAATTTGCTGGAATTCTTCCATAAAATGATTTGCGTTTACGACGAAAGCAAAGCTGTAGATGTAATCTATCTAGACTTTAAAAAGGCGTTTGACACCGTTCCGCACGAGAGATTATTAATGAAAGTTAAAGCAATCGGTGTGAAGGGTAAGATATTTAATTGGATTAGAAGTTGGCGGAAGGATCGTTTGCAGCGAGTAGTTATAAATGGTGAATGTTCTGATTGGGTCAACGTCAGTAGTGGAGTGCCACAAGGCTCGGTTCTTGGCCCATTATTGTTTCTAATATATATAAACGATTTGGATAATGGCGTATTTAGTACGATTTCTAAATTTGCTGACGACGCGAAGCTGGGCAACCGTGCCTATGTAAGATCGGATGTAGAGAAATTACAAAAGGACCTAAACTTGATTGTCAGATGGGCGGATAAGTGGCAAATGCAGTTTAATTTAAGAAAATGTAAGGTGATGCATTTGGGTTGCCATAATTTGAGGGTAGAGTATACCATGAAAGGCCAGGTCCTCGACGTGGTTAAATTGGAAAAAGACCTGGGAGTTTTAGTCTCAGATGACTTCAAAGTCACGAAACAATGCGCGGATGCATGTAAAAAAGCAAATCGTGTGCTGGGTTATATCGCGCGTAATTTCACGTTCAAATCCAAAGATATAATTTTACCGTTATATAAATCACTTGTGCGTCCACTGCTCAAATACGCGGTTCAATTTTGGGCTCCATACTTAAACAAATATATCGCGCAATTAGAAAGAGTGCAGCGTAGGGCTACAAAATTAATTCCCGAGCTGAGAAACAGGCCGTACGAGGAAAGACTCAGGGCATTAGATTTGCCATCTTTCGAAGGCAGAAGATTACGTGGCCATCTAACAGAAGTATTTAAAATATTGAAAGCATTTTCAAACGTTGATTATAGGAATTTGTTCGAATTGGATCATAGGGCAACACTCGCCAACACGGATTAAAATTAGTGAACAAGCGATTTAACACTAGTATAGCCCAAAACTATTTTACGTTTAAAATTACTCAAATTTGGGATAGGCTGCCCATCCATGTAGTAGATAGTAGGTCGGTAAATATGTTTAAAAACCGTCCGACGCGCACTTAAATAGTATAAATCTAACGTAGTCTGAGCACAGTAAATAAAAACGTCTTTGCAAAAGGAGTTTGGAGCGGAGGAACAACGAGAGTAAAAATGATGACTAAAAATGATGCCAGCGATTTCTCTTGCATGTGTAGTTTAGATATCCATTTTCTTTTCCGCCTATCCTATAAATAGTCTTACTATCCTAAAATTATATTTTCACCACTAGCAGTCGAGGGCTGCGGAAGTTGAAAAGAAAAACTTTCTATCCCTCCCCCCACCCCTAGGTTGAAGTAGTTAATATGCATGGCAATGTACACATGTAGATAAGTGTGTACAGTAGATAATATATAAAAAAAATAAAGATATAGCATGTTAGAGATACACACGTAGATAAGTGTGTATCGTAGTTATGGATTTAGTGTATCGGCCCTTAGGGTCTTTGCTGGTCCTGGATTCTGTAGTTCTGTAGTTATTAGAAATAACTTTGATAAAAAAATTAAATATACTTAGGTGAAAACCGAACTAAAAGAAAAAATCTTTTTCAAACACCTTAAAAAAATCTCGTTCTTAAAATATAAGGTTATGGACATAGATGCCAACAAAAAAAAAATAGTTTATTGAGATTAATATAAATATTTAGTCTCAAATTAAAAGTTTCGACAGTGCATTGTGAATATAATTTAAAAAATAATCATCGAGTTTATATAAGCCAGGACTTAAATTAAAATTTGGGAATTTACTAATAAAGGTCGCTTCAATGATATTTTGTGAAATTGTTTCGTTATTATGGCAGATGATTTTAGCAGAATTCCAATCATTATTGTGATTAAGATATGACATATGAACATAAAATGAGCTGCCTTCTTCACCGCGACGGACATTATATTTATGCTGAGAAATTCGTCCCGCTCTGGTTCTCAAAGAAGAAACCACGAGGGCGTCCCAACACAAATGGCGAGAACCAGCGAAATTTTCAATCTCATTCTTCCGCCTATTCTTATAACCTTCCACACCATCAGGGCTTATGCTAGTACTATCAAAGGTAAGGTCACAACGCTGAACACTGTACACAGCCTTGTAGCCACCGTTATTCTTTTTCACATACTGCGACAAGTAGTCTTCCGAAGCATAACGTTTCCTTTTCCTCTCAATCTACTCAATGGTACTGGTATCATAACAAATTTGGTGCACAAGTTGTAAATTGCTTGCAACCGTGCACATATTTAAAACCAGTACCTACTTTTAACGTCGACCTTACAATTTCTCACATCACTCAACTCAACCACTTTCTCCAAATACTCAAATTTCCAATTCTCAATCTTCAAGTTCTCACAATCCTTCAAATTCAGCCTCAACTCTCCGATAGCATCCTTTAAGCTAAAAAGGCAAGAAATAAAAGAGTTAACATCCCCCACCTACACCTCCATTCTCTTATTCAGGCAGCTCCTCACTTTTGCATTTTAACTCACACTCAATCCTCACTTCATATCGCATCAATTCATCGCATTCAATTTAATATCACTCGCATAACTGCTATGGCGCCTCAATCCATTCAGCACTCATACAGTGCTATGGCAACACGCCATCCATTCATTTAGCACTTATACAGTTCTATGACAACATGCCATCGATGCATTCAGCACTCAATTAGTGCTATGCCAAAACGCCATCAATCTATTCAGCACTCATACACAACTATTGCAACATGCCATCACTTCACTCACATACAGCTATGGCAACACGTCATCAATTCTCTCGCACTCACATAGTGCTATAGCAACACGCCATCGAACCGACTATATAGAAAACGTTTACCTAGAACGCCCTTTACCTCCTCTTTCTCCCACTATAACTTTTCATGCTGCAGTAAGCCCCCCCAATAATCTCCAACCCACCCTTTCAGCCATCACTACTACTCAAACTCTACCTTTCCTTTCGCTGCCTCTTCATTTTGTGTTTCAGGAACCCTCGTTAGCAGCGGTGGTCAGTTAAGAGCAAACCTTTGCAAAGAACAGGACTCAAGGCTCCAACATCCCACTTGACGCCATCTCGGGAGGAACCAGCAAGCGGATCACCTTCGCTCCATCAACCTTCACACGTGCCATCGCCTCGTTCAACGCTACTGGCACTGCCACAGCGAATCTGTGTCCCCGTACCCTCAGTCAAACCAATGGCACTGTCATACCTGCGATCGTGTCGTTAGGAGACCTCGGCGTTGCATGGACCAGTAGTACTCTATTATAAAAAAGGGAGGGTAACCTTCTTTGGGGGCGAGTGTAATAGCAATGCCCTCTGGGGCATTCCTATAAATAATAATAATATGCCGAAGAAATTGCATATATATATATATATATATATATATATATATATATATATATATATATATATATATATATATATATATATATATATATTATATATATATATATATATATATATATATATATATATATATATTATATATATATGTATGTATGTATGTATATATGTATGTATGTATGTATGTATGTGTATGTATGTATGTATGTGTATGTGTATGTAGATGAGTAGCAGTCTTTCCTGAATGCAGATTTTGTTAAAGACTATGGTATATTTCGCCTTGATCAATTTCTTTTGGCAACCTTCTATTCTTCTTACTGTCTTTTTTTGTCCATCTTGTAGATGGTAGATCACTTGTCCTATATTCATCTCTCTTTCTAATAAATGCGTTTGGTAAAAAACAAACTTAAATTGCTAAGTTTGGTTTTTACCAAACGCATTTATTACAAAGAGAGGTGAATATAGGACAAATGATCTAGCATCTACAAGATGGACTAAAAAAGAGAGTTAGATGAATAGAGTGTTGCCAAAGGAAATTGATCAAGGCAAAATATACCATGGTCTTTAACAAAATTTGCATATATATATATATATATATATATATATATATATATATATATATATATATATATATATATATATATATTTTAGTGTAGTTGGGTAGCAGACTTTCTTGAATGTAAATTTTGTTGAAGACCATTGTGTATTTTGCCTTAATTAATTTCCTTTGGCAACTTTCTCTTCTTCTAACTATCTTTTTATTCCATCTTGTAGATGGTGGATTACTTGTCCAGTATTCATCTCTTTTTTTAAATGAATGTGTTTGGTAAAAACCAAACTAAATTGCTGAGCTTTCGATCTTATTCGATCATCTTCGGAGCGTTTTGAAATGTTCTTGCGTCCTTTACCGATGTAATGAGTGGAGTGAGGATCTGTGCGTGGTTTTTTAAAATAGTTTTAATGTGTAATTCTAGCTTGTCGCTTGACTGTTGATGGCCGGCTTATCTTCATTTATTAATATGTCTTCTAAGATGTTAAGCTTCGCTTTATTAACCTTTTCTTTTAATAATGGTGTTATCAACGAGCATATCTCTCGTTAGGTTAATATTGTGTACACTCTCCATTTGGTTCTTCGGCCCTCCGCTTTGTAGATGCATAGTTAACCGTCTCGAAAGTGTGGTAGTTGCCATGCCAATATATTTAGAGTTGTTATAAAGCTTACAGTCTTTATTGGGGCAGGTGAACTCGTAAACAATGTTGGTTGACTTGAGATTCGAGGAGTTTGGGCAGATGTTATTTTTCATCAGAAGATTGCTGGCTTTTGTTGTTTAATAATATATGATGAGTTGGATTTTATCGAAAATATACAAGTTCTAGAAATGCAGGAGGGGAGGTGGAATTGCCTGCTCACTTATGCATTCACTGCAGAAGTAAAGCAAATGTGGCAAGCGGCGCGGCTGAAAGTCTCCAGAGGGACCAGTTTTTTTGCATGGAGTGTTTCGTTGTGCATTTGATTGGTTGACCGCCCGCATGAGGGAAAATTAGGCTATAGAAAGATACAAGTAGTTATGCGTATTACGAGTGAACTGTGAAATGACAGTTTGGGTTTTTAAGTTATTAAAGTTTGACAAGAAATTAATGTCTTATTTTAAATGGAAAATAAAATCATTTTTAAAATATAAAAAGAAACATTTATTCAGCAGGGTAGATTCCAATATTATTGACAATTCTCTCCCATCGCTTAAATAAATAAGAACCACCGGACACCTTTCTTGAAGAATTCATTCGTTTTTTAAGAAATACATATATATAATTTGATATTCTCCTCCACTTCTTCCATATCAGAGTAAAATTTTACATTTTGTTGATGAGGTAATGACCTAAATATAATTATCCATTAAACGCATTTTTTTTCTTGGGCCAAACGCGCCATGTGTGGGCGTACATTGTCATGGAGGAAATAAACCCTTTTTTATCTCTCGCAACAATTCTAACTCCCTCTTTTGTATTGATAAAACATAATATGCCTGAATGTGTTTCACTTTCTGCTATCACTAATGCAAGGTTCTGAAAAGCCTAAGCATTGCTAGTTTAAAAAAGGCCTTGGCATTGCTAGTCTAAAAGTGGCATAGGCAATGCTAGTTTAAAAAAGGCCCAGACATTGCTAGTTTAAAAAAGGCCTAGTTATTTCTAGCTTAATTAAAAAAGGCCTAGGCATTACTATTTTAAAATAAAAAGCCTTAGTCATTAGTAGACATTACCACAATTATCTTTAAATAGCTTGGAGCAAATTCAAAACAATTTAAATGACTAATAAACAATTTTTATGAATCTTCTAAAAACTAAATTGATTTCTTAACAACTTAATGTTTACTCAATATATTACAAAGGTAATAATAATAATGTGGGATATTTTTATGGTGATAATCTTTAAGGCTATTCGAAGGTCACATAAAAACTCCAAGTAAATGAGGTTTTATGTTTTATTGTCTTTGAAAAGCTTGTTATTCGCGCTTGAGTATTTTATGGACAAATTAAGTATTTTGTATAAAAAAATATTGCTTCATCGCGAGAGAACAGATGACTGAAAGCTAAGGGTATTTTTTCACTTGTTTTTATTTTTTTCCATGTTTCTAATTTTAGCCCTTTGTGTGTGTTAGCGATCTAATTGATTTTTTTCTTTAGTTCTTAAGTTGTGTACTTACCTATTTTTTCCCCTTTGCAAAATTTCATTGTTGGTATAGTTTGTGGACATTACAAATGCAACACTAGCTGTATCAAAGCACAATAACTTAATCCCACCAAACTTAACTGAATTTTACTTCAGTTCAATCTTTTTATAGGGTCTTAACTAGTCATTAATCAAACCTTTTTATTACTGGCAAGCCTTCGCGTTTACCTTTATAAAAGAGGATCAAACTCTTTTATTTATCATTGAAAAAGCTTGTTCTTTGTTATAGCTATTTGATATATACTTTCTTTTCTTCCCAGATGCGAAAAGATTTCTTGCGTTTCTCTCTCTCAAATTAGGGTCTTTTCTTGTTAACCTACTTCGTTATATTGTCTGAAGGCTGCAGGGGAAGTGCAATACGTAGTAATTTACAAGTTAGAATTCGTTCTCTCAAAAGGGACGAGGAATCAATCTCTCATCACGGTGGCAGGATACGCTATTCGGGCATTGTGCAGACAAGGTCAACGCGTTCGCACAAGATCGCCGGGATGCTCCATCGAGACTTACAAAGTTAAGATTTCCAGTAAAAATGAAAAAAAAATCAGGTTTAAGTTTCACGCCTGGATGATGATGAGTTCGAAATTGAGTTTGTAGGTGACCTTATTACTATAGGAGTACTGAATTAATTATGTGCATGGGAGGCAGAATTGATAAACTAGTCAATTAAGTAGACAATTTTACGAACGGATCTACTTGAGACAGTTTATATTATTCATATAGAGAATCATAATGTTTTTTATACAATGTCCGAGGAAGTCGTAGAGCGGTAGCGCTAACTAATAGTTTATTTAACACAAAGGACTCCCTAGGATGAATTGTAGGGGTCCGAAGATGTATCAGCGAGAGAGAAAAAAATTCCTTCCAAAGCGAGAATATAAATAACCCATTAAATTACCAAGTCAAGACGGACTAAGCCGTGTCGTAACGGTAGAGTGCTTGCCTCGAGATACAAAGACCCAAGATCGATCCCATACAGTCCACAAATTTTTACGAAGAAAATTCTCCAAGAAAACGGATAATCCTTCAAGGACTAACTAATCCAGAAGGACCAAGAAATCGACTCAAGAGAAAACCACGCTCAAAGAAAACGGAATTCAAGGAAATATGACTTTCAAGGGCTAACTCGTCTCAACGCATCAATAATTAAGAAGAACTCATCCCGTCATTAAGAAGAAATCCTCACGGAAGCAAGAATAACTCGTCAACTCATCAAGAAATCACATCGTCGTTAAAAAGGAAGATACATCAAGAAAAAGAAGATCAAGAATTAACCCAGTCAACTTAATGAAGAAGGAATCTCAGCCAACTAGAATATGGAGTCAGATAAATAAATAAATTCAAGACAATGTTTCGAGGGACATCTTCAGTCAAGAAGTAATAAATATATTTGATAAATAAGAAAAGTTATAAGAAAGAGCCTCCCCCTATAACTGGTGACCCTCAAAAGGCCGAACAATCTTCTGATCTTCGTTACAACTGCACCTCATCTCCTACTAGAGTTTAAGAAAAAGTGCTGCTGGGAACCGGAGACCCGGGAAAGGATATTACTGATTAGCGTCGAAAACTTAGTTCGCTCTCCTCAATCCCACTTAATTAGCTTCACTCATCCCGCAGACTCGGAGGCCGGGGAAGGAGAGCTACTAGTAATCCTCGATTAAGAAATCCAAGACTAGTCTCTCCCCAATCCTTAAATTCGCTCCGCGTTCTAGAAAGGGACCTGTGTAGGGGTGCGAAGATGTATAAGAGAAAAACTTCCTTCCAAAAGCGAGAATATAAATAGCCCGTTAAATTACCAAGTCATCACGGACTTCGCCGTAACGTAACGGTAGAGTGCTAGCCTCGGGATTCAAAAGACCCGCGATCGATCCCCAAAGTCCACAATTTTTACGGAAAAAATCCCAGAAGAAAACGGAAAACGCTTTATGGGCAACTCAATAAAACGACTCAAGAGAAAACCGCTGTCAAGGAAAACAGAAAGAAAACAACTTCAAAGGCTTACTCGTCTCAACTCATCTCATCCCATCAAAATCGTCAAGAAGCATCGAGAAGTAATCACGTCATCAGAATTGGAAGGAATCATGACATCGTCGTTAAAAAGGAAGATACATCAAGAAAAAGAAGATCAAGAATTAACCCAGCCAACTTAAAGAAGAAAGAATCTCAGCCTACAAGAATACTATGAGTCAGATAAATGGAGTCAATGTTTGAAGAGGCGTCTTCAGTTCAAGTTTATAATAAGAAATACATATATGACCCCCCCCCCTTATAACTGGTGACCCTCAAAAGTCCGAACAATCTTCTGATCTTCGTTACAACTGCACCTGCTCTCCTACTAAAGATTAAGAAAAGGTGCTGCAGGCAACTTCAGGAGATTTGGGAAAGAGATGCTATTATTACTCATTGATTAAAGAGACTTCGCCACGCTCTCCTCATCCCACTGAATCAACTTCACTCATCCCGCAGACTCGGAGGTCGTAGGAGGGAGAACTACTAGTAATCCTCGATTAAGAAATCCAAGACTAGTCTCTCCCCAATCCTCAAATTCGCTCCGCGTTCTAGAAAGGGACCTGCGTAGGGGTGCGAAGATGTATCAGAGAGAGAGAGAAAAAAAAAATTCCTTCCAAAGCGAGAATATAAATAGCCCATTAAATTACCAAGTCAAGACGGACTAAGCCGTGTCTTAACGGTAGAGTGCTTGCCTCGAGATACAAAGACACAAGATCGATCCTATACAGTCCACAAATTTTTACGAAGAAAATTCTCCAAGAAAACGGAGAATGCTTCAAGGACTAACTAATCCAGAAGAACCAAGAAATCGACTCAAGAGAAAACCGCGCTTAAAGAAAACGGAATTCAAGGAAATACGACTTTCAAGGGCTAACTCGTCTCAACGCATCAAGAATTAAGAAGAACTCATCCCGTCATTAAGAAGAAATCCTCACGTCATCAAGAAGCAAGAATAACTCGTCAACTCATCAAGAAATCACATCGTCGTTAAAAAGGAAGATACATCAAGAAAAAGAAGATCAAGAATTAACCCAGCCAACTTAAAAAAGACTTAACCTAGCCTACAAATACCAAGAGTCAAAAAAATGGAGTCAATGTTTGAAGGGGCATCCTCATCTCTAGAAATAATACATAGATACGAATACAGAAAATCAACAAAATACATGATATTGATAAATAATTAAAGTTATAAGAAAGAGCCCCCCCCCCCCATAGAATAAATAAAAGACAATTCCAGGATTTGTTTAAATCAGCAGTTGAAGACGCTATTTTCTTCTTTAACAATATCATATATAAGTAAATAGAAGGAATGACCATGAGTTTACTCTTAGATCCAACATTTCCATCGCTTTTGGGGGGTTATGCGAAAAACGCTAGATGGAAGAATGCCAAAATTCATATAAACCCGTTCTTATAGATGATGCATTGATGACTGTTTCCTTTTACTCAAGGAGAATTGTCATGTAAAACAATTTGAAAATTATTTCAACAGTCAACATCCAAATTTAAAACTCACACTTGAACGAGAGTGCAATGGAAAATTATCGTTTTTGGATTTATATATTACCCGCACAATAATTAATTTTCATCATCTGTATACCGCAAACCTACGACAACACTGCATAAAACAAACTTCTTTAGTTATACTTTCCTTAAATTTAAGTTTTCTTCTACCATAAATACTTTTTCAAGCTAATAAAATTTGCGCAAACTGTTCTTTATTCCATCTTGAGATGATGTATAGGAAAGAGCTTTGTAAATTTAATCTATTTCCATCACAAATTCTTGACAAAATCACAAAAGGAATTTTAGAGAAATTACAGTTGCCAAAAATGAGAAAACCTTGCCAGAGAAAATGTCCATCCGTTTAAAGAAACCTTAATATTGACCAAATAACGAACAAATTGATGATATTTGTATTCAATAGTATTTAAGCGATGCCCTCAATGGAATTTTCATTTTGTTCCTATTAACAATTTAACTACTAGATCACTTCTCAAACACCAAACATCGCGGCTTCTCCCACTACACAAATAGACCACTAAGCAAACTCCGAATATTAATTAATACGAGATCACACTGTATCTTGTAATTCGTCTATTTCAGACAGAGAGATTTTGGATTCTTTACATATCTAAAAGCTCTCTACAAAACTTAATTACCAACAGTCTTCAATACCCCTAATAATTGCATAACATCTGACTAACCAAATTTCTTAATTATACAACTAACCAACCAACGCCCGAGTTCCAATATATATATATATATATATATATATATATATATATATATATATATATATATATATATATATATATATGAAATGTATATTTCTCATGAGCGCGATGGAATGATGAAATAAATCCAACACACCGCAAGAAAGAGAAAATGGAATATTTTTTCTTCAGAAATAGTTATTTACTACCTCGAAAAAATCCGAGCTGGGGTGGGATTCGAACCGTGCATACTGAGGCAGCGAGCAACCGCTTTGATCTCAATTAAACTGCCCCTTATACCACTCGGCTACGCGAAAGACCAAAAAATAACTTCCGAATAGATAAGCTTTTAAGGCACGCTTTTAAATACGCGGCGAATACACAATGTATATCTCCCAAGAGCGAGAGAATGATGAAATATATCCAACCCACCGCAAGAAAGAGAAAACGGAAGAATTTTTCTTCGGAAATACGAATAGTTATTTCCTACTTCGAAAAAATCCGAGCTGGGGTGGGGTTCGAACCGTGCACACTGAGGCACGGTCTTTTCCATAGCAGAGTGGTCAAAGAGGCGGTTTAATTGAAATCAAAGCGGTTGCCCGATGCCTGAGTGCAGACGGTTCGAATCCAACCCTAGCTCGGATTTTTTCGAAGTAGGAAATAACAATTTCCGAAGCAAAATTATTCCGTTTTCTCTTTGTCGCGGTGTGTTTGATATATATATATATATATATATATATATATATATATATATATATATATATATATATATATATATATATATTAGGGTGGTCCAAAAATATAGGCAAAAAATTGAAATTAGTTGGAAATGTTCTCCACATGGCTAAAATTATGCTATAAGATGTTAAAAGAGTTGATGCAAAATATTGACTAAATTGGGGAATATTTATAGGTCCCTATGTGTCTCCATATTTTAAAATTTCAGTCAAAATATTGGAACTTTTTAATAGTAGGCATTTATTCGTTGTTACTTATATACTATCATATATTTGTCATTGATAACTCATTCCTTATGAATTACATAAGGAACGACATTCACATACTCAGCGTATGATGCAATAATAATTGTTGTTTCAGCTTGTTGATTTCTGAGCCCATTTGTAAAGGAATGACGCAATAACACCCCCTCGTTTCAAATGGTGATGCAATCGCACCATATCCTATATAAGTCAGCGAGGATTGATTAATTGTTCATTTGTAGTTTGAAGTTTAACAGTTGACGTAATACAAGTGAATACAAGTGCTGGTTTATGCGAGTGTATATATATATATATATATATATATATATATATATATATATATATATATATATATATATATATACAGTGGCGGCAACAAAAAAAGTGACATGTGACAATTCGGGGAAAATGAAACAGAAAAATGTAACTTACATATTTTATTATGAATATTTCATGAAAGTTAATACTTGGTCATGTTGCCCTTGCACTTGATGACCATTCTGAGTCGATTGGGCATTGATTCAGCGAGGTTTGCGAAGTAGGTGGGGTCGATCGTAACCCAGATCTTCTTCAGTGATTCTATCAGGTCCTTGATGCTGCCGGATGCTGTCTCTTGAACTTTGGATTTCATCAGATTCCAAGCATTCTCAATAGGATTTAGGTCCGGGGAATTACCAAGCCACTCCAAAACACTAATATTATTATCATTGAAGAACCTTTTTACTAACTGGGACCTGTGAGCAGGGGCACCATCATGCATGAAAAATTCACACCGATGAATTTCCCAAAATGGCAGCATGTGCTGCTTCAAAACTTCGAGATAGTTAGTCCCCCTCATGGTTACATTCTTGGGAAGGAAGTACAGACCTCCTCTGCCCTTGTTTCCACTAAAGGCACCCCACACCATCACACTATCAGGGTGCTTCACAGTTTTCACGGTATATTTTGGGTCATACCGAGACACATTGCTGGGACGACGCACGATCTTTGACTCTCCTCTGACCAGCCTAAAGGTGCTCTCATCACTGAACATCACCTTCTTCCAATGGGCAGCTGTCCAATGTTTATAGGTCTTGCAAAAATTGAGCCTTTTCATCTTCATAGCCTTGGTAAGAAGTGGCTTCTTGGCAGCGCGGCGAGCCGGTAGGCCTAAGTCCTTCTGTAAGCGATGACGGATGGTCCTGAGGGCGACGTTCTGGAGAAGGTCTGGGTGTTTTTTCTTGATTGAAGCGGAGGTTACAGAAGGGTCTGACATCACTTCACGCCTTAGGATATTATCAGTCCTTGGAGATGTCTTCCTAGCTGCACCAGTGCCCTCCTTCCTCTTTGGTATGGTACCTGGTGGCAATAACTCAGCTGCCCGTTTTAGGCGATAAATCGTATTTCTTGAGGTTCCTAAATCTGCTGCTACATCAATAAAAGACTTTCCCTGCTCTAATAGGGTCAAGGCACGGCTTTTCTCTGTCATAGAAAGCTTTTTCCGCCCCATTGTATCCACTTGCACAGAAGTTATAGCACATCAAATGTAGGCACGAATGCAGGAAATCAGCACGCTGGAGCGTTGTACACCAAAACCTCACTGTACGAGCTCAAACGAGACAGTGAGTTCCAATAAAGCGCAGTTCTGTTGTCTTAGCTCAGGAGAGTCATCCACTCGTGGCATAAGCCCCGCCCCTTTTCATTGGCTTGTTGGCAAGTAAAATTGTGAAAGCGATTTTATGTATCGATTTCTATTGCCAATATTCAATGTCACTTTTTTTGTTGCCGCCACTGTATATATATATATATATATATATATATAATTATTTAGGTAAGTAATATACTTTGTTTATTCAGTGCATAGATAATTTGCAGTTTTTTATCAATATCAGACTTAATTAAAGAATATTAGAATTATATGTTAACACACTTTATGTTCATATTTTAATTCATAATATATCTATATATATATATATATATATATATATATATATATATATATATATATATATATATATATATATATATATATATATATATCTTAATTAAGCATGACTGCCGTAATTTTTTACAAATATTCTTTCAGGAATATTGAATATTTAGATATTTTAGAGTATAAAAAAATATTTTCTAACTATAACTCAATGGAGAGGAACCGTGAGCTCGCTCAGTAACAATATTTTTTTATTTCTGTTGTTTCAGATTATGGCTGGAAGTACTCGTTCATCTGCGGCAATCTGGCTTTTAGGACATCCTACTAGTGAGCTTTCATATGCAAGACTACCAACATGTGGCAATGTGCTTCGTGTTGTTCAGTACCACCATCAAGTGGAGTCAATGACTTTGACACAAAGTTACAACCTCGCTTGCAAAAAAGTCATAAAAGTATGGGAAAGAGCCCGAATTCCCACACAGCGAATAGACTCTTACTTTAGGAAACTCTCAAGGTTGTATGAAGAATACCTTTCTTTGAAGAAGAACCGCAAAACCGAACTGTATCATGTAGAATGAATGGCCGTAGTTTCAAATCTACTCTTTCAAAACTTTTTCACATAGCCTCAAAATATGCTTTAAATGTGGTAAAAAATGAAGAAGCCGCCAATTTCTGTTGATGCAGAGAGAGAACATTTTCTCCTGCAGTATGTCGTGCCGTGATAAGATTACTTCAGCCAAGGAATCCCGCAAAAGATAT
Organism: Ceratothoa steindachneri; assembly: GCA_963969495.1. Lineage (NCBI taxonomy): Eukaryota > Metazoa > Arthropoda > Malacostraca > Isopoda > Cymothoidae > Ceratothoa > Ceratothoa steindachneri. The sequence continues at coordinate 158,328,407 of OZ018318.1, read as the reverse complement.
CGACATGAGAAGGTTTTACAATACAAAGAAAAAGTATATACTTCTAAAAATCAAGCAGAGGCTGCTGCTCATGCAGATTTCGAGTCATCATCATCTTAAGGAGAAAGTTTAATTGTGGCAGACAAAGAGTTTTGTCCACCTTCTTCAACTAGAAAAAAAGAATGCACAATGTAGTCCTTCAAATTCAAAAAGTATCTTTACAACTTCAGGTGTGGCTGTTGTTCTTGAGTGTGCAAATATTACGGAGAGAAAAGCAACAATGGTTGCTGGATCAATAGCACAAGTCTTGGGACAGGATATTGCAACTATGACATTTTCCAGGAGTTCTATACGACGTTCCAGAAAGCAAGTAAGAGAGACAACATACAATGAGGACAAAGCTTCGTTGTCTGTTGAAGGACCGATCCTTCTTTACTGGGATGGAAAACTACTACCTGCTATTGATGAGGCAAAGGAAAAAATAGAGCGAATTGCAGTAATAGTTTCTGTAAATGGAATGGAAAAACTTCTTGGTGTGCCAAAAATAACACGAGCAACAGGAGAAGAACAGGCTATGGCATGCATTTCATCAATTAATGATTGGAATCTTCGTGTCGAAGTTCAAGGCCTTGTATTTGACACAACTGCATCAAATACAGGCATACAAAAAGGAGCCTGTAGCATAATTGAGAAAGTATTAGGAAGTGAGCTTGTTTGGATTGCGTGGCGTCATCATATTTTCGAAATTATGTTGTCATGTGCTTGCAATATTTTACTTGGGCCTACAAGTGGTTCAAAGAGGAGTCTCTTTGAACGTTTTAAAGAACAATGGTCGTCACTTAAAAATGATTCTTTTTTAGAGGCGGATAGTAGTTTATTCGTCAATCCAGTAATGCATAATGTTCGAGGAAAAATGGTCCCCTATTTTCAGGAAGCTTTGAAATCTCGTCAGGTGCGTGACGATTATGAAGAATTGCTGCGACTCAGTCTCATCTTTCTTGGGGGCATTGATAAGACAGAAGTTACATTAAGAGCCCCAGGAGCGACTCATCATGCACGCTGTATGGCTAAGGCTATATATGTCCTGAAAATATACTTGTTTAAACATCAACTGAAACTAACGGAACGTGAAAAGGGCAATATTACAGAGTGCTCTCTTTTTATTGCTTTGGTCTACTCGCGTTTTTGGAATGAAGCCCATTTTGGAATTAATGCTCCTTTAAATGACATTCTGCTTCTTCAAACTTTGCAAAAGTAACCAAATCAGACAATATCTAAATAAGCAACCACATCCCTTCACAGACATCTTTGGTATCTTGGAGAATATCTTGTTGGTCTTGCATTTTTTGATCATAGAATTAATGCTGAGACCAAACAGAAGATGGTCTCCAATCTCCAACGTAATGAAATCACCAAAGTTGTTCGCCGATTGAATCTTACAAAAAACATCGAGGATTAGGACTTGCATGAACTGGTAACTCAAAAAACTAAGCTAATCTTCAGTCTCCTAATGAAAGATGGATACAAGTTGGCAGAGGATACATTCCTGAAGACTAACCCAAGTTCTTGGTAAGAGAATACGTGCTTTCAAGAATTTCAACGTCGAGCGATTAACTTAATGGTTGTTAACGATCCAGCAGAAAGAGATATTGCACTTATCAAATCGTATAATGCATCTCTAACAAAAGAGGAAGAACAGAAGCAGTTGCTTCTCAGACTTGTGGCAAAACATCACAAAAATTTTCCCTCATGCTCAAAAGGATCAATGTTTAATCAGCAATTTTAGTTATAATTTATGTCAAAAAGAAATCATTTGCCATTTAACTATTTTCTTTTCACTTTAATATAAATATTTTTTAAAAAATTGTCTTTTAACACCAAGATTTGTTTCAAATGAACTAGTATTTGCAAAGATTGTTCATTTCTATCCCAAAAATTAATTTACCAGCAGACTAATAAGTTAAGATCCATATAGCGACCAGTAAATACTGTTCGATTTTGATGAAATTGAGTAGGTGACCTACTGTTCAATGTGGTAATACAATCAGGCATGTGGAGATATAGATAAATATATATATATATATATATATATATATATATATATATATATATATATATATATATATATATATATATATATATATATAGCTGTTTTTAAAGTTCTTATCAGTCTCTATGCTGAACACTTTTTAACAAAGTGGAAAATATATAATAGATGGTACGGTTAGTGTAAAGCAAAAAGGGACATATTTGCTTCTTATAGCACCATGGCGGTACAGCCTAGTTGCCACCAGAGAATATCAAGTTTCAGTCCTCTGTTTCTAGCGAATCTTCAAGGATCCATTCGAAACCGAAATCTAATACTTTGATTTCTCTTTGTTTTTCACAGAAAATGGGGTATTTATTATTACTCGCTGGCTCTAGTATAATTCACTACCGAGCAAAAAAAAAAGAACGATTTTCCTTTATTAAAATATTTTCAAAAATATGATTAGTAGGTAAATGAAATTTCCATGGTACATAAAGGTATGCATTTAATATATTTTATGAAGAATTCATGTGATTCATTCCTATATTAGAGAAATTATACTAAATAAACTAACAAAATAGATATTGACAGGTTTCGACCGAGACATCCGTCATATTCAGTCGCTGGCAAATTAATGATTACAGAAAGATGCTTAACCTAAGAACACACAAATTTACAAGTTAGAATTTAATTAGGGTGATGTTGCGGGAAGATATTTTTGAGCCAAGTTCGGGTGACTCTTCTGCTTATCATGGGACTAATGTTGTGCCGACCATCGGATGAATTGAAGTTAGGAATTTCCTTTATCAGAGCTGATTCCATCAGGCGTCTCTGTATATAATTGAGAGAATTATAAATTATTTTAATTCCTTTAAAGTCATTGCATAGTCTTTACTAGACATACATATGCAAGAATAGGCTCGAAGATAGGCTTCCACAACGCATGTCGCAATATTTCCCAACCTTTTTTCGGACTAGCACCACCTTTGGACACAAACTTTTTGTCATCGCCTTCACCTGTCAAATTAAATTTCGATTACTATACCGAATTTATCTTTCATACCAAAATAACAGGTATTAGTTCCAAAATAATTTGAATATAGACTTTATTTCTATTATAAAGAATAATGATGACAATTCTAAAAAAAAAACTTTTATTTGCAATGTTTAGGCTGTTTCTTTGTTTAGTAAGAAGCTAAATAACTGCATTTAAACCATGTTCAGCCATATAGAAAGTTGGTAAAGAAATTAAAAAAGGATTAGGCACTTCCCACAGCAGTGGATTTCTTTCAGAAATTTCCTTTTATATCCAAAATTCCTGGTATAATTGTTTGAAGTTGAGTTTTAATTGGAATTCGTTTTTCTTAAGCAATTAATTCCTCTTGCATTGCAGAGTTGGTGTCATTTGTACTAGCATCAGTAAATGGGTTTATCATTCAGTCAGGTATTTCCATATTAATGAGAACCAGATATCTACAGCTCATGTCTCCTTGCAAAGAGCTTAAATGGTCGCAATAAATCAAGACGTCATCATCTAAATGGATTTATCAGCCTCATAATCATTTTCTAGTTGATCAAAATTTGGAAATTGAGAGAGCTCCCGACGACCAATATTATGTCTGAATCTTTGATAATATTTACATCACAGCCTTGCAATTGCAAATTCAGGTGATCAAGCATATTGAATAAATAGGTTAAGTAGAAAATATCACACTTGCAAGCTAAGAGTTCGTCACTCAAATAACCACTTCTATTCTCCATGAAAAATTGCATGATAGTGTTGATAGGATAATAAAACCGCGGACCTTTTGTGTTTGTTGAACGGCGTTCAAATTTTTATCATTTTACCAATGATGCAGTTTTACAGGGTGATTTTAAAAATAAAATTTATTTTGGGGAGAACTGGGCTGTTAAAAAGCTATGGCTGGGTTGGGTTGTATTTGGTTAGGTTTAGTTATTGTAAATTAACAAGTTATTATAGGTTATATGAAATAAACGTATGTAATTTAACCATACGAGTATCTATTAAATATTCAAAATATATATAAATTAAATTAACGATTTAACTCCTAAATACACTGCAAAATCTTCCTGAATGGGTTCGTATTTTCGTATCTGCTACGGCATAAAAAGTCACACAAATACGAATCCAACATCGACCGGCAACTCCCACAACGACGTTTGTTTGAGCGTTTCAATGAATTTCATGTGCTCTGGATTTGCTGAGTGTGTGTTCCTTCCTTCGAAATGAACTCGACACTGTGATTGCCGGTTTTGTGTTTGAAATTGTACCCCGGAATATCTGTTATATGACTGTACGATTTCCACATGTCGATTATGATTGTGGTTCCGGGTTGAATGGAAGCCTTAATTCATTCCTCTAATGTCTGACGATTTCGTGATTGAACGGCGTAGAGAAAAACCTCAAGAGTTTGCCGGCACACTATTGTGGAAGACCTTTTCCCATGTTATACTTTTCCCGTGAACAGTTTTACTGAGCACGCCATTATGAGAAGGCTAACTAAAAATATCGTCTGCTCATACCTCACACAAGTTCTTCTTTATAAAATCGAACCGTAGTCATTTCCCATGCATATATAAATATAGATACAGTGCCAGCCTCAAACCACGTTCCTTTCTAGCACAAATCCGCTCGCTCGTTGCAACCGCTTTTACAGCAGCGCTACTCCGCAGACTGACCACGAATACTTGCATCGCATGCTTACACTCGCATAACTTCTATTTTGGCACTATGTTATGCTCCTGAAAAAATAGGTGGTTGATTCTTCTTCGGTTTTCAAGTGAGACCACAAACTTTTCAGATTCCACATCTGCAAAAAGAAGTTATATATGTGAACATACGTCAACCTAAACTAACCCAGCCATATCTTTTTAACTGTCCATTTCTCCAAAAAATAAATTTCATTTTTTAAATCAGTGTGTAAAATTGCATCATTGAGAAAAAATTCTAAAATAAATTCGAATACCGTCCAACAAACCGCCACAGTCAAAAATCGCTTCAAACAGTTTCTTTTGGATAAACATCTCACCTCAGTATGTAGAAGGAGACGATCAAATTCTTAAATCATTGTTGTTGCAGAGTTGTCGAAAGATCGGGAATTAAGGGAAAATCATTTTATTTTATTTACTGCTGTGATAGTAACTATAATAAACATGGATTCACGTTTAGTCTTTGTTTCAAGTTCCTACGAAAAGAGTAATTCATTAACAATTTTATCTTTAATAATACGAACCTAACCTAAAAGGAACGCTTCTTTGCCATGGAAGAATTGATTCGTCCAATTTTAAATAAAATTGATGAGCTTTAAGTATGTTAAATAAGGTCTTTTCAATTTCCTCGGGTATTTCATCATTTCTTCTTGCATAGAATTATTGTTAATTGGAATCGCTCTGATAATTCCACTTGAGGAAAGATGATGTACTACTTACTGTACGAAGGACCTCCTCTATAGCTGGCAAAATAAGTTTTTCTCCAATTGTATGAAGTTTCTCTGATTTGGCAATCATCTTGGAAATATTTTATGAACAAACAAGTCCATCGTTACATTTCTGTGATTGGTTTTTCATAAGGGATTAAATAGATTTTATGTTGTGAACTTTATCTCGTAGAGTTTTAAAATATGACAAATTTTCTTTCACTTTATCAGGATGGATCTTCTTAAAATGATCGGGAAGTCTGGATGGTTTCATGGCCTCGTTCTAAAATACTTTCTCGCAAAGAAAGCAAAGAGAAGATAAACGGAATCATTTTTACTTGTGAAAAATAAATTTTCCAAAGCAAAAAATATCCCGTCTAACTTGCTTTTCCTTGCGGTTTGATTTATTTATTATTATATATCAGTGGCGATTTCTCCATGAATGCCTAGTTTTCACAGAATCACGTATATTGTAACTTGTAATTTTCCCATAGCCTGGCTTGAAGTCAGCAATTAGCTCAGCTTTTAAAGTTTCTATCTGGATACAGAAAAATGGTTTAGATTGCTATAGAGAATAAGACTGTTTGTTGCGTAAACCAGCAATCCATCCGAGATCACATAGCTTTCAAAGATTATGTATGTGTACAGAAAAATGTTTTTTTCTTTTCTTAAGACAATAGGTTGTTTGTTGCGTACATTCTTTCGCTTTCTATAACGTCTAACTTCTTCAAGTTTTTGTAGCTAAATACATCAAGTAGAATGTTGCAAAACATGCTAAAAAATTGAAAATATAGATTTCCTTTCAGCTACAACAATTTTATACATGTGTATAATTTAGTTGTTATCATTTAAATTATTGATGTTATACAGATAGCATACATTTTGAAAAGCATGCAGCCGCAGGTGATATCTGACAAACACACAGACGGTAGGCTGAGGCATCTTAAATTTTGGGGGAAGTGAGGGTACTGAGGGCCAGTTATACCTGTACAACCCTACAATATTTTTTTTCTCAATATTTGGAAGTTTATCAAAATTTTTTAGTAGTTCAACTAAGCGAACAGCAATACTTGACAAGGTTGTTGGAAAGCGTTTCCCCAAATTTGCTATTACAAATGGAACTATTCTTCTAGACTAATTGCAACAATTAAGGAAAATAAAGATGTTTTAATGGATCTTTTTAAATATATTCTTGAAAATCCAAGAGAGTTTGACAAAAAAAACATAAAACTGCGCGCGTGGCTTGCTGGCAGGCATCGATACATTTGATTTCATTTTTTTATTCGAAGTATTTTCTGCGATTTTTCTTTTCCCTTAATATCTATTTGATGTGTTGCAAACAAAATCCATGGATATTGTGTATATAAAAATGACCGTTGAAAATACGGTAATGAAAATTACAAAAATGAGAAACGAAAATTTTTCAGAGGCGTGGTGAACCATCAAGCAAAAGAAAACAGAATCTTTCCCCAAAAGACAAGTACGGTCAATTATATGATGACATATTCGATAAAATACTCATTCAAATGAAAGAGCGTTTCAGTTCGATAGAAAATTTAGAATTCATTGAGCTTTTAGATGGCAAAAAGTTTGAGTTTTATGAGGTTACCTTCCCAGTGAAAGCTTTTGAATCTTTGAAATATGCTACAGTTCCTTTTTTAAGTTTACTCGACTCCGTTCCGAATTGTGTGTCTTATATTCGCACAAATCTCTTGCAAAAAAGAATGTTGCCGATCTCCTTAAATTTCTACTTGAAAATGAAATGGACAAATGTCTACATGAAATATACAAGTTAACAAATTTGATTCTAACTATGCCATAACAATAGCAACTGTTGGGTGATCATTTTTTGCTCTTAAGAGAATTAAAATTACTTTCGAAGTTTTCAAAGTTAAGATAGGCTTTCTAATCATCATCATCACCATCACGAACTCTATAATTTAGGAAGACGATTTTTTTTGGTATTTGAATAATAATTTCATCTTAGTTTGGATATGACTTATGTTTTTTTTATCAAAGTTATTTCTAATAATTCTTTTATAATATCAAAAAACAAAATGGTGAAGTTCAGAAATAAATATAAGTATCGAAATTTCGTGAATTTTTTAAAACCCAAAGAATTACAAATGGTGAAGTTCAGAAAATTTATTTTTATATATCTTCTTCTATAACTATATTTTAGCAACGTGATATTTTGAAAAGGAGGAAATTTAGTTTAGAGTTTCTTTGGAAAATTATTATAATTGGCGAAGTTCAGAACATTTATAAAAATTTAACCATGGCTGCTTTTTTTTAGATTTGAAATTTTAATCTTAGTAGCGAAGCCTTTGCCTGAACTTGCTATTATTTCAAAGGAAGAAAAAATTCTCCAAAACTTATGGAGAATCGAAAAAACTTTTATAATACAGTAATTAAAGAATTCTGCAAGAAAACACGACGAGCAGAATTACTATATAAGTAGCGTTCCACCATTACCCTAGGTAAGTTTGAATTTTGTAACGCTTTTCCAAAAATTTGAAAAGAAATTCTGAACTATAATAAATTTGGTATGTTTTAACCTTTATTTGATTACCAAACATGGCATGGGAATTTTTTTTTCAAAAACGGGTCAAAATATTTATGAAATGTTTACTAAGTTCTCTATGTAAAAATTACGCAAAGTTTTTGTAGGAACGTTATATTTCCTATTTTCTTTGTATTTCATAAAATTGCATGCTTAAGCAAAAATGTCACATGTCGCCACTGATATATATATATATATATATATAAATATATATATATATATATATATATATATATATATATATATATATATATATATATATATATATGGTTTTATCTATTGGCATTTGCAGTGAAAGCCTTTTAAATGAAGAATTTGAGTACATTAAGAGAGCCTTCATGGAACTAAAATATACAGAGGATCTTTTATTAAAATTAGGGCAAAAAACAATACAAATAGCGGAGAGAAGTAGGAAGGTGAGGTTCACTGAGGCAGACGAAGATAATGAGCCCATCGAGAAGGGATTAAAAGGGAATAGGTACTTGTCTGCTCCGTACTTTATGGCGGCAGAAAGATTTAACAGATTTCTTAGGAAGGCGGGGATTTTGATAGCTAATTCTGCTGGAACCAAAAGTGGGGAGTTAGTAAGAAATAGCACTTCGACAGCTATCAAATACCCTGTGATGGATGCGACCGAAGTTACTATGGGGAATTAGGAAGAGATATCAAAACCAGGATTAGTGAGCATACAAGGGACATTAAAGCTCACAGAACGTCCAACACAATGGTGGTACATGTCGATGAATACGATCATTTACTTAATTGGGATGGGATTAAAATAATTCATAAGGATTTAGCAAAAAGAGAGAGATGAATGATTGAAGCGGCGCATATCATCTCCGATAGGTCAGTCAATCACTGTGACGGGTTCTTCAGGCTGGCCAATGGTGCAGCTAGGGTCATATGAAACGAAGCAGAAAGGGGGGCGTCCGACAAGTTCAACCAAGCAACTCAAAGAAGCCGACCGAGGACGAGCAGCCGTGACCCGGGATGACGGCTGCAGCATATATAGGGAGCGATCTCCTTTCATCTGTAGTTGTGTTCTGAAGAAGCTGAAAGGCGAAACGTCAATAAAGAAGTCTAGAGTGTTTCCGGACTTTTAATTCATCCACCCATTCTCACCTATACGTCGGGAAGTCCAACAACATATATTATATATATATATATATATATATATATATATATATATATATATATATATATATATATATATATTTAAGGGCCCAAGGAAATGGAAATTGGTAACACAACCCGGAAAAACGCTAAGCAGAATATTACACGAACCAAGGAAAGCTTAAGAAGGAAAATAGGAGATTTAGAGAACGGAAAGATAGGGCAAACTATTTTAACCGTTATATGAAAATAAATAAAGAAGTTGGATTTGAACCTGTGTCATCTATCGCTCATCGCTTATATGACCACGACGCTCATCGCCAGAGCTACCATCCTCAAAGCCCGTGCTCCCTTCTACGAGAAAAACACTTGTCTTGTCTCTCACTGGATATAAACCTACACTTCGTTATTCAAAAGGCTTCTTGAATCAACCTTTTGGGGGGGTTGAGGATGGTAACTCTAGCAAAGAGCGTCGTGGTCATATAAGCGATGAGCGCTTGATGACACAGGTTCAAATCCAACTTCTTTATTTATTTTCATATAACGGTTAAAATAGTTTGCCCTATCTTTCCTTTCTCTACATCTCCCATTTTCCTTCTTAAGCTTTCATTGGTTCATGTATTATTCTCCTTAGCGTTTTTCTGGGTTGTGTTACTAATTTTCATTTCCTTGGCCCTTTAAATACATCTATATATCACATGATATGTGATTTTGAATTATATATATATATATATATATATATATATATATATATATATATATATATATATATATATATATAAACTCTGAAGCTGCTAACTCAACTAACAAGAAGAAAAGTATCCAGCACATAAAAACGAAAAACAGGCAAAGCAATTCTAGTCAACAAATGAACCACACAATGAATACTACAACTTAAACGCAAGGAAAACACTTCCTCTAAAACACACTACTTGAATAAGTAACTAAAGAATACCACCATGACAAAAGAAGTAGCAAACTAGTAACTTTCCTTTCATCACCCATAATACTTTCTATCATGATGTTTTATCGAGGTGAAAGTGCTCATTTGCAAACGAGATCATTCCAGCAACGTGAATTTTGCGAAGATATGTCTTCTTTCTGGCCCAGTAGCTATGTAGGTCAATTTAGTGTAGGAAAATTTCATTGTCGTTTCTGAAACATTATCTCCAACTGCAACCATAACTTGGCATATTTGCCCTTTTGTGATGAGAAGGTAAACTTTAACCTTCCTCACAATATTGTGAACATCTTTCTATGATAATTACGGCTCCTTTCCTTTTGTTACAGATTACTGTTTCAGTGATCTTATATTTGCAATTAATTATCTGAAATAATAAACATGGGATTTTCATTCGCTTAGATATTTCTCCATGCATACATGTTCCCAACATCTGGAAATGCAATAAACCGTATTTTTATGTGTTTAATATGTTCCTTGTTTTTACTTATTTATTTAAGGTGGATGCCAGTCACTAAGGCCAACGTTTTTGTCCATTCTCAAGAAATGCCTAAAAATGAAAGCACACAATCTTATGAGGAAAGACGCCTCCTTTACACCGTTTTTGATTGGGAAACTTAAAAAAAAAATCAGGATAACGAGAGGCCACTAAAAGCCCCGGAACGAACTATTGAACATGTAATTTAATTTTAACTATGCATTCGCAAAATTTAGATACCAAAATCTGCATTTTCTATATAATTTCGATGAAAATTGTACAAAACATTTCTTTGAAATTTGACTCTGATAGTTTGTTCTAGTTTAATTTCATAGAACAGGATATAAAAAAATAAGAGAAAAGTAATAGGTATTTGAAGAACGAATATATCTCAAACTAGAGAACAATAACTTATAACTTTCAGTTTCCACAAAAAAATTCGTAACGCATCTATAGCAACACTGTCCTACTTGAATTGTAAAGTACTACTCACGGTATTATTCATTTATCAAAATGATGAGACAATTTAATATCGTCAAATCCTTCAGAAAGCAGGTTGTTTAGTGGAAAATTTAAGGAGTGACACTGCCTGACTGTCGTAGAATTCCACCCCTTTTTGTTCTATTCTAAGAGTGCTAAGAGTGTCTAATATATATTGATATCTGAATATCTTAACGAACAGAGCCGTTCCGAAACACGTAGGGATATAAGAGAAACGCAAAATAATCCCCAAATAAACTTATATTTTAACTTTAACCATTGAATACACAACATCTAATCCTTAATTACAGCAATACTCTGAATATTATCCTAAACAAGAATCAATTAAATTAGTTTACCCACAAAAATTGGTTAACGTTTTCTCTACACACAACAATAATATAAGAATTAGGCTTACGGACTCATCTGGAGTTTAAAGGCCTCAGAAATGTTATTGACTCACGACGCGTGCTGTCTTGCCGCATGTAGATGGGCGCAATTACACGGTCGTTTTGACGAGGGTAGCAGCTGGGGGGTCCACACGTTCCTCCGGGGGGGGGTCTTCAAGGACGAGAACAAATGCGGTGCTTTATGCAACACCTAGGCAGTCGTGGTCTCTCTGACGAGAGTAAGTCGAACTTGGTTCTTAAATCAAGTTAACTTGGAGTGCGGTGTGACCACCGAGTAACGAGCTCGAGGAGGAGCTTTTCTCCTTCGTTACTTATTTCCTTATGGATGAGGACTGAACTCGGGGAGGGTCTCCTTCAAGGGCGAGGATCGATGAGACGGGGTTTCTCTAACGAGAATAAGTTATTTAAAGTTCGGTTTGGTAACCAAGGAACTAGCTCGAGGATGAGCTTCTTCTTAGTTCCAGTCTTCTTCAAGGGCGAGTATAACGGAGGGGGATTTCTCTGGCGAGAATAATTTGAACTTGGTTCCTTACCAAGTTAACTTAGGAGTTCGGTGTGGCCACCGAGTAACGGGCTCGAGGAGGGAGCCTTTTCCTTCTTCTTTTCTCAATTCCTCAAGGATGAGGAATACCCCTGGTGTTTAAGGTGCACCAGGATATGAGGAGTCTCTCTGGCGAGAGTAAGTTGAACTTAACAAAGTTAACTTATCGTTTGGTTTGATAACCCGGGACTAGCTCGAGGATGAGCTGCTTCTTAGCCCCTTAAGGTAGGTAGCCCTGCCTCTCTTGCAGGGTACTTCTTGGTCTGGCGAGCCAAGTACACTACCTCTCCAGTCTCGGTAGTTCGGTTTGATCCGAAGACTTCGTCACCTAGAGACTGACGTATACTACCTCGATTTTCCTCAGAGTTACTCATTTATACCTCGTCATCCCACTGGGGGAGTGGTAAGGGGGGAGGACTTGATGACGGCCCCAGGAAAGTTCTTTTTCCAAACGGTTTTTCCCACGAAGTCAAACATTGGCTCCTCGTTAGCCTTCGAGATTGGGAGAAACACGTCTCCAATTTCTTATTTGATGTGAAACTTGATCTCACTCTCCTGGGGGAGATCTTACATTTTGACCTTTAGGGTCTTTCATGGCACCGAGTTGTGCCACGCTGCGGTTACGCTTTTGACTCGCCGATGCCTGGGCCGGATGTCTTTGCGGTAACCACCTTGAGACTGCCCCGCGAGTGAACGGGGGGGGGGGGGGGTAAAGGGACGATTACCATACACACCTCCCATCGAAGAACTTAATGGGGAGGGGATGGACTCCCGGGAACTCAAAACAACTTACTCAACCTAGTCGAGATTAGCAAAGTTGTATTTCTTTGAACCCTCTCTTACAATAAGTTTCCTTACACATGAGTGCCCTCGCGCGCGTTTACACAGGCAATTTGTCGAACTAGACCTACTCGCAATACAATTTTACATAAAAATTTAAAAACCTTAATTCGTCGATTACCCACAAAAAAAAACAACAAAACAAGCTACTTCCTTACATTTCTAAGTTTTTGAGAACTTAAATCCTACCGATAAATTTTAACACGTACAACAAATGAAAACATGGTTTCACGCTCATTAGGTACTGAAATAACCCTCAATGGTATTTCGTCTCCGCCTATAAAACAGCTGTACTTTATCGGCTCCTTTGATGTAGCTAATACTAAAATGGTGCTCTAATATCAATACATTACCGCGCCTGAGTCGGCCGTTCAGGTTATTGAGTCTACCCCACTATGTTACTAAATGGTAGCGGTATTTCAACCTACTCGAATTACCCTTCTTATGGTACTTGACTACCTTTAAACTGAACCTTATAGCTAGAGCGGCCTGTTGCAGCGGGGCATAATTGATGAGAACTTGAGTCCCATAGCTCTCCTTTAACCAGGTACACGGGAAGATCGTGTCTGGGTTCGATCTTTGGGGATCGAGAAAACTTTTCCCTGCGAGGTCGTTAATGGGCGTGGCGCTCACTACGACTTGTCGTATCAGCGGTAACTCCGGGGACGTTCCGTTCGTGGAGGAGACTACTAGGGGTAGGGGATACTCATCCGCTTCTACCATTTGATTAGTCTTACACGGGTGTATCGCAATCGCACCTCTTTCCTCCTTCCTTGTCAACTCATTTAACTCACTTCTCTTCGCAGGTAGTTCCTCATGTACACCTGCTCGTACCTCTACCCTACCTTATTCTTCTTCCCTGATAACCCCATTTGGCTGGGTTCTCATCGTTGGTTTTCCTTTAGGTACTCCTGCTGGTACCTCATCCCTACTTTCTCCTTCTTCCATCGTTACCCCATTTGGCTGGGTTTCCCTCGATGGTCCTTTCTTGGGTCCAGGCCGGGCTACAACTTCCTCGGCCTCTATGAGATTCTCAATAGGTGCTCTTTCGAATGCGAGCAATCTTTCCTTTTCTTCTTTCTCTTCTCTTTCAGCTTGAGCACGTTCTTTTTCCCTCTTCATTCTCCTTTTCTCCGCCTCTTTTTTTGCTTTCGCTATTTCATTTTCCCGTCGGGTTCTTCTTTCTTCATCTTCCAGGGTTATCTTTATTTTTCTTTCATCATCTTCTCGTTTTATCTTTATTCTCCTTTCCTCATCTTTCCTTTCTATCCTTATTCCGAATTCTTGTGCTTCTCTTTTCAACTGTCTTATTCTTTCGTTTGTCTTACTTCCTCTTGAGAATCTTCTTTCCTCTATTTCTATTTTCCGCTGTGTTCGGGCTTCTTCCCTTTTTCGGTTCATCCATATTTCCATTGCTTCTCGTTTTCTTTTATCCTCTCTTTTTATATTTTCCCTCTTTCTATCAAACTCTATTATTTCTTCTTCTTCCTCTCTTTGTATTCTCAATTCTTCAAGGATGTAGGCATCCATATCCTTGCCTTCCAATCCCAGAATTTGGGCTTGTAGGTTGAATCTTTCGACCGGATCCATTTTGTGTTGGTCCGTCGAATTTTCCTTACTGTACTCTCAGGTAATTATGCCACCACTCACCACGTAGCACTCAGCATAACTTACCCTTAATCCCACTACTATGTTGATTGAAATACCACTCCCGACAACAAATTTACCACTTGGCCTACCAATTACCTCAAGATTGTTACCACCCCTAACTCTACCAATTTTCCTCTCGTCAATTATTCTCCTATTCCTGATCTGATATTCCTTTACGTGTTGGCTCTTTCTTAATTATACACTGCTGGGTTCTTTCTAATAACAACCTACAAACCTGACACCACTTTTATTTATGTCGTAGAATTCCACCCCTTTTTTGTTCTATTCTAAGAGTGTTAAGAGTGTCTAATATATATTGATATCTGAATATCTTCACGAACAGAGCCGTTCCGAAACACGTAGGGATATAAGAGAAACGCAAAATAATCCCCAAATAAACTTATATTTTAACTTTAACCATTGAATACACAACATCTAATCCTTAATTACAGCAATACTCTGAATATTATCCTAAACAAGAATCAATTAAATTAGTTTACCCACAAAAATTGGTTAACGTTTTCTCTACACACAACAATAATATAAGAATTAGGCTTACGGACTCATCTGGAGTTTAAAGGCCTCAGAAATGTTATTGACTCACGACGCGTGCTGTCTTGCCGCATGTAGATGGGCGCAATTACACGGTCGTTTTGACGAGGGTAGCAGCTGGGGGATCCACACGTTCCTCCGGGGGGGGGGTCTTCAAGGACGAGAACAAATGCGGTGCTTTATGCAACACCTAAGCAGTCGTGGTCTCTCTGACGAGAGTAAGTCGAACTTGGTTCTTAAATCAAGTTAACTTGGAGTGCGGTGTGACCACCGAGTAACGAGCTCGAGGAGGAGCTTTTCTCCTTCGTTACTTATTTCCTTATGGACGAGGACTGAACTCGGGGAGGGTCTTCTTCAAGGGCGAGGATCGATGAGACGGGGTTTCTCTGACGAGAATAAGTTATTTAAAGTTCGGTTTGGTAACCAAGGAACTAGCTCGAGGATGAGCTTCTTCTTAGTTCCAGTCTTCTTCAAGGGCAAGTATAACGGAGGGGGATTTCTCTGGCGAGAATAATTTGAACTTGGTTCCTTACTAAGTTAACTTAGGAGTTCGGTGTGGCCACCGAGTAACGGGCTCGAGGGGGGAGCCTTTTCCTTCTTCTTTTCTCAATTCCTCAAGGATGAGGAATACCCCTGGTGTTTAAGGTGCACCAGGATATGAGGAGTCTCTCTGGCGAGAGTAAGTTGAACTTAACAAAGTTAACTTATCGTTTGGTTTGATAACCCGGGACTAGCTCGAGGATGAGCTGCTTCTTAGCCCCTTAAGGTAGGTAGCCCTGCCTCTCTTGCAGGGTACTTCTTGGTCTGGCGAGCCAAGTACACTACCTCTCCAGTCTCGGTAGTTCGGTTTGATCCGAAGACTTCGTCACCTAGAGACTGACGTATACTACCTCGATTTTCCTCAGAGTTCCTCATTTATACCTCGTCATCCCACTGGGGGAGTAGTAAGGGGGAAAGGGGCTTGAGGACGGCCCCAGGAGAGTTCTTTTTCCAAACGGTTCTTCCCACGAAGTCAAACATCGGCTCCTCGTTAGCCTTCGAGATTGGGAGAAACACGTCTCCAATTTCTTATTTGACGTGAAACTGGATCTCACTCTCCTGGGGGAGATCTTACATTTTGACCTTTAGGGTCTTTCATGGCACCGAGTTGTGCCACGCTGCGGTTACGCTTTTGACTCGCCGATGCCTGGGCTGGATGTCTTTGCGGTAACCGTCTTGAGACTGCCCCGCGAGTGAACGGGCGGGGGGGATGGGGGGTGATGGGACGATTCCCCTACACTGACATTTTGAAACATTGTAATAAGTCAAAATATGTGATTTCACGCATAATAAATCTCTATGAGGATACTGGGTCTTGCGAGTCGACGAAGGAAACGGGTCGCCCTCGAAAACCTGCTGCGAAGGAAGCTCACACGATGCAACGGATGGGAGTGAAGGACCGATTTGAGTCAGCAACCTGGATTTTAGATAAGTCGCCGAAAACATAAACTTGAATGCGCTTTGCCACACTGGGTCACGTTATTTGAGAGAGGTTAGGCGAATATCTCCCTTCCCTTGGGAAGAAACAACTCATAAGTAAAAGGATTAAAGTGACTGTGTTGACCTTCGCTACTGAGGGGGTCCTATGGAGTTTGAAAAAGAGTTTTCAGCGACCAAATTAAATTTAATTGGTTCGGATCTAATTTGAAGCAGCACGTAAGGGGTCGTACAAGTGAAAGATTGAATCACACATGCTCGAAAAAGAGGATTACATTAGGAACTTGCATCATTATGGTGTAGGGGTGCGTTTCAAACGCTGGAGCCTGTCCCCTCGTCCATTTACGAAGTATACAAGATTCTCCTTCAAGAACATTTGATAACCTTTATCCGAATAAAGGGAGTACTTAAGCTTGTTTTCAGACAGGACAATGATCCGTGCCACACAGCACTGACGATGAAGTAGCTCTTGTGTGTTGAAAATTTTGATGCGATGAACTTGCCTGCGCAACGCTTTGATTTAAACTCAATAGAAAACCCATATAAGACACTCAGAGAGAAGGTAATGACTCACAAACCGACGAATGTTGAAGATCTCTGGCTCAAAGATTAGAAGAAGAATAAAATAAAATCACATCCGAACAATGCGATAAATTGGGTGAAGTCGTCATTTAATTGTTGTTTCATGGCTACGACAGGATTTATACTTATCGTTATCTAGTTTTAGCTTCGTGAACGAAAATTTAGGAAAAGTACTGCCCACGTTTGCTGCAGGTTCGTTGGTGTCTGACTAGGCCGATGTGAGACAGGCAGATCCCACCTCAGCGATTTCATGTGAAGTCTGGCTTGTGTTTGGCAGTGGCACGCTTCTTCAAGCAAGCTCCGAGTAAATGTATTAGAGGGATTGCGAGAGATTTTCACCACAAGTTGAAACATCGGCTACGTCCTAGATAGATTAAAAGTGGCCAAGATGATCGCTGTTCCCAAACTGGGCAAGTCATCTACGGTTATTAACGGGTATAGATCAATCTCGCTGCTCAATTTTATCGCCAAAGGTATTGGACAAAATGTATGTAGAGAATTGTTAGAACACCTAGAAATTAACCATAATTTCAATCCTCAACAATACAGTTTCAGAAGAAAGAAAAGAACAGAGATGACTCCTGGCGTTAATAACTGATAAGTTGACCAAACCTAAGAATGAGGGTAATATGGTGGAACCCTTTGGCACAAGATGTGCTGCAGGAGCTTGGCAAGGTGTGGAAGGGTAGGCTCAAGTGTAAAGTGGTGAGGATGGAGCCTGGGGAGACTATGGGCAGGATGTTATGCTGTTTCATAAGCTACAGAAAGGCCTATTATACCGATCGGTTGCTATGAAGGCCCTACCTTCAAAACAAAGCAGGGGCTTCCCCCAGTTCTCTACGCTATTTATATGTATGCTTTGTCATTCCATCTAAGCCGAGAAACAGCCTATGTGCAGTTTGCTGACGATCTCACCTAAATTATCGCGACCTCGACGAGAACAGCAAGAACAGCTAAGGAGATCCTGAACCTAAATAGATACGAAAGGAAATGGAAAATAAAGACAAAGAGATATATTTGTAGTGATGAACACCAACAGAAGAAAGGTAGAAAACAAAGTGAAAGTGTTGGGCTTAAAAATATCTATAACCGGATACAAAGCACATGAAGGGGAAAAGAATAATCATAACAAAGGTAAAGTTGGCACAATTAGGGAGGTTCTCTTGACCGTCGAACAGGCATAAAGGGATACTTTACCTGTCTATAGTTAGTCACCATACTGTAACCGACTGTTTCGCTGCATGGTAGTTCAAAGAGTGTTATGACCAAACTCCAGAAGGTGCGAAACCAAGATATCCGATGGATTACAGCCACCAAGAAGTTACATTTGAAGAGGCAGGAAGAACTCAATTGTGAAGTCAAAATGAAACGGGCCAATAATATGCTACATAAAAGGGCG
Organism: Ceratothoa steindachneri; assembly: GCA_963969495.1. Taxonomy (NCBI): domain Eukaryota; kingdom Metazoa; phylum Arthropoda; class Malacostraca; order Isopoda; family Cymothoidae; genus Ceratothoa; species Ceratothoa steindachneri. The sequence goes on along the minus strand of OZ018318.1, from coordinate 158,309,917 downwards.
AAGAATATATAGAAGAGGAATGATGAGGAAGATAGAGGGAAATTTAGATCTGCAGTTTATCTAAACCTAAACTAAAAAAGTAAGTACATGACTACAAGTAAATAAAGGAAAGAGTGAGTCAGTAAAGAAAACCTAGTGATTAGATAGAGACTAAAAGTCCATAAAACGTAACGTAGTTAGTTGACGGAAAGAAGGGTTAAGAAACATTAAGGGAAATGACGATCCAGTTTCTTGGAAACTAAATACACATCTACATATACTACGTACTTTCTAACACATCTCTCTACCCATATTTCAACACTATCTTCTATTACTTATTACTAATTTCGAGGCTCACTCGACCTCTTTTTCGCAGGAAAGTGATTTAAAATGACGACGGTTATTATGGACGGGCGTAGTTAGTTGACGGAAAGAAGGGTTAAGAAACATTTAGGGAAATGGCAATTCAGTTTCCTGAAAAATAAATACACATCTACTACTTTCTAACACATCTCTCTACCCATATTTCAACGCTATCTTCTATTACTTATTACTAATTTCGAAGCGCACTCGACCTCTTTTTGCGCGGGAAAGTGATTTAAAATGACAACGGTTATTATAAACAGGCAACTACCAGGAGGTTTTTCTAATAATAGTTATACATTAAGAAGATTCGAGTACTATAATGATCCGAACAACAAACCAATGACTACTTTCTCAAAGTGAAAACATACATGATGACGTATCCTTTATGGTTGGATGACTTGGTAACATTTGTGGAGTGAAGTAAACATCATTGCATCACTGTATTTACCCAACTAGAATTAAAAACAAATTAATATACCTTCAACTAAGCCGAATTCAGTTAACACTAAACGTACACACGTACAATGAGGCTTAAGGTCACGCTGGTAATTTACATTCTGGTTACATCCGTGTTTCGAAAAATAGAGGCGGACACCAAAGAAGGCCTTGAGGAAGACCGCAGAAAGGGATCTCAACCATTTTCGATCCCATAAGGAGGTATCTCCTCCCTTGCGATGTGGACAACATATGATGCTCGATGTATGCGCTACCGGTAAAGAAGTGAGGCGAAGTGAAGTCGAAGAAGTGCTGCACCAGTTAAAAGAGGTAAGAATTATCTCATGTCTATGTACTTTCCCTATATAGCTTCCATAAATTTTCATTTCGCTTAAATTTATCACTTTCCTTAGAGACCTCTGTGCAAAACCTCCTGTTGAAGATGTAATCGTTGGTTTTACCAGCATTTTGCATTCATAACAGGAAATAAAGGTCGTCGTCCAGGCAGGCAAATTACCCATTGCATTGCCAGTTGAAAGGCAACTTATCTGCCACTTGTTCAGGGTCAGTGCTTCAGGAATTAATGAACTTTGTCTTTAAACTTCGTTCAATTTAGCTTTAGATTTTCAGATGTAAATCCTTATTATTGGCCAGCTCTTTCTTAGTCTTACTTAACTCTGCAGAGGGGGTGCGTGGCTGTGAAATATCTTCTCATAGGATAGAAGGAAAGCGATAAATATATTGAAAAACAAAAGTCATACTTTGATCCCCGAAACTCCTATCCACGCCACGTCTTCGAGCGCTCAAAGTAAGGTAAATTTCAAGCTACTCAACATTTGTACGGATTGTACAGTTGCGTAGATAGCATTCTATAACCGTGCTTGTGATCCATCCACGCATAATCTATTGCCACCCCCCAGACCCCGTCTGGACCAATCTATTTTAATCAATAGCGACTCAACGACAATTACGAATTTTCACTTTTCGTAGCCTTAGATTTTATTTTATTTTTTTGCAAATCTCTTCAGAACTTTCTGGCGAAGATACATGGGCTAATTTTCTTTTCTAAATTTTAAATAAGTAATAATAACAACTGTAAACTTTTTGATGGGTCACCTTCAAAAGCAAGAATCTCGTTTGGACTTAGTGGCATTATTTCCTCTTCATATTTTCGTCTATTTGCTTTCTTTTCACTAAACTTTGAGATCTAATTGCTATATACTAGAATCTCCTTTCGTTTGAATGGGGTTAAATAAAGGTGCAAAGGAATTTAAATACACAAAAACTGACTTTCGTAATGAGAATAACTCCTAAGAAAAGAATGAGTATCCACAATAGCCATGTGGCTCACTTCGGAATTAACGAAATAATTGCGTACCTCATAGCAAAGAACTTGGAACGAACACCAAACCGGTGCTATAATAGTGTATACAATTAAAATTCCTTTCACCTTGTCCTCTCATCCGCACGTAGGCCCGACCATTATTTAGTTGTCTTTCACAAAACAATAGGCTTCGTCGGGTAGATTAGGCCGTTTCCGTTTTAATTGACTGGCAACAAATTTTGTTTTTGATTATATGTCATCTTTGTCTGTGAATTGAGACATGTGACAAGAAATTCCTACTCATTATTATGTTCGTGACTTGAAAGAACATTTTGTTTACAAGAAAACAATGGCGAAAGAACATTAAAACTGAATTCAACAATGTAAGGTCGCTGCAATACTAATTTTTATTCGGTGTCATGTGTACAATAGGAAAGCCCCAATTTTTTTCTATTTGTTTCTGCAATAATACTAGAGACGAGTTAAAAAATATTCATTATGTAAAGAAGTCCATTGCATGAAGTTGCAAGAATAGTAAGTGCTTCATTATAAATATTTAACTGCCTCTATTTGTTTTGTAGACCTAAAACTGTCTTAATCCAGAGATATTTAATTGCCTTGTCGGGAATTACGTTCAAGCAGTGTTCGAAAAGTTGAAGGATGCAGTGTCCGTAATTAGGCTACTACTTATGATAATCAAAGTCGTTCACTTAAAAGAAACAACTTCAATTGAAGTGTCTAATAGGGAGTGTAAAATGAGATGGAATATAATAACGGAAGATAAACTAAGTTAAAAAAATATCGATTTAGTCTAATAATTGTATATTATCTTGGGCTAAGGCATAGCCGAATGAAAACACCGTTTCCCTAACACAGCGAAGTTAAGGCACATTGGATAGAGTGAGTCGTCTGATAGTGTCCCAATTCGGGTCTATTTCTCTGCGGGTACCTTATGCTGTATATAAGCATGGTTCGGATCTCACGTTAAACTCTAGGTCATGAAGAATAAAAGATATTAAATCAGCACTAGTCAATTTTAATAATATTATCAATAGTCTCGATTTATTTCCATTTATTTGCGACCTTTCCCTTAGAGCCATGAGCGATAACGACGCTCTTGAGTAAGAACTCTCTCAAGGTCTTTCCGGCACAATGATTCCGGTCTGGAGCGCCGCGCGTCATTGCGGATAAAAATAACATTTACTCTTGAATTAGCGCAATAGGTTATTCATTTTTCTCGGGGTGGGAAGTCCTCTGCCATAAAGATTACCCGATGGAAAAGGAAAAGTGTGATTCCAAGTAATTTTGCCTTTATCAATCGTTTCGAAAAATAAACTGTGGACGGGCGCAATGCATTTCCTAAACATGTCTCTCTAATTCACTACTTACCAAATCACCTTGATAATATTTCTGGTGGAGATGACTTTGGTGGTTTCTCGCATTCTCTGTATGTGTCTGTCCAGCATCTATCTCAGTGTGAGCCTATTTATTGGACAAATGGACACCATCTTGGCTTAAAACCGAGACATGAGTGTTATGACCAACATATTCAAATTTATTCATTAAAAACAAAACCCAACGAGGGTATCATCGCTAACTATACGGAAAGGTTTTTTGAGAAGTGAAAAATAGTGGTACGCGGCAGCCAAGCAATAAGCATAATGATAAGCGCGCCTACGAATTCTGGAATTTCCTTTAATGTGTTTCTTTATGGTAAATGTTCCTTTTCCATTCCCAATAATGATGATAATGATGTTTTTCAATAAATATAATTTTTAAATCACCAATAAAACTCGATAAAAATTCGGATGATTTATTGGACATAAAAAACAGCTTTGATTAGGCATAGATTGATTCTAAAATTAAAACGAATTTTTTTTACGGGGGGGGGGGGTGAGGGGGTCGCTATGTAGGGAAGCAGAGTTCTGAAAAGTTGGGATGGGGTATTTTTAAAATACCTTAAAACCCTTTTTCACTCCCTTTCGGGCCATACAAGCGTGGCAAAGGTAGATGAAAACACAAACAGAAAAGTATAAAAAGAACATACATTGAAAATACATAATAAAAACATGATAAAAACGAATGCTAAATACAAAGATTGGGCCGTATGGATGTATTGGAAGCCGATAGATGAACAAATGACAATAATGAAAACATGTGCACAAGGTTGGACTTAATCGTCCAAGTAGTGGAGTACTAAAATTACAAATGTTAAAAAATTCTAAAAAAAAATTATTTTAGTGATAATTTCACACTTTAATGACGTTTTGAAAACTCGATGGAAGAAATGTTGTGTAGAAGTGGAGATGCAAAAAATGAAAGTGAGTTTCAGTCTATAGTTCTTCCAGAATAGTATAGGTAGCGGGTGGATTAGGTGCCAATTGGCAGGTGGGGAAATTGGTAGGTGTTGAAATCTTGTAGTTCTTCCAGAATGACGTACGACATCGAGTAGATGACTCGTAATTCCACAAAATTAAGCTTAATCAAAGTTTCTTGAAACTATTCTAATACTACATTTATCGTAATAGCACAGCTTAGTGGCAGGGATGCCAGCGCTAGGTTTTTAAATCTAGATCTAGGTTTTTTCACCTTATTCTAGGTTTATAGTTTTTTTTCGGAAAATGTAGAAAATCTACGTTTTTTAATAAATTATGGTAAAAAATTAATATAAATATATAAAATGCACTATAACTTATATTCCATAGCTAAATAAGACGATTCATGGTATAATAAGATAACAAGATAATAATATAAAATTATATGAAAAACGCATTTGTAAAGAATATTATACAAAAGTATTTTGCAAAAAATAAGTTGTCTGATATAAATCCCAGTGACAACAGCATCCATAAACAAGTTCAGTACATATATCTGGAAAGTAAACCTCTAGAAACTCAACTTTCAAGTGATAGATTTAAAATGGATGCTTAAAATTTTAACAGAATTATGTATACAAATTAAAAGGTGATTTACTTTCGATGAAAATGACGTAATTGCAAGGCTGAAAGTGTTAGATCCAAAGATTGCATTAAATCTAAGTTCATCCTCGTCCATCGCAAATTTGGCATCTCATTTCATGACTTTTGTCTCTGAAAACAAACTTACCGATCTTGATAATGAATACAGGAGCTTCCGCATGACGAAACAACATATCGGCATGGATGATAACATGAACATTCCTGAATTTTGGTACAGGTTGAGAGACATCAAAAATGTTTTGGGTCAACCTAAATATGAAAACCTATCCAATTTTATGACAAATTTAACTGTCTTACCCGATTCGTCGGCTTGTGTAAAAAGGATTTTCTCTCAAGGGAACACCATTAAAACAAAGCATACTAACAAGTTGAAATCAAATTCGACGAGGGACAGAATCCTAGCTAAGCAATCGGTAACAAAATATGAGGCGCATACAGAAGTTACTCACAGCGAGTGAAAGATGCTAAGAATTCTGCCGAGCTGCTAACCGTATACGAGCAACTAACGACGAATAAATGACGTAAGTAAAAAGTAATATTTTTCGGGTCGCAATCTAGGTTTATCAATAAACCCTCGCTGGTCTTCCTGTTTAGTGGTAGTCAGTCATCTTTGGCTGTCTGCCAACTACGCATGTGTCTTGTAGGAGTATGAGAGGATGGGGAATGCTACAAAACCTCACCCATCTCTGTTGCCTTGCCCCGACTTCCAAACAATTATTCGTCTTTTATTCAGCATTATATACGTAAAAGTGCGTCTTTGAAAAGTTTAGATAGAGAAGTATCGTTATAAAAGGTAAGAAAATAATTCGAATAAAATAAATAAGTAAGTATGGCATTTTTATACCGATTTCTATTTGTTTCGGAGCTTTTTTTATTTGTGACTGGACACCTACATTTTTGCTGGAATCCGAACCACGGATCCAGGATATAAATTTAGGGGTGGGGCTAGCCTGAATTCCTCCCTCTGCGGAGTCTGAAAAAAGCCATTGATGATTAATAATGTTTATCTTACACAGCATTGATGATAAATAACAGCGTCCCATACAGGAGTGAGAACTAACTCTCTCAAATATGAATTTTTTGCACACGTCAGAAAATTATAAATTATGGTTTATTGTAATTTTTGGACGTCAGTAAAGGTATAATACTGAATTTAATAATTATTTCTGAGATTTACCTGTATTTTATACATGTATCATATAAGATACATTCGATAGCAACGGTTTAAAAACTGATTTTATATATATTATATATTATTACACAACTCTTTTTGAATAGCAGAATACAAGTATGACTTAAAAAAGAAATATAAACAAAAACGAGTCTGAGATTTGGATGGGAGGGGGGGTTCTTCAGTCCCCTAAGTCCTTTCCCTTCCTGGCTGGGCTGCGCGCCTGAACCACGTGTATCTAAAGTGTGTAGCAGTTGTTGAGAAGTCGGTCCGAATCGGTGCTCCATCCAGAAATAAGCACATCTGATGTTGCTAAGTTGGTATAATAACCAGAAGTGTTTCCACTCGGATAGGCCATAGTGGATATAATTTTGTATAAGCTGTGGACTTGATCTCACAGTGAATACAAGCCAAGCGGAAAAGTCAACCACGCCTGTGGGAATGTTATCATTAGTATGTTCGTAAATTCTAATTCTTTTTGTATTTAATCGTTCCTCTTATTCAGAAAGGGATGGATATTATCCTCCAGCTACAGGGTTGAACAGCCTTTGAATTCTATTTTTTTGGAAATGTCATTTTTAAAGGTATAATCCCTCGGAGGAAATTAATATAATAAGTAAAAATGAGACATTAATTCTTGGAGAGTTCAAGCTTATTGAATGTTTTGAGGATAATTACTTGAGCCTATGTTAAGAGCTCGACAAGGGGTAATAATCTACTGATCTAGTCATATTATGAGAAACATTAGCAACTAGTAGTGGTCAACATTTTAAAATATATTAAAAGTCAGTTCAAAATCAGAGTATGCCGATGAAGTCCATTAGGGAGGAAACTAGGATGCCATTAGAGTGGATCACGGATCTAAGGAGGAAAATAAAAAGAAACAAACATCCCACACACTGGGACAACTTTAAAAATATAGACAGCATGAGTAGTTATAGTGGAATTAGAAATGAGTATAATAGAAGTATGAAAAGGCAGGAACAGCTGTCAGAAATCCATTCGGCTCAGAATAACATGAATAGTACTGTAAAGGAAATCTTGGAAAACAATTGAATAAAAGCTTCAAATATTTATCAGTGACTCACGAACTAAAATTAAAACTGTTCAAAAAATTGCATTCCTAAAAAATGGTGTTATAGAATAACAAGCCGCTGTTCTTTTCCTTAACAGGAAGAGCTTGGTTACACAGGCACCCTTGCGGGGTGTGGCCTACGGCCTTATTTGCTAATCTTAACCGCCTTTTTTAATCCCCTTTATAGAATCATTATTTTAACACCCTGAACACCCTTTTTTTTTTTTTTCTTCTTCTTCTTCTTCTTCTTCATCTTCGTCTTTTTCTTCTTCATCTTAATCTTCATATTCTTCCTCTGTATTTTAAACGATGCATTGGAGCGTAAGTTTGCTAACGCTATTAGCGAAATTAAATTGGAACTAAATTCCGTCGCGAGGGACGTTATCTCGACCAACCGTAAAGTCGACGAATTAAATTCGAGTCTAAATTCTAACCTTCATGATGTGCGTGAGAGGGAAAATAGAAATCGTGACAGCCGGCCTTCTCGTATGAATCATCAGGCAATTGTTGACCAGCAACAAAGAATTTTAAACTCGTTTGGACCCCAGGATTCACAATATAGACCCCCAGATTCGCAATTTAGGACCGTTAGAAATGGGGCTCGACCATCGAGGGAACAGCATTTCACATTACTATGTTCGAACCCCTTCGCACTGCTCACTCCTATCGAAGGGGAAGAAGAAACCGTACTAATTGGGGATTCTTTAATTAGAAACCAAGAGCCGGAATTCACAGCGCGAAACCCGTCAAAACGAAAACGATTTTGTTTTCCTGGTGGCCGCATAGATAAAGTAGTAAGTGAAATTGAAAAATTGGACCAAACACGTGGCGGGCGTACGATCCTCACGCTGGTAGGTGGAAATGATGTCCACAGATACGACAGCACCCCACAGGAAGTAGTAAACCGCGATAAGACTATGATTGATACTGCGAAAGTTAAAGCGGATAACGTAGGAATAATTGGTATTTTACCCCGACTAAAATCCACGTTGCGTCTGCAGTCCCGAGCTATTTATACAAACGAGTGCCTTAAGCGCTTGTGTCGCGATACTGGAGTTAGCTTCTTTAACGTTTGGGATACATTTCAAGACCAACCTTCACTTTATCAAACGGATGGAATCCATTTAAGCGATGTGGGGAACAGTCGGCTGGGTAGGATTTTAGACCAGTCAGTACGTAGCATGTTAAGTAAGAGAGTTGCGGGGGCACGTGATGCCCATGCACTGGACCGGTCCTCGCTTGAAGGGGCAATGAGTATTGGGGAGCAGGGAAACGGAACCGATTCGCGTGTGATACAAGAGTACACTTAAAGCGCAAATTGAAATGTATATATTCAAATGTTCGTAGCTTAAAAAATAAAGTTGCCGAAATAAAAGCCGTAATTCTAGAGGGAGACTACGATCTCGTATTCTTAAGTGAGACTTGGATAGATACACATTCAGGCATCAGTGGTGTTTGCGAATTTGATATACTAGGTTATAAAATTCATTATACAAATAGACAAACTGGTAGAGGAGGGGGCGTATTAGTGTATATAAAAGATGACTTAAACGCTATAACGATCGACTCGTCTACGGCAGATATGAGAAGTGAGGCCTTATTAATCCAATTATGTTGTAATGCAAAATTTTAATTAATTTAGCCGTCATATATCGTCCTCCATCTCAGATAGAAAGAGAAGATGCTGCACTCTTTGATATGCTTTCATCTTGGGTTAGAAAAGGGACCACATTAGTCTGCGGCGATTTTAACCATCCAAACGTTAATTATAGTAACCTAACGTCAGATAAAGCTGGGGAGAGACTACTAAACTTTATTCTGGAGAATTTTCTCGTTCAAAAAGTGGAGGAACCAACTCGTGATAATAATATCCTCGATTTAATCATGGCGACTGACGAGTCATTGGTAGAAAATGTTTGTGTAGGAGAGCATTTAGCCTCGAGTGACCATAATACGATTAGATTCGTAGTAAACACGTGTGCAGAAGTAAAAACGAGTACTCAGCTCATCCCACGTTTTGGTAGCTGTAATTTTGATAATTTCGCGAAAGGATTTTAGACTGGGGAATGCGCTTCGAGAATAGGTCAGTAGGAGAAATGTACACTGAGCTCCGGCGTTCACTCCTTAGTGTAAATTTCGACTTAGTAAAGTATGTGCGCCGTAAGAGCGGAAAGTCGATGAGAGCGCCGTGGGTTAGCCCACTAATATTAAGCTTAATTAAGGACCGAAATAGAAAATTTCAAATACATAAGAACAATGAGTCATTTATAAGTCGGCAAAATTACATAGATTCTCGAAGAGAAGTTAAACGGGCGGTTAGAGATGCGAAGCAGAAATATGAAATAAACCTCGCGAAGGATTCGAAGAAGGAACCGTAACGGTTTTACGGCTATGTAAACAGTAGGAAACCCTTAAAAGGTTCAATAGGGCCGATTAAAGACAAAGATGGTCGTTTGACGGAATTTCCGGCGGAAATGTCTAAAATTTTAAATGAATATTTCACAAGCGTCTTTACTGTTGAAGATTCGTCCGAATTAGGATCGTTAGTTGAAGAAGTAGATAATAGTGATATTTGCATATCCGATATAACAGTTAATGAAGAGGAAATTCTTAAATATATTAACTTGATGAAAAAGTCGAAATCACCCGGGCCCGATGGCGTTTACCCCACTCATTTAAAGAAACTTAAGAATGAGCTTGCGAAGCCGTTGCGTGCAATTTTCAATCGCTCATTAGAAGTTGGCGTAGTCCCTTTAGACTTCAAGCGTGCCAACGTTACACCAATATTTAAGAATGGGAATAAATACGAAGCAACGAATTTTCGTCCTATTAGTCTAACTTCGGTAGTTGGAAAGCTTTTAGAATCGGTAATTAGAGATAGAATAGTGAGCCACCTTGAGCTAAATGATCTGATTAAAGATTATCAACATGGGTTTAGGCGGGCGAGATCTTGCTTGACAAATTTGCTGGAATTCTTCCATAAAATGATTTGCGTTTACGACGAAAGCAAAGCTGTAGATGTAATCTATCTAGACTTTAAAAAGGCGTTTGACACCGTTCCGCACGAGAGATTATTAATGAAAGTTAAAGCAATCGGTGTGAAGGGTAAGATATTAAATTGGATTAGAAATTGTCTGAAGGATCGTTCGCAGCGAGTAGTTATAAATGGTGAATGTTCTGATTGGGTCAACGTCAGTAGTGGAGTACCACAAGGCTCGGTTCTTGGCCCATTATTGTTTCTAATATATATAAACGATTTGGATAATGGCGTATTTAGTACGATTTCTAAATTTGCTGACGACACGAAGCTGGGCAACCGTGCCTATGTAAGATCGGATGTAGATAAATTACAAAAGGACCTAAACTTGATGGTCAGATGGGCGGACAAGTGGCAAATGCAGTTTAATTTAAGTAAATGCAAGGTGATGCATTTGGGTTGCCATAATTTGAGGGTAGAGTATACCATGAAAGGCCAGGTCCTCGACGTGGTTAAATTGGAAAAAGACCTGGGAGTTTTAGTCTCAGATGACTTCAAAGTCACTAAGCAATGCGCGGATGCATGTAAAAAAGCAAATCGTGTGCTGGGTTATATCGCGCGTAATTTCACGTTCAAATCCAAAGATATAATTTTACCGTTATATAAATCACTTGTGCGTCCACTGCTCGAATATGCGGTTCAATTTTGGGCTCCATACTTAAACAAAGATATCGCGCAATTAGAAGGAGTGCAGCGTAGGGCTACAAAATTAATTCCCGAGCTGAGAAACAGGCCCTATGAGGAAAGACTCAGGGCATTAGATTTAAAATATTGAAAGGATTTTCAAACGTTGATTATAGGAATTTGTTCGAATTGGATCATAGGGGAAACACTCGCCAACACGGATTAAAATTAGTGAACAAGCGATTTAACACTAGTATAGCCCAAAACTAAATTACTCAAATTTGGAATAGGCTACCCACCCACGTAGTAGATAGTAGGTCGGTAAATATGTTTGAAAACCATCTCGACGCGCACTTAAATAGTATAAATCTAACGTAGTCTGAGCACAGTAAATAAAAACGTCTTTGCAAAAGGAGTTTGGAGCGGAGGAACAACGAGAGTAAAAATTATGACTAAAAATGATGACAGCGATTTCTCTTGCATGTGTAGTTTAGATATCCATTTTCTTTTCCGCCTATCCTATAAATAGTCTTACTATCCTAAAATTAGATTTTCACCACTAGCAGTCGATGGCTGCGGAAGTTGAGAAGAAAAACTTTCTATCACCCCCCATCCCTCCCCTAGGTTGAAGTAGTTAATATGCATGACAATGTACACATGTATATAAGTGTGTACAGTAGATTATAAATTTTAAAAAAAATAAATAAATATATAGCATGTTAGAGATACACTCGTAGATAAGTGTGTATCGTAGTTATGGATTTAGTGTAGCGGAGTAGCCTCGAGCAGACCTTAGGGTCTTTGCTGGTCCTAGATTCTGTAGTTCTATAGTTCTTCTTCCTATAAAGGAATTATTAGAAATAACTTTGATAAAAAAATTAAATATACTTAGGTGACAACCGAACTAAAAAAAAAAAAATCTTATCCAAACACCTTCAAAAAATCTCGTTCTTAAAATATAGGGTGATGGATAAATTCAATTGTCATTATATAGGATCTCTTAAGTGTGATAGGAATTGGTTGAAGTACTAAATGAGGATTTTTGTTCATTATTTATAGAGGAGTGTCGTGGTATGACATTACATTACATCAATACGATATTATATCTATGAGGGAGGGACCAATAACTTAAAGGCGAACCGACAAAATGACGGAACACCACGAGTTTCGACGTGCGAAATAGTGAGATAAGAGTGCAACGAGGTCAGGTAAATATAGGCAATGGCAAAGCTCAAGGTTTTTTTAAGAGGCATGTACAAAAATATAATTTTATTTACATAAAAATGAGAAAATTGATGGGCAAAATCACATCAGAGAATTAATGGGCAAAATTACATCAGAGATTTCCCTAGTTCCAAGTCAGGTGCTAACAACGAAGCAAAGTGACGGCTGAACTACTTGTGTTTCGGAATTAGCCCCAGCGAGTGAGATAATTCCATTTGACGATCGCTACCGAGTGATGTTCACTTCCAAATTGAGCAATTTTTTTATTTATGAGAAGGAAACTAGGAGGCAAACGGGCCCGTTTTATTGCTATACTAACCACAAAATAGAGCTATTTCAAAATAAATGAGAAGATATATTTTATAACTTTAATTAAAAGTTTCTATATGTGCGCTATCAATGTCTCTACGATTTCAAAGCAACCTGACGTTTCTAGGAATACAGTTTCAAACACGATTCTGAAAATGAGCGATATTTCTAATTTTTCTTCAATAAGTGTCCAACTCAATGGAAATTTAGTGAAAAGGTCTGCAGGTGTTAAATCAAGCAATCACTCTGCCTGAGATAAAAATCTTCCGCGACCAATCTAGCAGTTCATTTAAATTCATTCTCGCATTTATGCTATAATTGTTACATTCTAAAAATATGCCCCCTAAACCTTTCAATTAGTCATTCCAATGACACATATTCACTTTTGGCAAGGCGCTTTCCTATTCAATAAATTCAATTGTTTTTTAATCTGATCAAATACTGCAGTTATGTCGATTGACCTTTCCACATATGTGAAATGTTGTTTCATCACTAATCAAAATCTTGTCAATAATATTTCTTATTTTGGATTTGATCAGTATGTTTGGCAAACATTGTTGCTCTTAGTGGGTAATTTTCTTGCAAGTTGTGAAGGACTTGAAGAAACCTTTGGATACAAAATGATTTAATTTCGTTGTTTGAGCTCAGAGTTGGCAAATGACAGTCAGCCTCAAAATGTTTTAGGTTCTACACAATGGAAAGGATGACGGATTTTATAGTTCTGAAATGGAAGGAAACTCGCTCAATAGAATATAAGAAGAACAGTATGTGTGAATAATAATTGATACCTACCTGATGGAATTTTGAGAAGCAATGTCGAGGCAAAAATTAGGAAAATAAAAAAAATAAATAGATTGTCCTTGAAGTATACAACTTGTATGCGAGTCCATACCTGGAATATTGCATTCAGGCATGGTCCTCTCATTTTACCCGTTATTAATTTCTCAAGGGCAGTACATAGGAGAGCAGAGCAACCGAAATGGTACTCCATTGAGACACCGACGGTACTCAGATGGGCTGCGGACACTGAACTTGTATTTTTTTTTAAGATTTTTTGAAAGGTTCCATGATTTAATCTGATGTTCACTTCCAAATTGAGCAATTTTTTTATTTATGAGAAGGAAACTAGGAGGCATAGTTTGAAAACTAAGAAAAAGAGGTATAAGTTGGATGTGCGCAGATATTTCTTTAGTCATTGAGTTGTAGAGAGTTAGAGCAATTTTTCTGGAGACATAGTGCTAGTTTATATGTTTTAAATTGAATAAATAAGAGCACATGAATGAGCGATTATTATTAAGTTTTTGGAGAGACAGAAAATTGTATGTAAATATTGGTATTGTATTTATAGAGTATTATATCATGCTGTATGATAGTATTTGGAAATGACATGCCTTTATGTGTGAAATGGCTTTCTGGCGCTTGTCATGCATTGACGTTTTTCTTTGAACTACAAAGAGTTGCGGAATGGGAGGCTGGGATTTATGTTGGGTGTGAACTGGACTGATCGGATGTTAGATTAGCGGATGAGCTCTGGCAAACCCTTGTGGCTTTTTGTCATCCAATAATCTCTTGACATTTAGTGCACCACGTAATATCCTCCTATAGCTATTTCTCTCAACACGAACTTCTTTTCCAAAATCTCTCTCACAGAGATGTTTTCATTGTCTTTTTGGTTTTGATATTAAAACAATATTTAAAATAATGGTACAGAAAGCCATGATGTTTCACCCTATTTTCACCATGTTATTAAAATTATTACTTAATTAATCACCGATCTTATTGACAGTATTCTAGTACACCCATCCATTAAAATCATGCCTCACACACACGCACGCATACACATACATACATCAATGCATATTCGCGTAGGAAGTGCATCACGCTTGAAATGCTAGTTATCATATTTTATCATTTACTTTAATGATTATCGTTAAACAGACTGACAAGTGCTAACTTCTTACGGAAACACAAACTCGATTCCAAGAAATGCTGGTCAATGTTTGGTAGTGTTATCACCGACTTCTTTTTGGTGAGAGTTATGCCATCCACTTGGGGTTGGGTACGAGTTATTATACAGACTTCTTTTTGGTAATAGTTATGCCACCGACTTGGCTTTGGGTTAGTTAGTTAGTTAGCGCCAATCCTCCCATGATACTGGGAGGATCCCCGACGAGATAATGAAATATTTTATTTTGCATCGACTTTGTTTTGGTACGAGTTATACGACCGACTGTTGTTTGGATATGAGTTATAATTCCTTTTTGTACGAATTATGCCACTTACTGGTGTGTGAGTACGAGTTATACCACCGACTTCCTTTTTGTACGAATTATGCTACAGACTGGTGTTTGTGTACGAGTTAAACCACCATCTTCATTTTGTTATGAGTATTCCACCAACTTGCGTTTGGGTACGAGTTATACTAACGCCTTCTTTTTGGTAATAGTTATGACATCGACTTGGGGTTGGGTACGAGTTATTCCACCAACATCTTTTTGGTATGCCACTGACTTGGCTTTGGGTACGAGTTATACCACCCACTTCCTTTCCTTTTTGCACGTATTATGTCACCGACTGATGTTTGTGTACGAGTTATACCACCGACTTCTTTTTTATGAGTATTCCACCACCTTGGGTTTGGGTACGAGTTATACCACCGACTTCGTTTTGGTACGAGTTATGCCATCGACTCGTGTTTAGGTACGAGTTATACCACTGACTTGTTTGGGGTAAAACTTAACCACCGACTTCTTTTGGCGACGAGTTATGCCACCAACCTCTGTTTGGTACAAATTATACCACTGTCATTTAGGGGGTACAACTTATACCACCGACTTTTGTTCGGTCCGAGTTATACCACTTACCTGTTTTTGATACGTGTTAGATCAATGCCCTGTATTTTCTTTGACTTATACAACTGACTTATTTTGGGTGCGAGTTTTACAATTAACTTATTTTAATACTTTCACTCACGAATTATGAAAAATTATGTGTATGATTATTTTTTATTAAAATGAGGCTAAATAACATGAATTTTGTCAAAAAATGTCAAAAACATAATTTTTAAGGAAATTACGAGGGGGTCCACATTTGTGGACACCATTAAACATGGGTTGTTTATCAATTATAAAGAGACAGATATATCAGGGAAGTTAACTTAAGAAATTAAATGTATATTTTACATGAAGACAATTTATATCAGTTTAGTATTTTACATGGAATCTGTTAAAACAGTTTCAATATTTTGAAAGACATAATTATACTTTACACTTTGAGCAAATTATTCTTCTTTTCTCTTGGCAACCTTCTAATTTACATCTAGCAGCATTTGCACTTTCTATGGCTTCAGTCCAATGGGCCACGCTATCATACCTCATATCAACGATTGGGCGGACTGACGGAATATTGCGATAATATATCTCACCATCAGTTTCATTTGTCTTTATTTCATCTCTCATCTTAGGACGTTTATCCTTTTGGTCTTGATGAATCAGAGCTTCAGCAACTTGATTCCTAAACTCTACAAATCCATCTGCTTCTCCACTGATTCTTCAGAATGTTGCCTGTATTCAAGCCATGCATTACATATTTCTACATCAACGAAGTGAAAACAAACCCTCTAAGTCCATTTCCTTGACCGAATGTTTTTTTTCTGTAGAGTGAAACCAAGAAATCCATCTTATCAACCCGACTCATATGTTTGTTGTATCACCTGATATGATAATTTGAGGACAGTTTACTTAGACACACTTTTTCGATAACTTGTGCCATCTTTTTAACTCCATTATTGGTTCTTTACCAACAAATGAAGAAGTCAATACTTGCTTCTAGTTGCCCGTCGATTACGGACAACTAGAAGAGGAAGTTCAGGTGAGTCTAGTTCTGGTGGGTGCGTCTATGGGCGTGCAGCCCTATTCGTGTTCTACAGATGCGAATGCATATGTCACAAAGGAATTCTTGATCTTTTATACTTTATCCAGTTTCAGTTTCTCTTTTTTGCCCACCACTCTATCTATCCGCCCCCTTCCTCTCTTTGACATCGCTGTTGATGCCGGTTCGTCTGCGGCCACGCATTCACCCACACCCACGTAGGTAATTAGTTCTCGTCCACCATCCAACAACAGAGAATAGCATTATTGGAGTCATTTATAAATACTTATATAAGACTAATAAGTCTAATAAAGACAAAAATACTGACATATACTCCCAATTTAATTGCATCATAATTATGTTGGCTTACAACCATGCTCGGATGATGTCCTCAATTGTTGACACCAAAAATGGCCGCGCCTGTTTTCTCCTAATAAGATTAATTATAACTTATATAATATCATTCGGGGTAATTAGTTATTTCTCATTAGGGGTAATTCCCTCCAATTTTTATTCGGGGTAAATAATTCCCATTTTAATTCATAGTAATTAGTTCCCAATCTCATTTGGAATAATGTAATTACGTCTTATTCGAGATTTCAAATTTGTTCTCAGTTCATTTGAGGTAATTAGTACCTAGTATCATTTTGGGTGATGAGTTCGCAGTCCATTCGAATTTATTAGTCTTGGTCCCAATGCCTAGGTGTAAAAGGCGGGAACCAACGTATTGGGTCAGTTAACAAAAAAGAGGTGGCTGAAGGCCAAGGAATAGCCAACCGATAAATGCGAGTGAGGTTTTGAAAAGATAAAATTTCTCTCTTCGGGGGAGATTCTCTAAGCGCATTTAGCTCAGAGAACCCTCGTTAGTTCACAGTTGGTCCATTAGAAAAGTTTAGAGAAGTAAATGAAATGGGGAGGAGTTGACAAGTACGGAAATTTGGAGGATAGGCTCCGTTCTCTCGAGAATGTGAAATTGTGCACTTACCGTGAGTAGGCTCGAAATTTGAATTTTATCGTCGAGAACCACATGACTGTACTTTAAAGGGGTACGAACATAGCAAGTCGGAAATGTTTTGAAAAAGAGATGTTCTTGCGTCAAGTTCAAGGCGAGATGTAAGGTTTCAATCGCGATCGTGGGACTACACCCGGGGGGAAGGGAAATCCGAGTCCTTGGGAGTTTGGGGTGATCGCACCACCAAAAGGAAAAGGTGAGGCGAATATGCTCGCACACGTGGGAACGCAGAGAGCGCGGCGACTCCCGCGTGGCTCATTTTTTCTTGCAGCTTTTCCCCACACAGAAGAAAACTTTGAAACTCTCAAAGTTTTCGAAATTTAATAAAACTCAAGAGCATTGAAGAGTAATTATTTTTAACTATTTGAAAGGGGGACCTGTATTTGAAAAGGGAACGCGCATTTGAAAGGGATGCGAGCATTTGAAGGGGGAGCGTGCATTTAAAGGGGATCGCGCATTTGAAAGAAGAGCACCCATTTGAAAAGGGGGCGCGCATTTGAAATGGGAGGGAGCATTTGAAAGGGGAGCGCGCATTTGAAAGGGGTGCAAGCATTTGAAAGGGGTGCGAGCATTTGAAAGAGGTGCGAGCATTTGAAAGGGGAGGGAGCATTTGAAAGGGGTGCAATCATTTGAAAGGGGTGCAAGCATTTGAAAGGGGTGCAAGCATTTGAAAGAGGTGCGAGCATTTGAAAGGGGAGCGCGTATTTGAAAGGGGAGGGAGCATTTGAAAGGGGTGCAAGCATTTGAAAGGGGTGCGAGCATTTGAAAGAGGTGCGAGCATTTGAAAGGGGAGCGCGTATTTGAAAGGGAAGGGAGCATTTGAAAGGGGTGCAAGCATTTGAAAGGGGTGCGAGCATTTGAAAGAGGTGCGAGCATTTGAAAGGGGAACGCGTATTTGAAGGGGGCACGCATTTGAAAGATGAGCGAGCATTTAAAAGGGTAGCGCACATTTGAAGGTGGAGCGCGCATTTGAAAGGGGAGTACATATTTGATTTCAAGATGGTTCTCTTAGTCTTGAATTTCTTTGATTTTACCATTTGTGGTGGCTTTTTCCTTACCTTCTAGACCGCTGGGGGCTGGATTGGAACCTGTCAACCAGGAATGGAAAATAGTGAACTCGAGCGGGTAGAGAAATTTTATGGGGTACCGTAAAACCTGACAATTCTCCCCTTTTTATGCTAAGGAGTCGGACCCTGTTGTTTTCACCCGGGAGGGTAGCATAACATAACATAATTTCACGGATGGCAAAAGCCACAAGGGCCTATCAAAGGTCATCCGCATCCGTCAAAACCCACCCACAAAAAGCACCATCGCCAGGGAAAGACAAAATCAAAGTCCCCCACAATATAATATAACAGAAGACAAAAGCCACAAGGGCCCATCATAGGTCACTCGAGTCAAACGGCCTCTTTTTTAAGGCACCCAAACTCCCAGGAAAACTACATCCAGAGGATTGCGTCCAGAAACAAGGGTATCACCAATCAAGGCTTGTCAAGAACTAAATCATGCAGCTATATATATATATATATATATATATATATATATATATATATATATATATATATATATATATATATATATATATATATACAAACAATATTAATATATACAAAACTTAGGAACCATCACAACCTTCTCTCCCCATAAACTCATCCAACCTACTCTTAAATAAATTTAAATTTGGACTACCTACTACCCTCCGCGGCAATTGGTTCCAGAAGTCTACCACTCTATTGGTGAAAAAATATTTTCTTAAATCCAACCTACACCCTTGCTTTTTAATTTTCAAGTGGTGACCTCTAGTCCGATTTCCATCATCTAACTCAAAAAATTGCTAACATCCAATTTATCTATCCCAGAAAAAAATTTAAACAGCTCAATCATATCCCCTCTCACACACCTCCTTTCGAACGAGAACATATTTAATACCCTCAGTCTATCTATATATTAAAGGTGCCTCAGGGAAGGAATAATCTTTGTTGCCCTCCGTTGCACTAATTCGAGAAGGTTAATATCGTGTCTAAAATGTGGGGACCATGCCTGTATACAGTACTCTAGATGTGGCCTAACATAAGAGTTATAGAGTTTAAGAATAACCTCCTTACTTTTGAAACTGACATTTCTCTTAATGAAATCCAGCACTCTATTTGCCATATTTCTTGCTTCAATACACTGCTTAGAAAACCTTATTGACTTATCTATTACTAGTCCTAGAACTTTCTCATGCTCTACTGAGCTCAGCCAATGCCCATCCATTTCATAGTCAAATTCTCTATTATCTTATCCCATGTTAATAACTTTGCAATTATCAAGGTTGAAAGTCATTTGCCACTTATGTGCCAAGGATAACAATTTATTTAAATCTCCCTGCACTTTAAAATTATCATCAATATATTTAACTACATCTGCTAATTTGGTATCATCCGCAAAAATTGACACTTTATTATTAACTGCCTCCCCAAGATCGTTTATATAGATGACAAATAATAATGGACCGAGAACTGATCCTTGAGGAACTCCACTGATAACTTCACTCCACTCTGACTTTAAACCATTTAGCACTACCCTTTGCTTCCTATCTTTCAGCCACTCAGCTATCCAATTTGAAACACCCCCACATATCCCAATCATTTTTAATTTATGAACTAGTCTCCTATGTGGTACCTTATCAAATGCTTTACTAAAATCCAATTAAATTACATCTACATTCTCTCCCTTATCTACTTGATTTGTTACGAACTTCAGAAAGTCTTGTAAATTAGTCAAACATGATCTACCTGATCTAAACCCATGCTGAGCATCGCTGATTAACCCCTTCCTCTCTAGATGTTGGCAAATCCCTTTTTTAACTATTTTCTCAAGAATTTTACAGACTACATGAGTTAGGCTAACCGGTCTAGTTATTTGGATCCTCTTTACTACCCTTCTTGAAAATGGGGACTACATTCGCTCTCTTCCAATCATCGGGTATTTCTCCATATTCCAATGACCTAGTATATAACTTCTCCAGAGCTATTGAGATACTTTCTACCCCTTCTTTAAGTATCCTGAATGAATATTATCAGGGCCGGAGGCCTTGGTAGTATCTAACTCACCTATTAGTCCTTTTATCGTCCTCCGATCCACACTAATGGTAGTAAACACCTCTTTCCCTGACCCACGAGTACTATACATAAGACTATTTAGTTTCTCCTTTGTAAATACTGATGCAAAATGACCATTTAGTACCTCAACTATTTCCTCATCAGTTTCTCTCACAACCCCTTCATATTTGATAAGCCCTATTTTAATTCTGCCAGACTTGTTATTAATTTTATAGTAACTAAAGAACTTTCTAGGATCTTTGTTGCTATCCTGAGCTAATTTAATTTCTGACACCCTTTTGTTCTTCTTTATAATCTTATTTAACTCATTCCTAGCCATTCTATAATCACTTAAATTTTGAATATTATTTTGTACCTGTAATTTTTTATATGCCCTTTTCTTCTCTGAAATTTTTCTAGCTATCTCCTGATTCCACCATAATGGTTTCCTACTTTTGTTCCTAATGGCCTTCATTGGGATACGTTGTTCTTGGACTACATTTATTATATGCTTGAAAGAATCCCACATCCCATAAGCATTTTTACCTCTGAATTCTACATCCCAGTCTACAAAATTTATCAAGCTTTGGAGTTTTACATAATCTTCCTTATGAAAATTTGGAACTTTTACAGCATTCTCGGTTATTTTACCCTTCTCGATTTCCAAGTTAAAACGAACTATCTAATGGTCACTATTTCCCAATGCTTCCCCAACAGTCAATTCTCGAACTAAATGATCACTGTTGGAAAGTACTAAATCTAATATATTGTCTCCCCTCGTTGGCTCATTAACAAATTGATTAAAAAAATTATCTTCAAAGCATTCTATGAACCTGCCACTTGTTCTATCCCTACCTATCATATTTTCCCAGTCCACAGAGTTTAAGTTGAAGTCCCCAATAATAACTGCATCTGTTTCACATCTTTTACTTATTTTCCTTATCATTAGTTCATCCATATCATCAGTCTGCCCAGGTGGCATGTAAAAAGCTCCCAAATGCACCATTCTATTTTTACTGAACCTAATATCTATCCAAAGTGACTCAACTCCATTCTGCTTTATTGAAGTATTTAAACTTGAAACAATGTTGTTTTTTATATAGATAATTATTCCTCCACCAATCCTACCTGTCCTTTGACTAATGTACATATTATAGCCCTGTAAATCCAATTCACTTATAGTTTCACTAAATTCTATTTCATTAACCCACGATTCAGTAACACATAATATATCTATATCCTCATTGCTAATATAACTAAATAGCTCATCCTTCTTGTTTCTAAGACTACGAGCATTTGTATAGAAACAATTTAACCCCCCTATCCCTGAAGCACCTCTTCCAACCTGAATGACCTCACCTCTATCGCCTTGGAACCTATTTCTGTTATCTGCCAAGTCCATTCTACTTTTAGTACTATAATATCCTCTCATAA
This sequence comes from Ceratothoa steindachneri, assembly GCA_963969495.1. Taxonomy (NCBI): domain Eukaryota; kingdom Metazoa; phylum Arthropoda; class Malacostraca; order Isopoda; family Cymothoidae; genus Ceratothoa; species Ceratothoa steindachneri. The sequence continues at coordinate 158,287,996 of OZ018318.1, read as the reverse complement.
TTCCCTGACCACTATTAGTATCTAGTTTCCCGCCCGCAAAGACCTAATAACACGATCATACTCCTCCCACAACACATCTTCATACATCTCGCATACATTTCTTTCATTCCAACAAACCTATCCCACACATCCACAAACATGATACCTTCCACACCTGTCGCAACACCTTTCATTTTACTTTCTTTCACCTTTACAATCAACCTCTTGTACCTCTCACGCAGCTCACATGCACCCACATGTGTAATCACAACCGCATCACTTGCACAGCCAGACACCAGCTCCTCATACCTATCAGACAGATCTCTCCTCCAGCACCCGGCAAGCGAGTGGCAAAATGGATATCTACGTTGGGTTTTTTGCTTAATTTGAAAATAATTTTAGCCGAAGGCTACTAATTCAGAAAAGTTTATTTAAATCCAATAAATTTGATGGGGTAAGAGGGGCACGACATCGATTTGAATTGTTACATGGGAAGATATCAGATTTGGGGAAGACTCCTTAAGGCATTTCAATTCCGCCTTGGGCCACATGTCCCGTCCCAAGATCAACCAGGATGGACCACGAAGCCAAGGATTAAATTTGGAATTAAATTCCTTAAGGAAGAGACCACGGGTGGTTGTCAAGAGTGGGGACATAATTGAAAGAAACGTTGATTTAATATTTAGAGATAATTTCTTCTTTGGATAATTTGATATCTTGAAGGGGGAAGGGAAACTTCGTTCCCCTGCGTCCTCGGGAAACTAGTTTGGGGCGATATCATCAAAAGGGAGAGATGAAGCGACTATTCTAGCATACGTGCGAGCGTGACGACGCCCGCGTGGCCAATTTTTCTTACATTAGTTCCAAATCGTATTCAGCGTAATTAGTTCCGTCTCATTCAGGGCAAGTAATTCCCAGTCTCATTGGGGTAAAATTAGTTTCTAGTCTCATTCAGGATAATTATTTCTCAGTCTCATTCGTGGTAATTAGTCCCTAGTCTCATTCGGGATAATTAGTTCTCAGTCTCATTCGTGGTAATTAGTTCCTAGTCTCATTCGGGATAATTAGTTCTCAGTCTCATTCGTGGTAATTAGTTCCTAGTCTCATTCGGGATAATTAGTTCTCAGTCTCATTCGGGCTAATTAGAAACGCGAGTTCCTTCTTTAGGGAGAGTTGCGTGCAACTTCCCATTCAGAGATCACCTGAAAAAGAAATCGCTTGGACCAATTCATATAATTCATTGTAGCAACCCTAAATTCACTGCATTTTACGCTTCCATCACAAGTCACTGGAGGGGATCCCCCCTCCCCCCCCCCCTCCCCATCTAACGAGGAGTCCTCATTCTTAAAAGTAAATTTCGTAACAGATTGTTGGGGGATTCCATCTACGTAGCGGGAATCCCCCAGTGAGAAAACTGCGAAGGCGAACCCGCATTTAATGATTATTATTTTGATCAAGTTTAACGCCCTCTCCCGTAGTTGGATCTACGCAAGAGTGCGGAAGAATGAGAGGCAAACCAAATGCAGAAAAAAGCTACTCAACATGAGTAAAAAGGACTTGCAAACCACATGGGGTCCTAAATGCTACCCTGAACGGATTTAAAAGCTCAAAACACAAATATTTACAAAGTACAGGTACTCAAAAGTACAACCCCCTTTCCCCCTACAATGATCGTGTGAATGCTTTGAGAAAGGTCGCTTTGGAGGGCAAACTACGCATTAAATAAAGGGAGGGAGGAGTTATTTAATTGAACAATGGAACAACAAAATGAGTAACGGTAAACAGAGTGATAAATTAATTCCACGGATCAATGTTACATTTGCCAACATCCATTCAACACCATGAGACTTTGTAATGAATAAAAGCCATCAGGGCCGTTGGCCTTTGTTCAATTAAGGAAATAAATTAGAAATGCGCCACAGACAAATAATTCTAGACTGATTCTTAGAAATTTCTGGCGCAAGTAATCGGCTACTTAAGCTGTGGCGTCGCACAGGTTATAATGAAGTTTAAAATGTATCGGTCGGTATTTCTTCATCGGGTAGACTCATGTTTGCATCTTTAGCAATGTATAAGATCCTTAGACAATCCTTAGAAATCTCTCAACACAAAATTCATCCAAACTTTACCCATTCTTTCGTAGCAAAAAGTAAAATTGGAGATTTGAAAACCAGTATTCGACTGTAATATAAAATTAATTGATAATTTATTCATTAAATACAAATAAAAACAACATTACATTATTTGTAGAAAATATTAAGAAATTCATTACTTTGGTTTCCAATAGCAATATATATATATATATATATATATATATATATATATATATATATATATATATATATATATATATATATATATATATATATACTAGGCAATGGCTTCGCCACTCCCTCGCTACTAATATTAAAATTTAAAATCTGAAAAAACAGCCACAGTTAAATTTTTATCAATTTTCTGAACTTCGCCAATTATAATCATTTTAAAAAGGAACTCTAAACTAAATTTCCCTCCTCTCAAAATATATACTAAAGCACAATTCTAAAGGTACAAATTTATTTCTGAACTTCACCATTTTGTTTTTTGATATTATAAAAAAAATATTAGAAATAACTTTGATAAAAAAACATAAGTCATAACCAAATTAAGATGAAATTATTATTCAAATACTGAAAAAAAAAATCGCCTTCTTACACACATATATATATATATATATATATATATATATATATATATATATATATATATATATATATATATATATATATCCAGCATACCGCAGGAAACAAAAAAAACGGAATAATTTTTCTTCGGAAAAAGTTATTTCCTACTTCGAAAAAAATCTGTACTGGTGTGGGATTCGAACGAAGCACACTGAGCAGCGACCAACCCCTTTGACCTCGGCTACGCGGAAGACCAAAAACTCTTCCGAATAGACAAACTTTTAAGGCACGCTTCGCAAGGTCGATCGGGAATGTAAAAGAGAGTAATTAATTGGGAATTCAAAGGAAAAACGAGGAATTGAGATACACACGCGGTGAATATACAATGTATAATATCTTTCGCAGGCTAGTCGCCTACCAGCTTTCGTCCATTCACCATTGGATGTGAAAGGGTGGGTGGGCTGGTTCATCCCTTCCTCTTGGTCCATATTGGGGGAGGGCTTCAACACGCCTATACCTTCATCACCAGTTTCTATTTCTACCCCTCCCTTTTTTTTCTTTTGCTTATTTATCCTTTTACGCACCCGTTAAAGGATGTCAGGTAACATATGGATGCTTGCGTGCCCTCCCTACCCCAATGCTCGTAGGAGGTTGGGCCGCTATATATATCTTCCACGCATTTTCACTTCCCCAACTTCACCACATTCTTCGGTAGTTGCCTTCGTTGTTATTGCGTTTTAAAGTAGATGGGAGAAGGGGGTGCCCGAACAGAGGAAGGAGGAAAATATAGCGGTGCTGTGATCGGCTATATGTGAGGGTGTGAATGGTTAGAGCTGTCTGCGTATAGGCCTCATACTCGACGAACCACTTCAGTGGCAGCTTCTCCCGCCAGGAATCGAACCTGACATCCACACGTTGAAAGTACAACGCCTTATCCACGAAGCTGGCTAGCGAGAACTCGACTGTTATCTTAAATTCTTAATGTATATTTTATTTTTTTCTTTACTTTTTCTTTTATTTTCTTTCACTTTCTTTTTCCTTTCTTTTCTTCCTTATTTCTTTACCCTCTTCATTTCCTTTCTTCTCATTTGATTTTATTTTATTTTATTTTATTTTACATTTTCTTTTATTTTCATTGTCTTATTTTTCATTTCTTTACCTTTTTTTCTTTTATTTTCCTTTTCTTTTCGTTTTCCTTTCTTTTATATTTTCTTATCATTTTCTTTTATTATTCCTTTTCTTGCCTCTTTCTTTCTTTTAACCGTCTCTTTTCCTTCTTTAGTGAGTCACTTTAAATTAAATCCTACAATTTGTGAAAATACGATAGGAAGAGATAAAGTGAGATTTATATTAGACCGAGTACTTTCAAACAATGATCGTTCGTTTTAACCTGAAATTAGGGTGAGGTAGAATATCGAAGAATACTAAAAGAGCGCCACATTTTCACAACATAAATTACGAAAAGCTTTGGGTGGTAGGAACACCCAATAAGAATGCAATGTATACAGAATAAGTCAGTAAATATCATTACGAACACGCGACGATTAGATGGGAAAAAACAAAGAAACTTATACAACGAAACGAAAATGAACCATTAAATAAAAGAGCCCCAAAATTCATTGAAAAAACACAAGAATAAATATGAGAGGAACTAAATAATCAAATAGGACGAGGACCAGGGTTAGGATTGCCATCTCTGTCAAATTTCAATAAAGGACAAATAAAAAAGAATATCTATGTATATACCCGATTTTTAATTTCTTTCCTATATATAACCATATAATAAAACATAAAAATAAAAAATACTTCTTTCTTAACTTAGTAAAAGATTTTTAGAATTATATTTGTTGTGGCTTTTTGCGGACTTGAGTAATCTTTGTTTTTTTTCAGCAAATTCTAGAGAATTATCTTCAATGTGAAGTATATGAAAACCATTTTTCATTAGTTCTACAGAGCATCTGTTTCTTTTATTTCGCCATTTAGATGACTATACAATATTAATCCTTTCTCATTAAGCTGATGTTTTAGGAATTGAAAGCATTGTCGTGGTATGACATTATATTATATCAATACCATATTATATCTATGGGGAAGGGACCAATAACTTAAAGGCGAACCGACGGAGGGACGGCACGCCACGAGTTTCGACGGGCTGAATAGCGAGAAAGAGTGCAACGAGGTCAGGTAAAATTTGGGCAATGGCAAAGCTCAAGGTTATTTAAAGAGGCATGTACAAAAATATAATTTTATTGACATAAAAGTGAGAGAATTGATTGGCAAAATTACATCAGAGAATTAATTGGCAAAATTAAATCGGTAAACGAGGATGGGGGGGGGGGGGAAATTGTAGTTATGCATTAGACTATGAAGTTAAAATTTAATGAATTATAGGAGGAGACTATTCAAATGGGGGGGGGGAATTAACTCAAATGGATTACTGAAGGGGGAGAGGGGTTGGCTTACGGAGGATTCCGGGTGAGACGTCGGGGTAAGGCTTCACGGATGTCTTCTGCACGTGAGGCGAGGGCGCTCAGAGCTTCTGAGCGGGAACTTAAAGTGATGACGGTTCTTCAAAAAGGGAGGGGGCGGTAACGTCCGATCCAGGGGAGAGTATTTCGGCCACCCAAAAACGAGGGGCGAACGAGGAGGGCTTCGACAGGAGTTGATGAGTGAAGTCGGAAAAATCACTCGGTAGCGATCGCTAAATAGAATAACCTCAATGGCTGTGGCTAATTCCGACACACAAATAGTTCAGCCGTCACTTTGCTTCGTTGTTAGCACCTGTCTTGGAACTAGAGGAATCTTCTTGGGTCCGGGCGAGACTTCTCAACTCTGTCCCTGCCTCATGGGTGACGAGCACTATATATGTCCGAGGCTCTCCCCGCGGAGGGTTAGTGGGCAACAGCTTTACTCTCGAATGGCCTCGAATCTTCACGCCAAGGTGATTCTAACCCTTGTAAAGGTGGACCGTGGTGGACGCGGTTCGATGCTACCGCTTGTGGAAGTGGGGGGGGGGAAGGCTTACCAATTTAAGCCTAACAGAACCTTCTCCAGCGCATGGAACTTCCGTGTTGGAAAAGAAATTCCACGTGGGATTCCCCCACAAGCATAAATGAAGATATTTTGAAAATATTCACCCAATTAAAATCGCCACTCTATAAAATCCAGTTCCATTTGCTGCTTGTTTTTTGCATCTTGTAAAGAGTTCAGCGCTTCGAATAATGTTAAAGGATGTCACTTCATCAAAGACGTCATCCATATTAAATTCAAATTTTCTTTTAGCTTCAACTCTTTAACAACTTCAACAAATTTCTGGTATTTTTAGGAATGAATTGAATTTTTATCAAAGGTTTTTTTTTTTACAAATATGTAATTGCTGAAATAAGAAATAATCTTTTCGTGCCTCAGCAGTATGGAACATTATGGGCCAAAAATTCTTCAGCATATCGAGTTTTTAACTTATTTCTTAAATTATCCAAAATAAGAAAACATCTGCAGCTGAAGTTTTATTTTTTCAAGTCCTTCAAAAGATAGTTTAAATATCTTCATTTTATGTTGCGAGAACAACAAATAAATTTCAATAACTTGGAAATTTATTTTGAATCTTCATTAAATGAAAGAAGTTTGAGTAATTGTTTAAAGCAATCAGAGAGTCTGTGTTTGAGATAAGAATTTAAGCACGGTTGCAGAGATTGCCACCTAGTTTGTACATGCCGAAGAATTTTGCTAACTCTGTCTCTCCAAAAGAATGAAAATCTTTAAGAGTTTCGCTTCTCTTTACTGACTTTGAAAAATGGCCATAAATCTTTAGGACAATATTTTCTATGTCCACATCCAAGACTCTAATAGCAAATTTTACTGCATTATTTAAAATGTACGCATTGCAATTAGCTTTAACAATACCCTCATTCAACGTGAGGATATTAGTATATAAAGAATGCTTTATTCCAAAATTGCAATTTGCGTTATCTGCACTAAAACAAAAAAGCTTTTCCAATCAAGATACAAATTGTCCATAGTGTTTCTTAAAATATTTGAGCATTCCATCTGCATTTTCATCAGCATTCTTGAAAAAATCAATTATATAATTCACTGTGCCAAAATCCATTTAAAGATATTGAACACATACTGGGAACATTTTCAATTTTTTTTTGTGATTTACGGCATCAATTTGAAGGCAAAAATAAATATTCGGTTCATGTTGTTTGGTCCGGCCACAAGATTTTTTTTGCTGCTAATTTCGAATCCAGGTAAAGTTTTGAATTTAAATTCAAACTACAATCAAGTAAGTTGTAGGAATGATTTTGTTTAACTGCATAATATATTTGAGCTATTTCCCAAGTAAATAGAATTTCTTCTTTAGAATTTGCTTTAATGATAAATTTATCATTTACAAAACTGGGAGATAAAACGGATTTTTTTTTAACTCGAAATTTTTATGTTGCTATTGCTAATGCACCCATGTAAACAATTTTAAAAACACTTTGGCAAATAATACACTTTGCTTCTTGTGGACTATTAATTGCCGCCAACCATTTATAATCTACCTACGAGTACATAAAAACATGAGAAATTGATGCAGCAAGAAAAAAACACAAGGAACCAGTATCAACAAGCCACAACCGAACCACCCCATATAAATTAAAACATATATACAGTAAATTAGGTAGATCAACCCCAGATAAACCAGAAAAAAACTTCCCCAATCACAGATTTTACACATACATATATCCTCCCGATACAAAAGGGATTTGTTATCATACAACCTTAAATTAGTATGCATCCATTCATTAAGAATGACTTGATATGTATATGCAACTCTAGCATATATATTCATACTTAATATATACCCATATGGCCTATCCCTCAATCTCATTCAATTTTGTCTTAAACCCAGAATGAGTCGAACAATGACCAGTTATAGAGGCAAATCATCCCAAGCATCAACCGCCCTATTGTTAAAAAACAATTTGCCTATATCTGTCCTCACAAATTGCCTCTTAATTATAAAATGGTGTCCTCGAGTAACACCCCCAGTGTTACTCAAGAAATCTTCGGGATTAATATGCCCAAACCTGAAAAAAATTAAATACCTGAATCAGACCCCCATCCCCTCAGCATTCTCTTCTTAACCGAAAAAAATATCCCGTTTTTGTAGTCTCGTCTCATAGCTTAATTTTTGGAATCAAATATAAGCTTAGTAGCTCTTCGCTGCACTTCCTCCAACATTTCTACATCTTGCTGATAATGAGGTACCCATGCTTGGATACAATACTCAATATGTTGTCTGAAATAGGTATTATAAAGCTTTGTAATCACTTCCTTGCTTTTATAGGTGACATTTCTCATAATTGTGCCCAAAATTCTATTTTCCCTGTTCCGTGCTTCTAAGAATTGTCTGGAACTTTTAAAACATTACTAATAATTACTTCTAAGTCATTCTCTTGAAGAAAATATCTCAAACAAAACCATTATTATTCTTACCAATATGCATTGTCTTACACTTCTTAAAATTGAATTCCTTCTTCCACTTATGACTTATCAGCCCATGCAATCATCTATTTCAAGTCTCTCTGTAACTGTATGCACCCTTCACGACCACAATCCTTCCTTTGATAGTCTCAGTCTTCCTCTATATTTTGTCAAAATATATATTTAATATAAAAATATAAGGGCTTATATCACCTGCTTACAATCAAACAATAATCCTGGTACTCACCTAAGTTACGAAAATATATTATCATGATTTTCAAAATAAAGGACATTTAGCAAACTTTCCAAACTAAAAAAAGGACAAGGAAAGGAAAGCTAAATAAAGGACTGTCCTTTCTAATAAAGGACGGTTCGCAACCCTAACCAGGATGGAGACAGCATATGCTATTTCTTAGTGCTAAAAACAAAGCGGACCAAAGGGAAGAGGAGGAGATTTACGTGTATACCAAATAAGGACACTCTATTGTGACAAAAATCTCACGAATAATGACAAAACTCACCGGATTGGACTTAATACCCACAAGAAATGACAAAACTAGCCAAAAAGTGCAAATGAACGGGAAAAGGAAATAGAACATAAGATTAAGAAGAGAAAAAATAAACAAATAAATAATGAAGGAACATGAACTCACACAACAGATACAGATACGAGAATTATGTTACAAAACTCAGAAACTTGAGTTATTATTAACATAACAAGAAATAAAATAACGCTAACAACGGTTTGAACGCCTATCTCATACACACATAACATAATAACAAAACCAAAACAGAAATAAACAAACAGACACACTTTCACTCTAGCTTATTTCGAACTTACCTCTAAAATTAGTTTATCGTACAGAGATTAGCGTGACCTCGACGCAAACTGCACCTCTCTGCAAACCTCCAACGTCTTTCCGCTTCAATCATCTTCCTCCTTTACCGCTATCCAAAGTTGGGCTAAACATTAACACCAGGGACAAGTACAAGCAAATAGTTAAAATTAAAAGCTAGGAAAACATAAAAACACCGGGGTCCGAGTCCCACGTTAAACAAGTCCACAGACCAACTAGGTTAACTTTCAAGCCTTTGAATTTATTTGAGTCTGTCCTATCCTTACCTTTTTCTTCTTTTTACCCTCCCTCTCTCCCTCTCTCCGGAGCTCTTTTTTCCTGCCTTCAAGCCCCGAGGGAGGAGGGAGGGAACCGGGCCTTGCCCCGCCTTCCTGACCGGGTCGCTCCTCCGGTAGGGACCGGTCGGGGTGGGGGGGAAAGTGCATGGGGATCTATAAATTAGAAAGGGGAGAGAGTGTAGATTTTAGCAAAGGCTTTGACAGAGTGTAATATAAGGAATTATTTAATAAATTAAAAAAAATGAATGGGAAAGTTTTAATTTGGATAGATGAATGGCTGAAAGAGAAAACAAGGAGTAAAGTGAGAAGTGGAAGAATGCTATCAGCGGGGTGCCTCAGGGATCAATTCTGGGCTTATTATTATTTATAGTTTGAATAAATAATCTTGAGGAGATAATTAATAGCAGTGTATCAATTTTTGCTGATAAAACAAAATTAGCAGTGTATCATTTTTTGCTGATAAAACAAAATTAGCAGTTGTAGTAAAATAAGTTAAAGTGAATTTAAAGTTGAGGTTGAGAGTGTCTATAAAGTTGATATCTCAGGCATAGTGCTGGCAGAGAGCTTTTAAGTTCAAAAATACAAGTAGCGACTCAGGAAAGGATATTGAAGAATTTGAGTATGAAATGGATGGGTATTGGCTGAGCTCAGTATATAATGAAGAGGACTTATATTGGCTGAGTTAAGTATAGGATAAAGAGAACTTATATTTGCTGAGCTCCGTATAGGATGAGGACTTATATAGGGTGAAATCAGTATAGGATGAAGACGACTTATTTTGGTCGAACTAAGTATAGGATGAAGAGGACTTTTATTGTTTGAATTTAGTATATGATGGGAAGGATTTATATTGGCTGAACTCAGTATTGGATGAAGAGGACTTGTATTAGCTGAACTCAATATATGATCAAGAGGACTTATATTGGCGGAACTCATTATAAGATGAAGAGGACTTATATTGGCTGAATTCAGTATATTATGAAGAGGACTTATATTGGCTGAACTCAGTAGAGGATGATAAGGACTTAAGTTGGCTGAAATTAGTATAGAATGAGGGAAACTTACAGTGGCTGAAATTAGTATATGATGAGGGAAACTTATAGTGGGTGAAATTAGTATAGTATGAGGGGGAATTATACTGACTGAACCCAGTATAGGATGATGACATATATTGTCTGAACTCAGTATAGGATGTAGATGACTTATATTTGCTGAACTCAGTAGATGATGACTTATTTTGGCCGAACTCAGTATAGGATGAGTATGACTTATATTGGCTGAACTTAGTATAGGATGAGGGGGACTTATATTGGCTGAACTCAGTATAGAATGAGGGGGACTTATATTGGTTGAACTCAGTATAGAATGAGGACGACTTATATTGTCTGAACTCAGCATACGATGAAGAAGACTTATATTTGCTGAACCCAGGAGAGGATGAGGAGGAATTATATTGGCTGAACTCGGTATATGATTAGGAGGACATTGAAGTAGTAATATATATGGCATTTCGGTTTTATATGCCGTGCATTTTTGCAAAATATAAAGCAAATAGAGTGTTGGGTTTCACAAGAGGCATGCTAGTTACAAGGGTAAGGAGGTTCGCCATAAGCTCTATAACTCGTTTGTCAGACCACCTCTAGCGTAATGTATACAGACATAGTCCCCACATTTTAGACATGATATAACCTGCTAGAATCACTATAAATGATTGAAATAGCGATGATACCTTTTCTGAGGTCCCTTAAATATCTAGATAGATTGAGTGTACTAGATTTGTCCTCATTTGAACTATGTATTGAGACGGTATATGATTGAGTTGTTTTTTTTTAATCGGAAATATATAAGATGGGTTTTGGCAATTTCTTTGAATTGAACGGTGGTTAAAAGTTGAAAATTAAAAACAAAACAGAAGTATAGGTTGGATTTAATAAAAAAAAAGATGTGAATTTAGGGAATGAATTGATGCCATAGGTCATAATTGTCCAAATTAAAATGTTTTCAAAGGAAGGGTAGACGGGTATATGGTGAGGAAAGATTATTGTAGCCTTTGACTTGTATTTTGGGCTATAAATAATTCATATTTATGATTAAATATTTTTATACCAATATTTTGCCATTATTATGACTAGTGTTAGTTTTCATATTTTTAGAATTTAATTAGTAAAAATGCCTAGAAAGCAAAGTTCAAGGAAATTTAAGACTTTTAAAATGACGAATTGTTGGTAAATCAGAGGGTGGACTATCTCAAAGACAAATTGCTAGGAATCTTCGAATACCCTTTTCTTGTGTTATCGAATTATGGTTCAATTTAAAGAAACGGGTAAACGATCACCAGAGTCACGACTTATTTGTCTTGGTTTGTTTGAAGGATGTCTTTGTGCTGATCCATTGAGAACAAGAATAAATTACCTGCACTTTCTTGGATATTATGGACGTGCAATCAGGAGGAAGCCTATTTTAACTATGACCAATGTTAAAAAGATGAATGAATGGGCTTATAAAATGACTGAGAAGCCTTTTGAAATTTAGCACAGTATAATTTTTCTGACTTTCCCTCTTGTTTGACACTACCCCATTGAAATGCTGACATAGGTTACAATCAACGGTGAAATATTGCGGCTTTTAGGATATGGTGTGAGAAGGAGGTTGGAATGATAGAAGGTCATCACTGGTAGAGTATGCTGGCAATATCAATTCGAAAAAAGTAAGAAAAGAACAGAACACGGTCAAACTTGGTCAAAAATACCCCAAGCTCTATCTTGGAACTTATTAATCCTATGGTTAGGTGAGTTTCAGCTCTAAAAAACGCTGAAGTAAGTTCACAAAATATAACTAAGGTATTTTCACGGTTAAAAATGTGAATTTACGAATATAAATATTTCAGTAATTTACTGTGTTTCTATTTACTTCTTACATGTTTCTGTGATTGGGCCGAAATTTCTGTAGATTAAAGAACTTTGGATTAACAGCGAAGTCAAGGAATGCATTCTAGGGCGAAACAGATACTACCAAGCTTTAAGAAATAATAACTCCGAAAAAATAATCAGTAAAGATCTCTGTAATATATCGTATATGCTAACAACGAGATGCGGTAGAAAAGTGAAAAAGAGTTGCAAATAAGTTTGTACGTAATTCCAAAGACGAGCACAAGCGTTTGTACACTGCGGCCCATAATTATATGAAAGTTACATTCTTCGTAATAATTTATGAAGCGTTTGACCCCCCATCATTTTGAAAGATAATATGCGAAGAACGTACTACATAGGAAGCTGTCCTGTAAATTTCATCTCTACAGCCTCTGGGGTCAATTGAACCTACATATATTAGAAAAATTTATTCTCTTTTGTATTCAAAGGACAGTTGAAAATATAGTGGCTGTATTAATAGGCCAACAAAAAGCAGAAATACAATTAATAATATTAATATATTGTATCAGTAAAATTAAACAATGCAACACATTTAAATTCAAATGGTTTGATATAGTCGAATTCAACCTTCGATTCATCGGTGATGTTAATTTTTTTAATGTCGGTTGATTGAGTTTCTTAAGTAAAGGTCACTATATAACATGCCATTACTCATTTTGGGGCTGATTATATTCCTTATCATTGGTATATTATATTGTTCATGATATATATATATATATATATATATATATATATATATATATATATATATATATATATATATATATATATATATATATATATATAAACGACCTTGATAACTAATTACTTAAGAGAACTTCAAAGTTTTCACCCAATACGAAACAGAGCCGTTTTTAGTAGCATGCACGTGACTCTAAAATTACTATGTCGGTCGGATGGTAACCATTTTACTTTTCAATGAGTTTTTGAAAGTTGTAAGGTCAGATGATTTTTTGGTTAGTTGATAATACGTTTTTAATCTCGAAATTATTGAAATAATTGAGAGCACGCGACTTAGGTATGTTGCTCCTGTTACACGCTATATAGCGAACGTTCAGCGAGAGCTAAATAACGCTGTTGGGGAGAAATGAATAACAGATGAATTTTAATCAAATGCAAGGCCATGTGTAGTGGATTACACCCACACAAAACCTGACATCGATAAATACACTTAGGGTGTCGAACCTTAAAAGTGGATTATGAAAGGAAAAAAGTCCTCTATCTCAGGACCTGTCTGGATCTTATGTTTGGGATACCTCAAGGTGTCAAAAAGAGATACGTGATATCTGAATTTTTAGTTCGCCTAGATTTCCTTGATTACTTTTATTCGAACATTTGGTCAACCTTGAGTCCGTGTAGACTAAATATGAATCGCTTTTACTCAAGCATTCGACCATCCTTGAGTCCCTGTAGACTAAATATGCATCGCTTTTATTCAAGAATTTGGTCAACATTGAGTCCCTGTGGATTAAATGTGCATTGCTTTTATTCAAACATTGGTCAACTTTGAGTCCCTGTGGACTAAATATGCATTGCTTTTAGTCAAGAATTTGGTCAACCTTGAGTCCCTATGGACTAAATAAGCGTTGCTTTTATTCAAGAATTTGCTCAACCTTGAGTCCCTGTGGACTAAATGTGCATTGATTTTATTCAAACATTGGTCAACCTTGAGTCCTTGTGGACTAAATATGTATTGCTTTTATTCAAGAATTTGGTCAATCTTGAGTCCCTGTAGAAAAAAATATGCATTGCTTTTATTCAAGAATTTGGTCAACCTTGATTCCCTGTGGATTAAATGTACATTGCTTTTATTCAAGCATTGGTCAACCTTGAGTCCCTGTGGACTAAATATGCATTACTTTTATTCAAGAATTTGGTGAATCTTGAGTCCCTATGGACTAAATAAGCGTTGCTTTTATTCTAAAATTTGATCAACTTTGAGTCCTTGTGGACTAAATATGCATTGCTTTTATTCAAGAATTTGGTCAATCTTGAGTTCCTGTGGACTAAATATGCATTGCTTTTATTCAAGAATTTGGTCAACCTTGAGTCCCTGCGGACTAAATAGGCGTTGCTTTTATTCAAGAATTTGCTCAACCTTGAGTCCATGTGGATTAAATGTGCATTTCTTTTATTCAAGCATTGGTCAACCTTAAGTCCTTGTGGACTAAATATGCATTGCTTTTATTCAGGCATTTGGTCAACCTTGAGTCCCTGTGGACTAAATGTGCATTGCTTTTATTCAAGTATTGGTCAACCTTGAGTCCTTGTGGACTAACTATGCATTGATTTTATTGAAGAATTTGGTCAAATTTGAGTCCCTGTAGACTAAATGTGCATTACTTTTATTCAAGAAGTTGGCCAAATTGAGTCCCTGTGAACTAAATGTGCATTGCTTTTATTCAAGCATTGTTTAACCTTGAATCCCTATAGACTAAATATGCATTGCTTTTACTCAAGCATTCGAACATCCTTGAATCCCTGTAGGCTAAATGTGCATTGCATTTATTCAGGCATTTGGTCAACCTTGAGTACCTGTAGACAAAATGAGCATGGTTTTTAATCAAGCATTTGAGTTTCTGTAGACTAAACTTGCATTGCTTTTATTCAAGCCTTTTTCAAAGTTGAGTATCTGTAGAGTAAATTTGCATTGCTTTTATTTAGGCATTTGATTGACCTTGAGTCTTTGTATACTAAATGTGCATTGTCTTATATAAGTATTTGGTCAACCCCGAGTCCCTGTAGACTGAATGTGCATTGCTTTTATTCAAGAATTCGTCAACCTTGAGTCCCTGTGGACTAAATGTGCATTGTTTTTATTCCAGAATTTGGTCAACCTTGAGTCCATGTGGACTAAATATGTATTGCTTTTATTCAAGAATTTGGTCAACCTTGAGTCTCTGTGGACTAAATATGTATTCCTTTATTTCAAGAATTTTGTCAACCTTGAGTCCCTGTGGAATAAATATGCATTGCTTTTATTCAAGCATTGGTCAACCTTGACACTCTGTGGACTAAATATGCATTGCTTTATTTCAAGAATTTAGTCAACCTTGAGTCCCTTTGGACTAATATGCATTGCTTTTATTCAAGCATTGGTTAACCTTGAATACCTGTAGACTAAATATAGATCGCTTTTACTCAAGCATTCGACTATCCTTGAGTCCCAGTAGACTATATGTGCATTGCTTTTATTCAGGCCTTTGGTCAACCTTGAGTATCTGTAGACAAAATGAGCATGTTTTTTAGTCAAGCATTTGAGTCCCTGTAGACTAAATTTGCATTTTTTTTTATAGAAGTATTTGGTCAACCTTGAGTCCCTGTAGACTAAATATGGTTTGCTTTTATTCGAGAATTTGGTCAACCTTGAGCCCCTGTGAACTAAATGTGCACTGCTTTTATCCAAGCATTGATCAACCTTTAGTCCCTGTAGACTAAATTTGCATAAATTATAAGCCCACACCCGTGCAGCCTTAGCCCTAGACATCATGAAGATGTAAGTGAAAAAATATTACATGGTACACGCGGGAATAACTGTGCATTAATATTTCTCTCCCTAACATTAGAGTAATATCTTACTTTTCCCTGTCTGTAAATCTTTTGAGTACATGATAATTAATCTGGACTGGTTAGTTTGGGGATGTAGCTCTCGTGTGCTACGCCGCTCCCTACTTTTTTTCTCGGGTTGGCCTTGACCATTTCCGAAGGTGTCTCCTGGTCTTCATGTAATACTACTTCTCCCATCACCCCTTCTTGTCATTCTTCTCCACTTCCTTCTTTCCCTCCTCACTTTTATCACCTGTTGAAGGCCACTCAGAGAAATAATCTGTCCATTTCCAAGCGAGGATTGTAAGGTCTTACAAATGCAGTATCAACAATAGCTCTGAAAAATATAATAAAATGGACAAAAGTTTGTAGTTTAACAATAAATCGCTTTTAAGTATTAAAGTAGATTTTATTATTACCACTGATTTAGTTGCAGAAACTCCTATCTTATCTTTTATCGCAAATTTAAGGCAATATATTTCATTACCTAACTGGTCTAGCTTTGGAGTGGACTCGAGACCCTTTAGATATTTTATTAAAAAAAACTTACAAAAATAGGAAGAATTATATCTAAACTCACCTAACCTAATCTATTAAAAAACTGATGAAAATAGGAAGATATATATCTAACCTAGGTTAGGCTAGATCTTCTAATTTTATGAATGATGTTTAAAGTTATTTTCGTCGAAATTTTTAAAAATTATTTTTTGTGTTTTTATTTTTTAGTTTTAACATGCAACTTTTGGTTAATAAACATACAAATCATTATTATATCAATGTAATCAACCCCTTTACGATAAAAGTGTAGGTCAAAAAGTTGATAGATCACGTATTGGAAGAGCATCTCTAACCTAACCTATTAAAAGCTTAGGAAAATAGGATGTTTTACATCTAACCTAACCTAAACTAACCTAACCTACCCTAACCCAACCTAATCTATCTTAACCTATTAAAAGAACTAATGAAATAGGAAGAGTTAACTAAATTGCTCAAGCATTTGAGACCTTGAAGTCTTAATTCTGTATTGAATTAAATTGCCCGAGCATTCGAGTAAAAATCTTTAAAAAAGCTTACAAAATTACGGGATACCCTGCCCGAAATTGCCAGTGCGAATAGAAAGGTTTGTACCACCGATGTATAATATAAATCCTTTGTCTGCCCTTTTCCTTCAATATAAATTTCCGTCTCCATATCGGAACATGACACGAGGCTATTTGGCAGCGGCGTGCGTTAACTTTGAAGATGAGGAAGCAATTCAAGTTTTACAAAAAATAAATATGTAATTTGAAGTAAATATGTTGTTCATTAAAAATAACTATAAAACTTTAAGCTACTCATTTTATTTAAATGTATTTTTAAACTTTATTTAAATGTTAAAATAGCTTCTGTAAGTATGCACAATCAGTAGCCGAGATGTTCTATCATATTGGCCTACATTGTAGTTGCGAGTGCAACACTGTTTTGATGACATCTAGTGTTGGCGTAGGCCTACCTGTTTTGATAATAGTTTCTTTTTCATTATAATCATCGCAGTAAACTTCAGTTTTAATAATTCTTCAATAATGCAATTGCATTTTCTCACAACTTCCTTTGAATCCATTTTGCTTAATGGGAGGTTATCACTTAAAAAAAAATGAATAAACAATTCACCACACTTTATCTAAGCCCTGACTCGCAGTTATTGATCTAAAAGATACGAAGGATGACTCCGATAAGGCTGCCAGAATCCAGGAAATATTAACAAAATTCTTAAGATACAAGAGTGTAACCATACAGAGTTTATGCTATGCAGCTACTTTCATTCTCAGAACTAGTATTTAAATATAACCTAAAAAATGTTTAAGCTTCAGAGCATAATAATAGTTACGTCATTGTGTCTTAGAAATTTTGTTGCTTTTTTCTAAATTCTGGCAACCCGGGAGAGTTGCCAGAGGCAAGCAGATGACTGCGAAGGTAAATTTGCTTCTTTTTCCGTATACAAATAGGTGTTTATAATGAAATTAAGAAAAAAAATTTGAAATCTCGACGAAAGGATGCATTTCTTCAATTGCAGTCGTGCTCATCAGGGTCTAACGCCAATTCGATTGGGGCGTAATTTCTTTTTAATTTCTTCTTAAATAGGAAAATGCTTCCATTAACTGCCCGCCACTGGTATTTGGACAGCCTAAACTTAGAGGAACTGAATTTATTCTCAAGATTGAACAAACTGTACGAATACTGCAATCATAAAATTTTTCAGTCACATCTCGACGAATAAGTGATTACCTAATAATAGCTAAAAAAATTAAATTATATATGAATTATATATGTGTTTCAAAAGGATGAAAGAGTAAAAATGCGTTGAAAATAGTAAATAAACTGCTTCAACTTTTCTGTAACTGAAGAATTTGTCACATAAAATCTTTCAGCCGTGAAATGCTCTATAATGGCGTGTAATGAAAAATACTTCAGTTGACATAGTTAAAAAAAGATTATAACGAATAATTCCCATGCATATATTAATATCACTTATCTCGTAAAATGGGAATGATGTCGGAGATCCGTCCAGACTTTTGGTCATCTGAAATAGAAAATGTAATAATATTATCAGGGGGTGACAAGACTTTCAGTCATCTAAAATAGAAAATTAAAACAATATTAACCGGCGGTAACAAGACTTTCGGTGATCTGAAATAGAAAATTAAAATAATATTATCAGGGCGTGACAAGACTTTCAGTCATCTAAAATAGAAAATTAAAACAATATTAACCGGCGGTAACAAGACTTTCGGTGATCTGAAATAGAAAATTAAAATAATATTATCAGGGGGTGAAAAGACTTTCTGACCACCTTACCACCCTATAGTGTGCGGATTTAGCAAAGTTGAATAGCTATGGGATAACCCACTTTAGAGGAGTTGCTTCTACGTATATTATCCCTTTCCCATCCTACTCTCAGATTTGGAGATAAAGTCGATCTCCGGGAGAGACACCTCCCTAAACTGAATAAGTCAACTTCATGACAGAGACACGAAGACTCTCAACCATTACTTTGTAATGAACTACACTTCACTCCCTTCGGTGGACTTAGTTCCTATGCATTTATATGGCCAACGTTTTTATATAGGCTAGAAAGCGGCGGTCGCAATTCTCGACTTCATACGCCCTGATTCATATTTTCATTGGGTAATTGAGGTAAGGAGGTGGTTTTCATCCCCAATGCCAACCGAATTGTTTCCACTCATACAACGTTCTATAAATAATCATGAAAGGCAAGGAACTGAAGGCTCTGAAGGAAGAGGTGTGCGACATGTGGAGATGAGGGGTTATCTCAGTGTTTTTACAGCAATAAATTCAATATGCGGAATAAGACCAAACAAAGACTTGTAGTGGAAACGTTGCCAAATTACTATGATAGGTATTATATTAGGCCCTACTGTAGCTAATATCTATAGGATTGTATGCCACCCTGAACCCACTGTTCATAGGTGGCCCAGATCTAAATATACTTTCCCCACCTTTTCACTTCCTTTTTCTTCACTACTTCTTATCAGATCTTTGCTGACAAACTTTCTGGAGGAGATCCATCCTCTCGTAGGCATTGCGCTTTGAATTCGTAAAAAAATCCATTAGGTTAAATTTCCACCAAATTTCACTTCCCCCAAAAGAGCAAATTTCCACCAATTTTCACTTCCCCAGAAAACCAAATTTCCACCACATTTCTATTATCCGCCCAAGGGAGCAAATTTCCTCCAAATTTCAATCCCATCCCCCCACGAGCGAATTTCCACCAAATTTCAAATTCCTCAGAGAGTGAATTTTCACTAAATTCCAATTCTCACCCAAAAAGGCGAAAATCAACCAAATTTCAATTCCCCCAAAAGAGAATTTTCATCAAATTTCAATTCTCAATTCCCCCAAATAGCGAATTAGCACCAAATTTCAAATCCACCAAAAAACGAATTTTTACGAAATTTCAATTCCCCCCAAAGAGCGAATTTCCACTAACCTCCCCCCCCTCCCTTCTAAACGCGAATTTTCACCGAAGTTCAATTGTCCTAGAATAGCAAGTTATCTCCAAATTTCAATTTTACCCTCAAAAGAAGATTTCCACCAAATTTCAATTTCCCCCAAAAGGGAACTTTCACCAAATTTCAATTATCCCCCATAAGAGCCAATTTTCTCAGCTCTTTCCTACCTTCGATTGGGAGAGAGTGTTTTGAAAATACATCTGGTGGGATTTTATGTTCTTATATCATACTTATGGGGTGATACATACATATTTCTAATTCGATGGTCTCTCCACATATTTCTAATTCGATGGTCTCTCCACATATTTCTAATTCGATGGTCTCTCCACATATTTCTAATTCGATGGTCTCCACATATTTCTAATTCGATGGTCTCTCCACATATTTCTAATTCGATGGTCTCCACATATTTCTAATTCGATGGTCTCTCCACATATTTCTAATTCGATGGTAACTCCTAGATAAATTTGGAACACTCCAAGCATTGGATGGAATAGATACACCCGGTGTTTTCCTCTGAATCCATACAGTACTGGCCAAATTATTAAGAATTTTTTATTTTTCTTTTTTCTACTAAATCTTTAATTAAACAGATTAACATCTTTAAGAATACTTGTATTCTATACGTTAGTACAGAATAACTATGAATCAATCATTCGAGTGGTTTTATAGATAAGTTTTAAATAACTATCGATTTATCTGGCAAAAATCACTTACCAACAAACAAGCTACTCGTACCATGATTTTTCTTTGGTCGAAGGACACATGCTTGTTCATGAGTTGTTCGGTTTTCGTGCGATGTTTGTGTTTCTCTTTCATTTACATGTCATTGTAACTACCGTTTAATTTAAATAGCGTATTTACTCAATTTCAACAATTATTTATTACAGTTTTTAAGTTAATTTGAAAATGGGGCGAATGAATGACTTAAGTCCACGAAAAATTGGGCAAATAAAGTTTATTGGTAGAGCAAAAGTAAGAGAGTATAGTTGAGAAAGGGTTTGGAAAAAGATAGCAAAGATAAGTTTAGTGTTTGAAGGGGTTTTTGTTTCCTGGTGGAAGAGTATCTCCAGCGCAGTAGACAGTATAGTAAAGTAGCACGGTGAGAGCAGGGATATAAAGATCCCTGGTCAGAGTGTAGCTCTGGCAATGATAATCTCGTGTTGTGTTGTTTTGGGGTCGAAATTAGTTGGCATTCAAGGCTTTGTAGTAACTAGTAAAACTCGTTACTACGATAAGTCAAATTTAAGTGAAAAGCTGTCATAGATTGGATTCTCATAATCGGTAAGAGTGTTACATGTAAGAGTTGATGTTTCTGTTCGGGCAAGGTCTTCTTCAATTTTTGGCTAGCTTTTGATACTACGCTCGCAATGTAGCGTAAATGTTATGGCGAAGAGCGTTTTATTGTCTGTCCACGTTTGCTCCTTGGGGGGAGGACGGAGGAGTTTTCCTCTTGCCGGTTAAGAATTAGACAAGGTGGCGGAAGAGAGACTGCTTTACCAGATCTTCAGGTATGTCAGCCTCGTAGTCCCATTTGTATTGTCTGGCCTTTAGTCCATCGACAATATCTTCTTGGCATACGTCGTCAGGAAACTGGTTCCCTTTGGCAGCATATACTCTGAGGTTTATCATCCTCGAGTAGTACATGTACCTGGGAGCCCGATTCTTTGAAGAGGAGGACCTACTCGGTCGACGTGACTGCGAGGCCTTTTGAGGGCGCGGCGAATGCTCCACCTTCTCAGGCCTCACAGCAGTGGCTTCCGTCCGCTCGACTTATGCTTCTGTTGGGGGTAATTGGGTATGTTTGTGAGTCCTTTTGTGCCTTCTGTCGGTCAGCCATACCTTGCACTCGAGGATCCCGTGAAAGGGATCATTACTCGTGTCCGGAGCTGTTTGTCCGCTCTTCTCGGTCTGCGGTTGGAGATTCACTCGAAGTACCTCGTTTGACGGAGGGTTTCCGGGAACCATATTTTTTCCATGCCGTTATTCACGAGCATTGGGTTCAGTTCCTTCGCGAAGATATCCGGTTTGGTCAAGTTAGCAATGTGTGCATAATATATGCAACACATTATTTTTGTCGACTTTTCATTTTCAATTTGCAGGTACGTAGGTGCAGTGGCAACACTATACTCTGCGATCGTTGCCTTGGCAACCTTCGCGTAGGTGGCGTTAGCCTTCCTTTCCTCCTCTTTTCTGCCTTTGTCCTTTGTTGTTTTTTTTATTTGCTCCTTCTTTATTGGACGTGCCATTGTCATAGTTCTGTGTAGGCCACTACAATTGAGGCATTTTTGGAACGAACTTTTACATTCGTGCTAGGAATAGTCTTGGCTGGAGCACACAGAACATACTGTGAGTATAGAGTTGGAGCAAGTGGTGGTGGTGTGTTCGTTGGACCTTTAGCACCTAAAGCACATTTGCAGGTCATCGAACTCTCAACGCTCAATTTGCTCGGGGCAGATGGGGACATTAAAGAGGAGAAGGCCATTTTCTTTTGCTTTAATCGCCATTGTGGTTTCGGTGAAGACAACTTTAAAAACATGGATGTAGTCTTTGAATTTGATTACTTTCGCTACTTTTGCCCACTTATGATTCGGAAGAATCTCGTCCGTGATCTGGTCAATCGAGTGTCCTCCAGCCCAGGACCCGAGGCGTCCTCAGATAACACTTCTATGTGTGCGTATTTGTGGCGGTGTCTGAGGTATGAGATTAAATTTTCGAAGGGTGTCTGTGACACGCGGGGAGGAGAGGGCTTCGATGTCCGCCCCCTCACACAGATAACCACGTAGCCATTTGACAAGTCAATTAGCTGTACAAGGGCAATATTAAGCTCCCAGTCAATTCTCTCGAAGACCTTGCTCCTGTCCGGTTTTTGGCGGCCTGGCAAGATCCTCAGGGCAATATGCCGCATCTCCCTCATCTCTCCATCATTGCACCGAAGGGCGTAATTTGGGAGGAAATCTGGGGGGACCTCAGTCTTTAAGTGCGTGTAACTGGGTGTGTATGTAGTTTTAGGGATCCGTTATGAAAATAAGGAAGAGTGGTATGTGGAGAAGGTGAAAATTGTCCAATAAACAAAAGGCCACTTTACTTTCAGGCAGCGTAGAGGAATCCTTATTCCTTTCTCTCAACTAGCCCCCAACAAGGCCAGTCAAGGAGAAAATAGCTACTTCTGAACGCATCATTGCTGGTAGAATATCCGTTCACGCACAACAAAGAGGTATCCAATCAACCTCATTCGAAATGAAATTCATCCAAATTTTAAAAAAAATTGACTGTACCGATACACGAATATGCAAGAATATATATATATATATATATATATATATATATATATATATATATATATATATATATATATATATATATATGATAAAGCTTATATTAACTTCTTTTACATTTAAATAAAAGTAAATCACGCCAAACTCCAGGTTTCACCACAGTCAGTAGTACTTTCGTATTAAGAAAAATATGTTTGTGGCGAAAATGTATGCCCAAAAGGGTTGGAAAATGCGGCGGAAAAAGGGTAACGATTCCAAGAATTGATAAACAGATTGTAAAATTGTCTTTTAGAAATAGAAGAACTACTTGCACAAACATTTGCAGTACTCTAGCGGGTGATGGCATCAATATTAGTGGTAGAACAGTCAACAGGAGGCTTCTAACTGCCGGCTTCAAAGCTTACCGCCCAAGGAAGAAGCCCAGGCTCACTGAAGCTATGTAGAAAGCACGTTTTGCGTGGGCAAACGAACACATTAACTGAACTAATGAAGATTGGAAACAGGTAAGAATT
Organism: Ceratothoa steindachneri; assembly: GCA_963969495.1. Lineage (NCBI taxonomy): Eukaryota > Metazoa > Arthropoda > Malacostraca > Isopoda > Cymothoidae > Ceratothoa > Ceratothoa steindachneri. The sequence continues at coordinate 158,264,471 of OZ018318.1, read as the reverse complement.
ATATTTAACTGTTGAGTTGGGTATTTAACATTAAATACCGTATAATGTGGTCAATTTGACCGCATTTTGATATTTAAATGCACGTATCTCATATATTTTTTCAACAAAATTGATATTAACTGAGTTTTCCTGCTATATGATGAAGTGTATTGAGCTGAAATATTAAAAAAATTGCTCCAATAGCTTTTGTTATTTGATATGCTATACATGAAACGACTGAGCGGTCAATTTGACCGCCTGCTTTTTTTTCAGTACAGCGACTTGTGAGAACATTGCTAATTCTTGTTGAAACGCGTCAACGCTGATACAAAGGGTTACGTGACAGCTTCTCAAGCATTGCTTGCTCTACTGTCGTGCTGCAAACATGTCTAAAAAAATTACTTTTTCTGATGGTGAAATTATGAAGCTGATAACACTAGGCAACAAATTTTAACTTTTTGTTTATTACAGACATGTGAATAAGTGTTTCTAATTAGTTCAAGGGCACTGAATCCGAATTTGAAAACCAGAATTCTCTATCACGTCTAGATTTTGTGTAATGCCCCCTCCCTATTTGTTCCGATTAATAAATAAAAAATACTTTTATTTTGTATTTTTAAAAATTTTAAGCAAAAATATTTTAAAAGTGGGGGACGTTCCTTCTTTATTCTAGCTTAGGACATACAGTGAACATCACTGGCAAAGTTACCCCCCACCTCCCTCCCAAGTTATGAAGATTTTATTGTATTGATTAATCAATACAATAAAGCTTAAAGAAACTTTGATTTAGCCTTCTCGATTTTCTTTTGTGAGACATCAAAGTTTGTCTTTGTAAAAACCAGCAATAATCCCCCATCATATTTGCATTAAATTTTCCTTGGTACCTCGTCTCCATTCCATAACCAAAATTTGTTGATGAAAACGTTCACCATGTTCATCACTAAACGCTCCTAGATTTTCAGGAAGAAAAATTCGAGATGAGAATGCAGAAAATGCATTTTAAGTGACATTCTACATCCAATCTTTTCATGGGCTTCCAGCGTATTGTTTACTATTTCTCGATAATTTGGAGATTTATAATTGCCTAAAAAGTTTTCAGTGACTCCCACAAAGGATGTCCATGCTTTGCGTTCCTTTTCATTGAGAAACAAAGCGAAGGAATCATCAGAAACAACTCTGCGAATTTGTGGTCCAGTGAAAACTCCAGCTTCGATTTTTACATCAGTTAATGATCCTTTGAATTTGTTTTTCAAATATTGAAAGCCTTCACTTCTTTGATCCATACCCTTTACAAAATTTTTCATTAACCCTAATTTAGTGTGAAGAGGTGGAAGATGAACTGTTTTTGGATTTACTAGAGTATCATGCTTAACATTACGTTTGCCAACAATGTGTTCTTCTCTGGCGGGCCATTCTCGCTTTTTATGGTGATTTTTATCATTTCTGTTATCCCATAGACATAACAAGCCCATGTACTTTGTGTATCCCAACTGTAACCCAAGAAGAAGCGATGGGCAATTTGGACAAACAATTTTAGATTTGTTTTTCTTTGAAAATCCAGCCACATTTGTTAAGCAGAAATAACAATCATCAAAGTTATTTGAGGGCTCACACCATATCATGGGAACAGCAAATGGTATTGCTTTCCTCTTCCCATTTAACCAATCTGTCAACATTGTGTTACACTGCGTGCAGAAAATATGAGGTGCCCAATGTTTATCCTGGTCCCCTACTTTGCATCCAAAATAGTATCTGTAGGCTTGCTTTACCGTTACTGCTGTTTCCATTTTTCTCCGTTATGCCCACAAACATACCAAAATATGTTGAGGTTGTTTACACATCCCCGTCTAGAACTTGAAGCCATGGTAAGATTTCAAATACTAACTTGAGCAAGCAAACGATACACAATGTGAGATCCTTATCATAAGGTTCTTATCAGAGCAAAATTTTGATAAACGTGTTATCTTCTTTACCAGTTATCATTAGCGGAAAAGTTATCACAAATATGTATGTATTAATATGAAAATCTGAACAAATCTGAAAAAAACCCAGTAATTAGAATTCAATGATATTTGAGCTCCAATATAGTCTACTTTATATATATATTAAAAATGTTAATATATATTAAATATATTAAAAATTGTATATTGGTACAATATTGAGCAAAAGTGTGAAATGGCTTGAAAATGAAAATTTAAATTACACAAAAACTAGAGGTGATATGCAAATTCTAAAGACAAATTTGTAATCAGCACCTAGAAATCATCTAGAATCACTTATTTTCTGCTCTGTAACAAAAATCGTGTTACGCAGTGTAATTTATCTGACACCAGTGAAGAGGAGTATACTCTAAATATTACCCAAAGTTCATCGTTTGATTCTGAAGATGATGCAATTCCAAATAGTGAAAGTTTTGAAAGACGTCGAAGTTTTTCAAATATCCCTGTGCACGTAGGAACTTCGTCACTGGTTACTGATGTTTTGGGTGAGTAAAATATATTCTATTCAATAGCAGCTCACACTATTACATAATGGAGCAGATATTTGTTTATCCGTTTGTATGTCTGTCCACTTTTTGCCATGTATTTAGTAATATATAGGTACCTATATATACAAGCAGATCCGGCCATGCGTATACAGTATATAGGTATATATATATATATATATATATATATATATATATATATATATATATATATATATATATATATATATATATATATATATATATATATATATATATATATATATATAGTGTATATAATATATTATACGGTGCGTATATATTATATAGTGGGGCATTACTCCCAAGTAGGCAGATCGAGCCAGTAAGGCAGTATCCAGTAGTTATTATTATTGATAGTAATCAATTTTATTTTATGAAAATGAGATAGATTTATTTGTTTGTTTCGATATTTTATTCGTAGACAGTTCTGAAAACTTGATTTTTCATATATTTTACTGCTATTATTACAGCTTCTCTTTTACTATAATATAAAAATATTCTGAATTATAATTTTAGATTTATAGAATAAATCCTATGTCACTTTCAGAGAAGAAAAGAGGACGTGGAACGAATGAAAGCATTCAACGTGCTGCCACAGTAGGGTTAGGAGAAATTGGGACAGTTCTCACCTGCAAGGATGGTACACAGTGGGAAATTATTGAACTAAATAAAAATGGCACAGAAAGATTGGGAGCTCAAAATATTCTTCAGGAATTACCTGGGCCTAGACGACTTGCAAAACGACAAATTATTGAAGGTAAGTTTCTGAGTTCTTTTAGATTGATAATTTCATTAGCAAGCACATAAAAAAAACTGTACTGAAACTGAAGCTTGCAGACAATGGCAATGTGACTCTTGGACTATATCATGTGAAGAAGTTAATGCTACTATAGTGTGAGGGAATCCCCACGTGGAAGATCTTTAGCAGAAAGGAACTCCCATGTGCAGCAGAAGGCCCGGCTAGGCCTAAAGTGGTGGGCCTACCCCCTCCCCCCCCCATCTTCCACAAGCGGTAACCTCGAATCGAGTCCCCCACGATTCACCTTTATGCGGGCTAAAATAGCTCTGCAAGAAGATTCAAGGCCCTTCGAGAGTAGAGCTGTTTCCCGCTAACCCCCAACTCCGGGGAGAGCCTCGGACATAAATAACGCTCGACTTCCCGGAAGAGAGACAGAGTTGAGAAGTCTCGCCAGAACCCAAAAGATTTCCCCATGGTTCCAAGTCAAGTGCTAGCAACAAAGCAAAGTGACAGCTGGACTATTCTGTGTATTTGAAATTAGCCCCAGCCAGGAGGTGATTCCACTAAACGATTGCCCCGAGTGATTTTCCCGACTTCTTTCATCAACTCCTGTCGAAGTCCTCGTTATTTCGGGTAGCCGAAATACTCTTCCCTGGACCGGAAGTTACCGCCCCCCCCCCTTGTTTTTGAAGAACCGTCATCACTCCAACCTCCCGCTCTGAAGTCTGAGCGGTCTCACCTCACCTACAGAAGACATCCGTAAGCCAACCCCTCTCCCCCTTCAGTAACCCAATTGAGTTAATCTTCCCCCCTTCGTTTATTGATGTGATGTTTGCCCGTTAATTCTCTGAGGTAATTTTACCCTTCAATTCTCTTATTAATTTGTTTGTGTAAATAAAATTCTATTTTTGTACATGTCTCTTTAAATAACCTTGAACTTTGCCATTGTCCATAATATACCTGACCTCGTTGCACTCTCTCGTTACTCAGCCCGTCTGAACGCGTGGTTTTCCGTCCCTTTTGTCGGTTTGCTTTCAAGTTATTGGTCCTTTCCCATAGATATAATATGGTATAGATATAATGTAATGTCATACCACGACATATATATATATATATATATATATATATATATATATATATATATAATATATTATATATATATATATATATATATATATATATATATATATATATATATATATATATATATATATATATATATATATCTATTAATATACATATTATATAAATCTGGTGTCAAGTGTGTTGGGGTTTTTACGAACCCGTGTCATTTTAATTTCGACATTAGAAGTTCTTTTGTTATTCACGTATATCCCTTTTATTTTAATTTTTGTATTGTACTGGCAGAAGGCAAGTTCAAGTTATTTGAAGAGCAGTGGAACGTAATCTATTTAGATTTTGTGTTGGACCCCAGGTAATTGATTTTTTTTATTAGTGTCGAATTCTGGAGACTCTCCTGGTTATTAATCTAAAAGAGTTAAGGTCTTTGGTGTCTTAATTCCGGTAGGACCATTTTAATTTTTTTCCCGCTTAGAAACAGCAGAGGTAGGTAGTTGTATCTTAAATTTTTGGGGATCAAGGCCTTCACGAATATTCAAGTATTCGTTTCGCGTGGGTAGCGTCCTAGCTCGTTCGCGTATCAGTGTTCCCTCAGTTAACTGCGTAAAAATGTTATCCTTCGAAAAATTCAAGAGTCAGGGTGAAACGTTAGGTCCTTTGGGCAAAGACCTGCTAAATTACGTACAGGAAGAAGAGAGGAACGAACGGGCAGAGCGAAGGGAATTGGAGATGGAAAAGAACAAACTGAAGATGGAGGAGAACAAACTGAAGATGGAGATGGAAGAACGTGGACGAATTAGGCAGCATGAGTTGGAAATGAGCCGAAATAAAATGGATTCTCAGTCCATCGGTTCCCGGGCTGAAATTCACCAAACTCCTTCAGTCCACCTTCCCGCTTTCAATGATGGAGAGGACTTTGGGTCACTTTTGACCCATTTTGAGAGAATATTTCAGATCAATAGATGGGATCTCGAAAATGATGGCATCGCTCGCTTACTTCCCCTTCTAAATGCCAAGTTAAGGGATATCTTCGTATCCCTTCTTCCGGAAGCAACTTTGGACTATTCAACTTTAAAGTCCTAATTGCTAGCCGCTGTTTACATGAACAGCGAATTCTACCGCTCCCGATTCCGTCAGGAAAGGATCCGCCCTGGCCAAACCTTTCGACAACACGGGTACATCCTCCAAAGAAACCTTCAGTGTTGGCTGGATGCGTGCAAGATTCCCCAGGTCTACGAGTTCCTTCTGGACTTCTTCCTTAGGGATCAGCTTTTAGCTGCCGTGGCTCCTGAAATTCGCGTGTTCATTAAGGATAAACGTTGCGCCACTTTCAAGGAGTGCTTGGAAGGGGCCGATGTTTACGCGGGTAGTCCCGATTTATACCCTAAGGATGTTAAAAAGGCTCCCCAATCGCCCCACAAAACTAAATTTTATTGGCCTAAGACCCCCCTAAAATTGGTTCCAAGATTTACCAAATCTCCTAGTCCCTCGAAGCCAAGAAACTTCCATCCATCGGAACACCGAGACGTTAAGCCCCTAGTTTCTTCTGCCCCGGTTGTACTGTACCAAAAGAACCCGATCGTCTGCTACACCTGCGGAGTTCCCGGCCATTACCGCACGAACTGTCCTCAAAACTCCCGATTCGCAAACTCTCAGTCCCACCAAGTACACCAAATCTGGGCCACCCCTGATCCTCCTCCGTCGCCTCAGAAGACTCCCGAACCTCCCTTGCCCGCCAAAGACCCGGTCCATCAGGTAAATTTTCTCTTTAATGAGAACAACCCTGGTGGATTAAAGTTCGAGAACGGAACTGTAAACGGTCGCCGAGTATCCACCCTCGTCCGTGACATCGGGTGCACCTGCATTATAGTGTCTGAGGACCTCCTTTTTCCTGTTGGGCCCGACCACAAGAAATTTGCCGTGGTACACGACTACCTTGGCCGGGCCAGTCGTTTCCCAGTAATTCGGTGTCACATCGAGTGTGACTATATGTCCGGTTGGGCCGAAGTGGTAGTGGCCCCAATCCAGTTCGGCTCCGTTTTATTCTTTCAGAACCTCGTAATTCACGACCAGCCCGTGATTACCCGTACACAGGCAGCCCTGGAATCCCGTGCACCTGTTCCCCTGAAAACCCCTATCATCCCGGAGTTCCAAGCCTTCCGGAGCGATAGGTTTTCCGAAGCCCAGAAGGAGTGCGCAACTCTCCCTTCCCCCTTTGGGAGAAAACTAAAGCCCTCGAGCGTGAGTCCACCCAGGGTAACAAATGAGTCTCGTATCCCGTGAAGAAGGACTTATTGACAGGTTTGAGACCTAATTGGACCTTAAGTCCCGAGAACGAAGATTCAAGCCTGGCGCGAAGGTGCTGGTGCTACTTCCCACGGGAAGCAACAAAATCCTTAGCCAGTGAAAGGGACCCTACCCCGTCCTCGAGGCTAGAGGACCGGTGGATTACCTCATTCATACTCCGGCGGGAGCGAAGGTTTTCCACGTGAATTGTATATATATATATATATATATATATATATATATATATATATATATATATATATATATATATATATATATATATATATATATATATATATATATATATATATATATTATATCATCAATGTTCCTAATTATGATTTTTTTTTGGTCCACTAAATTGTTAAGTTTTTTTTTGTCCCATATTTATGCCTCCATTTAATTGTATCCTTTATTTTTGGTTCCACTGGAATGTCGCCAATGTTCTCCTGTGATTTTTCTTTTGTTTAAAATTGTATTAGTTAAATCCTCTATAATTGACATGTTTAAGGCTTATGCCCGTAAATTTCCCGCTGAGCTCAGATTTACGTTTTTGTGTGTGTACACCTGTCGTAGCAGGTCAGAATTTCCCTAAACCTTTGATAATTCTAGTTTGACGGGTTGGGATGATCCTTTCCTACGCAACTGCTCTGTAAAGCATCTTTTTCGGTTCGGAGATGTGTAGGGGAATCCCCACGTGGAAGATCTTTAGCAGAAAGGAACTCCCATGTGCAGCAGGAGGCCCGGCTAGGCCTAAAGTGGTAAGCTTACCCCCCCCCCCTCCCCTTCCACAAGCGGTAGCCTCGAATCGAGTTCCCCACGATTCACCTTTATGCGGGCTAAAATAGCTCTGCAAGAAGATTCGAGGCCCTTCGAGAGTAAAGCTGTTTCCCGCTAACCCCCAACTCCGGGGAGAGCCTCGGACATAAATAACGCTCAACTCCCTGGAAGAGAAACAGAGTTGAGAAGTCTCGCCAGAACCCAAAAGATTTCCCCATGGTTCCAAGTCAAGTGCTAGCAACAAAGCAAAGTGACAGCTGGACTATTCTGTGTATTTGGAATTAGCCCCAGCCAGGAGGTAATTCCACTAAACGATTGCCCCGAGTGATTTTCCCGACTTCTTTCATCAACTCCTGTCGAAGTCCTCGTTATTTCGGGTAGCCGAAATACTCTCCCCTGGACCGGAAGTTACCGCCCCCCCCTTGTTTTTGAAGAACCGTCATCACTCCAACCTCTCGCTCTGAAGTCCGAGTGGTCTCACCTCACCTACAGAAGACATCCGTAAGCCAACCCCTCTTCCCCCTTCAGTAACCCAATTGAGTTAATCTTCCCCCTTTCGTTTATTGATGTGATTTTTGCCCGTTAATTCTCTGAGGTAATTTTACCCTTCAATTCTCTTTAATTTTTTTGTGTAAAAAAATTCTATTTTTGTACATGTCTCTTTAAATAACCTTGAACTTTGCCATTGTCCATAATATACCTGACCTCGTTGCACTCTCTCGTTACTCAGCCCGTCTGAACGCGTGGTTTTCCGTCCCTTTTGTCAATTCGCTTTCAAGTTATTGGTCCTCTCCCATAGATATAATATGGTATTGATATAATGTAATGTCATACCACGACATATAGGCATCATGATTGCACGACGAGTTCTCGCTAAAGGACAATCAGTGGAACATCTCTGATCAAAACAATGGGGTGTTTCCGATTGGAAACAGATAAATTTGCTATGGTATCCCAAGTTTGGGAAAGATTCATTGGGAAATGCATTGCTTACTATGAACCAAGCGGCAATATAACAGTGGATGAGTGGTTGTTCTCATGTAAGACTAGGTGCCCATTCACACAATATATTGCCAGAAAGCCTAAGTTTGGTATCAAATTTCGATTAGCAGCCGATGTAAAGTCTAAATACTTGATGAATGGATTCCCGTACATTGGAAAAGATCAGGCTCGTCCTCCAAATCAACCACTCTCTAAATACGTAGTTCTATGTTTAGTAAAACCATATATGGGAAAAGGTAGAGATGTGACGACTGATAACTTTTTTACGTCAGTAAAACTAGCTGAAAAACTACAGGCAAAAAGTACGAGTATCGTAGGTACAGTAAATCGTATTAGAAGAGAATTCCCAGAGACCATTAGAAAAACTCGTGAAAACCGGTACAATTCACACATATTGAAGAACAATCAATGCACACTTACAGTGTATCAAGGTAAACCTTCCAAAAATGTACTCTTACTGAGCTCCATTCATAAAACTGTTGCAATTGGGGATGATAGAAAGAAAATTCCTGAAACTGTGAAGTTTTATAACTTACAAAATATAGTGTAGATATAGTAGATCAAATGGCTCGAAAGTACAGCACAAAATGTGCTTCGCTGAAGAACTGCAGGAAAACTTCAAGAATAGCGATGCTGTAAATAATAGTAGCGATGACGATGAATCGTTAAGGACTTCTAGGAAGAGAAAACAATGCAAGGTAGGAAGTTGTAATAAAAATAAAACATCTGAAACTTGTTACAAATGTAAGAGACTTGTATGCGACAAATGTGCAAGCAAAGTGATGAAGAAAGTACTTTGCACTAATTGTAACAATTAACTATCTATGGAAAAATGATTTTATGTGTAAGAATGTTTGAATCATAAAGTTATTTACCTACTGTTAATTAAAAGGAATAGCATTTCTTGACATTTAATTAATTGCATTCAGTTTTTTATTAACATACATTTTTTCTTATTTTATAATTATATCAATAATTTATGGAATGTATCATTAAAATTTGATTTAAAATATATTATTTTATTATCTCATATTGCATATATGACTTTGATATGTCAACAGCAGAGGTGGAGAGTCGAAGTAGGAGTCGGGAGTCAAGCTTTTGTAAAGGAGTCGGAGTCAGGTTCAGTAATAAAAACAGACTCCCTCCCCTTTTATAAAAAGATTTAGGTAAATGTATGGAATAGGCACTAGTGCATGCACGCCAAAAACAAACTTCCAATGAAAAAGGAGTGTTCAGGGCTAGAGAAGAGCTACCAAAGCAACTCATATTTTGTAGAAATAGCATATTTCATACCAATAGAAGACAATTGAATTTATATATGTTTTTACTTTATATTTATTTAAATAATAAATTATTATATAATAATATTAATATTATTATATAATTTATATATAATATATTAAATTCTATTTTTTTATTTATATTATATTTATTTTTATATATATTTAGAATTTTGTAACTATCTCATCACATAATTTACTATTTTTATATTTCAGAAAGCATTTAAAAAGTTATAAATGTAAATTTAATTGATCTTTTTCTAATATGAATAAAGGACCCCCCAAATTAGTTTTTTTTTACTATTTCAAGTTTAATGACGAAAAAACTCATTATATATGTAAAATTGAAACAGAAGACAAACTATGCAATGCTAAAATCAGTGCTTAGAGTGGAAAAGTTGTTTGTGGTCCAATCAGAGCATTCAATTTAAAAAGGGATTTGCAAAATAAGCACCCAAGTACTTACAAATCTATGATAGAAATAGAGGAAAACAAAATGAACTTCAAAAAACACATCTGTTCTACATTGAAAAGGGATGAAGTTGATGTGCCTCCAATTACAAAGTTTCTACAAAGAAAGACAAAACTGTATTTTAAAAGTTCGCTGGTTTCAGTCAGTCCTCATATCAAGCTGTTGTGTTGCTGCTTATCAGGCAAGCCCCAACTCCCCACCATGTGATGCTCAGTCACGGCGGTAACCTCCCTAGTAAATAGTGTCAGCTTAAATAGAATCCGGTCGAAGATTCGAACCGCCGAATCAGCGATTGCCGGGTAAGCGCGCTAACCACTATTCGTGATTATAACCAATTTCCCTTAATCCACTTCTCGCTTGTTGATGAGGCGCAAACAGACGTTACTCACAGCGACTGAAAGATGTTAAGAATTAGAATTCTGCCGAGCTGATGACAGTACATGAAGCTAGTAACGACGCATAATAAATGATGTAAGTAAAAAGTAATGTTTTTTATACTTGATATTTTGCAATAGAAAATGGACAAATGTGAAAATCTACAGTTACTATAATTGATATAGCGTTTTTACAATCCTATGGATGCATTTTGTGGGTGGTTTTGACAGATGCGGATGACCTTTGATGGGCCCTTGTAACTTTTGTCATCCGTGAAATTATGTTATGTTAGGTTTTTTCTGCAACATCTAGGGTTTTATTCGGGTCACAATCTAGGTTTATCAATAAATCATCCCTGGCATTCTGTTGCCGCCTCCTGTCAGTTTACAGTTTGCAATATATAAAATGAGCGGCGTAGTCTGATTCCGAACAGTGGGACTGCTTTGGTTGCCTTAGTACGTCAAGTTCTTATTTCTCTGGTGAAGATTGTGATTATGCCTTAATTTCCTTGCCTTGTGAATTGGATAAGCTTTTGACAGTGATAAGTGGAATAAAATTCATTCACGAATTTTGTGGGTTAATTTTTGAGTGAAATTCTCACTCGCTTTCCGGGATTGACAGATGTTTTGGAGCACTTTTAGCCATAGGCTTGGGAAAATTTTGCGAAATGATATCGTACATTAGTATTGTTACGATATAAGGTGAAATTAAAAAAATAATTATAAATAAATGCCACCTACCTTTATTTAATTAAAAGTATCGTGAAACAATGATATCAAACTCTTCAGCGGGAACTGAATCGTAAGTATGGAGCAGAGTTATCAAATCTACTCTCATCGACATTCCACTTTCGCTCTCTGCTACATCCGCCGATTGTGAGCGTGGATTTTCGGTAATGAAACTGATACAAACTGCAACCGGATGTAGTTTGAACTCTTCTTCTCCTGAAAATCTAATAATGTTCCACCTCAATTTTCCAGATGTCCTCAGCCTTGACCCTCAAAAACCAATAGAAAATGGCTGAATCTAAAGAGTCGAAGATTTGGAAAATTCAACGGGGATGAACTAGAAGACTATAAAGAGATTGACGACTGTCTCAGAGTTTCATTGAAAGGAGAGATGATGATGGAGATGTAGCTATGAATGTTTAGCATTAGTTTCAAGAAATTATATTAGAAAAAAAACCCGCTTCCTGTTTACTTATTTTCCTTTTTTTCGGGTGATTAAAATTTAAAAGGGTGATAGGAATATTAGGTCGTTTCGCCTGAAAGGCAAAAGAATTTTTGACACTAAATCCAGGGTTGTTTGGTAATTATGAAAAGTTACCTGAAACTCGATTAATTTATCTAAATTTATCACTTTTACAAAGGATGCAAGGTTGATTGGAATGATTGGAGCGAGTAAAGATAACCACCTCCAAGAAAAAAAAGGAATTACTTATTTTTATATACCTACTTGGATAATTTAGGGCGTTTAATTTTATTAGTAGTGGTGGGAAGTGCCTATCTTAACTAGGTTAGGATTTAAAACATCCCGAACACCCTACCTAACTTCAAAGGAAATCTACGTAAAAAAGGACACCATCGCAAACATACTCAGATTTATGACATGCTTATCTTTACTTTATCAAATTTATGAAGTTTTATCTTTACTTAGTAAGATTTAGGATTACTTATCTTAACTTGGTCAAAGCAGAGAGTACTAAACTTCACTTGGTAATATTTAGAGTACGTATCTTTTAGTTGGTGAAATCTGTGAGGACTTAACTTAGTAAAATAGAGAAAGTTCCTATCTTTACTTCGTCAAAGTTAGGAAATCATTATCTTTATTTGCTCAAAATTGTAAAGTGTTTGCATTTATTGATCAAATGTAGGAAGTACTTGTCTAAAATTGGTCAAATTTAGGATCACTTACCTTTATTTGTCACATTTTAGAGAGCACTTATCTTTACTCGTTCAAATTTTAGAGTACTTAACTTCACTTGATGAAAATTAGAATACGTAATTTTACTTCGTCAAATTTAGGGAGTGATCATTATATTTACATACTTGGTAAAATTTGAAAGTACTTAACTTCACTTGGTCAAATTTAGGGAGTATTTATCTTTATTTGCTCAGATTTTAGATTACTTTCATTTTCTTTGCCAAATATAGGGAGTACTTAACTTACATGGTCAAATTTAGAGAGTGATTATCTTTATTTAGTCAAATTTGGGCGTACTTAACTTCACTTGGTTAAATTTAGGGACTCTTTAACTTCATTTGCTCAAATTTTAGATTACTTTTATTTCCTTTGCTAAATATAGGCAGTACTTAACTTTACTTGGTCAAATTGAGAGAGTGATTATCTTTACTTGATTAAATTAAGAGTGATTATCTTTACTTGGTCAAATTTAGGGGGTTTATCTTTACTTGGAAAAATTTGCAAGATGCTGATCTTTTCTCGGTGAAATTTAGGAGTAGATATTTATCTTTACTTGATCAAACTTGAGAGTACATAACTTTACTTGGTAAAATTTAGAGAATGCTCATCTTTACTTGGTGAGATTTAGAAAGTGCTTATCTTGATAAAATTTAAGAGTACTTAACTTCACTTGGTCAAATTTAGAGTGCTTATCGTTACTTGGTCAAATTTAGAAAGGGCTTGTCTTTATTTAACCTAATTTAGGAAGGGCTTGTCTTTATTTGGCCAAATTTAGGAAGGGCTTGTATTTATTTGGACAAGTTTAAGAGCACTTATATTTCACTTGTCATAATTAGTGACGATTTTTACTTAGTCAAATATAGGGAGTGCTCTTGGGGTCAGATTTGGCATATCTTATCTTTACTTGTTCAATCATTACTTGATCAAATTTAGTCCGTGCTTTTCTTTTTTTGATTAGATAATTTTCAATATTTTCCTTAGGTCAATATTTAGAGAACTCTTCTTCACTAGTGTTCGTTGGGAGTGCTTATCTTTACTTGACCTGATTAATTTTCTAAAGTGAAATTAAGCCACTAATGTGTGGTTAATCGCATGATGAGGCCAGATTTGAGCCCAATCCACAGCGACATCCCCATATTAGGGTGACCCGTGGTTCTGACCCGAATTTAATTAAGCTGTAGTTTCCCTGTAGGAAATGAAGATTACAACTAAAGAGAACTAATCGGCGGAAAAATACATATCGAATCATGTCAAATATAATGAACCCAAATTTATCATGTCAAGAATAGCCAAAAGTAATTATTAGGTTCGCTATTATTGACATGCTAAAACTGGATTCGCTATTCATGATATGATAAAAAATATCAAATAATTTTGGCTTCTTCGCTCCTAGTGCTGAAATTTGTTATAAAATTTTCTTAACTATTACTTTATGTTTGACTATAACATTTACACAATAAACCAAATATGCAGTTGTCAAATAAAAACGATATTTTTTTCTTTACAGAATAAAAAACAATAATCTAAATCCAAACCGTAAATATGAAATTAGACAAAGTGTCAACATTCAGTCCCATTGACTACTGTTTTTTCGTTGCCATGTTACTAGTTTCCCTTGGGATCGGTGTTTTCGCAACATACCGTGGTAACAAGTCCCCCGAAGAATTTCTATTGGGAAACCGATCTTTTAATCCCGTTCCAGTTGCCATGTCTCTTCTTACATCTTTTATATCAGCTATAAGTATTCTAGGTAAGTGCGAACCTACATAACTACATGAATCTCATAATGTTAACTTCTACTTATGTTGGCAGCCTTACTCTCGCTAGTGGCAGCTCGATGAGATCTCTTAAATCAAAAACTTCATGTGTTGCCTATGCTCTTGTTAGGTGCCGTTATGATGGTGTCTTATTTTTTTTTAAATGTAATAATTATCATGCTACTACACTAGCTTCCCATATAGTTCAAGATGAATTTTAAGGTTTACTTAAGATGCCTGTGGAATAATTACCAGAATAATATTAAATCAATGATATAATTAATTACTTAGCAATCTCTATCAACGAATTTATATGAATTTCCTCATGCCACATAATACCAAGAAAGCTATTCCCGAATTTACCAGAAGCGGAATAGGTTTACAAATTAAAGCTTTGCGCAACTATTATTAACACCAGGGACACTCAGAACTTAGTAGTCTTGAAACAGAGGGTCAACCGAGATTTAATCCCTGGTCCACTTAATTAATTCTGGTTCTGGTTTAATAGTTCTGTGGTAAGGTCTAACCGTTGCTGTCAAATAGATTTGCAGTTTTAGAATCCCAATTATTTAGTTATTTCACCATGACATAGTAAAAATTCCTTCATAATATTACATACTTCAACATTGCCCGTTTCCCCTCAGATTACTAAATAGGAGAATCAGGATTTTTTTATTGAGAATGGATTTAAGAGTTCATATTTTCTAACCACAGGATTTTCTGGTGAAACGTATGCTTATGGGATGCAGATAATCTGGTTCATCTTAGGTGTAATGTTGGGAATAGGAACTGCATCAATAATCATATTACCTGTGATTCACCCTTTGAAACTGACGTCTATCAATGAAGTAAGAAAAATTGTGTGTAATTATTTATATATATATATATATATATATATATATATATATATATATATATATATATATATAATTTTCAATAAGAGAACAATGGCGAGGAGTAGATTTAAATCCAACATCAAACAAATCTTTATTACGATTGAGTAGTGCAACGTTTCGACCTAACGGTCATCTTCTGGCTCTAGAAAACAGATTAAGATAAACAGATATACAAAATAGGTTTAAGTGGTCACTGCAAATTATAATTATAGGGGAGTAAAATACAATGATTTAAGGAAAGAAGTAAAGTAAAATTGTACAGAAAAAAACAACTAAAAAACTGGCTAATTAAAGCTTAAAAAACAACAAAAGATTCAAGGTATGTTTCTCATTTGATCCATTTAGTTTTAGATTGATTTTTTGTTGTTGTATTTTACTCCCCTATAATTATAATTTGCGGTGACCACTTAAACCTATTTTGTATATTTGTTTATCTTAATCTGTTTTCTAGAGCCAGAAGATGACCGTTAGGTCGAAACGTTGCACTACTCAATCGTAATAAAGATTTGTTTGATGTTGGATTTAAGTCTACTCCTCGCCATTGTTTTCTTATTGAAAATTAAATTAAGGCTGCACAGCGGAAACTGCCTGGATTATATATATATATATATATATATATATATATATATATATATATTATTTTTCATGAAAGGAATTTCATGGCCTTTTACTAGAAGTTTCTCAATGGAGAACTACACTTGAACGTGCGATTTGAACCACCGATCGCTACAGTACATTGCTGTTAGCCCAAAGCAGATCAAGGTATGAAAGCTGGAAATGGCTTCTTGACACGGCTCAGCCATCGGGCTTGTGTCGAGAAAGAAGGTAAGGGCTGAGGGGGTTCGATCGAATGAAAGCTTTTAAATATGGGTTTACTCGGCAATTGAAAAAATTACAATCACGTATGTGAAGACCGCCTGAAACGCAAAGGCCTAAAAAGGAGGTTTAAGACTGGTGTGCCCCTTTTGTATAAAGGTGGGCCAGGAAGGTTATCAGCTTCTCCCACTCTGCCCCCGCCCGCCCAATATTTAAAGTTAAAAAGTTTTCAATTGCAGTCCTTCTCAACCTTAACTTTATACACCTCTCTTATTGGTCATAATTATCTCCCTTTTCCTCCATTGGTCTGTTACTCCATTTGTTTTTAATGCGCAAGAATAGACCCAATCATTACTCTAATTTCTTTTCTCAGTAATTCGATGCAAGAGATGTAGTGTACTGCATCTAAACCTCGACTATGGAGTCATATGTAAGATATTGAATAAAATGATGAGTTGTAAAGGAGTCATATTTATAATAAAATACACCAATGTATAGAGAGATAATATTCACAAATTTGCGAAATTATCCATATTAATTAGAAAATTACCCAATTCCCTTGTCCAAAACCTCGATTAGTGACATTGAAGTTAAGTATGGGTCTACTATCTATCCTCATTATACGACTGAAGATGGTATGGTAAATTTCATACCGCAACAATTAATTCGGTCACTATTGAGTAAGAAATAGTTTTATAAGTTTCATAATCAAATACGTTTATACTTTTTTTTCAGTATCTCGATCTGCGATTTAACTCTGTTAAACTAAGCAAATTCGTGACTCTCATTACGTCTCTTCAAGGAATTTTCTACATGGGAACTGCTCTATATGCTCCAACTCTAGCTTTGGCAGCTGTTACTCATCTCTCCTCACTCACCTATATTTTTATTGTCGGTGGTGTAGTGACATTGTATTCTTCAATAGTAAGTGGTTTTAATGCTTCGTAAACATCAGAATAAAAAAGTTACTTAAAGTTGAGCTATAACCAAAACAAAACAAAAATCTGATTCTCTACCCTCGTCACAAACAGACTTTTGTGAAATTCCTAGTATAGTAATAATTAGTACGATAAATGAAGAAACATGCAAGAATTGATCTTTCATTTGCAGGGAGGTATTCGAGCTGTTATCTGGACAGACGTATTTCAGCTGACTGTTATGCTCATAGGTTTATTGGTTGTTGTCGGAGTGGGATTTTATGAATTGGGAGGCTTCCTAGCGGTCTGGAATACGGCAATGGAAGGAGGAAGATTAGAGATATTTGAGTAAGTAAATTCTTATTTTTTTGATGTAAGGATTTTTTATAAAAAAGTAAAAAATATAAAAATAAATCCATAACTTCCAGACATACGCACATTCATAATCTGTAAAATCCCAGGTAGCGGGTATGATAGTTTGGTTCCTACTTAAAACTGTTGACTTCACTTGTTTCTCACATACTGTGCTCGTGGTTTCCAACGAAAAACACAAGGAAGCAACTCATCCAAAAGTTCATCTTGACCAAAACAAAACCAACTAGTACAAGTCCCTAAACCCAGGGAATAAATGGGGGTTACCCTGTATTAGAAAGGAGAAATGAGTAATTTGGCTAAAACTTGCTGGGATTATTGAAAAGGAAGACAGAGTGTGAGAGAATACTATGAAATATTGTTATCGGTGTCTTTTATACAGGATTCTGCCTACTTCGAAATTGTCTAATACATAACTCAATATAAGCCTGCCTCTAAATAATTTGAATTCTTAATCATTTTTAGAAATAATTCATGGTCACACACCTCTGTTATAAGATTTATAAGATTATATAGGATTCTATCAAACGATAAAGACTTTTATTGGTTCTTATTTTAATTAGATTTTCCTAAAGTAAAATAAGTAGAAGGAGTTATATGCCTCTCCATAGCAAGGTTATTCGAAGTGTAGCTGAACTTTATCCCAATATCTATCCGGCAACTAGCCCAATATAAGAAAGAATTTCCTTCTCATTTTGCCCAACCCATTAGGGGGTGCATCGTGTAACATCTGCTACAACCTTACCCTGGAGAAGCGTCATGAGTTCCCGACCCCACTTCCCTAAGAAAAACTGGGGCCCAGTCTACGGGTGTCTTATGCACTTTTTAAAAAGGCTTCCACTATCATTTCCGCGACAATATAAACCCAATAAAGGGCGAAAGAGGACATTAAATATTTGCAAATAGATTGAAGTCCTTTATTTGGTTAATATTTTCAGTCTCAATCCAAGTCCATTTGCAAGGCACACGCTGTGGAACACAATCTGGTTTGGGTATTTCCTGTGCTTTGCCTTCTTTGGAGTTTCTCAAATCAACACCCAACGGTTATGCGCCGTTGCATCCCAGGAAGACGCCCACAAGTAACGTATAGTGTTAATTAATTTCCTTTTTTACCAATACTAAGAAATGTATAAGTCGAATAAAACAACCCCATACTCTCCTCTCTGAAAGTAATCAACCTGATCAATATTACTTCTGACATTATTGAGTTCCGTAGTCAAACATTTGGGTGAAAATTATTATTATTTCAGCGTTCTACGGTTGAATATTGTGGGTATGGCTCTGATGTACGGTCTGATATTCATTGGAGGAATTTTATCTTACGTTGCATACGCTCAATGTGACCCTTGGAAGCTCGGAATTCTGGAAAAAAAGGAAGAGATTATGCCATATTTTATCGTCGACCGTCTAAACTTCATACCAGGCCTACCAGGAATATTTGTTGCCACCATTATTGGAGGAGCTCTTAGGTAAAAGAAAATTAGATATATAATGTTTTCAGTTTATGGGTAATTTTCGTGGTAATTGTGAAAAAAATGGTTAAATTTCCTATAACAGTGAGATCAAGATGAAAACATGCCATTTTTTAATTCAAAGGGGATTTTTCTGCTTGTTATTCGTCGTTCGGTGCCTCAAATTCTAATTAAGTCTCCTGATAGAGGGTTAGGTTGCTTCTCAAAGAATATAAGAAGGCCTATGGACAAAATATTAACTCCAAAAATATGAGCTTTGGGTCAATTTCTCTTTTACCTAAAAATATAGGGGTATATTCAGAGAACCACAATTATTATATTTCAATATTTGCAATTTAGAGCATTTTTATGGAGACCAGGAAACGAAATTCGGTCCCAACTTCAGAATTACCTGGAAAAAGAACAAACTTTCTCTCTCGCGATCCTCACCTGTTTCTTGATTTAGGAATTAGGTGTGTACTTCTTGTTGCCATGTTAATATATAAGAAACAATTGACACCAAAGCTCTGAAAAATTATTCAAGATAAACTAATGACGCGTTGAGTCTCCAATACTATTATGTCAACTACAAAAATATATAGAATAGGTCATCCAATTGGTCATCCTGAAATTTCGTGCCACTTTACAAAAGTAAAAACAAGTTATTTTAAGTTATTATTTTGCTCTACAAACTTTTTCCATCGGGATATTATTATATATATTCCTCTGCTCTAAAATATTTTGATGCTGTTGAATAAAATCAGTGATTAAATTTACTTAAAAATATATACTTTTTTTCCAAGTGGCTCGAAATTCCCGGATAACCTAATACTTTATATTCATCACCACAAGTCCAGAAGTTGCATTGCTCTAAATATAGATGCTTACCATTACAAAAAAAAAGAGATTCAATAGTAGTAACAGTAGCGTTTAGAAGGCTTTTTCTAATTATTATTCTGCTTGTTCTAATCCACTTTCTTTTTCTGTTTTTGAAGTTCGTTGTCGTCCTCTCTAAATAGTGTCACGGCGATGATTTGGAAAGATTGTTTATCACATCTCGAAATCCTAAAAGATATCAAACCAATCACGGCTGGACTTATTAACAAAATACTATGTAAGTGTGTTTGATTTTCTCGTAAAGTTTGAGGTCAGGTTTGATTTGGTAATTAAAAAAATGAACCTTTCATCAAGAATAAATACACTACCTTTAAAAGATTTATTTCGCCATAATCCATGTGGCCTTCCAGATTCCCTGAAAAGAAGCAGAAATTGTGGCGAAATATCGCTTGAGTATTTTTTTTACTGCGTGATACTCATGATATTTTAATACTGGGTGAAATCTGCTTATTTTGATGTATTTTTGATAAATAAGTATAAATTTGAGATTAGTTAATACGTAATAAGAACGAATACCGGCGTTGACTAGCATTATTCAAAGTAAGGATGCAATATTGATACCGAAGTGACAGTACCACTGGTGAAAGTATGAACGACTTTATTTTTTACGTAAATTATTATCAATTAACGTGTCACTGTAGAGATAGATTTCTTATGAGACAATAAAGCTTTAATTAGGTATGGTTAGGAAAACTGCACTATACGCCTTTAGGGTATGCTTAGTATAGCTACAAGTAGCCAACTTCACGCTGCATCGAGCACGCCAAGAAAGTCACTGTCCCCAATACACCAATCTAACAGCGTTTACTACTGCGACGGCAGAGTAAATGTTAAAATACTCAATTGATACAGTTCTGTTTATGGCTATTAAATTGGTTCATTGTATACAGTTCCTTGCTTGGCATGAATGAAGAGAGGCCCCAGGCATTCCCGATGCAGTATGAAGGTGGCTACTCTTTGCTATGCAACCGCATATCCAGTGGTGGTTCTGGCACGTTTGGAGCCCTGGGCTAACAACCCCCCTTTGGCGCCATATTTGAGCTGCTCCGTTCTCCTCCACCCCAAAACAGTAGATCAACGATTATTTTTATTATTACTATTATTCATCTATTTGGAACAATAACATAAATTATCATTGCGTATATGCGTAACAACAAAAATATATTCATAAATACTAAATAAGTACACAAACTTTATATAATAATAACCATAAGTAACAAAAATAAAGAAAAGGATATAAAAGTATATAAATACAGTAGATTCATATGCTAAATTAAACAACTTCATTTTACAAATGAAGTTGACATACTGCTTCATCAACCCCAGTTTGAGATGAAGTGGAGGCAAAACGATCTTCTCTCGACTTACGATTCGCTCATTAACAATGTTTGGCATTCCTGCTTCCAATGTTTCCCGAACTGGCCAATCTTTTGGGGACCAGTGTTTGTCACAGGCTCGACTGTCCCATATACAGATATAGCATGGAAACTTTGTATATACCTTCTGCTGGCCAAGGAAGAAGTTGACCATCTTAAGGTCTACACATATGATCAATTGTGTTCATGGCACTTAAGTAAATTCATCACCATTCTTATGTCATCGTGAGTTTCTCGCAGATGGACAGAGTGACCGAGAGGAACTGCACCAAGCTCATTGACATTATGCAAAATGACACACTTGAGGCTATGCTTGGAGCTATCTAAAAATAGTCTCCACTCACCAGGGCTATAGGTGTCAAGTCCAAACTCGGTAAACAGACCAGGAACATCGTGGCAGTATACAAATTGTTTGTCCTCAGAGAAATACTTAACAAATATACTCTCCCTTGTTCAATAATATGATACTCATACCGACCTGTCAAGCATATGTCTTTTACTCAACCTGGAGGCTAAAAGTTCTACAGCTTTCTTGGAGAGCGCTAAATCACGTATCAAGTCATTCAAATCCTCTTGATTGAAACAGTGAGGAGCTAATGACTGTTCAGCATCTGATGATGAATCTGCAGACTCTGAATCCATTCCGTGGACGTTCATATCAGCTACATCATTTTCATCCTCGGAGGAAGCATATCCACTAAAAATCGGAACTGGTAAAGACTCAGAATGAGATACTGGCCGGATCGCCGAGGAATGTTGGGGTAGTCGATCTTGTGCCGATTTTTCTTGCCAATCCCTTTTGTATTCACCAGAGAAAAATAACAGTCCGATACATAATCCATGGCTCTCGCCACACCATGGGGATTCCACGAAGATGTTCCACACAACTATGGCAAACAGCATGTGGGGCTCACTTCTTATCTTGATCGCCAAGAGGAACATCAAAATATGCCTTATAAGTGCGGATCACAAAGTTTGATATATTGCGCCTTTGACGAACTAGCATGTAACAGCCACATATGTAGCAGAAGGTGTATGGATCATTAACGCAATTTTCTCTTGACATGAGACCTGAAAAAAGAAACAATAATGTCAATATTTTGCACAATAACACTTATTACTCTCTTACTACTATGTACTGTGAAGTATTTGGTTTCTACAAGCACCCTCTTTGTCCATCTGGAGGGCAGTTTTCGGGGAAACGAGAAAATAGAAATTACAGAATAACCATAGCATGTAGGTAAAAATGGATTATATATTTGAAATCACCATGAAAAAACAAATTAAAATTGGCAGATAAATCTAGGTCACCAGAAAATGTGATTAAAATTGTTGAAAGGCTTTTCCTTTTTGGTAGTTGAACAATCTCCGTCTTTGATTTGTATCATTGTTTATTTGGAAGTCATTTTATGAGGCCCCACCCGATTTATCCGATTCAGATGTGTGAAGCAAAATGGAAAGTTTCAAAATGTGGGCCCCTCACACTTGTGTGGAAATGTTATCTGCATAGCTATGTCAATACCAGCGGGGTTCAAGTATGATCCGTGTTATCTGTATGGGCGAGCTGCGTGAATCGATGATATGAACTACATTATCCCCCAGCTCTATTTCTAAGAGTAAAGGAGAGAATTCAGTGCCGGATTTACGTATAAGCTAAATAAGCTATAGCTTAGGGCCCCCACTTTCTTAGGGGCTCCCCCAAAAAAATAAAGAAAAAAGGGGTGTGCACCTTCAAAATATACGATAAAAAACCCTACATAGTGCAACAGTTTTGCCGATTACGTATTTTACTTCCAATTTCATGGGGCCCCCCAAAATTAGAAAAAAACGGGGTGTATATTTCCTAATGTAGAAGCAATTTTTAGAATGTTTCTTAGTAAGATAATTGCAAATTGCTCTGGAGAGAGATCCTTTTATAAGCTGAAGAGGATAAAAAAATAATTTAGAACAACAATGACTCAAGATAAATTACGTTCCCTCAGTCTTTGGTGCATAGAAAGTGACAAACTACGCAGTTTATCATTTGATGATATCATTAGTGACTTTGCTCTGACAAAGGCCCCCTAGGGGCCATAGCACATCTGAATGGGGCCACAGGAAAATTTTAAGCTTTAGAGGGGCCACAGGACTCAACCTATTGAAACCTGAATTATAGTTAGGGCAGTACCTAATTTGAATTTATGTAGTTGAATTGCATTTTAAAAATATTAATTCATATATTTTCCCTTTTTTAAAATATGTTATTAGCATAATAGGATTTACATTAATCTGTAAACAAATATTTTGCATCTTACAAGCTTATTCTGCGACGCACTCCATTGTGCGCTTGATCGTTAGGCGCCTGGCACCGTTGTTGGCTTGATGAAAATACTTCAGGTGGAACTTTAAATCCTTACAGTCTGTTTATCAAGTGGTTCAGCGTTATAGTATGTAAGTAGCTTTTGTTTGTTTATCCTAATACTGCGAAGTTGTAGTAATTTTACTAGTTTTTAAAATTATAATAGATTGCCACAAGCACAATAATATAAGACATTTATAATTAAATAACTGAGCATTTTTGTTTGTAAGTAGAGTGTGCCATTGCTAGGCCTACATCAAATCATTTTTTTTTTTACTTCGGTTTCACTTAGGGCTTATTTACGAGATTAGCATTTAATCTTAGATTCTGATGATTGTACTTATCGTTTTGTATCTGCATTAATTTGAGTATATATATATATATATATATATATATATATATATATATATATATATATATATATATATATATATATATATATATATATATGTATATATAATATATTACTAAAATTAATGCAGATCTACTCCCCTGAGGGAGTACATTTCTGCTGTTTTGCATTTAGGTACAGGTACAGAGTACCAGGATGTACAATCAAGAAAGAAAATTTCGGACATGTCCAATTAATAGAAACGCTCATAAAAATAGTTGCATTGTTTTAAGGGTCTTTTTTTGATGTCAAATATTTACCATCAAGGGCAAGTATTTAGCACAAAAAAGGAAAACAAAATGTTCAATGCAGCTATTTTAATGAGCGTTTCTATTTATTAGACATGTCTGAAATTCTCGTGGCCGACTGTAATAGGAGTTGGTGTTGGGCACAGACTCGGTGCTCTGCACAGGAAATGGAGGTTGTTTCTGGGTCTTTTCTCACAAATACTTTCCTTTTTCGCCGCTGAGATGAGCGCCTTTCATTCTGTGGCGGTGAACTTCGGCTCTAAAATGTAATATATATATCATTAATATATTAAATTTATTCTGCACAGATTACCCATGGCTACGGCGACGAAGAAAAAATACTCCAGTTAGTATTTAGCTTATGGTTTTATACATTCACCAGACAATATAACACAGCCATTGTGTCTTTTATGTATGGCTACACTTTCTAAGGATAGTATGTGACCAAGTAAGCTTAAAATACATTTGGAGAATAAGCACAAGGACAAAAAAGACAAAACATTAGATTACTTTAAAAAGCTGCGGGATGATTTCCAAGCAAGGAGCACTATTAAAGATATATTTAGCAAAACAGCGGTAAAACTAGACAAAGATTTAATTGCATCTTATGAGATTTCCAAGCTAATAGCGAAATCGGGAAAACCTCATACTATTGGCGAAGAATTGAGTTTGCCTTCAGTATTTGTGGTTATTTCAACTGTCATGCAACAAAATCCCCCCAAAATCACTGAAGTCATTTCGCTGAGCAACAATACAGTATCAAGACTTATTGACGAAATGGCAAAGGATGTAGAGGAAAAACTCGTTAAACATTTACAAGTAAAGACCTTTGCATTACAAATTGATGAAACTTTATTACGTGATAACGAAGCCCTTCTCATGGCGTATGTTAGGTTTTAGGATAAAGATCAACTCAGAGAAGAAATGCTTTATTCCCGCAGCCTTGTGACAGATACTAAAGGTGAAACAGTTTTCAAAGAAGTAGTGACCTATTTCAAAGAAAATGATATTCCAATTGGGAATATTATGGCTTGTGCAACTGATGGCGCGGCTGCTATGGTAGGTAGATATAGGGGATTTATTGCACATTTAAAAGAGGCTATACCTAAAGTTTTTGCATACACTGTGTTGTCACACGTCAACATCTGATTGCAAAAAAACCTAGGAGGACGTCTGAAAGATTCACTTGATAGTGTAATCAAGACAGTCAACCTTATCAAGTCAAATCCACTTCAAGAGCGTCTTTTCCGACAACTCTGTGCTACCAATGGTGAAGGCTTTGAGCGCCTACTTTTGCATACAGAGATGCGATGGCTTTCTAATGGCAATTGTCTGAATCGCTTCATTGCACTTTGGGATAGTGTTATGTTATTTCTGAATGGTAAGCAGCTCGGAGTAAGAATGATTGCTGCCAAATGTGGCATATTCTACTTTACAGATATATTTAAAAAGCTAAATATCTTCAACAAACAGCTACAAGGTAAAAATGCAAATATTTTAACTTGCAAAGAGTCTATTTGTGCATTTATGGGAAAAATTAAGCTGTTCAAGCCAAATATGGGGCGAAAAGAGTTGATACAGTTTCCAACCCTCCGCACTATTGAGAGTGAGCTGAAAGATGATATTTTAGTATACATTGATCATTTGGAGAAATTGCCAAGTGATATGGAAGTTAGGTTCAGAGATCTTCTACAACTGGACATTCCAGGTTGGGTGGTAGACCCATTTGGAATTAATGCAGCTGATGTTGATATCAGATTACAAGAAAGCCTCTCTGGCTAGATTTAATCATGGTGTCAGAAACCTATGGACAAGTCATGAAATTGTTATGAAATACCCTTTGCTTTGGGACGAAGTAAAATTATATTTTATTGTTTTTCCTACTTCTTATCTGGTTGAGTCGGGTTTTAGTAAAGTGTCACACCTACTATCAAAAGCTCGCAGCCGCTTAGAAATAGTAAGAAGAGGTGATCTTCGTCTGTCTCTAACCACTATAGATCCTGATATTGAAAAACTTGTGAAACTGCATGAAGCACAAGGATCACATGCAATGAATAAAGAGTTGATGATATATTTATTTTATTTTGCTAAAGGATTTTATTTTTTGTAAGACTAATTATTTATTTTAAAAGAGTATTACATTTTTGTTAACCACTGTTTAATTTTTGCTATGTTTATAGTCCTATATATGTGACAAATATAATTGAACCTGAACACAAATAGCTGTTTTAATATCTTTTATCCTTTAAAGTAGAGTTAAACTGCATATTACCTACTGAAAATAATGATTATGGGCCACAGGAAAAAATAAGGTTCCTAAGGGGGCCATAAGCCAAAGTCGGTTGGGAACCATTGGTTTAGATGAATGGTTCCCAACCGACTTTGGCTTATGTTTGTATACACAGTATACAATAAATCTTGATAAAATTATACAATTTAATAGGTATTGGGTAGATGCATTAATGTAATTAGTCCTTTTTGCAAGTTTCTAGAGACTAGATTATAAGTCTCTGTAAATTGTGTTTCTAAAAGAACTTTTGTTGTTTTAGCAAAGTGTTTGCATTATTAAGTTTGTTATGAATAAAAATAATTTTAAGTTAGAGGTTAATAATTATTTCACTATTAATATACCTCTTCTTAATTGTATTTCAATTCCACAATTACTTTGATAAAATACATATTATATCAACTGCAAATGGCTTAGATATCTATTAGATCCAAAAATTACCATATAGCATATTAAACACAAAAAAACAGCGACAATTTGTCGCCGACATAGGACGTCTAAAGGGTCCTATTATCTCAAATAGCTTAGAGCCTCATAAAATCTAAATCCAGACCTGGGAGAATTTATCTTTTCCTTGTCCCGTCGCAGGACATTTTCAAAGTAGATATTGGGATAGTTGTGCTTTATAAGTTGTATAGATCGTATTTTCCTGACCAAAGTAGGAGATACTAAGACCACCAGAGAGGGGGAGGGGGCGATAGTCTAACTTTAACCGGACATGGTCCAGCATTTTGGTTCGTGAACTATAGTGAGGAGAGAAAACTTTTGAAAAACACATGTGTGTAAGTACGGAGGTCTTCCGGAATATGTACAGTTTGTTTATCTGAAAATTTGTGCGTAGACAGATATCATCCATGTGAAACTTAAGAGCTTCAACGAATTCCTAAAGGTGAAGAACAGTACCCCTGCGATTTGCAAAGTAATCTCTTGAATGAGTAAGGAGATATCATAGACTGCTTGGGCGTGGAGATTGTCTCCTGCTCTCGTTTATATGCGCTATTTAAGAACTACCTAGGAAAGTTTATAAAATTATTGTTTCAGTAGAGGACCAGCTATCAATTATCCCTTAAAAAAGAAATTCCAGAACTCAATCGTCCCCTTACTTTTGGAATTGTGACATGAAATGGAAATCTGGTATAGTAAGAAAATAAACTGGAGCAATAATTGGTTCCATTATCTGAAACCATCAGCTTTGGAACTCCAAAACTAGCTATCATTGTAAGAAAAATAGCACGATAAATAAAAGATAGTTAAATAATTCAAATGGGGTAGTCTTGAAACGTCAATGAGAATTCTGAAGAACCGCATTTCTGGACCAACAAGCACAACAGAGGAGGCTAGATGATCGTGTTTCCCCAAGTTGAAACTTGTAAAAAGAAACACATTTCTAAGTATGGTGCTTGAAGTTATCATGATATCTGCACTAATGTCCTATAGAAGAAATACCCGGAGCCCCACTGGCGTGGGGCTAGAGGGCTCGATAATTACTGCAAGAACGAGGAGTTCAATGAAGTAAAAACTCCTCATCCTAATTCCCGAGATAAGGCCTCGATAGCTGCGATGAGGCGTGATATTTGGAACTGAAGTTGAGTTCCTCATCCATAGAAGAATTGTGCGAACTCTGCTGGAACTTGTCATTTGAGCTTCTGCAGGCAAGAGATCAGCGGCGTTTCTGTGGTATTGGCCTGACTGGAAGGTCGGTACTCCTTCTCGATGTGAACCTGCGAAAGTAGTAAAGTTGTGGTGAAGGAGACAGAGAAAATTAATTTATAAAAGAAATTTATTCATTCGAACCTTTCGTACTTACTATAGAAACTCCTTTTGGTTCTTAACTTACCCTAATTAAATCTTTATTATGGTTAGAACTTGGTACTTATAAAATAAGGAAAACAAAAATATTCAACATTGGTAAATGAAAATTAATCATAATGTCGCTAATTCAAAAGTTCAAGCTTTGATAATTTTAATATTTAAATTTAAAGGCATCAAGGTCTGATATCACCTTAAACCTATAGGGCTTTGTGACCAGTCGGTAATCACTAAAATTTAATTCGATGTATCCAGGTTAAACTTAATACAGAAATGCACTTGATGAACTATTCTAGAATCCTTTTGCTTTCAGACTACTTAATAAGTATATAGTCTCTCTATGATATTCTCAAATGTTTATATTTTTTTAAGCTTTTATCCTCGGTGGAATCGCCATTGGAGCTGCCGTCTTATCGACAAAGGCCACTAATCTTGTGCAGTTCAGCTTGACATTGGCGGGTGCTACTCTTGGACCAATCTTGGGGATTTTCCTATTAGGTCTTCTGTTCCCAAAAACCAATGCCAAAGGGGCGTGGGCTGGATTAATAGCGGCCTCGGTAAGTAGATCAAATAAGTGTTCCATAATGAATTATTGTAAGAATCTACGAATATAATCTGCCAACCACAAAGAGCAAAAAGGTTAGTCTTAATATTGGAAATAATCTGGTTGTATATGAATTTATAAAATTTGTTGTTTTGTTTGCTATATATTAAACTCTGAAAGAGAGAACTTAGACTAAACCTCTCCCGTCTCCCGCCTGCACCTTACTCGCAATCGGCCAAAATATAGCTGATGTGAGCGAGGGAGGGAGATCGTGTGGAGACGTTGGCCTGGGTCCGCCCCTCCCTATTTCTCCAAGCCCGAATGAGACATAGGATGGGGAGGAGTCCCACAATGCCGAGGCCGTACTATGCTTCTCCCAACCGAAAAACTGTTTCCTTCAAAGATATAACTACCTAGCTATTGTAATGGCGTGGGCTTACCTTTATGGATTTCCATACCAATGACATTGGTTGTGTTCATCTGTTGGAGCATAGTATTGCACGATCCCAAAACTAGGAAGGGGGAGGGTAGTTCCGCATACCCTCCCGGTATAAAGCTAACCCATTAAATCAAATTTGCAAGTAAATAATCTAAAATTATATAGGACATAGGTGATTAATACTATGTGATAGGAGTTTATTGCCTAGTTGCAAAGTAGTTCTTTATTTAAAAATAGCACCTGAATTGCTAAAAAATATTCCATTGGAGATTCTCTAATATTTAAATTTTTATACCGTAGTTTGTATATCAACATTTTTAAGTAACTTTAGCACACATGATAGCAGCTGACTGATGGGTGAAGCCTGCTTTTGGAAGATTATTGCAGCCATTATGGTGGTTTCGTTGACTTTCGTAATTTTCATTACCATGAAAAATACCGATTTCACCCAAAATATTAGCCCTTCTAGAAAGGCAATTTCGTTTTAAGAATATTTTAAACGATGGTTCTATTTTTCGGTCAATCACGTATCATTTAGTCTTTCAACCAGTTGGGTAGGATAGAGTGGGAGTGTTTTGAAAATTTTTGAAGTGAACCCACCACAATTCAGGGCTGTAATTTGCCTGTTTCATGGAGTTTTCATTGGGGTAAATTGTGATCGTCACTGTAAGAATATCCCTGCAAATTGTGATCGTCACTGTAGAATTCTACCTACAAATTCGTAATGTAGATTGGCTATTTGCTACGGATTTTCTTTCTATTTTTTTTAAATTTTCCTTCCAGACCCATATTCAGGCATGTTAAGTTTTGCTCCTATACTCATTTTTGGACTTAATCTTTATACACTATTCGTGCTCTTTCTTTTCCTTCTTGTTTGTTCTTTTGTTTTCAAAATTAGTCAGACTATGCATCTTACATTTTCGCCTTTTCTTCCTTCACTATTTTATTTATAAAATCATCTCTTCAAAAGTGGTAGATATTCTCCCACTGGGTACAATACTTTTCCTAATTAAAAATTAACTCCACCATTTCTTACACCTTAACCATCAACAATCCTACCTGCCATCGTTGTACATAAATGTAAGAGCTTATGGACAACATTAAATTTAAATTTATTATTAGCCGCAAGGGGGTGGATGCTGTAGAAGGGGTGAAGCCCCCGTGATACCTGAAAGAATGGCACGTCCTCCTGATCCTAGCATGTAACCTATTGGATGTCAGCTGTGGGGTGGACAACATGCTCAGCTGACACCTGGAGGAGTAAATGCCATTATATCAACATTGGCCTCAGGAAGCTCTGCACCTAGATATCTTCCACATATTTTCGCTTCCTCTATATTCAACACTTGCTTTACTTATCTCTTCTTACATACTTTCTACCCTATACGACCTTGTTGGTTATCTATTTCAATAAAAAGTATTTCTTTACCCTTAGCTCTTAAATGGGTGGATAAGTATTGGGTCATTTCTCTACAAGACAGCACCGGAAACCTTGCCGCTATCAATAGAAAACTGCTCCCTCGTCTCCTTCAATATCAGTAACTTCGATGGAGATAAAGGGGTTTACCAACTCAGTAACTCCACTAATTCGACAGAGGAGAATGCGGGGACGGAGGTTGATGAGTGAGTATCGACCAAAACTGCTAGAGAGAAAACAACCCGTTTCTTGAATTAAACTACAATTAAGTGACCGCTCGGAGGCGGTATTAATGATATAACAATCTAAATCAAAGGATACATGAAGACATGATTACGTTTTTTTTTTCATATATTTTCATGAAACAGCGAAAGTTACAGTAAATTATCATCTCGAGCAGTCACAACTTTGTCATTATAGGATGGATTGCTCTCAACACATATCATTATTCTCAACTTGGGAAGATTCCTACTTGACCGCCCGCTCTCCTTTCCTTAAGGATGAGTTGTCTCATTGAGCTCCGGCTCACCCGCTTATCTCAACTCTTTCACTGAGACCCTATCCTTTCTTCATTTGTCTGCCGTTTACCTCGAGGTCTTGTGAGACTTTTATGAGCTTTTATATTAAAAGTTCTCTAACATCCTCTTGGAATTTTCTCTTTCCCTATATTCCTCTATATTTTCTCTATATTCTCCTATCTTCCTATCCCAAGTGAGAGGTTAGACTTCCATGGAGTTAGACTAGGCTGATTTCTTTGCAAACATAACATACTTCATTCCAAGTACTTCTTGATCATCTTGGCTGCCTCTTCTTCAATTCTCCACTCTTCTGGTATATTCCATCTCAGATTGGTTTCCTTATAGTGCCCAAGGTGTAGTGAAGTGGCCCACAGACACCACAACTCCCACAATGTGGAGATGCATTGGGCCAAGACATAAATGTGTCATTGGTTTAATCAAGTCCGCGGTCAAATTTGGATAGTATGTGTCTCTGGTGTTTCTTCTTCCTATCATAATTTGACCTATGATAATCAGTCCGTAAGGTAGTGAGAAAGCCATCTCTCTCGCCCTAAAGGTTCTCAGAGATGGTGTATCTTTGTTATATGCCGCCCTCACTCCACCCTCAACCTCTTAGGTCATCTAACCCTCACTACTTAGGAACAACTGAACTTTAGCAGGATGATGTCTCCATTTGCAAGTCAACCCTGCGTACATTGAGCCAATCTGAAACTGTGGCCTTCGCTTATACTAGGGGCCTTCCGTTTTTCACTCATGGCCAGTCTATTCATGGAGCGAAATATTCATTTGTCTCTCAGGTCGACGCACTTTCCTTTCTATCAAATCCCCAATTTCCCTGTGTTTATTTTGGCATCCGGTAACCTTTTGTTGATATCATTACAATCGGCTAAATATGGTGTAGCAGCTTATCGTGGCCCTCCTATTTCAATTGCATTCCGTCTCCCATATTTATCTTGCCGGATATGCGCCATTGGATAGTGTTACACGCAAGAAATTTTCATTACCTGGGCAAAGCCTCGAAGCTAGACTGTGTCCTCCTAGCTGACTTTCTCAGTTATGTACCACTCCATCTTTTCCGATGTCTCCTGATGTTCCCACACTCAATCGGTCGCGGTTGTCATAAGGACAGAGCCTCGATGCTTCTCTTCTTTTTGTCGCTCATCCTCTCACTCCCGTTCGCCATTTTTTTTAATAAACAGTAATTCCTGGAGCGCCATACCCTTTGATCAAAAGGTTCACGGACTCGTCTCGAAAGATAATTACTTTCTGCTGGATGCCATCCTACGTTAGGATAGCTGACAATGAGGATGCTATCCGAGCTGCCCGGATAACTTTCGACCTAGTTCGCCCAGTTCTGCTAATAAACTAGCACCTTGAAGAAAGTTTTGTATTACAATGGTTTGCTTTTGACCTAATTCTACACAATAACCCCCCCATCTAACTAAGCCATATAATTCCACCGTGGTTTGCTCCCCATTGCGCGAGTTTTCTGCTATTCGTATAACCGCAAAGAGAATTATTCGCCTCTTCTAGCCGAAGTTCTCTGGTTATCAATGGACAAATTCTAATTCTTCCTCTTAGTCTACACCTCGTCTCTCAGAAATGCTGGATCTGCATTTGTGATTTCCACTTATAATCCATTCCTTGCCTCATTCTAAAACCTCTTTCATTAGTTGTAACAACATGAAACAATCAAGAATATCACAGATTGGTATTGGTTGGGTATTTTGTACCCGTACATTTGTAAAGCAGTACAACTACTCTGTTAATGATAAAAATAGTGAAGTATTCTTTTGCGTGGAGAGAAATTCTCTATATACTTGATCATATAATTTTATCAGCTAATTCATCGTCCTCATATTCCAGATTTTCTCTGCAGATGTTGTACGAAATATCCTACACACTTTACACATCCATCGGAACTCTTTTCTGCATCTTCGTGGGAGTCATAGTTTCTTGTTGCACAGGTAAAATTTAACTGCCTGACACGCCTCTGGAGCCTACTAATATGGGTTTGGCAGAAAAGAACTAAAAAAAAGGGGGGGGGAAACGCATGAGTATGCTTAACAAGGGTTGTAGTAAACAGCCCTCCAAAATAATGTGAGAGAAGGTGACAAATATTCCATAAGAACAACAGATGAAATAGGTCTTTTAGATCCATAAGGATGAACTTAAAACCTACTTCTCTCTAAAAGATGTGGAACTACGACAAGTAGGAACAAAGAATCTATGAATAAAAGATAGAAAAGATGATTTTAAGCATTTTAATATATTTTTCTTTGTTTTCTTTTATAGATCTGACCCTATAAAAGCGTACTTTACAAACTTCTAAGTTAAAGTTTTGTTGTTTGCTTTCTAACCTTCTTTGCTTTTATCTTCATTGTGCCGTTAATTCTTTTACTAATATGTTTTGTTGGTATAATATAACCATTGGAAATCGTCTCACTGTGTAAAATATCAGGTTATCAAGAAGTTAATGTCGTTTCCAAAGGACTTATAAAAAATGCTTCTTAGAGATATTTAAATTGTTCGAAATTTGCTTAAAGCCGTTTAAAGATGACTGTATATTGCCTAGGCCCTAATAATTGCAACATTTAAATGCTCAACAATTACAACGTTTAAATGTTCAACATTTGCAACGTTTAAATTAAGCTCATTTGACCCAAGAAAAAATTAAAATGCTAGGTTGGGAATTTCTTCCTTATCTTCCAAATTCACTGGACCTCATCATATTATTATTACCATTTATTATATTTAGTTCATTACAACATCACCTTAACCCAAAGTGTAGGCCATGAATGGTCTTTTGCAGTCTCCTTCTTTTCTTATGTTCTTATGTTCATCAAAACTGAATAAATTCTTCAAGAAAGATATGCATTAGTTTGTTAAACGATTGGAGAGTTCTTTAATAATAATGGAAAATGCTGAATAAATTTTGGGGGGGGTTTTGTATATTAAAATTTATTTTAGTTTATTTTTTGAAAAAAACAACATTTACTACCTTTATTACCACACTACAAAAGTGTAGATGATTTTTAACTAAGGCTCTGAGCTTAAAAAGAACAACTCGATTTTTTTTGTGTCTCGTTTTCCCCCAAAAAATTCTTCAAAGATTTTTTTCTTTTTCAGGCAATCAAAATTTAAATGACATCTCACCAAAATACGTTACGCCTTTTGTGCGGAGGTTGTGGTGGGAAAAGGAAGACCTCGAGAAAGCAGAATTGAGGGATAAGCAAGCCCCTAAGATTAGCGGCGTAGGAGAGACTTATAAACAAACATGTTTTACGTTAAGCCTCCGTGGAAAGTACAATATATCCGCATGATACTGTCTCGCCAAAGAAAGTACAATATATCCGCATGATACTGTCTCGCCAAAGAAAGTACAATATATCCGCATGATACTGTCTTGCCCAAAGAGATTAAACTTTAATTCTGGCCAGCCATTAACGTCTATTGCCAACTTATATTCAGCATTAATGCTGACCGATAAATAAGATATTTGCGTGATACTGACCTAAAAAGGCTGTGCACTATTCTTTCCCTATTCGTGTTCCTTTTCCATGATTAGTTCTTTTTGTTTCATTTTAGACCATATTAACAGAATTCTTCCAAACTTAACTATCGTTATATTGTAATTGTTCAAACTTAAAACTATTATTATAATCCTGTACTGATTTATACCCAAATATTTGTTTATCAAGGAGTTTCCATGTAATTTATATGTGCTTCCTGTGTACTGTTTTCATTTGAACGATGGTCCTTGGAGGTACGAACAAGGTTAAATTGATGAAATATATTCCTAGAGTACTAGTCTGGATAACCAGGTTCGAGTCCTTGCTGGGCGACATTATTTTCTCTTTGCTTTTCTTGGGGTCACGTCCAATAGTATCTCTTCTCTCTTGTTTCTTGTGTATCACTTCTCACAGATTCCGTTAACAAGCGTTTAAGCTTGGGGGTGGATGCGTGATAGTTTGGCCGCCAACCACACAGGCAGATAATAGCTTTCGGTCGCACAAAGAAGGGATGCGCGCATTTTCCACTTTCATATATATATATATATATATATATATATATATATATATATATATATATATATATATATATATATATATATATATATATATATATATATATATATATATATATACAGTGAGGGGACACATGTATTTGCACACATTTTGTACTTTCGTCTAGTTATAAAACTAACGGGAAACTCAATAAACATATATTTAACAGAAAAAATACACACAAGACATTTTTTTTCGTATATACAACAAATGCTAATAAAGAGTGGATCCTCCTTCTTGTGTGTTGATGCGGAGTCCTGCTGCCACACGTACCGCCTTCCAACGGTCAGCTCCTGGATCCAGGGTACTTGATGTAGCCCTTCGTATTAAGTGAGAGGCCCTCCGGGAAGATGAACGCAGGCATAACGTGGCCTGCGCTACCGACCACCCTAAACCCCATGATGTGGACTGGGAACCTCTTCTTCTTCATGAATCGGTACATCTTTGGAGGATACTAGCAAGCCAGCGCTTGTTTTACGAGTTCGCCAACTTGTCCTGGCAAAAGAGAGACTCTGGCACTCCCTAGTCCCAGGATACGGATCTCATTGACTTACTGGGATCGTTATTAATGATGTTCTGGATCTCGGCGACAAATTCGGGGGTTCTCAGAGTGAGGTTTCCGAGCCGTTGTACTCTCGTAATCACAGCCTGACTTATCCAAATCTTTCCTCATATCCTCTGAACCGTCGCCAGATTGATACCCAATCATTGGGATATCTTCGCATTGGAACTCCTTTCGTGAATACAAAACAGCACAGCTTGCTTTTTGCAAATTTCTGGAGGATTGAATTCAGCCATGGTATTAATTCCTTCACAGATGATGCACAACTGAGTCTACTATGATAGGAAGAAGAGAGGAGCGAGTTCAGACTTTCAAACTTTGTTTAGTTCAATCTCAAGACAAACTAAATAAGTCGAATGATCAAGCTTCACTCTTAAACGAGAAATCACGAATGAGAGAGAGAGAGGGGGGTAAAAATTAAAGGTGGTAGGAGAAACGTATTCAAAATAATTGGCGGAGGATACGAGGCCAAATCAAAAGAGGCAAAGGTAAAAAAAAAAGACACGATAAAAAAGAATTGACGCAGATGCAGTTCAACGTGGAAAAGTGCAAAGTAATGCATATAGGCGATGATAATCTATTAAGAAATAACAAATGGGTGGTCAATTTTGAAATAGTCAGCATGAAAAAGGATTTAGATGTCTTAATTTCGAAGGATCAAAACAATGTACTATATCTTCACAAATGGCAAATGGGGTTATATGATACATAGTTGTTATAAATTTTGCATTTAAATCTAAAGCCATTCTCCCCTTATATACTGCGCTTATAAGGCCTCATTTAGAGTATGCGTTGCAGTTCTAGGTGTCGTAAATGCGAAAGGACGTTGCAATATCACAACGTGTCCAGCGACGAGATTAATTCCTGGACTCAGAAATAGATCCTATGAGGACAGACTGAGACACTTCGGTTTGCTGTCACTGAAAGAAATATATAAAATACTACAAACGTTCACAAATATAAACTATAATTCAATATTTAAACTAGATAATCGAGTATCCACCAGAAAAAAACGAGTACAAGCTAGTTAAAAAGAATTTAGCACATCAAGAGCACATAATTTATTTTCTTATAAAATTACACAAACATGGAATAACTTGTCGAGGAATGTCATTTTAAGCACTACAATCAATATGATTAAAAATAAAATTGATATTACTTTTAAAAATAACTTGTAGAAACAAGATTTTTTTAAAATTAATTCTTTTTCCATATCCACCATCCATTTTAACTTTCCATCACTTCTGCCTTCTACACTTTCTCTTCTCTCTTGAACTATCCTCGAGTGGATCTTAGGATCTTTCTGGTTTGTAATTCTATAAATCACTTCATACACTCTTAGATCCTTCTATAGTGCTTCCTTATCTACACATTCAAGAACAAGCATACTCTGCATAATTTATCCTTTTGTTTTCAGCTGGCTGTCTCAGTGTAAATACTTGATCCAAACACACCTTACAGTCTCAAAAACCTTTCTTGTTCATCTCCTAACAATCCCACGGTTATCTTTCTTATATACCCAATCAGAATTTACAACACAACATAATTATCCACTTCTAGTTCTTGCATTCACCTTTTGCCCCTTTGAATTTGTACGACAGTACTATGATAGCATTCTTCCAGTTCCTAGGCACTCTTCCAATTTCAAATGCTTTACAACACAGCCATAAGGCTCATTCACAACACGTTTTAGCCCCACGTTTTGCATCCTATCGATGATATTTTCTACTTCAGCAGCTATTTTTCATACACCTCATATCAATAACCTGATGCAAGCTTATCGCTTCTATAACACGATACAGCAGTTTACATTCCGCGAAACCAAGCGTTTTCCCTTTCGCTCCATCTTCCATACCCAAATTATACAACTTGTCAAATTACTTTAGCCATCTTCAGTTGACCTCATTACTCGCAAACTCCGATTCTCATTTTTGACGTCCACAAAACTATTGTTCTCTTGGTTTCTTAATTCTTGCCAGGATAACTTCTTGTTCCTATCCGGATCATCATTCATATTCTTTCCAAATGATTAACATTTTGTTTTCTTACTCGAATTAATCATATGTTTTTCCTTTCTCTTTGCCTCTTGTATTTATGTGCCTGTCCCTCGGATTTTCATCTAAATTATTAAACATCTATAAGTACGTCTTCCTATTGCTCTCCACTATACCTTTCACTATTCTACCATTCCCTCTTTTGTTATCTCTTTGCAGTTTTAGCCCTCACATACTACCTTTGCACAACCCACTTTCTTAAATTAGTTTCACATTTGCTCTATCCGCATCTTAACACTTCCTCTCTCCTACTCTCACGCTCTCTTTCATATCTTTGATTAAAAAATAAATTCAATTTGATTTTTCTTTCCTTGCGTCGTCGCTTCAATCCAATAAACATTTTAATCTTTCACAGCACAATCATGATGATAAAATATTACCACACATGTGCATCTTGCAGCTTTCACAACAAATACGTACCGCAGCATATTCTTTAACACCACACACAGATCAATTATACTCTTAAACTATCCACCTCTTTGACTGAAAGAACGTGTTCGCCACACACGTTTTATATCACCAAACCCTATCCCCCTTTCTTCAGATGTACCGAAAGCTACAGTTATCCCATTTCCCATTCTGTAACCAATTCATGTACTACTACACTCAAAAGAGATACTTAATAAGAATTCGATCGGCCACTCTTCCCAAGTCATAGATGTGGTGATGGCGTTACCAAATAGACACGTTATTCTTGGCAAAGGTTTCATGACATACTTTTTTTATATTTATAAGTTTATATAAATTGGTAGGGTTTTTTTAACCCCGATCTGCGATCAATTAAGATTCCACTTAATTTAAGAGACCTACTTACTGATTAACGTTGTCGTGGAAAGTGGCCAGACTCTCTCTCTCTCTCTCTCTCTCTCTCTCTCTCTCTCTCTATATATATATATATATATATATATATATATATATATATACGTAGGTACTTTTGGGGATTTGGGCCGAAGTTGGTTGAAGACCGTTAGTGAATGGGGAAATTGTAATGAGTCCAGTGAGGATGGTTTATTAATAACTTTGCAGGGTTCTTTTTAAAACAAATATTTCAGAATGCAAGTTGGCCAAAGATTAACAGGTAGCTGGTACGCGTTGGGATTGCAAAAGAAAGACAATGACGAAAATATATCTTTACTAGCAACAAAATAATATTTAAATATACACAAATATTGGGTTTAAAGGGAATGGTCGCACAGACGGAGTTAAATTCTCGCGAATTTTTAGCGAGAAAAGTGAACAGAGTGCCCCTACTTGTTGATAGTAGGGCGATAGTTCGTGAACAAGTGGACTACTTGCCTTTCCATTGGAAATACGGTTACGGAAGAACTTTTCGCTCCTTCGTGGAAACGGAGACCGAAGCCTCCCCTGGTCCACCCGCTTGCCTGAAGAAAGTTTTTTTGAGGTAAAGTAAATTTTTTATTGGACATTGCCCCCTTTTTCTCTCTCACCCCTTTCCGTCTATAAAACACAAAGTGAACACAGTGAACAGTACACACACAAACCGTAACGCATCATATGATGCACCTAAAATGAGAGAAACCCTGCGTATAACTCTTCGGGTCCTCCCGGAGGGCCCGAAACCTGACCGCGAAAAAGTGTTTGAAACAGTATACGGATCCCTACGCATTGCTTTGGTAAGACTAGTTGACTTAAATAATGGTTACTCGGCTATCTGCTCAAGGGAGGCTGATTGTGAACCCTTGACCTCCGGGAAAGTCGTTGAATGCCTCAAGACAATCAACCTTAGACCACAAACACCACCACAAATACGGACCGACCGCAGTTTGATCTGTAGGCGCCTCGACCCCTGGGTTGGGAGCCACTCAGCCGACGATATAAAACGGGAAATCGAAAATAACCACGAATGGGCAAAGGTAGCAGAGGTTTTCAAATTCAAAACATACACACGTGTTTAAGGTTGTATTTGAAGACACGGCTATGGCTCAAAAGGCTAAAGACAATGGACTACTTCTTTGCAACGTGAGAGTTTGCCCAGAGCAGATGGAACGTGAGGAGTTTGTTGATTTGCAGATGTGCTTCAGGTGCTACAAGTACAACAAACATACCACGTCCAACTGCCCTGAAAATAAAGATCTTAAATTGTGCTCCATCTGCGCCGGTCACGACCATTTTTGGCGCGAATGTAAGAATAATACCATCAAATGTCTTAATTGTTCAGGCCCGCACCGGACCATGTCCATGGCATGTCCGATAAAAAAACAGGAAATGAGCAACCAGAGCAAACTCCAACGTGAATCGGAAGAGAAGAAAGCCAACTCCACCTACGCTAAAGTAGTGAAAGCCGCCATCGCCGAGTTGAATAATCAAAAAACATTCCTACACATTGAAAACGAATATTCCACCAAAATTATGTGCTGCATATACTATGCACACATACAAAACATTACACGCCCTGGTACCTTTGCGACAGAAGTAAACCGTATGCTCGTGAAAAACGGACTTAGCGAGATGTGGTTCCCCGATAATTCCCCTTCAGAGGAGGTTATGCGAATAACCGTTGCTCCTCAATGCCAAGAAAAATGCCAAAAAGTGCAAACCCAAAACACAGCCATCTCACGTGGCCCCCGACTCAACAAACCTAAGGAAACGCAAACACAGAAACAAGCTCTACTCACCCCCCAAAAATCCACACCGCAAAAAACAAAAACGCACACCCTCACATCCACACCAACAAAGGAGGCAGTCCGACCCAAGGAGATCAGGTCCCCTAGGTCGAGGAAAATCTCCAAAACCCGCGGCCCACGGTCTACCTCCTCATCTAGAGGAAGGGAGCACCAACTCAAATACCACTCCAGAGGCTTCAACCTTAAATTGTACGCCCCTGAATCTGCCCCATTCCCAACTGAATTGGACTCCCGTGAAGTATCGGAAGGTCTTAGGACCGGACGATACAAATGGGAATGCTCTGATGAGGTACCGGAACGACAGGTTGAGGAAGCTCTCTTACAAAATAAGGTTAAGCTGGCCACGGACTGTTTTTACACGATCATCGACACGGAATTCAGGAAGAAAAGAAACGGCAGGGAGCGCACCCCGCCCAGTACACTACATGGGGCTAAAGTAGATCGCGAATAAGCGTCTACTTTAACTCCACACACTAAAAGAACCTACACTACTCAAAATGACCAACAGACTAACAATCATACAGATGAATGTCGATGGGTGGGACGGAAAAGGTTCCATCTATGGCAACATTCTGCGACAGAGTGACCCTGACATTATACTGATTAACGAACACGGAATGACCGCTCATAAAGAGATAAAAATATTTCAATACGACGTCATTAGCAAAAATCACAGCCAGGAACGGTATGACGGCTGCGCAATCGCCGTCAAAAAAGGTATAAAATACAAAAGACTACCCGACTTAGATGAATCTTACCTTGCCATTGAGGTAGGCACTACCCTGGGGGGTCTAGTGGTGGCCACGGGGTACCAACCCCAAAGACGCGGCTATGTACCCCTGCACAACCAACTACAGGTCTTCAGTCATAAGAAGAATGCAATCTTTGCTGGAGATCTGAACGCAAGATGTGCAG
The DNA here is from genome assembly GCA_963969495.1 of Ceratothoa steindachneri. Classification (NCBI taxonomy): domain Eukaryota; kingdom Metazoa; phylum Arthropoda; class Malacostraca; order Isopoda; family Cymothoidae; genus Ceratothoa; species Ceratothoa steindachneri. Next base: position 158,223,330 of record OZ018318.1, on the reverse strand, counting down.
CATCAGGGTATACCTCCTACAACAATACAGGCAGAAACATTGAAGTCCTACTTGACAGAAAATACGGGACTAGAATCGGACCAGAATTCCCGACATTCATTACAGGTAATGCAGCAACGAAGCCTGATATTGTTTTATCCAGTATCAGGTTTCCATACAACTATTACATTGAACCAGGCCCCATTATTCCAAGCGACCACCAGGCAGTTAAAATCACAATTGGCGTAAACCCCATTCAAATTGCAATCCCGGAACGCAAAAGCTATAAGCAGGCAGACTGGGAAAGCTACAAAAATTATCTTCTAAATTATACCCCAGACCCTTTAATTGATGCCAATTTAGAAGAAATAGATGAAGAGCTGGATAAAATCACTGACCTCCTTATAAAAGCAGATAAAAATAGCATTCCCCGCATTAAATATAAAACCCTTCCAGCTCCTATTTGGACCCCCCCCCCCATGAAAGCCCTGGCCCAAGAGTATAAAGACCTGTCCAATGTAATAGCGCTGATAGGCCCCAACCACAATGCCCATAGACAAATAAGACAGATAAAAGACGAACTCCAGACACTCATTATAGACCAACAAATACAGGTATGGGACAGACTGATTGAAGGACTTGACATAGAGAGGGACTCACGGACTTTTTGGCAGACGTACAAATGTTTAAAAGGACAACCCCCACAGAAGAAAATTGTGCTCAAACGTGACGAGAAAGAAATTGACAAGACTATAGAGATTGAGGAAATTTTTAGGACTTTCTGGTCCTCAATCTTTAAAATTACCCCCGAAGAAAACGATAATTATGACATCGATTTCGAAAATGACATTATCCAACAGTTAAACACACAAATACATAAAACCTCCCCTCATCATTGTGTGTCGCAGGAAGGAGCGATGGAGGGCTATGGGAGTAAAATAACTGCCCAAGAGCTCTCCGTCGCACTAAAATCCTTTCGTCAAAGAGCACCGGGTACCACGGGGCTGACCAGGGAGAATTTCATTAAGGCCCCGCCTAATGTTCTGAGTGGGCTTCTTAACATCATGAATGCCGCTCTGAACACAGGCTATTTTCCCGACCAGTGGAAAGTGGCCAGGATGATCTTCCTTCATAAATCGGGAAAGCCCCCGGACTGCCCTGCAAACTTCCGACCGATATCTCCCTTAGAATTTGCTGGCAAAGTCTTCAAGAAGATATTGGCAAATAGGGTCAACTCTTTTCTCGACGAAGCCAACCTGCATAACGAGCAACAGCACGGCTTCAGAAAGAAAAGAGGGACTGACACAGCACTAGCCGTTATTACGGAAAAACTTGCGAACATCAAGGCAAGTAAAAGGCATGCCGACCTGGTGCTCCGCGATGTTAAAAAAACATTTGACAAGGTTTGGAAGAGAGGCTTGCAATTTAAGATCCTGCAAGTAGGCCTCGACCCCATTCTTGAAAGGATTCTATGCGATTATATAATGGAGAGGAGAGCGTATATACAGATCAAAGAACACAAAGGCCCCGAGTTCGAGCTCGAATCTGGGGTCCCGCAAGGGGGCTGTCTCAGTCCCCTGTTATACAACATATATACACGTGCCCTACCACAACCTCTTTCCGAAGGTACGATATACGTCCAGTTCGCTGACGATATATCACAAATTTGTACAGCCGCTTACGTTCACAGGGAATTTATGGCGAGAAATACGGCTAGGGAGATATCTAACATCAACTCTTACGAGAGGAAATGGAAGATATCAACCAATGCCCAAAAATTTAAAATAATTTGTATGTTTCGCAAGACCTTCAATGATATACGGGTAGAAGGGGAGAGAATCCCCTACTGCTCGGAAGGGACGGTTCTGGGGCTCAAAATCACCACAGGGGGATACAAGAGTCATATCGGGCGGACAGTCGCGAATAGCAAGAGAGATTTAAGAGAGTTTTATAGGTTCATCGACCTAACTCGCTCAAATAAACTCAAGATATTCAATGCGTGCATTCGCTCGAGACTCTTGTACCCCCCCGGTGCCGCTGAACGCGAGCGCCAAGACCCACATTGCGAAACTACAAGTCATCCAGAACAAAGCGGTTCTACTCATTACAAACACCCGAAGAAGAGAACGTAAACGACAAAGGGAGCTCCACGACTCGGTTGGATTATCTCCGATCAACGTGGCGCTCCACGAGAGAGCTAAGAGGATATGGCAGGCCATTGGCGCCCGCTTGACCCCTGAATTCTCTCAAACACACTTAGAAATCGAAGCAGACCGACAAATAAGACCTTTCAAAAGTAGCAAGCTACAGACAGAAAATGACGTGATACCAAAATACACCTGACAGAACTGACAAAAAACAAAGTAATTGGCAGGTTCCTTTAGCATATTCAAATTAAATTAAAAACCACTTGCAAAACGCAAGATTATAACATTTTCACATTCACTTTTTAAAAAATTCATTTAAAATGATAACCAAAAACTTCTCAAAAACTTTTACTAAAGTCATAGCGGGAATAAAACCCCCGCCAAAAAATAAAGGCTTGAATGCCTAAAGCAATTAATCGATCAATAGGATCGAAATCATAATTGAATTAACTATGTTTAATATTATTATATAAACTATGGATTTATAATTCATAGTTTATCAAAAAATACTAAAGAACCACAAAAAAACACACAAAACTACACATTGACAGAGCTACCCTTTCACCAGGGATCTTTTTATTCTTTCTCCTACACATCATCTATTCTTTAAACTCACCCTTTAACCCCTTTACTCTCTTACTATTCTCTCTCTAATTCTACCTATATTTCATCTCTTATTTTGTCCAATGTCCAATGGAGTTAAATGTCTACGCGAGATACAGGTTGGTTATTTAGGGGATTAAGGAGGTCGGATTCAGTTCGGTGATTTAAAGGGAGGTTTTAAACCGGGGCGCACACACAAAGAATGGATCGATTGGGTAAGCCAGATTCTAGATCAATCTGCAGGCAGTACCGGTTACAATTACTTACGTGCTCGTTGCAGGAAAGGGGCCAGTTGAGATACGATGACTGCGAAGGGGGAAGTCGGGTTACCTCTCGCTTCAGATGAGGGAGCACTCATAGATGTCCTTCGGAGATGGAAATCCTCGTCAGATACTCGCTGATTGACTATGGCAGAGTTCATGGATGTCGATTTAGCCATTGTTCTAGAATCGAAATCGTCGATGTCCCCGATCGTGGGGGGAGGCGAGCGTCCTTCAGTTCGTTCGCGGTGGTAGGTAGGAGGTCTATTAGTGCTCCTTACAAAACCGAGTCGAATGATTATATAGACGCCCGGTGATGTGGCTTTTGATGGCTTGGCGGCTACCTCCACACACACGTGCGTTTTGGGGGAAAAGTCAGTGACTGCTTCTGGGGGGGGGGGGATTGTGATAACGTTGGCGTTGAATGTTCGACGAACTTCGATCTTATGACGGAAGGCAGGAATGTTGGCTGAAATGCGGCCATGGGAGACGATGAAATCGGTCCCTAAGCAAATACAGCTGGGGTGTGATAACGGTGTAGGCTCCACCCTCACCCTGGTTCAGCCGTGCTTTCAAAGCCCCATGAGGTGATCTCAGGACCACGTGGGTACATAAGGGCACGTGGTCGCCCTTCAACCTTATTTTGCTACAAACGTGGATTCCGAACCATGCGTATTGTAGCCGAGAAATCGATCCGAATCTGGACTCCATTTGACGATTAACCACACCCAGTTGTAGCTTAACTTTGCTAGAAGTAGAAACAATGTTCCCACTCAAGCCTAGCCCATTAAATATAAACATTATCATTTCGTAATTAAGGGAACGATTAATAAAAGGTGATCGAATAGATTTAATTAAGTGAATCGGCCATTTGGCCTCCACTTGCCCGAGTTGAAACACTTTCGAGATTAGTTAAGCCACATCAGCCTTGCTGAGTAGCAAGATGGGAGTCATGTTTCAGCTCGACCAGTAGTTCAGATCTGTGGTTATATCGCAGTTTTCCTCTGAGGTACAGGACAGCACAAATTAGTGGCCCCCAACCCGTTGACATAACATAACATAACATAATTTCACGGATGACAAAAGCCACAAGGGCCTATCAAAGGTCATCCGCATCCGTCAAAACCCACCCACAAAAAGCACCATCGCCAGGGAAAGACAAAATCAAAGTCCCCCACAATATAATATAACAGATGACAAAAGCCACAAGGGCCCATCATAGGCCATCCGAGTCAAACGGCCTCTTTTTTAAGGCACCCAAACTCCCAGGAAAACTACATCCAGAGGATTGCGTCCAGAAACAAGGGTATCACCAATCAAGGCTTGTCAAGAACTAAATCATGCAGCTTTTATATATATATATATATATATATATATATATATATATATACAAATAATATTAATATATACAAAACTTAGGAACCATCACAACCTTCCCTCCCCATAAACTCATCCAACCTACTCTTAAATAAATTTAAATTTGGACTACCTACTCCCCTCCGCGGCAATTGGTTCCAGAAGTCTACCACTCTATTGGTGAAAAAATATTTTCTTAAATCCAACCTACATCCTTGCTTTTTAATTTTCAAGTGGTGACCTATGGTCCGATTTCCATCATCTAGCTCAAAAGATTTGCTAACATCCAATTTATCTATCCCAGAAAAAATTTTAAAGAGCTCAATCATATCCCCTCTCACACACCTCCTTTTGAACGAGAACATATTTAATACCCTCAGTCTATCTATATATTCAAGGTGACTCAGGGAAGGAATAATCTTTGTTGCCCTCCGTTGCACTGACTCGAGAAGGTTAATATCGTGTCTAAAATGTGGGGACCATGCCTGTATACAGTACTCTAGATGTGGCCTAACATAAGATTTATAGAGTTTAAGAATAATCTCCTTACTTTTGTAACTGACATTTCTCTTAATGAAATCCAACACTCTATTTGCCCTATTTCTTGCTTCAATACACTGCTTAGAAAACCTTAATGACTTATCTATTACTACTCCTAGATCTTTCTCATGCTCTACTGAGCTCAGCCAATGCCCATCCATTTCATAGTTAAATTCTCTATTATCTTTTCCCATGTTAATAACTTTGCACTTATCAAGGTAAAAAGTCATTTGCCACTTATGTGCCCAAGATAACAATTTATTTAAATCCCCCTGCACTTTAAAATTATCATCAAAATCTTTAACTACAGCTGCTAATTTGGCATCATCCGCAAAAATTGACACTTTATTATTAACTGCCTCCCTAAGATCGTTTATATAGATGACTTTCAACCTTGATAAGTGCAAAGTTATTAACATGGGAAAAGATAATATATGATTGAGCTCTTTAAAAAAATTTCTGGGGTAGATAAATTGAATGTTAGCAAGTTGTTTGAGTTAGATGATGGAAATCGGACTAGAAATCACCACTTGAAAATTAAAAAGCAAGGGTGTAGGTTGGATTTAAGAAAATATTTTTTCACCAATAGACTGGTAGACTTCTGGAACAAATTGCCGCGGAGGGTAGTAGGTAGTCCAAATTTAAATGTATTTAAGAGTAGGTTGGATGAGTTTATGGGGAGGGAAGGTTGTGATGGTTCCTAAGTTTTGTATACATTAATATTGTTTGTATATATCTATAGCTGCATGATTTAGTTCTTGACAAGCCTTGATTGGTGATACCCCTGTTTCTGGATGCAATCCTCTGGATGTAGTTTTCCTGGGAGTTTGGGTGCCTTAAAAAAGAGGCCGTTTGACTCGGATGGCCTATGATGGGCCCTTGTGGCTTTTGTCATCTGTTATATTATATTGTGGGGGACTTTGATTTTGTCTTTCCCTGGCGACGGTGCTTTTTGTGGGTGGGTTTTGACGGATGCACATGACCTTTGATAGGCCCTTGTGGCTTTTGTCATCCGTGAAATTATGTTATGTTATGTAACTGATCCCTGAGGAACTACACTGATAACATCCCTCCACTCTGACTTTAGACAATTTAGCACTACCATTTGCTTCCTTTCTTTCAGCCACTCAGCTATCCAATTTGAAACACCCCCACATATCCCAATCATTTTTAATTTATGAACTAGTCTCCTATGTGGTACCTTATCAAATGCTTTCCTAAAATCCCAGTAAATTACATCTACATTCTCTCCCTTATCTACTTGATTTGTTACGAACTTCAGAAAGTCTAGTAAATTAGTCAAACATGATCTACCTGATCTAAACCCATGCTGAGCATCGCTGATTAACCCCTCCCTCTCTAGATGTTGGCAAATCCCTTTTTTAACTATTTTCTCAAGAATTTTACAGACTACAGGAGTTAGGCTAACCGGTCTAAAATTATTTGGATCCTCTTTACTACTGTTCTTGAAAATGGGGACTACATTGGCCCTCTTTCAATCTTTGGGTATTTCTCCATATTCGAGTGACCTAGTATACCACTTTTCCAGAGCTATTGCGATACTTTCTACCCCTTCTTTAAGTATCCTAGAATGAATATTATCAGGGCCGGAGGCCTTGGTAGTATCTAACTCACCTATTAGTCCTTTTATCGTCCTCCAATCCACACTAATGGTAGTAAACACCTCTTTCCCTGACCCATGAGTACTATACATAAGACTATTTAGTTTCTCCTTTGTAAATACTGATGCAAAATGACCATTTAGTACCTCAACTATTTCCTAATCAGTTTCTCTCACAGCCCATTCATATTTGATAAGTCCTATTTTAACTCTGCCAGACTTGTTATTAATTTTATAGTAACTAAAGAACTTTCTAGGATCTTTGTTGCTATCCTGAGCTAATTTAATTTCTGACACCCTTTTGTTCTTCTTTATAATCTTATTTAACTCATTCCTAGCCATTCTATAATCACTTAAATTTTGAATATTATTTTGTACCTGTAATTTTTTGTATGCCCTTTTCTTCTCTGAAATTTTTCTGGCTATCTCCTGATTCCACCATAATGGTTTCCTACTTTTGTTCCTAATGGCCTTCATTGGGATACATTGCTCTTGGACTACATTTATTATATGCTTGAAAGTATCCCACATCCCATGAGCATTTTTACCTCTGAATTCTACATCCCAGTCTACCAAATTTAGCAAGCTTCGGAGTTTTACCGTCAGCTAGGCAAGGCGCGATACTAATTATGGTTGAAACATCTGATCAAGATGACTCATACAAAAGCCGGGGATCGAATCAATTAACTTTTGTGTCAATGAACCCCACAAAAGGTTCTGTCATCGTTCCGAAAAAAGGGAATGGTCGGGGAAAAAGGGAATCTTCGGGGCAACCCCAACACTGATAAACAAGTTTCGTAAAGATAGTGGTGAAGTTGGGAAGTTAAAATGCATGGAGATAAATTAAGCCGAGTAACCTAAAGAAGAGACTATTTGAAGCTCAGGTTTGCGAGTGCTTACCCCAACTCGGTGTTTCCTGTAATGGGTTTATTATTTTCCCTCAGATTCATTCAAACTTAATTTCGAAGGGTTCGAACTCAGTTCAATTTAGAAATTATATTTTTATTTATATTCATTTATTTACACTAAAATTTGAGTCAATATATATGAGAACATCTAAATTTGAGTCAAGAGATAAGATAACATGTAAATTTGAGTCAAGAGATAAGATAACATGTATATTTGAGTCAATATTTGAGTCAAGAATTTCGAGAACATGTCAATTTGAGGCAAAAGATAAGAAAACATATAAATTTTAGTCAAGAGATAGGATAACATGTAAATTTGAGTCATTAAATGTAAGAACATGTAAATTTGAGTCAATAAATGTGAGAACATAGAAATTTAAGTCATGAGATACGATAACGTAAATTTGAGTCCAGAGATACGATAACATATAAATGTGAGTCAATGGGGTAAGGGATTATGTAAATTTGAGTCTAAAGATAAGACACAATGTAAATTTGAGTCAAGAGATTCAAGAACGTATGAAGTTGAATCAAGAGGTAAGGAAATAAGTAGATTTGAGTCAAGCAACACGATAACATAAAATTTTGATCATGATATAAGATAATATGTAAATTTGAACCTAGAAATACGACATGTAAATTTGAGTTAATAGATTTGAGAACGCATGAAGTTGAGTCAAGAGATACGCGAACATGTAAATGTGAGTAATAGATTCAAGAAGATATGAAGTTGAGTCAAGAGATACGCGAACATGTAAATGTGAGTAATAGATTCGAGAAGGCATGAAGTTGACTCAAGAGATACGAGAACATGTAAATTTGAGTCATGAGATTCGAGAAGACATGAAGTTGAGTCAAGAGATACCAGAACATGTAAATTTGAGTCTAGAGATTTGAGAATGCATGAAGTTGAGTTAAGAAATAAAGAGAATATGTAAATTATAGTGTTGGCTGCTTCCATTGGTTTCCTTCAGCGCCAAATCACATTCAATAATTGTAATAAACTCCACTAATGAAAACACTAAAGGGGCAACTCGAGCTTGACCCCGCAAGAGGGTATCGAGTGCAGTATAAGGCAACCATGCTGCAGCTGACATCTGAATGACTGCGTGCCATCCCGGGAGCCCATAATGCATGCAGAGAGATCTTCGGCTATATATATTTTCCGCACATTTTAACTTCCTTTACAAATTTTCCGGCTCAGATCGAATCCTTCTCCTCTTCCACTCTCTCAGCGAACGAAGTCGATCCCTCAGATCGAATCCTCCTCCTCTTCCACTCCCTCTACGAACGAGGTCTATCTTCAAAATGCCTTCGGTACAGCAGAATTAACTATTTCTTTGTTATAGTCTATTACTAACCACCGGGACGAACATGACAAACTAATTTCTTACAAAACAGCAACAGTGAAGGCACTACCTTCCTCTAAATATGAAAATAAAATCACTGTTTACTGAAAAAGACAAAATGAATCATTTTGTTTACTGAAAAAAGTGAAGGTTGAACAATTAATCTCAACCCAAACATGGGAAATATTTTCACCCCAATTGGAATTCACTATTTTCGCTCGACTGAGTAAACCGAGAATCACAAATTGCACAGATAATATAAAAGGTGACATCTACACCCAAATAGCTAGCAATAGAACTCTTAGCTATCTGCACCCACAAGATCTAACGATCATATCGTCGACATGTTGGATGATATAATGACCATTGCTGTCATTGAGGAATATTGTCAAGGGATCCATTTCTGTGGGCACGCAACAGGAAAAGCGACCTTTGCCCGTTATATATCGTTGCATAGATGCCAAAATCGTGAATCCAGTTGGATGGGAATCAAAATCGAGTGGAAACCGACATTTCCCAAAGCATCTTCCTGACTCATATTCTGAAAAACAAACAAAAAGTCTGATTAGACGTTGCATTCTGGCGGTTATTTCAACCATGGAAGTTCCTTATTAAATACTTGCCGTTCTTTATCTACAACCCAACAATTGCCAAGGAGACACAAAAGTGATAAAATTGGGGCAGGGTGAACCTACTTAAAATCTGGTAGGAGTGGGTGAATCCCACTCCGAATCCAAGACCAATTAACAAATTCATGGTATACATGAGGGGTTTTCAGAACACCGTCTCTATCTATTTCACTCATCAACATAGTAGCATTTAGTTGCTTTCTATGAGCCCCAGTTGATAACACGTTTAAGGTAGGTTTTCTTATTCTAAAAGATTTAAATCTGAGTTTTCACATTAAATCATTTTCTTATTAAAGTAAACATAAATATGATTGTTCATATTAAATAACCTTGTCTTTTGGGAACAGGCCAGGTAGCGAATTAGACGTTCGAGGCTATCGCGAGGCTAATGTTAGGATATGGCGTTCGAGGCTATCGCGGGGTTAAGGTTAGGATATGGTGTTCGAGGCTATCGTGAGGTTAAGGTAAAAATAGAGTGTTCGAGGCTATCGCAATTACAGCCTGTAGGTTAGGTTAAGTTAAGTTAGGTTTTGGAGCAAGGAACTGGCTCAAATTTCTCACAGAAAGTTTTTTCCAATCAATTATGCCTACTGTTGACATTTTAAGCTCTTTAACACAAAATACAGTAGTTGTCAACCCTTTGCGTCATGCGTGAATGAAATAAACGATTGTCTCAAAAGATAATTTTGATTCTTCTAACCAAGTGTCTTTTATTAATCCAACACTGAGATTGCATTCACGCTTATTATAGCGCAAACGGCAACGTGAAGATGCTAATGAAAGTTTCATATGTCCAGTTTTGCAAAGTCTCTGGTCCACACCTACCTTAACCTCTCGATAGCATCGAGCGCCTACTTCGCTGCCAGGCCTGTTCCCTAAAAAAACCTAAGTTTTAATTATAAAAGTATATAAATATATTGAGGGAAGGTGACGGTTGCGGTGTTTTTTATCTCTGTGGAGACCGAACCACGAGTCGCTCCGACGTATGGCAAACGCCGCAAAGACCACAATGTTTTTTTAAGGCGTTTATCGATTATTAATGATAATGATCATCATTATCAAAAGTTTGCATACAATGTGGGGTTTGCGTATATCAATGCTCCTGCCGGCATGAATGGGAGTCGCTTCAGACCCGCCCATTACCGTCGCGTATTGTACTCACAAATCAAAACTCTCGAGCGCAACGATTCCCAGGCAATCGGGCCATACCCGTGTTTAGTCACATTTTATGATCTTATTTGATTATTTATGAACTATAATAATCTAACCATGTTTTTTTTATTATTTTCAAAACTCATGTTAGATCACTCTGACCCATTTTGTACCTAGGCGTCGTCGCTATGGCGACACTGAGTTTAATCTCGAGCATACTTACCTATTATTGATCACCGTAATGGTTCGGTTGCCACGTCATAACTGGGTTTATGCACTAACAAACACAAATTAGCAGTTAAGCTTTCAAAAACATAACTATGGGAAGAGTTGATTTACCTTTTGGTGCTAAAATTGAATGGAATCCAAGGTCGGCGAAATTGAAAACTCTTCTTTCGACGGAGCAACTAGTTTTAAACTTGTTTGTTTTTTGTGTAAATTGACGAGGACTCCTGTGTGTTTGAAACGGCCGGATTTTTGTTTTCTCTAACAATGCACTAGAGTGTTTTGAATTCAACCCTTTCTTATCGAAAACCTTCTTTTGTTCCTCAAGGAAATACTTGAGTATCCTTCTTTGAAAAGAATTACCCTCTGCTTGCCTTTCGTCGCTCTCTTTTTCAGCTATGGCTTTCACAAACAGATCCTTCTGACTTTCCATAATAGAGTCTTTGATTGGAGGGATTTGGACCGATCTCTTTGGTCTGTTGGGTACGGACCTTCGATTTCTCGATTCTTCTATTGTCTGACGGAGTCTTTTCTTCTGTCGGAAGTTTTTTTGATGTGGTTCATCTTTTGAAGGAAAAGATGAAAGACTTACGGATGGTACCATTTTGTCATTCCACAGGGTTCTACGGTGAGGTTGTGCCCATATCAAAAGGAGTGAAGCTCGCCAATAAATACCTTTACAATGGTCCTGAAAATAAAAACGACAAAATTTCACTTAGATATGTTGCATGCAAGATCAAGGCTGGCGTCCTATTTTACATGCAATATAAAACTATTTTTAAGTTCCAAAGCCATTCATCCAGTGTACCACGCCACTCGGGGCCAGAAAGCCAGTTAGCTCACGGCTGCACACTCACCCTGCTAGCCAAGCGTCGGCAGCTCTCTTAAAAGACCGTTGATAGCTGTCATGTACGCACTTCGCGACTCTTTGCCTCTCATTCTCTCCTTATCTTGATTTATCATGACAGTATTTAAAATTAACTGCATGCAATAGAAAAGAACTAAATCCCTTCCTTATTTAACCCCTTTATTATAGATATGTTCTAACTCCATTTATTCATGAAAAGAAAGGAACAAACAGAAAGCAATTGAAGTCTGCCAACGAGCCCTACGCGCTCTAAACATTGCATTTCCATGGCTAAAATAATGAAAGAAAAAGATCTTTCACGTAGCGCCAATATATAAGGTGATCAAATGGTCTCCGCAGTAAGAAAATTCCTTCGTTGAAAAGTGATCTGCAGTGAAAACAAGTAGAAAAGAAGAATAGGAATCGTCTTTGCCAATAAAGTGCGAGACGGATCAACCTTTGTGTTCGAGTACGAGAAAGATATTGATAATTACTGACACGAACTAATTGTATTGGATTCTATCAATTTTTTCTGAGCCTTTGGATCAACTTGTATTTGCAATCTTTCCTTCAAGCCCAAGAAACAATAACGAGAAAATGGGCGACGTATTTAGTTAGATTTGTGGACTTATTATTATCTTTAGCATCATCATCACTACTATCAACATCATAATCATTATTAATACTAATAATATTATTATTAACTTAAAAATAAAAAAATTCAAACCAATAAGAGCATCTTCTGTAGAAAGGTTGTAAAGAGAGATCTATGGAGGAAGTGGTGAAGATGAGTGAAGTAAAAATGTGTTGAGGATATATAACAGCATATTTTTCCGCAAACATTGTTTTCTGAAAACCCTTGCAAGGGTAAAAATCGAGAAATATCATAAGGCTCATTTCCCGAAGTCCACTTAGAAGGTACAGAAGGATTGCGTGCCCTTAGTTAGAACTATAATCAAAATCGTTTCCTCCTCGTTAGGAAAATCTTCCTACGTAGCTTTCATGCATTTCACCGCCCCAATTTCACCACTTTCCTTATAAACATCTGCAAATACTTTCTGGAGCAGACTTTCGTTTTAGGAGATTCGTAAAGAGGTGAAATTTAGACAAATTTTGCCCACTGATCCAGATGGAGCGCAACTCTTTATGAACCTTCTTCCATTTCGCAACGAAGGTCCTCTAGGCAGAGTTATAGAACATCGTTTGTTTTTGCTCTCAACACAATCGTTTATTTGCTCTTAGTGTCACCCGCCACCCCCTTGCGATGCCGGTTGCCTGCCACCCTCAGTGAGGGGCGCTTTCATATGACCTTATTTTTATTATGGACTATGACATAGTCGAGTGAAAACACCGTCTCCCATTAGGCGAAGTTAATATTACAGCGAGTGTGGTTAATCGGTGGAAGGTGTCTCGATTCGATTTGGCTTCATGGCATTTACGAACCGAACTTCGGTTCCCACACCTCTAAGGTCCCCAGTGAGGAATAAAAGTGACAAAAAGAGGGCATATAGGTGGTAAAACTCTACTAAATTATTTATTTTTTTGCTATTCTGAGCTGAGTTTGCTTTATCCAATTTTGTTCCTACCATAACGTCTTCCTGAATGCACCATCGTTTATTTCTTTCCGTGGCACAAATAATACTTTTATTTCTTTGGTTTGTTTAAATGCTATTGGTCGTTCAATTGCTATTTTATGTTCCACACGGACGCGATGTAGCTGAAGAAATGGCAAATTAACGAGAGTTAGGTCTATCAATACCAAGGTCAGGTAGTTGATTTTTATAACATCAAATGACTCCGAATTTTAAGATATTATTCATTTTGTTTTGATTTTTTTGTTCGATATTGCCTTTCCTATCGCTTTTTTGTTTTCTGATTCCCACAAAAATCTTAGTAAAATTATCTTCGTGCAACAGTTGGGTATTCTGATAGTAATTATTCCTGATATTAAATGACCTTATGACGTTAGAAGTCTTTACGTTCACCCCGTACATTCAAGAAACAACTGATCGATGTCTTAGAGAATTACGGAATAAAAAAGGGCTTACTTGCGTATATTCTTCCTGGAAGGTTTCAAAATTCACACCCATTTCAGTGGTCCCGTATTCTCGTTCCTGCCACCAGCTGTAGGATTCTTCGGAAATATCAATGAAGCCGTACCTGCCAGTTTCAATTTCCTGTTCAGAATTAATAAAGAATTCGATCGCAACAAAACAAAACGAACCACATGGCATAACATCTGGGAAACCATTCCCGTTGGGCAACTGGTAGAACCAAATACTTTGTTCTCCAAGTTGGATCAACCACTCATCGGAAGAATAATAATTCATTGGTAGCTGGATTAACTACTCATTGATATAAATTAAACCGGTTACTTTGCTGCTGGAACACACCAAACTCAGTTCCAGAAATCGAACTAATAAACCGTGCCTAAAGTAAATCTACTCCTACAACTTGGAGCTACCAGTGAACTAGATCAAACATTTCCCTCCTGTCCTAAAAGGTGGGGTGTGGGAAAGAGTTTCAGGGGTCTGGGAGTGAGTCTCAAGGGTCTGGGAGAGAGTCCCATGTAGATTTTAAAATCTGCCATGTAGGTCTTCGTACCAAAGGTGTCCAAGGATCACATTAATGCTCCCACACTCGATCCTTCTTCACTCTCGTTACTACTTAGCTAAGTGGATATAGCATCCCAGAATGAAAGTAAACTACATTGAGTATGGTTATTCATCGGGTGAGCATACAATTTGAGTCTGGTTGACATGGCAGTGGTTAATCATATACAGAAACGACCCTTGGTTCGAGTCCTACGTTAAACTGGAGGATGGCTGAGTCGCAAAGGGCTTCAAAAACAAACATTAACCACAAAATTAAAGGTCAAATGAAGGTGGAATTTTACCGTGTTGCCGAGGTCGGTTTGGTTGACACTCAAAGTCACCCTCAGCTTAGGCTCTGTTTCGGGCCTTCCTTCGGAGGCACTCATCAGCTCGACGTAGACCTTTGCACTGTGCCATATGATGTCATTCCTCGGTTCTTTGCTCAAGTTGAAGATGATCTTACCGGAAGAGCAGGTGGAGGAGGAAGTGTGCGCTGGAAGGAAATATATTAGTGATGGGACGAGTACTCAGTATCAGTATCGAATATCGGTAGTATCAGCTGTTTTTAGTGGTATCGGAACTCGTATCGGTATCGGGACTTTTATGTCTCCTTCCCGATATCAAAATCCGATACTTGCCTATTAATTCCCAAGAAAATGTATGCGATCATTTTACAGCATATATTCAATGATTATATTCTTGTGTCCCGTAGATGAAAAAATTCACATAATATGCACTGAATTTATTTACACAAAATTTAACATTTTATAACCCTTTCAAACCCTTAGTTTTTCAGGGAACCAAAAGGAACAAGCACAGGTCAAACTACTAGTTTACCCGTACGTGAAAATTTCACGTAATTGCAATTAATCAAATGACTGCAGTTAGTTTGATATAAATGACATAATTTTATTCAAATGTTTAACTCAATATTCGTAAATTTCGATAATTTTTTCTCGTTCAAAAATATTTTGAAAATAGTGTCCACGACTGTCATAAATTAGGGAAAATTTACATTATTTTCATCTCCATTATTATTGGGTAAATCTTGAACAAGAGATTAGAATTTCTAAAGTCACTTCCGTCACAGTGAAAATTATTATTACACAAAAAGTACATGCAATTAGCTTAAAATCGAAGCCTTTCCATATATTCATATTGTATGTACATATGCAACCAAACCAAGTAATTTCTATTTTTGTTCCATCGTTTTTTCCGACAAATTTTATTTCGTTTAAAACAACTGAAAGTTAAGCTTTAAATAGACGCTTTAATCTTTATGCACAACTTTTATCTATAATTGTTATTTGTTTTATATTCCTTCGATATTCATATTCAATTTTCACCCATTACAGAATGAATATGAACAAATAGTTACATGAAATAAACGGTAGCGTTAGAGAGTAACCATACCGAACATGTTCAAACAGCGTTCATTCAAACGAACAAACACGAAACATATGACTCAAGATTTGTTATTGTATTACTATTCTTTCAATCAATAATCAAATGCGTAGGAATTTCTTTTTAATGAAAAATTATTTTGAATATTGGGTTTGAAGTACGACTAATATTGAAGTTTACACCTATATTGTCTGTTGTTTTTATTCGGTTGTATAGTTGGATGCCTAAGTATTCTATTTTGTAATAGCTCGTTATAATAGCTTGAAGAATTAAACAAAGCCCCATTGTTCAGTAGTATTATTCCTCAAAGAAATGAATAGAAACCTACATAAGTATTTACTAATACACAAATACGTACGTATATTATATATATATATATATATATATATATATATATATATATATATATATATATATATATATATATATATATATATATGATGAAAATTAATGCAATACCGCAAGAAAAAATGAGGAATTAAACCATATTTAATTCCTCATATATATATATATATATATATATATATATATATATATATATATATATATATATATATATATATATTCCTTTTTATATGTTCATTGGAACGATAAATAAATTTGGCCGAGTTCCAGTTAATTAAATGGTTCTTATCTGACATATGGACAAAGGTCGCACTGTTATCTTTCCCTCGTTACCTTTTCCTTCGACTTAGTTTGACCTTACTACCTGCTTCTTGTAATTCTTAATGTGTTTTTTTACCTTTCCCCTTCCGTCTTCCTCATTGGCCATTTCTTGTAGTTATTCTTGATAAGGAACTTAATAAAGTTCGAAAGTACTTGGAAACACCTTTTCATTTTTCCCTGCGGGACATTGCATTCATATATATATATATATATATATATATATATATATATATATATATATATATATATATATATATATATATATATATATATATATATATATATATATATATATATATATATATATATATATATATATATATATATATATATATATATATATATATATATATATATATATATATATATATATATATATATATATATATATATATATATATATATATATATATATATATATATATATATATATATATATATATATATATATATATATTGTATCTCACCCCCACCCTCTATTTTCCTTTGCAGAGAGGGAAAAAATACCTGAGGAATTTAAAAGAAGTGCCAGTATGGCTGGGAGGACTCAACTGAAAAAGGGTTTTATTTTGTATACTTTTTATTCCTTTTAAAGAACAACACCAGGCATACCAGTAGCTTAGCCAGTATAATATTTCTGCTGCCTTGGAGAATCTTGGAACCATTTGCTAAACTGAGTGCACACCAACTAGTTACGTGGCTCACATGAAGCACTTACGATATTTGGCAACAGAAAACTCCTTAATTATCCTTGACGTGTTAATTTCCCTCAGTAACTCGTGCTAAATACTCATTAGAGAGAGATGGTTCAACCTTGTCTGACCCATACTGACTCATACCTCGTTCTTGATTCTATTTAATTCTATTTAATACCATATATAATAATAATATAAAAAATCAGGAAAATGAATAATTATTTTGTCTCGACCTTCTGTACCTAAGGGCAAAAACTTAATTATTACTATTTTTTTTCATCCCCGCGACGCTTCCTGAAGCGCGGGGCCCGTCGCACGTGCTACATGTGCTACTAGGTTAAATCGGCACTGGTCCATCAGCCTATCGTCTCCTATCCGCGCCAATCCCAATTAGCCTCCCCTTACCTAACAAAATAATTTTCTCTTATTGTGTTGTTTGGTCGATTGGTAAAATATTAAGGGCGGCGCTGGCAGCATTTGGTACACGATGGTTGGCTCCTTTATGAGTAATCGCAGGCGACCAGCTAAAGGTCAAAACTGCTAGTAGGTTAAGTGGGAATATATCTGCTGAGACGGGAACTAATAATAATTAGTTCATAATTTTGGGATGGGTATTTCGCCCCTTTTTACTTTTTCGTTCATCGAAGTTTTGAAATTCTTTGTCCCAAACCACAGTGCTTAGAAATATCACAAAAATGGACTGGCCATCATTAAATACCCGGCTATTCATTAGCACGGGTAGGCCGGTCATCATTTCACTATCTCGATTTCCTTCTTATTGACCTTATCGAGCCATCACTGGCCATATACGAACGCCCAGGCTAGGCAGAGAAGGTACTAGGTTCCGTCATTTAGGTCTTTGGTTGTGTTGGTCGTTTATTCTAGGAGTTTAGCAATGTGCCTAGTTCGCCACGGAGTTCAGAATTGTATCTACCCTCCTCTTTAAACTCAAGCTTTACTTTCTTGAATTACCCACCCATGGTAGCAGTACTTTGGTTGCTAGAATCATTATTTTTTAAAATAAAAGAAATATTTTGCGCACGAATGCACAGACGCATCAATTTTCTCACCTAAGTTGACAAAACTGACGTAAGTCCTTTGACAGCTTCTCTCGTTCCGAGGGTTAGACACTTCATTGTAGATATTCAGTAGGTAAGACGGAATGGCGTGTTGGGGCATCTCGAACGGAGAACTGGCAGACGCTAAAAAATAGAAAAATAAAGGGTTATAGGTATCATTCAAGTCAATATCTACATAATAATAATAATAATGGATTTTTTTGTATGGTGCTCTTCTATGCCATAGACATTCACAAAGCTCCTGTCTATCAAGTAAGGACAAGCTTGAGAGAAGTAGCGGGTCTTTAGGGCATGCTTGAATGCGACTAAGGGAGGAGGTGAGCGTATACAAGAAGGCATGTCATTCCACATTCTCGGAGCAAAATAACAACCTATACAACACCCAACAACACGTATTCAGGAGCAGACGTGGAACGGGAACTAGGCTGGATATAATATATAATATCATAAAAAATCGCAACAGAAACAGCGAAAGGCAACAGTGGATGTGATACTGAGCGACATTGCCAAAGCTTTCGATATTGTGTAGATACCTGGGCTTAAAGTCAAAATAAACGCCCTAAACTGGAAGAGAATTTAACAAAATACTATGCAATTATCGAGATGAGAGGGAGCACCGACAGTTCCGCGCAGGGCAATTCAGCGCAACGACAATTCAGCGACAACTCAGTGTAAAGATATAAAATTAATAGTTTTTGCGACAATTTATTGAAATACAAAAATTAATAATGTAAAAAAAAGAATAAAATAATTAAAAATAAATAATAAAAAATAATAAATTTTATTTCTGCAGTTCAATCTGGTAATTGATTGCCCTAAAGTAGTCCATTTTATTTTCCATTTCATTCAACCGTGAAACCACAGTCTTTATAGCCTTGTAATCCCCGCAGTATTTAGAGGGTTTTTTCCTATCCATTTGACCAACCACTAAACGCAGCAATTTTTTCTCCGTGTGGCTCTGCTCTAACCGTAAAAAGTCAATTAATTTATAAACGGTAGAATGACAATGGCCTAAAGACATTTGGATAGCTCTATGCCATCCTTCCAGGGAGTTATTGTCTTTTGGTAAGTTTGTTAGAACTTTATCATAAATGCTCCATATTTATGATAGAGTCTTTTTGCTGCTTCGGATGGATGTGGTACGTGACTATGATCTTCTCTTTTCTCCCAAGTGTCTCCCTCCATAGACGTGAATTCGTCCTTTACACTTATCATATGTGCATCGCTATAACTCTTTTCCATTAGAAAGGGTTCTATCCAAACGATAAAAAAAATCCACTTAACCAAATTTTCTTTTTTCCTTTCTCTGATAAAATGATCTCCATTGAGGGTATTTTTAGTCAATATTTATATTTCCTTCGCGGGACTTTCAGAATGTCTATCTTCACGGCTGCGCTTAAACTACAAACTACACTTTTACCGTTAAGGTTATCACGTTGTGTAGAAACGATAGACTTACATCGATAGAACTACACCAAAGAACAACACAACTGGTCTATCAGGTTCATCTCAAGCGAATGTAGAAAGGATAGTCTTACATCGATTGAACTACACTAGAGAACAACACTAAAACCGGTTAACCAAATACTACACGAACGGAAAACAAGCATTTGGAAGAAGATTTACAAAATTCTAACACAAGATGAAATAAACGGAATAACTTTACCTGATCAAGAAATACGTCAAGTCCGATATAAACAACGATATACCGCTAAAACTGATAAAGATAACTTAATTAGACAATATAAATACATAACTGAAATATACAACCGAAATAGATAACTGAAATAGACAACTGATGAGACCATATAGAATGATTAGAAACCCCAAACGGAAAAAAATACGGAAAATTAAAAGCAGAAAAAACTACAAATAAAGCAAATGCAAACGCTCAAGTGAGAAAATGATAACAGACTCAAATGCGACATATACACCCAAATGCATACAAAAGGAAGCAAAATACAAAACTTGGCGCGAGTCATAATCATCTTCATCCAAATCAGTTCCATAATCACCCCCTCTCTTCATCCATATCAGCATTAAGCACTCCACCTTTACACATTATTTTCTAACTCTCCTATCTTATTCTCCAACACCTTCACCTCTTTTGCTATTCTAATCCCTAATGCATGTATGTACACTTGCTCCAGAAAGTACTCATGCCCTACTTAATACCAGACTTTTTCGCCATAGTTCATGAACCGTTTATGGTAGAGTGACGGAATTTGGAGGCCTTAGGTTGAATGTATTGAGAGAATTACCTACGCAATTTCAACAAAATTGATAAATAAATAGAGGAGTAAGAATACTTTTTTACGAAAATTAGAAATAAAAAAGTATTTATACGATATTATTTTTAGTTTAAATTTTGGCACAGTTCAAAGTGCACGATTAGTTTATGTAACCTATTCATAGTTTGGAATAGTCAGGAATAGTTTAGAACGTTCTAAATTCTAACCAAACCTTTCTTTGCCATCGCAGACTTATTTTACAACCAATCGATCTGTTTTCTGACATCGAAACGAGAATAATTACAATATTCAAATCTAAGATGAGCTACAAGAAGATTTCTGAAGGGCTAAATTTCCCTAAATCTGCAATGCAGTCAGTAATAAAAGAGTTTAATAGGGCCCATTGCAAATCTCCCTCGTTCGTTTTTTTAAATTTCATTTAGCAGGGTTCAGAGGATCCTTAGATCTATTAAAAATAATACAAGAATTACTAGAAGAAAAATAAGCAATTAGTCAGGAGAGGAAAGCGTCGATGTTGCATTGAACACTGTATCCAATAAGGCGGAAATGCATGTACTTCATCTGAAGAAGTCACCTTTATTGAAAAACATTCATTTTGAAAGCCCGTATGAAATACGTAGACGATCATTTGGAGAAAGATTTCAATTTTTGGCACCATGTGCTATGATGGTTAGATGAAAAGAAGATCGATTTTTACGGCACAAATGATGTCACTTGTTTGTTGTAAAAGTGGTGATGGTGGTTATGGATCTTCCAAAAAACACTGTTCCCCATAGTGGTGTATCTAATACGTTATGGGAATTTTTGTGCCCCAGGCGAAGGTACACTCAATCGAATCAAAGGAACGACGAATAAAGAATAGTAGAGAAAAATTCTAGAAGATTATCTGACGAATGATGCCTCGCAAGTTTGGCCTCGAAAGAAAAGGGGTCTTTCAATACAACAACCCCAAACACACTTCGAAATTGGTTCCTTCATGTTGGAAGGAAGCTAAAATAAGCGTTTTAGAATGGCCATCACAGCCGCCAGAATCCACCCCAATAGAACATTTATGGCATGAACTGATGGTTCGCGTCCATGCAAGACATACCCAAAACATCGATGAATCTGAGACGCTTTGCAAACACGAGTGTGACAATATTTCATCCAAAGTTTGTTAGAATCTAGTATAAAATTATACTAACCGTTTGAAGAGGGTCATTAAACAAAAAGGTTAAACTATTGAATATTAATCAATTTTTTTAGTGTATGAATACTTCTTGATTGCAATTTTTTTTGTAAAAAGTGTTATTATTCCTTTATTTGCCAATCAGACTTGTTGAAACTGTGTGTGTGTGTGTGTGCAATAATACATTCGTCTTAATGCCTCCAAATTCCTTTACCCTGCATTGAACGGTGCTCAAACTATGGCGACAAATTGTGCTATTGGTATTATAGCTAGGTGTAATGAGGTATAATACTCTTTGGAGCAAATGTATGTAAATATATGAGCTTGGGCAGGGAGGAGCTTGATGAGCCCTGGGCGCCTTTTACCATCTTTTGTTTCTTGCGCTCTTAAACATGGCGAAGAGGAGCTTTCGCTTGACTGGTGGATGCGGCGTTGGTCTTCCAGGGTCCAGTTCGAGTTCGAGTTCGAGTTCAGCGAACGCAGATATTAAAAAAAAAAAAAATCATCGGGGTCACGAGCTGCCCATTGGCGGATAATTTCGGAAGCACTCTACATCCAAATATTAATCACAACACTTCTACCGCTATCATTCTTCCCGTCTTCCCACACACAGCACACTCCCTCTTCCCTGTATTTGCGAAGGTAAGGCGAGTGGAAACACCCTGATTGCCGTACACTTTAGATAGCAGCTACTTAAATTGTAGGTTCTCCAGAGGACGTTGGTAAAACTGATGCCCAGCCGATGGGGAACTATAGAAGTTACTCATATCTACATACCCCTGACGCGGAACGGGGTCACGAAGAGTTCCACCATATCTGGCTGGTACCCTCGTCCCCCAAGAGAACCAAACCCACGTGTCAGCTATTGTCATTCTGATCTTTATGTGCATTTCATTATCCGGACGCTATTTAGAAACATATAAAAGCACGAGATTACTATGGGATTGACCATATTCCAAAATGACCTTTTGAACGAAGATCCTGAGCTCGCCATGAGCGCTACCTAACTTGGTCAAAAGGTGCTGCTCCCGCTACTCTAGCGGGAGCAGGCTCGGGGGCAGGGGGAAGCTCGCTTTTCCCTAACGCTGTAGCATGTCTTCTTAAATATATTAACCTGATGAAAAAGTCGAAATCACCCGGGCCCGATGGCGTTTACCCCACTCATTTAAAGGAACTTAAGAATGAGCTTGCGAAGCCGTTGCGTGCAATTTTCAATCGCTCATTAGAAGATGGCGTAGTCCCTGTAGACTTCAAGCGTGCAAACGTTACACCAATATTTAAGAATGGGAATAGATACGAAGCAACGAATTTTCGTCCTATTAGTCTAACTTCGGTAGTTGGAAAGCTTTTAGAATCGGTAATTAGAGATAGAATAGTGTGCCACCTCGAGGTAAATAATCTGATTAAAGATTCCCAACATGGGTTTAGGCGGGCGAGATCGTGCTTGACAAATTTGCTGGAATTCTTCCATAAAATGATTTGCGTTTACGACGAAAGCAAAGCTGTAGATGTAATCTATCTAGACTTTAAAAAGGCGTTTGACACCGTTCCGCACGAGAGATTATTAATGAAAGTTAAAGCAGTCGGTGTGAAGGGTAAGATATTAAATTGGATTAGAAATTGGCTGAAGGATCGTTCGCAGCGAGTAGTTATAAATGGTGAATGTTCAGATTGGGTCAACGTCAGTAGTGGAGTGCCACAAGGCTCCGTTCTTGGCCCATTATTGTTTCTAATATATATAAACGATTTGGATAATGGCGTATTTAGTACGATTTCTAAATTTGCTGACGACACGAAGCTGGGCAACCGTGCCTATGTAAGATCGGATGTAGAAAAATTACAAAAGGACCTAAACTTGATTGTCAGATGGGCGGATAAGTGGCAAATGCAGTTTAATTTAAGTAAATGTAAGGTGATGCATTTGGGTTGCCATAATTTGAGGGTAGAGTATACCATGAAAGGCCAGGTCCTCGACGTAGTTAAATTGGAAAAAGACCTGGGAGTTTTAGTCTCGGATGACTTCAAAGTCACGAAACAATGCGCGGATGCATGTAAAAAAGCAAATCGTGTGCTGGGTTATATCGCGCGTAATTTCACGTTCAAATCCAAAGAGATAATTTTACCATTGTATAAATCACTTGTGCGTCCACTGCTCGAATATGCGGTTCAATTTTGGGCTCCATACTTAAACAAAGATATCGCGCAATTAGAAAGAGTGCAGCGTAGGGCTACAAAATTAATTCCCGAGCTGAGAAACAGGCCCTATGAGGAAAGACTCAGGGCGTTAGATATGCCATCTCTCGAAGGCAGAAGATTACGTGGCCAGCTAATTGAAGTATTTAAAATATTGAAAGGATTTTCAAACGTTGATTATAGGAATTTGTTCGAATTGGATCATAGGGGAAATACTCGGCAACACGGATTAAAATTAGTGAACAAGCGATTTAACACTAGTATAGCCCAAAACTATTTTACGTTTAAAATTACTCAAATTTGGAATAGGCTACCCACCCACGTAGTGGATAGTAGGTCGGTAAATATGTTTAAAAACCGTCTCGACGCGCACTTAAATAGTATAAATATAACGTAGTCTGAGCACAGTAAATAATAACGTCTTTGCAAAAGGAGTTTGGAGCGGAGGAACAACGAGAGTAAAAATGATGACTAAAAATGATGCCAGCGATTTCTCTTGCATGTGTAGTTTAGATATCCATTTTCTTTTCCGCCTATACTATAACTAGATTTTCACCACTAGCAGTCGAGGGCTGCGGAAGTTGAGAAGAAAAACTTTCTATCACCCCCCCCTAGGTTGAAGTAGTTAATATGCCTGACATTGTACACATGTAGATAAGTGTGTACAGTAGATTATATATTTAAAAAAAAAAAAAATATATAGCATGTTAGAGATACACTCGTAGATAAGTGTGTATCGTAGTTTCGGATGTAGTGTAGCGGACTAGCCTCGAGCGGACCTTAGGGTCTTTGTTGGTCCTAGATTCTGTAGTTCTGTAGTTCTTATTTGTTGTTTGTGTAAATGTTTTGGTGTTTAAATGTAGCCTTGTAATAGGCTGATTTGATTGCGACGGTCTATGCCTTCATAGGCAATCGTTAAGAGAGACCCGTTTTATTAAAATCACGTCTACTCGAGCAGGGTTTTTTTCTCAATCCTAAAATAAAATAAAAAATAACAAAAGGTGACAAGTGAAATGGCAAAATCAAAGAGAAGGACGATAAGAGAAAGGAAATCACTTAAATTTATTTCCTCTCAAACAATAAATAATTGATTCGGTCAAGGTAACAAACACCTAGACTATGTAACCTAGGTTAGATTATTTTGACATGTCCAGTAATATCCGTCGTTAGCCGATCGATGCATCCAAAAAACCACAATTTAACACATTTTGCTTCCGATCTGAAATCACTTCAACATATTGCTTCCCACTGGACCTGTGTTGAAGTGAAGAAGACAAGGAATTGAAAAGTAGAGTGAAAAGAAATGGAAAATGGTGGATCAAACTGAAAATTAAACCACGTAAATTGAGACGACGATAGCGCCGCCTACTTTAGGCTATTTCCGCAAAAATTTATCATTTTAAAGGTAATTTTAAATAGAGGCTTCGCCCCCCATACCACTCCAACTTAATTGTAGGGGGAGGCCCCCCTCCGTAATTTTTAAATAAACTCGTAATATTCTTAATTCGAAAGTCTAACATTAGATTAGAATTCAAAGAGCGATTGCTAAATGTAGTTAGGCCTCTAGTTTTTATACCGCGTTCCTTGACATCAGACATAAGCTTCACCCCCGAATGCTATTTAAATCAATCATATTTTCTTCAAAGTTGATTAATATGAAATGTCCATATCATATTTTAATTCAGAAAAAAATCCCTTCAAAATGATATATAATATAATATGATGCGATTCCAATTAACGATGTGGCTACTGGCTCCTAAGATGGCGGCTATCTATTTTTTTTTTGTCAGAACTTAGAAAAAGTAACAAAGTATCGATAAACTTTAATTTCATCAGAATTGCACCAAAAAACAGGTATTCTTATGTAATTTGATGAGCTAAATAACATTTCTTCTATAACTTTTATTGATTAGAAGGCTCTAAAACCCTGGGAATGATGGCGCTATCGTCGTCTCAATTAACCTTTAAGCCGATGTTTGTTTTCTATCTAGGGTGAAGGAGAGACCGGGATATTTGGGGGGTAGGGGAGGGCGTTGGAAGTGGAGGGATTTTTTTTCCAGCGCCCATCTGGCGACTGCCATCAAAAGGACATTGAGTCACCGTAATTAAAATTTCAGCCTAGTCTAGGCTACTTTAAAATTCACAAAAACTAAACCAAACCAAAGAAAATCAAACAAAATTAAAAAACAAACAAACACAAAAACGCAAAAAAATAACAAAGGCAAGAAGGATGCATACTCCGACGTCGGGGGGGGGGGGGGCGATCTCCTCCCCCGGCGCAAGATCATACGATCAATATCAAAGAGAGCCAAATAAAATGGAGGAGGCCAACCTCTTCCAAAAAGTCAAATAGTCCACATGTGTGCAGGAATCTGTTCTGAGTACAAGGGACAAGTGGTAGCGACCCTTCTCGTTCCGGTACCGGGACAGGTAACGTGCGCGAAGATCAGCCAGACTGGAACATTCAACAAAAATTTGCCTAACAGTCTGAGAGACAACGCAGTCGTCGCAATAAGGTACCAGCGAGCGCTCCAACAAATGGTGGTGCGTCCCGCGAATGCGCCCAATTCGAAGACGACAGAAAGCAGCCTGAAACCGTCGCGGCATTGAGGGGGTGGGTCCATAAAGCAGTCACGGCGCAATGGCACGAAACTTCAAATTCCCCTTGGCCCTCGGCCGCCTCCAATCTTCCTGTTATATAGTCGGTTTGAGGAAGAGCCAAGCGCTGGTCTGGCGCCGAGTCCTCGCAGACTCTTTGGCGCCCTCATCGGCGAGCTCACTTACCGCAACTCCCACAGGTCCAGGAACCCAGCAGAAGATAATCTTGAGATCCGCCCAGCTTGCAGCATAAGTCGCCGTACACAACACAGCCTACTACTAGGTCATATTAAAAAACAAATAACAATATGAAAATAACAAATAACGATAAAAAAGGACAGAGGCAAAAAAAAAATAACAAGAAAACAAAGCAAAAATGCAAGAAGGAAGCGCGCTCCGGCGTCGGGGGTAGGCCCGCCTTACCCCGGCGCAGAAATATGCGAACAAGAGACAAGCGGTAGCGATCCCACAGTTTGCGGCAGCTGTGGAGCCACGTATACCTCGAACCAGGGGATGCGGAGATTCCAATGCACCGAGAGAAGTCAGGGGATTTTGTGAGTCGCTATAGATAACGATCTGGTTTCCGAACCGGGCACGTCACGTTTTCTCCCGTACCGAGTGGTGTATTGCAACCATCTCGGCCCTAAAGACAGACGCAGCGCCTGGTAGAGTCCCGCTGACTTCAAACAGAGGGAATGCGGCGTAGAAGCTGACCCCCCGCTGTGACTTGGAGCCATCCGTATACACTGGTACAGTTCCAGCGTGAAAAGAAGTGTGCTCCAAGAAGGTCGAACGCAATACGCCCGGGGTTGTAGAAACTTTGGGAGCAGAAGCGTGGCGAGAAAGAGTCAAAGGTGGTACCATCCAGAGTGGCGTCATGGGCAAAACCACAGGCACCACCGACACAAGAACTATACTGAGATCTCGAAGGAGTTTCCTAGCCCTGAACCCATAAGTGGAGGAAATAGCACTGACTAAGTGGAGGTGCGTTATTTTAACAGTACTTCTCATCTTCGGCTCATTTCTTAGGATCCTCATGTCGGACGCCCCTTTTCTCTTTTACTTCAAATTAATGCCCAACATCCAATAAAAATGACAGAAATTAACAATAACTGTATATATGGAGACACGATGGTTACCATTAGTGTTGATTTATGTTGCAATTATTTCTTCCAGTATACACATTCATTCATTCCTCATGATGCCTTTTCCTCTACAGTCTACACGGATGCGCCAATTTTGAGTTCCTTCTCAACCCTACATCACCTAGCAAAATATGACTTGAACTTTAAAAATAACAAACCCGTATAAACCCAAATAAAGGTGAAAGAGGACTTTAACCCACTTAAAATGTGCCCCCTCCTCCCCCATAAACCTGGAACTTAAATAGCTGGAGGGTGCTTTTAACCCTGCGTTAGTACCATGGGATGTTTGGACACACCAACTTTTTTTAAAAGTTCTGCCTTTCATAGATCTCTCAACTAGTTATGTCCGTTTTCTCATCAGCAGCTTCATGATTCTCTGTATTAAACACGCTAAAACATTGTAACAGTCCTTCGACAACTCTTGAGGTTGGAAGATGTTATTTCTCCGTGTGGGGTGTGCAAATACCCCACGGTACTAACTAGGTATATGCACAATATTTACAAATAATTATTTAGTTTGTTTTATTTACATAATAAATATAATTCCAGTACATTATTTATTTAGAGTATAAACGTTTTTTATTTCCGTTTATTATTGCGGGTTTGTTTTATTGAATTTCTTTCGTTTAAAGATGCAAAATGGATAACTTCGAAATAGAGACGGAGTGGATACGGAAATTGTTGTTTGAAGCTGACGTTGAAAGTGATAGAGATGGTGAAAATGAGTTAGATTTAGTTGAGGAGGATGACCATATTTTTGACTCTGATTGCAATGACTCGGCGACTGATAATTATTATCTACCACAAGAACCCCAATGAAAATAAGCCAAGCATGTATGGTAGCTAGGAAAAAAAGTCCTATACTTATACTGCCACGCCCTCAGGAAAAGACAAACCGCCGCAGGTTAATCAAGAAGGTGGCAAAACATAGTTCTGAAGAAGGATCTCAGGGAAAGAATAAAAAGAATGTTGCCCTTATGCCCAACGTCCTGCAAGCTCACACGGGGCAAAGAGATATGCATTCTGTCCCAGGTCACACGATCGTTAAGTGAAAAGTGTGTGTAGCGAGTGTGGTGAACATGCGTATAAAGGACATAGCAAGTTGCTTGTCACTAACATTGAGTGCAAAAGTACAATATCAGGTGATGAAACAGAGTGACTTAGATATATATATATATATATATATATATATATATATATATATATATATATATATATATATATATATATATATATATTAGATTAGATTGGAAGATATCGCATTAACGCGATATATATTCCGTGCAAAAATAAAAAATAATAATAAACCACAATATTTATAGAAGGATCTGCACTAATGAGTTTTAATAAATTTTGTTTTCTATATTGTCTTGATAGATTTATAACCTAATGCAATATGTGATCAATGAAATATAATAATATGTACAATGCTGCGCCTTTACCAAGTAAATCAGTGAAACTTTATGCTAGTTTTACTTACATGCTTTATTTAACAAAAATAAAAGTTGGGGTACTCAAACACCTCACGGTACCCACGGCGGATAAAAACCCATGGTACTAACGCACTAGCACAGGGTTAATTTACAAGTATAGAATGGTTTGGTATGATATTTCCGGTCCCCCCCACCAAGATAAATAGCAGGGGGGTGCTTTTAATTTACAAGTATGGAATGGTCGGGTATGATATTTCCTGTTTCCTAAGTATAAACAGTAAAGGCTTTGCGATGTATACCATTCCTTTGGGCTTCTCTTTTGCATTTACACATGAATGTAAATTATCAAAGATAATCTCACATTCATTTGTTAATGAATAAGCGAATTATAAACTACTGCATACTATACCGTCCAAAACTAGAGCACAAAATACCCAAATCTACATTTGCTTAAAAATACTATTTAAATTTACGTGAATAAGAACAGAATGTTCTTTGATAGTGACTAAGTTTCATATCATAGAACAGTGGATAAATAAAGTTAGGAAGGTAATGTGTATTTGAAGAAATGATCCATCCCAAACTAGGGAACGATAAATATAAATACAGCCATAACCAGAAAGCAGCATAATTATCTCATAGACGATTGAAAAAAATATAAAAGAAGTATGCAGACTTTTGTTCTTCGGCCGCAGAACTTCACCAATTGGTTGGGCGTGATTTCATTACATTCTTCTTCCAATCTTTGTCAGATATCTCTACCAGTCGTTTGTCTCAGAGGCATAACCGTGTATTTTCCAGAGTTTTTCGATCGAGTTTAAATCAAGCCTCTGCTCAGGCAGTTCATCCCATCGATATTTTTATCATCTTTGCTGTGTGACACGGCGCATTGTCGTGCACGAAGGCAGGCTCAAGCACTCCGGTTGTTCGGAAATGGGATCACATTTTTCTGAGAACGGATTAATGGTCTAGCGTTTGAAAACATGTCCTATATCATAACGATGCCACCTCCAAATATATCCGCTGTTTTCATGTATGTAGGATTCAATCTTTTACCTGCACGACGCCTAAAATGCTTCTTCACATCCGATCAGAACAAATTAAATTCTTTTATGCTAAATAACACTTTTCAGCATTCCACATTGTATGCTCATTACCAAATACCGACCTGTCCGCTTTATTATTATTATTATTATTATTTTTTTTTTGGGGGGGGGGTGTTCTGAGCAGGAAGGCGTGTTATGAGTCTCACCTTTCTCAAGTGACGTGGGACAATATGTCGAGACAAAATCAGCTTCACTCTCTCTATAACGACGACGTGAAATACAGGCTGCTGTTTCAAATTGGCCATTAATCGACGTCCGTTAGATTGTGCGATCTTCCCTGGAGGTGGAGTTTCGAAGGAAATCCGTTTTCTTCGTTGATTTGCAGGACCTGATGTACTCATGGGGTTTTATACACACTCTTATACAATTTATACACACTTTATAAAAAACTCTTTGACCGATTACAATGCTTCAAAATGTCACACAGTATCATTCCTTCACTCTTCCACTGGACAAGGTCTGTTTTCAGAAGAATTTGTCGACTTTAACTCGTTTCACCATCCAGAAGAACGAGTAACACAATCAATAGCACCCTACAATAGATGTAGGGCAATATTGCCATACATACGTTACGTGTAAAATGAAAGTTATCATTCTCTAGTTTTGAATGCATCATAACTTCTTTTTTAATCCACTGAAACTTGAACACTATCAGAGGCAAATTTCAAAGAATATCCTGTGCAATTTAAATGAAATTAAACCGGAATTTTAAGAAAATGCTACAGATCTTTGTATTTTGTTCTCTAATATTAGTTGGTACTGTACATAATTGCTTACAGGTGACTGAACTACTAAAAGAGATGACTCAAGTCCGATCCCTCAAATGGATGGTTCTTGGTTGGCTTATTACCAAATCGCTAAGAACTTGTGGGTGGCACCCACAAAAGCTGTCGAGACTATCCAGCAAACGCGCCTACACCAGTCGAACCCACACCTATCAACAAACTACAGATCCTCTTCCAGCAATCAATTTCAGTGCAGGGAATGACATATATTAAGATTACATCCTTACCTATAATCAAACTCAAAATGTACTATATTATTATTATTATAATAATCATGAAAGTAATCAAAATAATAATGATAATAATAATAATGATGATAATAATAATAACAGTAATCATAATAATATTGGTAATGATAATAATAATAATGTAAGTAATAATAATTAATTGATTATCAGATAGGCATGAAATAAGAGCTTAGAAATTCGCACAAATGTACATTATTTTCCAAGCTCTAAGTGCAGAGGATGACGCAGGCATTCCATTTTCCCAGCCCCTTTCTTGCTGACTCAGCCTCCTTGTTTCAGCTAACCCCTATGGCAACAACAACCAGCAATCTTCCCTCTTAAGTATCCAAATGCTTTAATACCGCCGACTAATTTCCTGCGGTTTCACTGTTTTTCCGCAAAAGACATTCTTAAGTTAACCCTGTCTGGCTCCACCTCTAATCATCTTGAATTATCAACTATTGGTTAATACTAAGGTAGGAGTATCCTGTATCTGCAAAATGTATTCACATTGGCTCATTTGTAAAAAAAAAAAAAAAAATCAAATATAACTGGATCATTATTATAAAACCCCTCCTACTATGTATAATATTTTATGTAACCACACCTACTGAAATGAGCATAAAATCCACCACCTTGAAGTTGTCTCATTACGTCCTTCTGTCCTGTGTAATTCGATTTAACCGATTCATATCATCAAGCGACTGGTAGTCTCCTCATTTAGTCATATAAGACGACGTTACCAGCCGTAAACTGGCGTAATCCTCCTCACCAGTCGTATCAGACGACGTTCCGAGCATCGTGCCTTCTCCACTCGTAACAGACGACGTTACCAGCCGTTAACTGGCGTAACCTTCCATACCAGTCGTAACACATATACACATGCCTCCACTCCTGCATCCCTTTAACTTGTCCAAAACTTCTTCAGTTCCCTGTTCGTCTTTACTGTAGATGTTTCACTCATGCAACCACTCACTCTGTGTTCTGAACTGGTTCTCCCTTCAATCCAGAATCTTTTTCAAGATCCTCCTTCATCCATATAAGATACTAAACACCCTCTTACTTGTCTATCGCAGAACAACCCTATTGTCTATACACCGGCTCACGAGAACCATTTCTCGATTTTTGTTTCTAGAATGACTTGCCTGATGTTATACGCTCCTTCCCTCCCTTGATGCTTAGAAGCGTACCTTGAAGACCAACCTATGCTCGCAAATTACTCGTATTTATTAATCGGGAGACAGGCGCTGTGTGAAGGCCCGTGGCTTCCAAGAGCGCCATATAAAAAAAGTATTAGTATTTCCTGAAAAGACACGTCAAGTCCAGCACTATATAAGTCTACTTGTGACATTTTATGCCTATATGAAGATTTACAATAGACACAATTTCTTGGCCCCTTCAAACGCATTACAAAACTCCGTCATTCAAATATGGATGTAAAAGTGTATATATATATATCGTATATAATGTAGATATACATATCTGGGAGAAGGGTTTTATAGACCCTGCTGACCTTTTTCATCGGATTCGCCATAGTCTTAGAACGCCACATCCTCGTAAACTGCTCTGTTTGGTTCTAACCAGCAAAAACTGTGTAATTCCACATATGCAGTTGTCCCATTTAATCATATCACACTTTACGCTGAATTTCATTCAGTGACAATTTAATATATTATCATTTGATGATAGATGGTGTTTCGGATATATTTAGTTATACATAAACTGGATAGGACGAGATCCCCCAACCGGATAATGAACTTCGCATAAAGATAAGTATGACATTTGCTGGCAAGCCCGAGAGTAATGGGGAAGTTACCCATTTCGACCTTTATGGGATGGCAAGTTAGGTTGGCTTTGTGCTACCATCACCGACTCTAATCTGGACTCCGAAACCGTTGACCACTGTGCGAGAAGTCAGCATAGTTAACCGCTTGGTCAACGAACTATATAATTATGGCAACTAGTAGCCATGGGTATATGGGCAACCGTAAGTTCATCCAATTTTTGTCCCCTGTGGCCAAGCGAAGTAATTTATTTAAAATCCTCCAAATCCCAGCTCCATAATCATCGTAATTTATGTTTCCTTAAAATAAAATTAATTACCTCATTCATATGTAATAATATAATAGACAATTACTATTATATATTTATATCTATATATGTAAAGGAGGAGATTTGGTTATCTATTTATTTGTTGCTTATTAGCGACCACAAGCGGATGAATACGTCATTAGATTTAGCGGTTACATTTCATTGTGCTAAATTAGACAACTTCACTTTAGGAATAGAAGAAAACAAGAGCCGATCGCGCTAGGTACTGGGTGCTCGCATTTGCCCCCTAGGAATCCATGCCGCCCCTGGCAATTTGAAGCCCTGGGCGGCTGCCCGTGGAGCCTGCGCATAACAAATTCCGCCCCTGATCCCACATGCACTGCCTCCTCTCCCCGAGGGCTGATACCATCATGTGTCTGAAAACCCATAGAAAGAGCAGGGAATTCCAGCTTACTTATGCAGTCCAAACTTATAGAGCACCTCTGAAAATGGGTCACCGAACCAGGTAAGTCAACTAGTAAGTTCTACATATTATGTAACTACAGGGTGGTTCGAAAGTCTTGTTACCCCCTGTAAATATTGTTTTAATTTTATATTTCAGATGACCGAAAGTCGTGGCTCTCTCTGTTAATATTGTTTTCATTTTCTATTTCAGATGGCTGACACGAGCCCCTACACTTTGGGAGAGATGCTGATTGCAAGTCTATGGGCACATGATCGTGTTTATTCTACTCTGGGAATAGCATGGAAGAAAACATAACATAACATAATTTCACGGATGACAAAAGCCACAAGGGCCCATCAAAGGTCATCCGCATCAGTCAAAACCAATCCACAAAATGCATCTATAAGATTGTGTCCGATCATGCATCTACCATATACAATTAGAACCATCCACAGGAATATGTCAAAAACAAAAAGAATCATTATTATCATCAAGGCTCGTCAAAATCGAAATCAATCATAATATACAATAACAAAAAACTGCATCCACAGGAATGAGCCCAGTATACCACAAGTTAACCCTCCCTCCCCATATAATCATCTAATCTGCGTTTGAAAACATTCAAGTTTCGACTTTCTACCGTCTCAGATGGCAAATTATTCCAGTTATCTACCACTCTATTGGTGAAAAAATATTTTCTAACATCCAACCTACACCTCTGTTTTTTCATTTTTAAGTGGTGACCCCTTGTCCTCTTACTACCTTCCAACTCAAATAACTTGCTGAAATCCAACTTATCCATCTCATAACAGGTTTTAAAAAGCTCAATCATATCTCCTCACACACCAACTTTCAAATGAGAACATATTTAGTACCCTCAGTCTATCTTCATATTCAAGGTGCTTCAGGGAAGGTATTATCTTTGTTGCCCCTCCTTTGTACCGACTCTTGCAAGTTGATATCATGTCTAAAATGTGGTGACCTTGCTTGTATACAGTACTCTAAATGTGGCCTGACATACGAGTTGTAGAGT
Organism: Ceratothoa steindachneri; assembly: GCA_963969495.1. Classification (NCBI taxonomy): domain Eukaryota; kingdom Metazoa; phylum Arthropoda; class Malacostraca; order Isopoda; family Cymothoidae; genus Ceratothoa; species Ceratothoa steindachneri. The sequence continues at coordinate 158,188,839 of OZ018318.1, read as the reverse complement.
TTAAGTATAACACCCTTACTCTTGTAGCAAACATTCCTTTTAAATGTATCCTAGCACCCTATTTGCTCTATTTTTTGCCTTAATACACTGCTTCGAACACTTCAGTAACTAACACTACGCCTAAGTCACTATAACCCTCAACCGAATTCAGCCAATGCCTATCCATTTCATAGCTAAATTCCCTATTATCCCTTCCCATGTTAAGAACTTTGCATTTTGTTAAAGTTAAAAGTCATTTGCCACTTCTGAGCCCAAGCTAATAACTTATTTAAGTCCCTCTGCACTTTAAAGCTACCCTCAACTTCTTTGACTACAGCTGTCAATTTAGTGTCATCAGCAAAAATTGACACTTTGCTATTTAGAGCCTCCCAAAGATCATTTATATAAACTATGAATAATAAAGGGCCTAGAACGGATCCCTGAGGTACGCCATTGATAACGGCCCTCCACTGTGACCTCACCCCATTCAGCACAATTCTCTGTTTCCTGTCTTTCAGCTATTTAGTTATCCAATTCAAAACTTTATCACATATCCCATGCATTTTTAATTTGTGAACTAATCTCCTATGTGCTACCTTATCAAAAGCTTTGCTAAAATCTAAGTAAATTACATCAACATTCTCTTCCTTATCTAATTGTTTAGTAACATAATCCATAAAATCTAGTAAATTTGTAAGACACGATCTACCTTTTCTAAACCCATGTTGAGCATCATTTATTAACCTACTATCTCTAGATGATCAGAAATCCCCTTCTTAACTATCTTCTCAAGAATTTTACAAAAGTTCTATATAAGTTAAGCTTACCGGTCTGAAGTTATTTGGGTCCTCTTTACTTCCCTTTTTAAAAATTGGTACTACATTCGCTAATTTCACATCATTAGGTATTTATCCAAACTCTAGTGATCTAGTATATATCTTCTCAAGAGCTACTGCAATACTATCTACACTCCTTTGAGTAACCTGTATAGTGGTTAGCGTGCTTGCCCGGCAATCGCTGGGTGCGCAGTTCGAATCTCCGTCCGGATTCTTTTTAAGCTGACACTATTTACTAAGGAAGGTTACCACCGTGACTGGGCATCACGGTGGGGAGTTCGGGCGAGCCCTGGCTGACATCCACTTGAGAAGCTACATAGCTTGACATGAGAACTAAAACCAGCAGCAGCAATGTTGTCTGGGCCAGATGCCTAAATAGTATTTAACTCCAATATAAGCCCTTTAATTATTTCTCTGTTCACATTAACAGTATTTAACACTACTTCCCTTGACCTAGAATTATCATCAATTAATCTATCTGGATTCTCTTCTGTAAATACTGAAGTAAAATGATCATTAAGAACATCTACTATTTCCTCATCAGATTCTTTCAAACCCTCTTCATATCTAATAGGGCCTATTTTATCACTGTTATATTTTTTATTGATTCTATAATAGCTAAATAATTTTATTGGATCTTTATTATTATTTTGAGCTAAATTAATTTCTGCCACCATTTTGCTCTTCTTAATAATCTTATTTAGCTCATTTCTGGTCGACCTATAATGATTTAAATTATCAAAACTATTTTCTCTCTGTAATCTCTGGTATGCCCTTTTCTTCTCAGAAACTTTCTTAGCTATCTCCTGATTCCACCACAATGGCTTCCTACTTTTCTTCCTAATAGCCTTCATTAGAATAAACTGCTCATGGACTATGTTTAATACAGTCTTAAAAGAATCCCAAATCTCATAAGTATTCTTTCCACTGAATTCTATATCCCACCTAATCTGATTTTGCAAGTTGAGTAATTTATCATAGTCGCCCCTAAACAAATTTGGAATTTTCGTGGAGTTTGTTGATGTTTTACCTTTCACTATTCCCAAGTTAAAACGAACCATCTGATAATAATAATAATAATAATAGTAAGTATTGATAATGCGCCATTCAGGGCTGTTAGCCCTCACAGACAGTCAAGTCCTGAACCAAGTGTTCATCATTTGAGAGAACCAGATCTCATATATTGGCACCCCTTGTTGGCTTATTAACAAATTGAGCAAATAAATTATCCTCAAAAGCATTCTATAAACTTACAACTTGTTCTATCCCTTCATAGCATATTTTCCTTTTCCACAGAATTTAAATTAAAGTCACCAAGAATAACTGTATCTACTTCACATCCTTTACTTATTTCCCTGATCATTAACTCATCAATACAATCAGTCTGTCCGGGTGGTCTGTAAAAGGCTCGCAAGTGTATCATCCTATTTTTACTGACCCTAATATCTATTTATCCATAGTGATTCAACTTCTCTTTGCTTTATAGAATTATTTAGATTTGAGATGCTATTTCTGATATAAATAATCAACCCACCACCAGCCCTATCTAACCTTTGACTAATGTCAAATTCACTCACATTGTCATTAAATTTATTTTCACTAACCCATGATTCTATTACACATATTATATTTATATTTTTATCAAGATTATAACTAAATAACTCATCCTTCTTATTTCGAAGATTACGAGCATTTGTATAAAGACAACTCAGCCCTCCTATCCCTGAAGCACCTCCTTTAACCTGTATACCTTCCACTCTATCTCCTATGCCCCCTCCCCCACCCTGTACTCTTCTATTTCGCTGATCACTATCAGTAAGTAACTAGTTTCTTGCCTGCAAGATGTGCGACATGACTTCACTGCAATGAAAATGAATACTCTAAAACCAGTACATGTGTTTAATATTACATATTCCTCTATTGTTATTATTACTTTTCGTTAGGGGGTAGCAGGACTTTCGGACCACCCTGTACATTTGACATTTATGAGGTGAATCTGGGATCCGATCAATATGGTGTTATCTGGAGGCCTTGATAAAAATAATGACCATATCTATATTAGCTAAAAAAAAAGAAGTGTAATAATGACTATGATGCGGGAAATTCACGGGATTATGGATGTCTCGGGGGTCATAAACCACTTCCCGTTGAAATCGGGCATTTTTCTAATATACAGGGTGGTCTTAAAGTGCTTGTGCAATTCAAACAACCACAGAGGAGCAGCTGAGTAGTTTTTATGGGGTTTCAAAAATCGGCTGATGACGGTTATATTCAAATTTGCGAATTATATTTCAATTTGGTAATTGTTAAGATTAGTGGCGCACGATTTTTCTTAGCGATTTTTGCGTTTTGGGGTCGCATCATATTGAAGGAAACTTCGAAATGGGGGGCTGCACCCTCATACCCCCCCTTTAATTGTGGGTGATTGCACCCCCTACACCCCGCTATGTTTAATATTCCCTAGTAGTACTCGCTAACAAAATCGTGCGCCACTAATCTTACCAAATTACCTTCAATTTGATAAAAAACTATGTTGTTATTATTTTAATATGTTGAGAAATATTGTTTTCCAACTACACTGGAACCTTGAAACCACTCCGTATTTCTTCTCCCTGATCATTTCAATCAAGATTCGGAGAACGGTTATTGTCTCTTTTTATTTCTGATCTTTTTTTGTTTCTACCTATTCATTTTTTTATGTTTCCCTTCATTATTTCTCCGCATGAATAGACCTGATTACAGTAAGTAGAGGATAAACTATTTCAAAATTAAATTAAACGTAATATTCATTACGAACCCTCTGCACATTCATCGGCGGAAGCGGGCCTACTGCACCAATTATAGGCTAGACACCACAATAGACAGTTCCAAATAATTTGACAAATGTCCATCATGGAGACATACTCAAGGTCAAATGTTCTAACACAGGGCGGCTATTTTTCTGAGCTGTTCGGGTGATTGTGACTCTTTGACCCGAGGACGGTGAAACAGCAGAACACAATCACTTTACGATCGAGACTGGGTCAGCGATCAGCTAGAGAGAGGTGCTTTCAAGTGGTCACACAAATCTCTACACCCATAAACCATATTTTATCCGATTAGAAGTGACAGTTTACTAAAAATAGTATTTTAATTGTATTCATTTTCCATTTTACGACTCCATTTACTACAAATGAATGAGATTCCTTTTCATATATTTATGATCCAGTAACAAGCTGACTCATTCTTTGCAAGTGTGTACAGACGAGTTATGATTTAATAGCTAACTTAAAAGACCATGTTAATAATAATGTATTGAAAATAGGAATATTTATTATTATTATTTATTATCATTCATTTACTACAAATGAATGAGATTCCTTTTCATATATTTATGATCCAGTAACAAGCTGACTCATTCTTTGCAAGTGTGTACAGACGGTTGATTATTTAATAGCTAACTTAAAAGGCCATGTTAATAATATTGTATTGATAATAGGAACATTTATTATTATTATTTTAAACTTGAATTTTATTGGTAATCTTTATTACGAACTACAGGGAGAGCGAGAGAGAAACAAAGGTGACAACTACAAGGTATGAGTGCGATTCCCGCTTATTAAAGGAAGAATTCATTAACAACAATCCAATTTAAGCCAAGAAGCGGCAGGAAGGAACAAAGGAGACTTGTAAATCAAAAACTTAAGCAATAAGTCGGACTAATCTCAAGTAAATTCCAGGGAATTATTTTTAAGTCTTGGGTAGGAAATTGGTGTAAGGACTCAGGTCAAGTTTAATCCTTAGGGAATGACTGAGATCAAAAGAAGAAAAGTGCAATGATAGTCGAGAGGGACGGAACTCTAAATCCAGAAGGTAAGTTGGGATTTAGCTGAGAAAAATCAATTATCACTTCGAATTTTGGTTTTAAGCTTGTTTACCCTTGAAACGGCTCATTGACCTTATCCTAAGCTTAGCGCAGGCCTAAGGAGGGAGATTAAAGTAAACTGTAAATCAGGAGAAAATATATATTTCTGTTGAGGAATAGACAGAAATTTATATACTTAGAGAAGTTATTTCTATAAAAAACACCCGATCTTTTGTATATTTGTTGACGTAATGTAATAAAAACTTATTTCGATGCAAGTTTTCTTTCGAGTTTAAATGGTACACCTCCGCTCTTCCTGGATGTTTCCAATAACGGGTGGAAGAAGCCGCTAAATAAAAACTCCAGGGAATATCCTCTCCTCCATTGTGTATTGAGTCTAATTTGTATGTAGGAAAGGATCTAATGCGTATGTGAAGTAGGCGGTATTTACCAATAAACTTGAAGGAATATGTGGAAGAAGAATTTGTTATATATCGTGTTTTTTTATTCTATTACATAATATACATTTCAAAATAACGAATATATGAGTATATTAGGCATATGCTATCATATTCCTCTCGTGGTTGAAGATTAAGCCTACAACCGCCATGGTGTCAGTTGCGCGTCGCAGAAAGAGAGCACCATAGGTGAAATCGGCCAAAACGCCAGACTATCAACTCGCCCAACAGCCTTAATAACCTAGGATCGAGTCTGGTGATCATGCTAAAAATTACTATAATAATAAAGCCCATCCCCTCAGGATACACAGGGGGTCGAAGAAATCATTAACTATCCACAACAAATTCGTGGGATTAATAAATTCACTGCCAGGCTGCGGGTCAAAGTTTACTAGCAGTAAGCTCTATTCCGAGGAACACATTTTGCCAATGTACATATAACAAATACACAGGAACATTACAGACTCTACAGAGTATAACGGGAAGTAAAACAGCCAAAAAGCATAATCAAAACAATCACAAGGTAAATTGCTGAACTTGATTGCTAACAAAGGCTTGAAACCTCAACAATGAACGGACAACAATAAATAAGTAGGTACACAGAAACTCAAGAGTCAAAAACAAAAGGAAAACTACAAAATGACATGCACCAAAGTAAATACACTAAATACATTAAATAGGACAAAAGAATAAGTGAAAACAGGACAAAAAGGAAAGCAATGCCCTCTTCAGCAGGTCGAAAACCTCTACATTCCCTCTTTCTTTCTCTCACCATCTATTTTTTTTCACTATTGAGTACATCGACGATCTACAAATGCCATTGAATCTCTTTGCGAGTTCAGATTGTTTTCTTTAATTTTAAGATCCTTTTCAAGGGATCATCAATTCGATTCCATGATTTTAAGTGTGTGTGTGTGTGTGTGTGTGTGTGTAGGGAGACAAAACAACGTGTGGAGTAGATATAAAGAATAATAGTGGAGAAATGAAAAAGAAGATTTGCAAAGGGATGCAAAGCGCTTGGTGATTAGGACTATCGCTGCTATTTATTTTTTTTATCTTGTTGGGTTGTTCTTTGAGCTTTTACGGCGTTCAAGCCATTTATGTTATAATTAATGTTTGGATGTTGTGTTTGATTTGTTATAGTTTGTGGTATTTGCTAGTATTTTTAGTGATGCTTAGTTTTATTGTAATGAGTGTTGTTTGCGTGTTTTTTTTTCCATAATCGTGTGTCATAATCCAGAGATTTATCTTGTAGGGTCCATTTCTCAATTTCTGGTATCCGTCGTAATCTGTTAAGTTTCTAGTTTCGGGTGTTGTCATATTTCAATGTTTGTTAACATTTTCTCATGCATAAAATGGCTCAATTTGGCCTTAACAACACCACCTTTATACAAGGCCTGTTAGATAGGTGACGTCACATGGAGTAACTCCGACTGCCTTGGGGTAATCATTTTGTCAACCAGTTTATTTTTCTCCCATGAAGAGTTTTAACCAGCGAAAAACAGTTCGTGATAGTTTATGACGTATTTATTAATTAAAAGTATAGTATTCAGTGTCATTATGAAATTTCAGAACGTTGAAAATTAAATACCAATAAATAACAAGCGTTAAGAATGAGATAAATAAATATAAATGATTGAGTTTTGTGAATCGTTCGTCAACCGTAAACAGAAAACAGACACGCCATTATGGAATTTTCAGGCCTAGGTAAATTTCAAGAACTCCCACCATGAATTTTTGGATATAAAATATATTTTTTCTGATGTAGTTAGGGGTCAGGAACGCAAATATGATCCTCAATGTTCCCGCAAATGGCTTACTCTAGAATTAACTAAGCGACTAACTTATTGAAGAACTCTTTTAAATACTAAATGGGTTCACAAATATAAATTACAAATTACATTGAATCTAGATACACGAGCGGCCACTAGAAATAAAGGTATAAAACTAGTAAACAAAATATTTAACACTGATAGCATAAAAATTTCTTTTCTTAGAAAATAACACCTTGAACTACCTTGTTTAGGAATCTCGTTAAAAGCCACACATTAAATATATTTAAGAATAATATCGATAAATTTAGTACTTTATATGATTTTACAGATCTCAAAGTTAGAAACTCATGTAGTTATCCATATTCTCTATTCCTTTCACATGTTCTTTTAGTTCCTCTCTTTTCCTTCTTTCTTAAACTAACCTGGAGTGGATTTTAGGGTCTTTTTTAGTCCCTAATTCTGTAATGTTATATACGATGTGTTCACGTTTGAATCCCTACAAAAATAGTGATGTTTAATCCTAATTTTTTTGAAGAATTATTATTAGTAGTAACATCGTAAAAACCGCAGAAATGTGTTCGTACCGATTCAAAAGTACAAGTGCGTACTCTCGCTCCTCGAGGTTGTACTCGAGGAACTAAATTCCAGCTCTAAAATTACCACTTAAGGTTCATTTATCGAAGTTGTTTTTTCTACTCGAATTTAAAGCGCAATAGTAACGAGGCCATCTCCCGTTCAAAGGTTGTAAGGAAAGGGTCTGTCAAGAAAGTAGTGAGGATAGAGGATGTGAAAATGTGTGGAAGATTTACATATGGTTTTAAATCACCTTATAGGAATTGGGGTCGAGAGGGAAAACTGCTGCTTCGGGGCGAGAGGGCACAAAATCCTTCAGATGGCAGCCGTAGATGTCCATGCGACACCTAACATTACCTTTCACATATTGGAAAATATCGACATTTATTTATTGTCCTTAGATAAGTAAACTAATTAACGGTGCATTTATTTTATCAATATTTTTTTTTAGAAATTACAACAGCAGCGGCTTCACCAATCCCCCTAATAGAAGGTGCTTGACTTCGCAGGAAGACCTTCGGTCTATGGCCTACTGCTTATCCGGCTCTGGCAACTGAGTTTTGGTCGAAAAAAGAATTAAAAGGTTTCCAGTACATATCTCCTATAATTACTGAAGGTTTAGTTTTTTTCAGATCCATGCTTATTTTCTAGGCCTAAAGGCAAAAAAAGACTTTTGTGGGAATTCTTTTGATATACGGAAAAAACAATCTTTAGAGCTGCTTTTTTTTCATCTAAATTTGATTTTATATGTATGTGAAAAAACAGCCTTAATTTTAATATTTTTTTAAAATCTCTCTCTAATCCTTTTTCTTTTTTAAAAACCCTCCCAAACTTTAAATAATAGGCTCTAACTTCAAAAACATACAAAGTTACACTTGAACTAAAAGAATTTTTTTTAATTCAAACTGTTCAAAAATATTGCCTTTCTAAAATATAGTTTTAGGGATTAAAGTTTTCTATAAATTTGACAACGAGGAAATGTGGTTAATTATACACATTGATCCATGTTTATTTAATTGTCATATTTAAGGTAAAGCGACAAAGGAAAACAGACATGGGCACCATAAGAAAAGAAAACTAGCTTGTCTGAGTCCAGTGCTTTAGACACTTTTTTTTAAATTTGTGGTTAAATTGAAATTATATTGGTATGTAAGGCATTTTATTTTGCCATTGGTTAAATGGGGGCCTGGAGTTGTTTTGTAAAATCTAGGAAAAAGACTAGACTTAGCTACCACTTAAATTTTTAACTTTCATTAAATTTAGTCTAACTGCAAAGTGTGTGCGTCCTCGTAATCACATTCAGTTAAGTTTCAAGTTGATTAAACTATAATATTTAACATAGTATCTTCTTGACCCTGTTTAAATCTTAGACTTTCGTCTATTTACAGTTCATTGCGAGATACTCGTATAAGGCATATAACGGAGCGAAAGAATCAAGCACTCTACCACCAAAGAATTTAAGGCTCGGCACTACGGCAATATAATGAAAATTTGCCAGAAAATAATCTTGAATATTTAAAAAAAAATAATACTTTAAAGGACGAAATTTCTAGAATAACTTAGTTGTCATGGTTGTAGATTTGGCCTAAAATTTAGTCAAGAGAAAAAATAACCAGTTTCCCTTGTGTTTGAGGTAGACTTTGTTGGATATGGAAATTATTAGTCAAAAATATATATTTCAAATTAGGCGAATAATGGAATCAAATTAGATATTTAAGATTGATCCCATGTGTTGTTAATTTGGTGAAAAGTCTCTTTACAGTATGTCTTATCATCATGTGTTTCTCAGGGGTTCGTTATGGAAGCACTTTTATTTGTTATATATGCTAATAGAATATATTGGTCATGTGTGTATTATACAGTCTCTACAGAGAATTTACACGCACTTATGCAAAAGCTTTCAAATTTGTGGTAAAGTTTACAAATTTAGGGCCAAATATTTTGGGGGTACGTCACTGTAAAAATAGAAATTGTGCTCCAAATACGCCTTAAGAAATGTTTTTCAAAGATTCAACGACCTCCATCCTTGGCTTTATCTTCTAGGGGAAATACAAGGGAAAAGGCAGTACAATAACAGAAAATATATTTAAAAAGTGAGTAAAATCGCCTGCCGGGGGGTATAGTGCAGGGTTTCCCAAAAGGGGGCCATGGAACATCTGAAGGGTGTCACAGGAAAATTTTAAGCTTTAGAGGGACCACAGATCCATGAAGGGGGCCACAGGACTCAACCTATTGAAACCTGAATTAGAGGTAGGGCAGTACCTAATTTGAATTTATGCAGTCGAATTACATTTTAAAAATATTAATACATATATTTTCCCTTTTTTTAAATATGTTATTAGCATAATAGGATTTACATTAATCTGTAAACAAATATTTTGCATCTTACAAGCTTATTCTGCGACGCATTCCATTGGCGCTTGATCGTTATGCGCCTGGCACCGTTGTTGGCTTGATGAAAATACTTCAGGTGGAACTTTAGATCCTTACAGTCTGTTTATCAAGTGGTTCGGCGTTATAGTATGTAAGTAGCTTTTATTTGTTTACCCTAATACTGCGAAGTTGTAGTAATTTTACTAGTTTTTAAAATTATAATTGATTGTCAGAAGCACAATAATATAAGACTTTTATAAGTAAATAATGAGCATTTTTGTTTGTAAGTAAAATGTGCCATTACTAGGCCTACACAAAATAATTTTTTTTTACTTCGGTTTCACTTAGGGCTTATTTACGAGATTAGCATTTAATCTAAGATTCTGATGATTGTACTTATCGTTTTGTATCTGCATTAATTTGAGTAATATATATGTATATATAATATATTACTAAAATTAATGCAGATCTACTCCCCTGAGGGAGTACATTTCTGCTGTTTTGCATTTAGGTACATGTATAGAGTACCAGGATGTACAATCAACAACGAAAATTTCGGACATGTCCAATTAATAGAAACGCTCATAAAAATAGTTGCATTGTTTTACCATCAAGGGCAAGTATTTAGCACAAAAAAGGAAAACAAAATGTTCAATGCAGCTATTTTAATGAGCGTTTTTATTTATTGGACATGTCTGAAATTCTCGTGGCCGACTGTAATAGGAGTTGGTGTTAGGCACAGACTCGGTGCTCTGCACCGAGATAAGCTGAGATAAGCGCCTTTCATTCTGTTGCGGTGAACTTCGGCTCTAAAATGTAATATATATATATCATTAATATATTAAATTTCTTCTGCACAGATTACCCATGGCTACGGCGACGAAGAAAAATGTCGAGAATACTTCAGTGAGTATTTAGCTTATGGTTTTATACATTCACCAGGCAATATAACACAGCCATTGTGTCTTTTATGTAGGGCTACACTTTCTAATGATAGTATGCGACCAGGTAAGCTTAAAATACATTTGGAGAATAAGCACAAGGACAAAAAAGACAAAACATTAGATTACTTTAAAAAGCTGCGGGATGATTTCCAAGTAAGGAGCACTATTAAAGATATATTTAGCAAAACAGCAGCAAAACTAGACAAAGGTTTAATTGCATCTTATGAGATTTCCAAGCTAATAGCGAAATCGGGAAAACCTCATACTATTGGCGAAGAATTGAGTTTGCCTTCAGTATCTGTGGTTATTTCAACTGTCATGCAACAAAATCCCCCCCAAAATCACTGAAGTCATTCCGCTGAGCAACAATACAGTATCAAGACGTATTGACGAAATGGCAAAGGATGTAGAGGAAAAACTCGCTAAACATTTACAAATAAAGACCTTTGCATTACAAATTGATGAAACGTTATTACGTGATAACGAAGCCCTTATCATGGCGTATGTTAGGTTTTTGGATAAAGATCAACTCAAAGAAGAAATGCTTTTTACTCGCAGCCTTGTGACAGATACTAAATGTGAAACAATTTTCAAAGAAGTAGTGACCTATTTCAAAGAAAATTATATTCCAATTGGGAATATCATAACTTGTGCAACTGATGGCGCCGCTGCTATGGTAGGTAGATATAGGGGATTTATTGCACATTTAAAAGAGGGTGTACCTTAAGTTTTTTGCATACACTGTGTTGTCCACCGTCAACATCTGATTGCAAAAACCCTAGGAGGACGTCTGAAAGATTCACTTGATAGTGTAATCAAGACAGTCAACCTTATCAAATCAAATCCACTTCAAGAGCGTCTTTTCCGACAACTCTGTGCTACCAATGAAGAAGGCTTTGAGTGCCTACTTTTGCATACAGAGGTGCGATGGCTTTCTAAGGGCAATTGTCGGAATCGCTTCATTGCACTTTGGGATAGCGTTGTGTTATTTCTGGATGGTAAGCAGCTCGGAGTAAGAATCATTGCTGCCAAATGTGACATATTCTACTTTACAGATATATTTGAAAAGCTAAATATCTTGAACAAACAGCTATAAGGTAAAAATGAAAATATTTTAACTTGCAAAGAGTCTATTTGTGCATTTATGGGGAAAATTAAGCTGTTCAAGACAAATATGGGGCGAAAAGAGTTGATACAGTTTCCAACCCTCCGCACTATTGAGAGTGAGCTGAAAGATGATATTTTAGTATACATTGATCATTTGGAGAAATTGCATAGTGATAGGAAGTTAGGTTCAGAGATCTTCTACAACTGGACATTCCAGGTTGGGTGGTAGACCCATTTGGAATTAATGCAGCTGATGTTGATATCCGATTACAAGAAAGCCTCATTGAGTTACAGAGTGATCAAACTTCTTTGGCTAGATTTAAGCATGGTGTCAGGAACTTATGGACAAGTCATGAAATTGCTATGAAATACCCTTTGCTTTAGGAGGAACTAAAATTATATTTTATTTCTTTTTCTACTTCTTATCTGGTTGAGTTGGGTTTTAGTAAAGTGTCACACTTCTTATCAAAAGATCGCAGCAGCTTAGAAATAAGAAGAGGTGATCTTCGTCTGTCTCTAACAACTATAGACCATGATATTGAAAAACTTGTGAAACTGCATGAAGCACAAGGATCGCATTGAATGAATAAAGAGTTGATGATATATTTATTTCATTTTGCTAAAGGATTATTCTTTTTGTAAGACTAATTAATTATTTATTTTAAAAGAGTATTACATTTTTGTTAACCACTGTTTAATTTTTGCTATGTTTATAGTCCTATATATGTGACAAATATAATCGTACTTGAATACAAATAGCTGTTTTAATATCTTTTATCCTTTAAAGTAGAGTTAAACTGCATATTACCTACTGAAAATAATGATTATGGGCCACAGGAAAAAATAAGGTTCCTAAGGGGGCCATAAGCCAAAATCGGTTGGAAACCATTGGTATAGTGGTTAGCGCGCTTGCCCGGCAATCACTAGAGGTGTACGGTGAATCACCTAACTGGACCTGTTCTGTTCGCTATGAAATAATAATTGATTAATCAGATATATTTTTATAATCAGGCAGTTGAATACTTATGTCCATTTCTTTACACTTTTCATCTTTAAGATTTTCGAGTTTTCGTTTCATTTTCTCTTCCTTTTCGATTATTTTGAAAAATTCTTCGTCCCAGTAGAATTTGCGTACAAAGGTGGCTATGTATTTTGGCTGGAGCTCCTTCACGTCTCTGTTTCCTATAGAAATAAATATTTTTGTTTGTATTTGGTTCATGTGAATATCAATTCGGCTAATAAAAGACAATCAATTTATAAGTCAATTTTCTGATCAGAGGATCCATTCTAAAACACACTAAATCAATATCTTAATTAATGTGTACATATTTAGTCATAGCTTCCAACAAGCGAAAAGAGTAGTTGATTAATACTTACCTGTGATATGAGAAACGACAATTCCAATAATTACACATATACTACAAGCTAGAAGTCCATGGATTGTATAGGATATTCGGTACAAGTTCATCAACGGGAAACTAAATAATAATAAAACATTATTTTTATAGAAAAATATTGAAATAATAAAAGAAAATAGCGAAAAAACACTAAAAAGAATATCACACAGAGATCATCTGCCTGGAATAAAATTCGACTAATAAATAAAGAATTGCTCCAAAGGTTCCTGTCAATAAAAGAGGCCTTAAACTCCTTTTTTAATTACTCATCAACAGGTTAAACCAACCGGCTCGTCTCGAGGCTGAGCTCGCTGTTGCACAGAGTAGCGAATCTCCTCACTCTAGAGCAGGGGTGGGCAACCTTTTGAGAGTGCGTGTCAAATATCTAACACAAAATATTTTCACGAACCAACCAAATTTTTTTGAGAACATATTATTTGATATCTCTTAAGTATTTGAAGAACTTTTTTAAATAATAAAGAATCACCCAAGAGCAGTAAAGACACAGTATTGTAAGTCATTATGTAAATTATGTAAAACTCACTGAATGAAAAAGATTATAACAGGCTTTACGAAAAGGTTCTTTGTGTGGATTTTTTAATTAGCCTCTAAGTATAACTGTAACTGCCATAGCTATTCACACAATTTAACGACTATCATTAAAATCAACACAAAAAATTAACATTATTATTTTTTCGATTAATCAGTCATTATTTTTTCCCAGTTATACCTTTGTATTACTAAATCACAGTAAAAGGTTACTAACAGATAATCTTTTGCTTATTTTAAATCCTTTACAATTGATGTATAAAAAAAGAAAATATATTTATTTACCTTCAAAACTACATAAAACAACCACTTTCAAAAGAAAACATCAGATCAAATTAGTCAGAAAACTTGTTGACTCTTTCTATATATTATTTTTCAGCGGGATTTCTGCTGCTGTATCACTGATGACAGATTTTATATCGGGTTTATATTTAGTAACCTTAAAAGATATGCATGCACTACTAGTTTCATCCATCAGGTTACTCCTCTTACGAAACTCAACAAAATTCAGCCCTGAGAACAAAGATTTATAAGCATATGTAGACTAAAACATGGATAGTAATGCTGTTGCAAGGTTCTTTAAACATATAATTTTCTGGTTGTCTAAATCCTTAATACTTCGTTTTCCGCATTTCTCTCTGTTACTCCCGTCTCTAATCGCTCCTTTTTCACTATTTTCTAAGTCAACTCTAAGATCAACAAATTTTTTGTTTCCAAATTGAGCTACTTTGAAATTCAACCAAGTGCATTTCAAATCATACATTCTATCCAATGAAAGCATTTGCAAGTTTAGTTCATCCAGTTTGATACTGTCTGGAAACTTAATGAATTTTGCCGTCTCTTCCAGTTCTCTAAACCTAGCAAATCCTGCAAAGAACTGCCCAACACTTGCCTCAATAATTTTTACAAACAGCTTTTGAAGACATTGGCGGTCTGTTATGTGATCTTTCGGGAGATCATCGATGTACCTCTTTGTGTTTGGAAAGTATCTGAATTTCTCATCATTCTACATCCTTCTTAAAGACCTCTTTAAAGAAAAACGGGAACCTGTGCTTTCGCGTGCCAGAAATAAGTCATCGGCGTGCCACATTTGACACGCGTGCCAAGGGTTGCCCGCCCCTGCTCTAGAGTCTAGATTAAAAGCCACCTTTTTCCTGGTGAGTCTCTTTTTTCCTCCCCCTTCCCTGTGATACTTCGGATCTCTTGTGAAATATCATGGAGCCATTTAACTTCCCCCGGGGAAGTCGTAATATAAACCAGTTTTCTTTTGCCCCTCTCCCCCTTTGAGTCACCCGGTGGGGATAGCGATTCAAGTTCCAGAAGCCTCCCTAATACTACTACTTCAGAAGACCGAAACTAACCCCCTCCTCGCCCTCTTTTCTTGACCTATCTTATCTTTCGGCTACCTATTTTTACTTCCCCAAAACCCCCCTACAGAATTCAAGTAAAGAGGTTTTTTTCTTTTACTATGTCCTTTTCTTAAATCGCCGATCTCGAGCAAGGAAATAACGAAGTGGCTCTACCACAGATCGGACACCCTTTGGCAGTTTCCAAAGGTGTATGAAGATGAAAATTAGTATTAGAAGTTATAGGAAAGCGTTGAAATTGGAATATGCGTAGAGAGATGTGTTTGTGAGTAGATGTGTGTATAATTTCCAGGTGAATGTGTACAAAGTTTTGTCTGATAAATAAAATTTATGCGAGAAACCCAAGCATAATTGATTTTAATGTCAGAAAATCTGTATAGGCAGTGGCTAAGCCTTGCGTTAAATAAATCAACCGAATTCCCATTGCCATAGAAACCACATAGTCTACGCATAGTGTTATATTTTAAATAAATCGGAAGAATTTCCGTATTACAAGAATATCAGCGTCTATTCGTGGGACAAAAATGTTTATTATTCTATATAATATCACGATTCACTCATGAAATCATGCCTCCGTAAAAAAAAGTGTTTATATCTTCATTTTCTACTGAAGACAGACATTGGCGTAACCCAGGAGGGAATTTTGAATAGTGCAGGACGACAGAAGAATGGAGATAAAATGAATGGTAAAGACTATTAAGGATGACAAAAGCTGCAGTAGTAAACTTCATCCACTTTACATACTTGATGGAGCAAGAAGGGGGAGGGGGGGGGTATTTTCACCAGGAATGAGTTCGTATAGAAAACACAAGGTATGAAAGTTCGAATTTAAATCTCGTTTAGGTGGTTGCTATATTAAGCCATTTTTCTAACTTACTCTCTATCCAACTCGTTTTCGATTTCAATTTTGTCTCTCGTCGAGTTGATGGACCTCACTTCGTAGCTTGCTTTCTCCATGTCCAGACCACTCACGTTGAAGGCTGGAGAGGGGCACTTTTCAATGGAGAGAGGGAGAGGTGGGGGAGTTTTGAGGTAGATAAAACCCCCGAGACTTATCCAACTGGTGAACACCTGGTAAAACAAATGAAACGTAACTTTGGGGAATGAGCAATTCGTAGGGCATGTGTGGAGAAAATGCACCTATCCCTCTTATTAAAAACAAATAAAATGCGAAAACAAAGGAGGGCATCGCCATTAAAAGGTTTGTGAGGAAGGACCTGTGAAGAAACAGATGAAGAAACCACTAAAAATGTGACGAAGATATATAACCGAATCTCCTCTGCGGGCATTGGGCTGAGGTAGCACTCTGTCTTCCAGATACCAGCTAAGGCATGCTAACCCATGCTCCATCAGACACCCTATTTCGGGATACACCCTGGAGTCGGGAGGGCAGTCCATTCATCTTGGTATCAGGTGTAGAGTAGAGGAGTCTTTACTCATACACCACCATCCCCTTGGCTCACGTCTTTCGTCCCTGTATTGGCGGTTTGGATAGGCATAATGCAGAACAGACTTCCTGTTGGGTGATCGCTTCGTTCATACCATGGCCGACGGCTCTGACCTTTTGGAAATGGGATTCTATCCGATAGTTAGTGAATGTAGGTGTTATGAAGACTGTTAGATTGGTCTATTCGAGAAAGTCACTTGCTTGGTGTGGATGAAGAACGTACCCCATGTATTCCCGACCTCGTAGCTCCCAATTTATATATAAATGATTAAGTATAGGTATTTCTTTATAGATTTGATTAGAATCAGAATTTGTGTAATCTACTCCTTTTATTTCATTAACATTACAAGTTGGAAATTGCATAATCGTCCACGGTATTGATAACTTTTCAGCATCAACACAAGGAAAGAAGGTTTATGCTTGCGGGATGTCTGTTCATCTGGAAGAACTAGTGACTCGCTCATTCAATCCTCCAGCTATAATTTAAAATAAAACTTCCGAGTGGTTCCGTCACTTCCCAATCAATCATACTCCTTGATGTCCATTCGGCAGGGTTAGGTTGAACTTCAGTCGGACTTCTAACTGATGGCGAGACAATACACTTTTTTTGTTTCACCACTTTTATAAGGGAAGGGAAGAAGCATAGCTTTGAACTTTATTTTTCATCAATTTTGGAGTCAAGCTTTATTCCATAAGCTTCAAGGATATCTACTAGCATTCTGTGAGCTTGAAATGGACATTCACATGCCAGGTATTTCGAGGTTGTCATTCTTATTTAACGTTTTGAAAGAATGAGGACGCTTTATCTCTTCTCAATGCGTCTATCGAAAGCTCTTTTCCACTAAAGATGCTATCACCACCCTATTTGTAGGCCTCCCACCGCGTTGCTGACAGGAATATTTCGGTCCCTGGCAAGTCTTATTTTCGATCGAAGTCTAACGTGGAAACTTCATATGAGACGAGTTTTTACGTTAAGCAAAGTGAAGCAACATTAGGTATGGTAAGTCAACGGATAGAGCTCCGAATCATACCAATCACGTATCGAGGGTAAATCAACAACAGTTCTCATTTTGTCCCTGCTGATCTTGACGCTGCATATGCCAACGAGAGACACCAACCATGGCCTAAACCTTTCAGGTTCAGGCTTAAGAAACTCGTGCGAGAGTTCGGTTTAACTCTGTCCGGTGGCATCCGTGATTATGACTAGTACACCACTCTGTAAGATACCACGTTTAAATGTTTGTCGCCCCCCTATACTCCCAAAGCTTTTATATCAATGGTAGTACTGCGTTCGTATTTCTTGGAGCATACATCATGTCACACCGAGACCGTGCCAGTACACACAGATGTCTCTGATTCTAAGGGAAGGTTGGTTTTTACGCCGTATCTCCTTGTTTGAAGCAGTGGGACAATTCCGGGTGTTGCACCCATCTTCACGTCCGAGCTTGTTACAATATGCCGCTCGAGCTGCGAGATTACGCGTCGTTTCCGGGTTTGCGGCCGTGTTATAAATAATGGCTTACATAACGCGATAAGTGCTCTTGAGACATTGGAATCTCCCTCTCTCCTCGTTCGCTGTATCCGTGACGCCATGGTTACTGCTCGTCGGGCGGATGTCGCGATTATCTTCTGCTTGGCTCCTGAACATATAGGGACTGGTGAGAACGAGCACACCGATGAGAGGCCCAGGTTAAAGGTACGAGTATATACTGAGCAACCGGATTAGCGTTTTGCTCTTCCTTAAACTGATTACATGGCAGGGAACAAGGCAGTTGTACGATCTTCATGGCATAAAAGATGGGAGGTTGCGCTCGGAAACAATAAACTGTGTGCCATAGAGCCGCGAATGTTCCCGTGGATCTTTACCAAAGTCCTCAATGCTACCAAGTCACTTTTGTCTCCTCCAAACCAGAGACACTCACGGAACGCAGTGTCACCAGACCAAGTGATCTCCTGAACCTTTCAGGGAAAATTGCTTGGTTCCGCAGGCGGTAACACCATTTGGTTGAATGTTCTAGTCCGGAAGAGTTTTGTGAGAGGTATCTGTCCCGGAATCATGACGGAGGGATATTTCTATCGCCTGTCCCGATCCCTTGGGAAGAACTCCTGCACACCCGACTCTGGTGTAATTGAAATTTTAGTGCATGTGGGGGTGGGGGTGGGGGTATCCTCAATAGTATTTAATTATTTAAATTGTTGACTGCACGTTCAGGCCCCTGAATAAGGCGGGCTTTCCTCCGGCACCTAAGCGTGTCGTGTAGATGTTTATTTGCGGTTGCTGTGTTATTGTTATTTTTTTGTCATTATTGTTTAGTTTTTTTAATGACTTGTTCTAAAGATGGACTTTTTTGTAGTTTCAGAGACTGAGTCCTCACTGGCAGGTGCCATAACAGATCGTAAAAGTAAGAAATTATTTTGCGCATAACTGTCGGTGAGGCAGTCCGTGTATAAAGTCCCAGGAACTTCACGGAGGTAAGATTCGCTAGGATCTAACAACTTTATTGTTTCCATAAAAGCCTTGATGGTTTTATGAGTAAACGTTTTGCCTATCCAGATCGCCAGAATGTATTAACAACCCTAGATTAAGATTAACTGGACACAATCCAATCTAGGCCGCTTATGGCTGCGTTTCGAGGGTAAATTTAATTTAGGAGGATGTTGAGTGGAGACAACAGCCAATAATAAGGCTAGTTCTAATGGTGCTAATTAGAACCTACCGTAAGCTCGTAGCTCTTATTAATAATAAATGAAGCAGTGAACAAATTTGCCAAATATATGCGTGTAACTTACCAATGCGATGACTAATCCGGCCCAAACACCTTTGAGACTGGTCTTGGGAAACAAGAGACCTAACATGAAAACTCCGACGATTGGCCCAACAACTGCGCTCACCAGCCTTAAGGCAAATTCGACTAGGTTCGTTGCATTGACCGACAATATTGCAGACACTGTAATTATCGCACCAACCAGTAATGCTGAAAAATATTATGAAGTTATCTATATTTCTTGAAATTAATTTAACTTATTCCATATCCCAAATAATTATGGTTTATTTTTATTATTTTAAGAACTTTTAAAATGTTGGGAATTAGCGCGCTGATGAGGGGGGAGGGGCAAGCTTGCTTTTGGCACAAATTCAGCAACCGCACAGACGTTTTGCTCTTTCCCACAACGAGCATGAAGATAGAACAAATAGGAAACAAATTTAAAGAAATATTAATAGGTAGTGTAAAGGTTGTGAGTTGTTGTGCCAGAACTGGAAAGAGAGGGCAAAATGCCGGAGAGTGGAATGGCGAGGTGAAACGTGGAGTGGAAAGCTAAGAGGAGGCGTACTTGCAAATGCTTAACAGTATGACCGAGGATATCAAGGCTATGCGCTTCATTGCGAACGTGAAGAAAAAGGAAAGTAAAACAAGCGATTAAATGGAGTTATAAAGCAGCAAACGAAGCATTTGGATGGAAAATGAATGAGGACCCGATGAGAACAGGATGATGAATGAGGATCGCGATGGGAACAGGAGGATGAATGATGAACTCGATAGGAACAGGAAGATGAATGAGGATCCCGATGGGAAAGAGAAGATAATTGTGGATCCCGATATAAATAGAAAAATGAATGAGGATCCGATGGGAAAATGAAAATGAATGAGGATCACGATAAGAAGAGGATGATGATGATCTCTAAGGGAGCAGGGAGATGAAGGAAGATCACGATGGGAACAGGAAGATGAATGAGTATCCAGATGTGAACAGGAAGATGAATGAGGATCACGATGAAAACAGGAGGATGAATGAGGATCGTGAGGAGAACAGGGAGATGAATGAGGATTCCGATGGGAATAGGAAGATGAATGAGGACCTTAATGGAAACAGGAAGATGAATGAGGATCCCCAAGGAACAGTAAGATGAATGAGGATCCCGATGAGAACAGGGAGATGAATGAAGATCCCGATGGAAACAGGAAGATGAATGAGGATCCCGATTGTAACAAGAAGATGAATGAGGATCTCGATAGGAAAAGAAAGATGAATGAAGGTCCAGGTGGGAACTGGAAGATGAATAAGGATCCCGATGGGCACAGAAAAATGAATGAGGATTCCGATGGCAAAAACAAAATGAATGGGGATCTTGAGTGGATGGAACAAGAAAATTAATGAGCATCCCGATAGGACCATCAGGATGAATTAGGATCCCGATAGGACCATCAGTATGAATGAGGATCCCGATTGTAACAAGAAGATTAAGGAAAATCTCGATGGGACCAAAAAAACTGAATGAGCAACCCGATGGGAACAGTATGATGAATGAGGATCCAGATGTGAACATGAAGATGAATGGGGATCACGATGGCAACAGGAGGATGAATGAGTATCGCGATGTGAACAGTAAGATGAATAAGGATCTCGATGGGAACAGGAAGATGAATGAGGATCTCAATGAGAAGAGGATGATGATGATGATCTCGATAAGAACAGGGAGATGAAGGAAGATCACGATAAGAACAGGAAGATGAATGAGGATAACGATGGAAACAGGAGGATGAATGAGGATCGCGAGGAGAACAGGGAGATGAATGAGGATCTCGATGGGAATAGGAAGATGAATGAGGACCTTAATAGAAACAGGAAGATAAATGAGGATCCCGAGGGAACAGTAAGATGAATGAGGATCCCGATGGGAACAGAAAGATGAATGAGGAAGTCGATTGTAACAGGAAGATGAATGAGGATCTCGATAGGAAAAGAAAGATGAATGAGGGTCCAGGTGGGAACTGGAAGATGAATAAGGATCCCGATGGGCACAGAAAAATGAATGAGGATTCCGATGGCAAAAACAAAATGAATGGGGATCCCGAGTGGATGGAACAAGAAAATGAATGAGGGTCCCGATAGGACCATGAAGATAAATGAGGATCCCGATAGGACCATCAGTATGAATGAGGATCCCGATTGTAACAAGAAGATTAATGAAAATTTCGATGGGACCAAGAAACTTAATGAGCAACCCGATGGGAACAGTATGATGAATGAGGATCCCGATGTGAACAGGAAGATGAATGAGGATC
The DNA here is from genome assembly GCA_963969495.1 of Ceratothoa steindachneri. Lineage (NCBI taxonomy): Eukaryota > Metazoa > Arthropoda > Malacostraca > Isopoda > Cymothoidae > Ceratothoa > Ceratothoa steindachneri. The sequence continues at coordinate 158,167,124 of OZ018318.1, read as the reverse complement.
ACGATGGCAACAGGAGGATGAATGAGTATCGCGATGTGAACAGTAAGATGAATAGGGATTTCGATGGGAACATGTTGATGAATGAGGTTCGCGATGGGAACAGGAGGATGAATGTGGATCTTGATGAACATAGGAATATGGATCCCAATAAGAACATGATGATGAATGAGGATCTCGATGAGTACAGGGAGATAAATGAGGATGGGAACAGGAAATGAATTAGGATCCCGATTGGAATAAGAAAATGAACGAGGATTTCCATGGAAACAGAAAAATGAATGAGGATCCCGATGGGAATTGGAAGTTGAATGAGGTTCCAGATAGAAAGGAACAGGGAAATTAATGAGAATCTCGATGAGAACATGAAGATATGAATAAGGATACCGATGGGAACATCAAGATGAATGAGGATCTCGATGGGAACAGGAAAATGAACGAGGATCCCGATGGGAACAGGCACATGAATATGGATCTAGATGGGAACAGGGAATTGAATGAGGATCTCGATGAGAACAGGGATATATGATTAAGAATCCCGACGAGAACAGGAATATTAATCAGGATCCCGATGGGAACAGGAAAATGAACGAGGAGATCCTGATGAGAACAGGAAAATGAATATGGATCCCAATGGGAACATGAGGATGAATGAGGATCCCGAGTGTAACAGGAAGTTTAATGAGGATTGCGAGTGTAACAAGAAGAAGAATGAGGATGCCAGTGGGAAAAGGAAGATGAATGAGGATCCCGATGGGAACAGAAATATGAATAGGTTCCATTAGGAACAGGAAGATAAATGAGAATCCCGATGGTGATAAGAAGATGAATAATTATCCCGATGGGAACAGGAAGATGAATGAGGATCCCGATGGGAACAGGAAGATGAATGAGGATCCCAATGTGAACAGGAAGTTAGATACAGATATATGCCGTTAACAGAGTGTTTGAGCTCAGAGTGAGAGGGAGTTGGAAATGATTATTGAAGCTAATACAGGGTATGTTATAAGAGGGAGGTAATGTAATGATATTTGTGGATTATAAAGGGGTATGGTGTGATAACCGTGTGCGTGTTGTGACCTTTGAACAAGTGCGAAGTTTGAATTATCTAGGGGGCATTGTAAGTGATAGCGATACAGATGAAGCAACAATAAGGTTTTGAAATGGTAATTAAGTCTCCAGGGTTTCAGTGTGAAATATGTCATGAAGTTACCCAAGAGTATTTTGAAACTATGTTATGGAGAGAGAAGGAAAGATATCGAGTGAGAACAGTTAAAATGGACAAATTGAGAGGGATTCTTGTTTTGTGAAAGGTGGAAAAGGGCTAGAAATGACTTGGTGCTTATGTTGTGAATGAAGTTGTGACTGCACGAAAGTGTTCCGAGGTGGTATAAACATGCAAGCAAGAAGAATGAAAGGAATATTTTGACTTCGGAAGAGAATATACAGGAGTGTCCGGGTGTTCGAAGATGTTGGGAGACATAGAAAAGGTTGATTGTGGAAATGAGCGTCTGAGAGACAAAGGGATGACCGAAGATGAAGTAAGGGATATTGTGCCTGATATGTGTGCATGGTGGGGGTTTGTGACGATGTGTGGTTGGGGCCTTCTGCTCAGGGATCTTGGCTAGACGAGATGCTACAATGCATAGCACCGCGTAGCTTTTAAGGGCCAATTTGGTATCACGCATGTACTACGCCTGAACCACGCCCTCTTTTATTACCACAACCCTCTCTTGTATAGTTATTCCACTCTAATACTTACATAGGATCTTGTTAATAATTCCGGCAGTGGTCGGTTTAACATCTCGTAGAATTGCAGTTTGTGAGAGAAAATCCTTCCAAACCATCGCCACGATGCCATTCAAAGCCCCGGAAAACACACTGGGAAAGATTTATCTCGAAATTATTGGCGAAGTGTAATCCAACGTGTGCAGTTGTGAAGAACGCTATGGCTGTAACATAAAAAGAGGCTAATAATAACCATGTTTCATATCCGAAGTCCAAATCCTGTATCTATGGAAACCTGAAAGTATAACATAACGCAAACTGGGTTTTGTTTTGTGTCAAGAATGGCGAACCGGAACCATTATGGTTGGCTTTTCTTGACATGGGAATTTTTGGGTTCGTTTTTCTTCACACGGATGCTTAATACAACGATGGTTAAGTGGAAGAAACTTGATTATTTGAATTTATTAATTCCATAACCTTTGAAATAGATGGAGCTCCATTTACAAAGTGTAGCTATTTGTTGAAGAAACTTTACCAGAGATTTGGATAAATCAACTTGGACTTAGACGTGAATTAAAACGCGATTCGTGTTTTACGTCGATGAAATGGACAAAAAGCTCTCACAACTGCCTCAACTGTAGAAGTGCCAAATACATCAACTGTGTAAGTCCTTAGTGCTTCAACTGTGGAAGAACCAAGTGCCTCTACTGTAGAAGTGCAAGTGCCTCAAGTGTGAAAGAGTCATAAAGTGCCTCAACTGTGAAAGTGGCAAGTGATTTTTTGTAGTCAGTACGCGACTTTGTTTACCAAGTCTAAAGTAAAAGTTCAGTAGAGGTTGTATTATAGAACATACATTGTTGATGTAATGAGAATAAATAAGCTGGAAACTTCTCACATATGAAACATCAGTTAAGGATTTCAATCACCTCTTTCTTAAGGCAGATAGGCAAAATAAATTTTGAAAACTTAATCCTATAAAAATCGGCGGATTGAAGATCATTATTAAAATTGATTAATGTGTTATTCCAACAAACCAAACAACCATCGAGGAGCGGGACCTTAAAAGTTAAATTTGGGAGTTTGACCTAGTAGATACTAGTATATTACCATCAGTTGAGTAGACGGAAGTAGTGGAACAGAGACCAAGAAACGAAAGAGTGGAGAAAGAAGGATCAAATTAATTATCCATGTGATGAAATCTTGCCATTAATCCAAATTACCAACACAACCATTAACTACACTTTGCACCTCATTAATCCAAACACCCGTGTCTTTTCACAGCATGTCGAGTCGTTTTGGAAAATGCGAGGATGCAAACGTAATTTTCTACCATCATTTCCACAGCAGTGGGGGAGGGTGGAGTAGCAACATCATCACTAATCGCTTTCACGCTAAGTGGGGTCGGTAGGTATCAATGCCAATGAAAAAAACGCCCCTCCCACCATTTAAATACCCTATTAGGCATCTGGACACCAATTATTTTGTCCACAGTAAGATGCCCTTCATAGTGATGTGGTGCCAAGTGCTGTAATACCTTGACAAGTCCCAACTGTACAGGAGGCACCCCCCTTCCCCTCACAAACCTCGCCATGCACGCCTATCACACACCAGCTCATCCACTTTCTTTCTCCCAATCATTCACATAATCAAAACCGACAGGGAGATACCATACGGAGCATGGGCAATCTTGCTGCAGCTGACATCTGGAGGATTATGTGCCGTCCCGGCCCTCAAACATGCAATTTGCCCTACTGGCTTCAATACCTGCAGAGAGATTTGCGGGTATATATCTTCCACGCATTTTCACTCCCTCCATCTTCACCACTCTCTTTACAAACTCTTCCTAAAACCTTTCTGTTTCTGTATGATTCGTCCTCGTTGGTTTTCGTTTTAAATTCGTGAAAAAATCACATAATTAACCCCCATTTCACGCCTCTCCCCACAAACTCTCTGGCATTCACTCTTGTCTATTGTCTCTACAACTTTATTTCCGTCCATTCTTCTTCCATACCCTTCCATAACTCATTTATGTAGTCACAACCTCATTGACACCCATTATCACACCATAAAAAACCTCTCACCCAGTCATTTCACACTCTACCATCTTTTGCAAACCAAGCATCCTTCTCATGTTGTCAATCTCACTCGAGATCTTTCCTTCTTTCATGCCTTAGTATCACTCCCATACACGAACATTGACGTCAGAATACTCTCATGCATCTCTGCGGTACATTCCACACTCAAACCATTACCATTCATTAACGCTACCATCTTTTTCAGAGACTTACTACCACTTAAAATGTTGTAGTTGCAATCTGCTTCATTTGTACCACTATCCACCTTCGCACTTGTTCAAGGGTGACGTCACATACTTGAATATCACACTAAACACCATTCTCACACTTAAATACCATTACCTTATTCTTATCTACATTCACGTGTACCCCCCTGCTCTTACACACCTTGTCCTTGGTTTAGATCAACATTTCCGGATCTCTCTCACTCTCAGCCACCACAGGTCATCATAGCTAGAACCCCCTCTCTCCCTCCACCATTTTTAATCAATCTTACAGCCTTTCCCTCATTTCTATACATACTTCTCTCATTACTCCATCCATAAAGATATTAAACACCCATGGTGGCACTCCATAACCTAGTCCTACTCCCCAACTTCCAACTTATGCAAAACCATTCACTCCGGCTTTCAAATAGAACAAGGTCAACAGACCTAAGTCGCGTGCTCTTAATTATTCTGACATATGAACTTACGACCTTCAAAACTTTCATAAACTCATTGAAAAAGTAAAATGGTTACCATCCGACCGGTAGACATACGGACCGACATAGTAAATTATAGATTCTCGTACACGCGACTAAAAACAAGTTAATTTATTTTTTGTAGCGAAATGGTCGCTCAACTTCATTTTTGATTACATAGTATTCCTCAATTTGACTTCAGTAAACTATTTGATTTATTCCGTTATCAATTAAATTAACTGCCTATGCTTTTCCCACAATTCGAAAGCCTAGCAGTCGGTTCGAATTCAAAGGCGATTGCCAGATGTCGTTAGGCGCTCTAATGTTAATTGTTTTTATGCCGTTTTTGACTTAAGACATTTAAGCCCAGACCCCGAATACTATTTAAATCAATCATATTTTCTTTAATATTAAGTAATATAAAATGTCCATATCATGTTTCAATTTAGAAAAAAAATCCCTTCAAAATCATATATAATATAATACAATATGATGCGATTCCAATTAACAATGTGCTGTATACTAAATATTTTCATTGGGTTCGCTATTCTTGACATGATCCATATTTTTTTCTTTAAACTCAACATTAACATAGAAAAAGGTCCTTACCTAAATGTTCCCGCTGTAACTGTAGCAACGAAAATTCCCGGTAGGCCTGGAACAAAGTTGAGCCGGTCAAAGATGAAGTAGAGCGTGATTTCTTCCTTCTTCTTAAGAATCCCAAGCTTCCAAGGATCACAGCCGGCATACGCAGCATAAGCCACGACCCCAACAGTAAATATAAACAAATTGAGGGCAGTCATGCCAAACACACTAATCCACAAAGCTCTAGAAATAGTGATTAAATAAAATATAGTTTGCTAGAATCGTCGGGATAATATGAACTAGGAATATTTTTATATTTTTCCAAACAAATTTTGGGGCACTAATTACCCCGCCTCTTTACACGGCCTTCATAAGAAGTTGTAATTATCACACAAATCTCATTTATAATAAACATGTTAAATAATCACGAAGAAATAAAGGCAGAATTATTGTGTTAAAAATTAAGAAAGAATGTTGTTAATGTTGAGTGCATTTGAATAAAAAAACACAACTGTCGAGGGCATCTGCACCACTGTGTGGTCATCTTTTGCAACACTTTGAAATCTCCCACTATCTTTTTCGCGCCTGTTTAGACCCATCAAAGGGTGAAAGAGGGCATTAAACGTGAAAAAGACAAAAAAACAGGCCAAATAGACTATTGGAACTCTTGGAAGCAGGAGGGGGCGCGCATCTCTCCAGAATTTCTCCCTGTTTCATAATGAAGGTAGGCATTTTTGCGGGGTACACTTTGCTAAAATATTTATTTAGAAGGTCTGATAGAAAGCCGGATTGTGCAGGATTAAATTAATTAAAATAATTCGACCCCAAAACGCCAAGAGGCAGATAAAAAATTGTCCCATTGATTAATATTTCTTCCACCCTCCCATTTCTTTCTTTATTCCTCCTTTCATATTCTTCAGGCTTCTATTTTCAAGAAGATGATTGATAAAACCCAGGAGGATTTCGTGATCATTATTCTTCATATGATCTCAAACCTCCTTCATAAAAATAAAAAGATTTCATCTAACTATTTCTAATTAATGGCGTTTGCGTTATTCTTATTTGAGTTCACCTTATCCTGCTGTCCATTACTGCCCTCTGGAAGCGCAAGGAAATTAACTTGGCTATAGACCAAAGGATTAACAATAATAATCTTAACCAGCGGACAACATTGAAGCGTATGCAAAGCTTTGCGGCCCGCACTTATAAACAGTTACATGCAAATTTCGAATACGTATAAGTTAATTGCAATTAAGCTCACCGGACAAAGAATTAGTCACTTGTAACCATAGTAAGGACCTCTTGCACGCCACTTTGGTCCATATGTTCATGCCATGGAATTCCCTGTGTAATGTTCTTTCTGAAATGGGTAGTGAAGGACCAGAATTGACGTTTTGTAGCAATTCATGCCTCGAAGCAAATCGATTTGCAATTGCAAGCCTGGAGATTCTACGGCGGTCCCTGTCTGTCAACACCTTCTTCCGTCCGCAATTCTGGCGAGAGTTTTTCGCATTTTGGGAGTTCTGCAATTACTTGTAAATCCGGATGACCGTGTTCGTTAAAACACTGCCAAATTCCGCCACCTCCTTCACATGATGACCTTTGAAGCTGCCAAATGCAATCACACCTTTTTGACATTCCATGACGTCGCTTGTCCGGCCCATTTTAAGTAGAGCTGATTTGCTATCTACAGATCTTCACACTGTCCGCAACACAAATAAAGCCTAACTAACGTTTCGACGTAAGCTACGACTCTCGGCTGCCTAAAGTTCATATACGCTTCAGATGTTAAATTTTTTTTTTCCATAGGTGATTAATTCTTTGTCCTGTAAGCTTACTTTTGTGCATTTGTCTGCATATACTACATAGTCATAGATATCGTATTTTTTTAAGATCATTTTATCTACGAATGAAATATATTTAAAAATGACTGATTTAAGAATCTAGCACCTACATAAAAAATAATTACCAAAGACCAAAGGGTTTGCCTACGAAGCAAATTTCTTCCTGTAAGGAGTGGCCAAGCCGCTTCTCTTGTAATTACATACTCGCAATTTCCATTATTTTTCTAACTTCCAGTAACATAAATTCGGCATATATTCTCTTCGTTTGGTTGATTTGTATGCTTTAGATTATTATTGAGAATTTAACGCAATTCTAGAAAAAGTCAAAGAACAGCCAATTCTAAAGTACCATTTGAAAAAAAGAGTTGTATATTAGTGAGCTGCATGTCTTCAGTTGCTTCCGCAATTTCGGAATCACAGCCGACATAAGCCCAGGAGTAAGAAATGACAGAAGGGTTCGACTACATAGAAACATCAAGAACAAATGATGTCAGGATTGCCAACTTTGGTGAGCTGGCTAAAGTCACAGATGCTGGTTGGTACCCGCTTATGAATAAGCATGAATACTAGGGGTCGCAACCGATAAAAAATTATCTGTAATTTATCAATAAATTAAATTTAATTAACGCGTATTTACCGATACCTTTTTATCAGTAATTTAATGTAACTTCATGATTATTTAAGTTTACGCTCAATAAACAATTTTCTTTCGTATTTACCAAAGAAATTAATTGTGAATTGTGATAGAAAACGTTTTAGTTTAAAACACAAATTAAGACAATGTTTAGTTGTGCTTTGTGAGATATGTGTTGTTCTTTGAGAATACGGGTGTTATGTATTGATTGACGTAGTAAATCACTGGTAATATATTTCGTACTCATTGTACGGTAAATATGTAGATTATCGGCGCGAAAGATGGGACGTACTATTTCGTCCGTGTTCCAAAATGTTCACGTTTTTGGAGTACATTTAAGTTGACGGCTCGTGTGGGGGTAAACACAATGGGAAGACTACACTACGATGATCCTGACACGAGTGAACGATAATATTTACACACAATTTTTTTTTCCGACCGGGCCGCTAATCTACATATTTACCGTTACATTAATTTACTGGTTGATTCTAAGTAGGCTAACCCCAATAAATATTAATACTACCACGTATTTTCGAGTGTTTTAATATGTAGGCCTTAGATATTTACACCAAGTGTCCTATTTGCATTTCATGACGTGTACATTTTTTAAGCATTAGGCCATAGCTTGATATGGTAGCCTAGGCCTATTCTATTTTTTTATTTAAAATGAGCATACTAAGCAAAACTAAGCATCCCTGCCATATTCATAATTTCAAAAGATGATATAAATTTTTTTCTTAAGTTTTGGAGTTTTGGATAATGATAAAAGTAACGTCTTATGTTTTTGAAAATTTATGCTTCCTATATATTTTTAATAAGAATGAAAAACAGAAGTAAATAATGTCTTATGTTTTCGAAATAAAATGGTTTTTTTTTAATGAGGAGAATATTACTGTCTTATGCTATACATTCTAAATAAAGATAAAACACTTTTATTGATTATAAAAACTCATAATGGCAAAGGATCTCATTAAAAAGTTCTATATACATATGATTTTTTATTTCTAATACAGTTAATTTAACTAGAAATTTATCAGGAATTTACCGGTAATCAAATATTTTCTGGAGAATTTATCTATAAAAATATTGTCGTTAATTTGTGACCCCTAATGAATACCTACTTATATGTAACATTTATTAATTAATTTATCTATTTATATTAGTTTCCTTACCTTGTATACAAGGCGTTTTAAGCTTATTTGACCAATTTAATCAAATTGGGCCCCGCACACACGTGTGTTACTTTTAAGCTGTATACGATATTGGTAAAAAAACTAACGTTAGACACAAAATTATTGTTATTTTCATCAAAATAATAAGCTAGGCCCATATTCTAAAAGTGTGTGTAAAGAGTCTACAAGTTATTATATCGGCTAAGTGTGCAACCCCTTTAATTGCGTGCATGCTAGCTATCTGCACAAATTTGACACGTCAACGCGTATCTAATTAGCGTACTGTTACGTTACCTATAGATTAAAGAGTACTACTGTGCTGGCACGTTTTTGATCAATTTGCTCACCAAGAAGAGAAACACTGTGGTAATTAGATCCCAGATCGTATTAAATTAATATGTGTGTTTCTGCATTAATATGTCTTCTTTTTTTTACATTAAAAAGGCCTCTTAAGTTAGACTAGGGGTGGACAAACTACTGACCACGGGCGTCATGCGGCTTATTTACTTACTAAATCGTGGGTATACAAATATGTTGTATTACTAAGGTTATGTAAGTAAAGATATGTTTGATAATTATCTAGACCATTTTATTTCTTCCAAAAAAATCAGCTATATTGCTTTATGCAATAAGAGCCTAATTTGTCCAGTCAATGATTACTGAGATGAACAATGATGCCTGCTGTCCCAAAAAGTTTTCCCACCCCTGAGTTAGACTAAGTATGCCGTGTATGGTGTATCCGGTACTAGAGGCCAATTAACTTTGGAGAATTATTAATAAATAGTTGTTATTTGTTACAGAAAACTTCGTAAGTTTTATAATTTGGTCTTGAAAAGTAAAATTTGGTATTATTTCACTAGCTAGAGTTGGCAAACATGCTACTGAGCAAAATTTGTATCAGTGTATACCAGAGTAGTGAACGCTTATACAACAATGGTAGCGCTTGTGGAACGTAACTAACCATGTGTCACGGGCTTTTACGAGCATGGGGATTGCTAAACGCGTTTACCACGTTATAAGCCTTGTAGAATTGGCCCTAGGTCATAAAGTTATAGACTGACACAATGTCAGTTAGTGTATTGAAAACCATTCAGTTTTTAAATAGTTGTTTTACTCCAAAATATATAAAGTCTACATACATTTAATTCTGAAATACCGAAGAGTTTGAAGTCGGGGCTAGGCTTTTGAAATAAAAATATTGGTAAACATGTAGACGAGCGGCCCGGCCGGAAAAAAATATTTTGTGTAAATATTATCGTTCACCCGTTTCTGAATATTCATGCGCGTTTGAGTCGTCTGACGTCATACCTCACCCCAAACCCCTATTATAATTCGCAAAACGATTAAAGGCGCTGACATGATGTAGTTAAAGCATTTACCTATGTAAACGTCAGAACATTATAAAAAATAGGATTATATACTGGGGGGCTGGGCACCCCATACCCCCCCCCCAATTTAATGAAATTCAGGATCATCGTAGTGCGGTCCACGCATCGTGTTTACCCCCCCTCCCCCACGAGCCGTCCCCTATAAATGTACTTCAAAAACGTGAAACATTTTGGAACACAGACGAAATAGTACATCTTATCGGCCGGGCCGCTCGTCTACATATTTACCAAAATATTTTTTGTTTTAATTTATAACATTCATACATGCATATACTTATTTTTTTTAAGTGCCAGGGACTTTTATCATTGTGAATAATTTTGTCCAATTTTACATTTCAGTTTATGATTGTCTTTTCTGAAAAGATAATGCAAAAAGCCCTTACATCATGGCAAGCACAAGCAGAGATAGAGACAGAGAGCGTAACTATTTAAGCGGCAACCAGAAGCGAGTACTGGCAAAGGCAAAGGTGCCTGAAATGAAAAACAGAGGTACTATCACAAAATTTCTTGTCACTCCACCTTTGAAATGCCCATGTATTGAAGATGAAGAAGACAAAAACTATTCAGAAAATGACAATACAGCCATTAGTCCAATTGCAGTTGATGAATACAATGATGAAATTGATAACAAGTTAGAAAAAGTTCAAGTTGACACACAGTTAAATCAAACTGAAGACGATCTTAATAGACATTATGGCTACAGCTATTTTGAATGAGATACTGAATCGCGTAAAAGCAGCTAAGTACTATGCCATAATTTTAGACTACACACCTGTCCAGAAATAAATGTCTCTAACATTCAGGTATGTTTCTGATGGTAACTTGGCTTCTTCAGGTGTTTATAAACATTCATGCAGTTTATGCTAGTTGAAAGTAGCAAAGGAGAAAATTTATATAAAACATTATTAAACACACTGGAAGAATTAAAATTGGCGGTGAAAGTTATGACAACAGCAGCACCATGAAAGGTCATACATCTGGAGTACAAGCACGGCTGTTACAGGATAATTCAAGAGCTTTCTTTGTACGCTGCGCATGCCACAATTATAACCTGTTACCTGGAGATATAGCCAAGTGTTGTCCAGATGCTATAACATTTTGGGGGATCTAGCAAAATATCTACATAATGTTCTCAGCATCAACTAAGAGGTGGGCAGTTTTTAACAAATATGTACCCCAGTTATCGGTGAAGCCCTTGAGTGACACAAGGTGGAAGTGTCGGATTGATAATGTTAAATCTATTCATTATCAGGTTGGAGAAGTATATGATGCACTTTTTGAAATATCAGAGAAACTTTAGCAAACCAACTAAAAGACTATAAATCTTTATTTTCTTTGATATTTTGGCATGATTTACTTTTTAAAGTTAACTATGTAAGCGAGGAACTTCCAGGACATTGATGAAGGCATGGAGTCATTTGAAAAACTATTATCATGGCTAAGAAAATATAGAGAAGGTGGTTTTAAAGATGTCCTAATATGCGCAAATGATTTGGCTGAAGCTGTTGAATTACTACTGGAATTTAGGAAATTTCAAGAAAAACAACTACGAAGAAGGAAGAGAATGTTCTCATATGAGGCAAAAGGTCAAGCTTTCGATGATCCAAAAGAAGCATGCATAGTTCAGTGCTTCAGCTTAGTGCTAGACAAAGCCATTCAATCTCTAAGAGTCTAGATTTAAGCAACTTCAAAGCCATATAAAATTATTTGGATTTTTAAATAACTTTCAGGGCCTACAAAAGACAGAAATAAAGAAACAGCAGCAGACCTTGAATCAGCTTTAATTGACACCAAACTAAAAAGGAGCACTGATGAAGGGGTAGTTACCGCAACGAGTAAAGATGTAGATGGTTATTTGTTGGCTGAAGAAATTGAAACTTTGAATACTTTTCTGCACACCAGTGTCGCTAAGCGTCAAGCTCTGTTTGAATTCCTGGTAGTAAACAATCGATTCACTGCATTTCCTAATGTTTTTTTATTTCTTTGGGGATTTACTTAACAATACCCATAACAGTCACATCGGGTGAGAAGTTTTTCTAAACTAAAACTGATTAAAACATACTTACCGTCGACAATTTCGCAAGAGAGACTAAACAATTTGGCGATGCTAATCTATAGAAAATGACATTACCAAATCCCTGGACTTTAACATTATTTTGAAAGATTTTGCAAATGAAAAAAGCCAGAAAAGTCTGTTTCTAAAAGATCCGTGCATAAACAATATGTCTATAATTGTCTTAACTTGTAATAAAAAATAAAACTTTTATATTGTTTTTCAGCTCTTAGAATATCAAGCAATTAATGCTTTTTGGCTAGGACTGGCATACTACACGTAATATAAAAGATCAATCTTCGACCTTTGTATCTAGTAGTGGGCCCTATCATCAATTTTCTAATTGTGTCCTGCAATTCCTAGCACCGGCCCTGCTTGTGCATAATTCACAGGCAAGTAAGTCCTGAAAACTACCCTATCACTTTTGCTGTGGCTAATGTAAATTTATAATGAAATATAAAAGTCTTTTCAAAATGTATAATTCATTTATTGATTGGGCTTACTTAAGATTAAATAATAAGTTGGTTACATATCACATAATGAACATTACATAACAAGTAGGTTACGTATCAGATAATGAACATTACTTCGCTTTCTCGGTTGCCTGTTACAGGCCTTACACTTTTCTACGTGAGGGATTGAGGTCAGATTTGACGGGAAAAGACATTCTGTCAGGCTACCTTAAACTAAAGTGTGTCGAAAAGTGTTGACAAGGATCTTGACCAAACGTTAATATATGAAGAGTTTGAAGTGAAATGACAAAAAACTCCGCACCTTTAACCTATCCGATGTGCTTGTCATCGGTGGCACGTTGCTAATTTAGCTAGCTAACAGTTCTAATGAATCATGCTATCCAAATAAACAGTTTAAAAAACCTGTATGGAGCATATTTGGACGTATACATCTACACAATAACATTATTTGGGCTAATTTTCTGGCCTTATCATTTTGCAGTCCACATAATCCAGAATTCGACGAACCGTTAGCTCGTGATTTTCTTGTGTGAAGTATGAGCTATCCTTTCCACATCACACCAAGCCACACACGCAAGTATGTATCGTAATCGACACAGCGCAGGGGAGGTTTTCAGCGAATCACAGTAGAGTGGCAGACTAGTTCCAGAGCATAGAAATGAACAATGATCTGCGAACTGTTTTAAATTATAGTTTTGGCGGGAGATTTCTTGCGCGAGTGTGAGATTAAGGCTAACAGCGTATCACACCAGATGTGTAAGAGTTGGCAACCTGAATAATTTGTAAAAGAACAGCAGAAGCAATAAAAAAAATCGAATACGATAAGGCCTACTGCAACGAGTCTCCCAAGCTTCCCTATTGGGCCTATTCATAGTCATTACAAGAATTATCGAAAACAAGGACGCATATAATGGTTCCTTAGGTACTCAGCGGTACGAACTTAAGTGTTAATGCTAGTGATCAAAGGTAGCATGATAATGAGAAGATGAAAAAGAGATAACATAAAAAAGACCGAGTGAATAAAAAGTATACTAAATTCGAAGAGAAGGTTGCGAGTGAAAAATCCTTTCAGCCTTAATGAAACGAGGCAGAATTGAATTCATGAGAGACATGCGTAGATATGGAGTTACGAGTGAACCACAATAAAACTTACGTCTTGGTTTGTCCCTTCTTTGCAGTAATCGTACCAAAGCGCTGGATGCTCACTTGGGAAAAGCCTAGTTTGCTCAAAGTCAAGAAAAAGCCCAAACAAGTTGTGTTCCAAACCGTGTGCCTCACACTTAGGTCGAGACTGAAACTAAAAAGATAATGAATGGACAAAGGTTATAAAGTGTCGGTTATTGGTCGTTTTTTGTTTGTTTTTGGTAGGCTTATATCGCCGATCTTCATTCAATGAGGCCTATCTCACTGAGGAGCTACGATTGCTACCGTAATGTCAACCAGAATCGAGACTACAACCGGTAAATAATAATGCACAGCGTTTCTACTGGGTTGGTCGTAGCATATTAATGATACCAGTATATACTATGATATATCAAGGAGGAGAAATAAGTAAGAGAACGTGCATGCGAAATTTGAACAAATTAGTGATACGTGTAAGAGAGTTGAAGAAATCATATCGATGAAATATAGAGGGGGGGATGGGTAAGGGAACCCTTAGTAGAGGCAGTCCACAAGGTAAAATAATAACTTTGGATATTCGGAGAAACCTTTTCAATGACGGGAGGCCGAACTTTTGTGTCCAACAGTGGCGTGCCGTCAATGGAAGCAAGGGAAGCAATGCTTCCCCTACTTAAGAAGAAAACAAAAATAAATTATACCCCAACAATTAATATGACAGCAAAATCAATTTTATTCTCACATTCATACTTGCCTATAGTTGTGTACGCCATACGGTACCGTTCATTTTCAATCGAATTGGCGTTAGACTCTGATAAGCCCGACTGCAATTGAAGCAATGAATGCATCATTTTCGTCGAGATTTCTATTCTTTCTTCTTTTTTTTCTTAATTACAATAATAGTTCTGCTTTTTGGTGCTTTGGAATAAATAGTTTAAAAGATGCTTTGCTTTTCTTAGCAATAATATACAGACATTAGAGTTTTATGCTTTTGATCTAGATATTTCAACGCCGTGTTAGAATTAAGAAAAAAATAACCTATTTGTATGCTGAAAAGTAAGCAAATTTAGCTTTTCAGTCATCGGCTCTCATCTGGCAAGTTGCCTAGTTGGCCTATTCATAGTCAGAATCTCGGAAAAAGCAACAAAATGTCTAAGACACAATGACGTCACTATTATTATGCTCTGAAGCTTAAACAATTTTTAGGTTATATTTAAATACTGGTTCTGAGAATGAAAGCAGCTCCATAGCATAAACTCTGTATGGTTAGGCTCTTAAGCATTTTGTTAATATTTCCTGGATTCTGGTAGCCCTACCGGAGTTATCCCTCGTATCTTTGAGATCAGTAGCTGCGATTCAGTGCTTAGATAAGTGTGGTGTATTTATTGTTTATTCATTTTTTAAATAGATAACCCCCTTTTAAACAAAATGGATGCAGAGGAAGTTGTGAGAAAATGCGATTACGTTATTAAAAAAATATTAAAAAAGGAAGTTCAGTGAGATGACTCATAATGAAAAAGAAACTATTATTAAAACAGGTAGGCCTACGCCAACACTAGTTGTCATCCAAAACACTGTTGCACTCGCAATTACAATGTAGGCCAATATGATAGAACATCTTGGCTAGCTGGTTGTGCATACTTACAGAAGCTATGTTAGCATTTAAATAAAGTGTTAAAACAATAACATTTAAATAAAGTGAGTGACTAACAATTTTGGTAACCTTCAAGATCGGCGGCGCGACGGATGGGACGCAAAATATTTCGTCCCTGTTCCAATATGTTCCCCTTTTTTAAGTAAATTCAAGGGAACTACTCGTGGGAGAGATATCACTGCGGAGGGACCCACCTACGATGATCGTGAGTTTCAATCAATTGGTGTGGGGGGGGGAGAGAGGGCAGCACCCCAGTATATAATCATAAATGTTTATAGAATAATGTTCTAACGTTTTTTTAACGTTCTTATTTAACCAAACGTGCATGAATATTCATGCGCGGGCGAACGAAACATAAACGCAACTTAGTGTTGTTTCAGCTGAAAAAAATACTTTTTCGGTCGCGCCGCCGATCTTAAGGTTTACCACAATTTTATAGTTATTTTTAATGAACAACATATTTACTTCAATTAACATATTCATTTTTGTAAAACTTGAATTGTTTCCTCATCTTCAAAAGTCACCGCAGGCCACTGGTGTGCAAGAAGCGAACCCAACTCGCCATCCTTCCAAGATCAATAAATGAGTGCTTACTCTATCTATAGTATGCAGTCTATCAACGATCAACTCATATTTTCCTGGTTACAAGAATGAAAAATATTTCTACTACTTTTCAACGTACAATCCAATAAAATAAAATATCTTTACAGGTCAAGAAAGAATAAAAAACAAACTAAAAGAAGAAAAGGAAAACTGAAGTATCTTTGAAACTATAAATTTCTAGGCCCCTTTTTCTATTTAGTCTAACGTGAGATATTACGTGGTTAGGTTGTGATATTTGTATCTTAAACTTTTAAATAACTCGCTACGCATATTTTTAAAGGATTTCTATTGCAACGTTATTTATTCTGAAGAAACCGGTATTTTGCGCGATAATAATTTATTTGACCCAGTGCAAGATGCGGAACCATGTATTGAATGCGCAAGTGTTGTGTTTCAGATAACAAAACATGCTCGTAAAGGCGAGTTTAGGCCAATGCTTCGTTGCCCCAGGCTTAAATCAGCTTCATCGATAGCAAGCTAACACTATGTGAAGTCCTAGAGCTGGTAATCTTGTTCGTTATAGAAATTCCTATGAATACAACACAAAAGAGTTCCAATCCTGTTTATAATTGCATCTAGATCATTTTTGTTGCCGAATGACTCGGAAGGAAGCAACGATTTATTTATTGCATTTTCAGCCCACATTAGAACCGTTTTCCAAATCTAGTTTTAAACTTTCTTTTTCCTACATTTTTACTTTTATATAAATTAAACTTTTAACAATATAACCTTAAACTTAACCTAGGTGTATGTAGGAAATAATCTGTTTCTATAAACACTCGATCTGTTCCTGCGGCCACAACGTTGTTCGCTCATAACTAACGGTCATTCACGCGTGCGCGTAAACTGCCGGGCGCGCGCCGTGAAACATTCACTCATTGCAAGTATATTATATGATGTAATATGGTATTATATGATATGTGATAGGGAGAGTGTGCAACTCTCCTGAATCTGCCTTCACCCCCAAAATAATAATTATAATCATCAAGTAAGGATATTTTTGTGCCACAATATAAGAATTCCAAACAATATGCATCTGTATTTATTTGTGCCAGGGCTTTTTACCTCGAGCAACGCTGTGTACCTATGCTTGTTCTAAATAAATTTACATTGTAAACTGCCTATTTATTGCAGCAGACAGCATACCATAGTGTAAATATGCAATGTATACCACGGCCAAATATGTCGACCGCATACTATATATAGTAGCACCTGTACAGTTTTCCCAAATAGTCAAATCACACTTTCCGCTGGCTTTCGTTCAGTGAGAGACAATTTCATATATTATTATTTAATGAGAGATGGAGTGTTTGGGGTATATTTAGTTATATGTAAGGGCACATTATAAATACTTATTATTATATTATATGTTCAAGATAGGACATTTGCCAATAAAATTATTTTAGTTAAATTTTATACGTTATTGCTATCGAAACATTTTGACATGGTTTTGTTTCAAAGTTCTTGATAGAGGTTTTGCCAAATTCGTGAACTGTGTCCTTTCCCCAGTTTAGTCACTAATTCTATGATTTAAGAAGGGGATTTTTTTTTAGTATTTGAATAATAATTTCATATTAGTTTGGTTATGACTTTATGTTTTTTTTTATCAAAGTTCAGAAATAAATATAAGTATCGAAATTTTGTGAATTTTTTAAAACCCAAAGAATTACAAATGGTGAAGTCCAGAAAATTTATTTTTATATATCTTCTTCTATTCTTCTATAACTATATTTTAGCAACGTGATATTTTGAAAGGGGGGAACTTTAGTTTAGAGTTCCTTTTTAAAATTAATCTTAGTAGCGAAATGCAAGCTCCCCCCTAAGTGGCGAAGCCATTGCCTGGTTAGCCTTATATATTTATTAAGTTTTAATTATGATAATCACAAAAATATTCACATTAACAATTGGCTATTTCAGTTTATCGATATAATTAATTTTCCAACCTGTGTGAAAAAAAAGAATTATTAGTTGCCAATAGCACAGCAAAGCCTAGCGGTACTTATGCAAGGCTATTCGAGGATTTATAAAACATAAATCATTATCGTAGTTAACTTACATTTAACCGAAACATTTTCAAAATGTGACATAAATACTTGGGGCAAATGTACATGTAAATATAATATTACTTTATGAAAAAATATATATCCTAAAAAAAATTGGTAACGAGTTATAGTGAATTAAATTTTAAATTTAATCGTGTTACTTCTAACCGGCGAGCTCTGTTACCAAATTATTAATTCCTGATCGTTCCCATCACATATCTGAGATCCGGCTCCATAGTTGCTTTACCGAGGGAAAGAGCATCGGAAAATTATTAGTTTGGGGAATAACCCACATATGTCTTCATTTTGAGCTTCTCCCAATTTTTTACGTTTTCTGTTTTGGGATGTCTGAAATTGCAAAAGGCAGAAATTTTTTTTAATTATTATTAGGCTTGAGGATTTAATTTTTCTCCTCTTTCTTCTTTTTCTCCTCTCTTATTTATCGTGTTTTAGCTTTTTTATCTTTCATTTATTTTTCTTTCGTTTGTAAACGTTTTTAGCCATTAATTCTTTTTTTCGTGTTTTTGTTTAATCGCTACCTCTTTCATTAAATCATGAACTTCCTTCGATGAAAGAGTTTCCAATATTATTTGCGTGTGAGTGTCTTTCCTTTTTTCCTTGTTTATTAAGTCAAAAGATTTTAGTTTTTATCCTCTACACTCTCACTAACAATATTGTTTGGTATATCCATTATACTAAATTTTAACTGAAAATTTTCTGGATTTATTTTTCGTTTAAAAAAAAGTTTTGATGTACAAATTGTCTAAGAGAAAATTTCTGGAAATGTATATAATCATGGCCATCACTTTTGACATTAGTTTAGAGTAAGAGTTAATTTACTTGGAATTTTTAAAAACAAAATAGTGGTTAGAAAAAATAAATAATAATCAAATGTTTTTGGATTTTTTTTAGAACAAAAGGAATTACAAATGGTGAAGTTCCGAAAATTTATTAAAATTTAGGCATGGCTATTTTTTTTCGTATATTCGAACTTTTTATCGAAGTTATTTCTAAAATAGATTTTGAATTTTAATGTTCAGCAGGAGGAAATAGACACTGGCCCCTAAAAACAATTAAAAAAAATGAAATTCTTAGAGCAAATTTAGGTGAGAAAATAAAAGTCGTGATGATTGTTTTTTTCGTATTTCAAAAGAAATCCGCTAAAAGTTTTTCTTGCCTTTAGGCCTAGAAAATAACCATCGATGTGGAAAAAGATAAACCAAGAGTAAATTATTAGGAAACAAGAGGAGCGGCTTCGCCACTCACAGGAGAAGCTTGCGCTTTGCAGATGGACCTTCGGTCTGTGGCTTACGGTACGGTCTATCTGGCTGTAGCAACGAGTTGTCTGAAGAAAGGTAAAATGTTTACGGAACCACTTTGAGAAGGAGCAACATTAAGAACTTCACATGGACGCTCAAAATGGTTCAAAAGAACAAAGGATTAAGAGAGATCTCGTAAGAAATATGAAGGAATGACACAATGGGGCAGCTACACTCCGAAATGAGAAGGACAAAAAGAGAACTGACTATGGAAATAACAAAATGTGAACATTGGAACGAAACAAAACGAAGGATTGATAATGATGCACATGTAAAGAAATTTTGAAAAAAAAATAATTAAATGAAAGGCAAGGTAGGAACAAGAAAAATAAAAATAAAAGACAATCAAGGAGACAGCATAAAAGACGAGTATATGATTGAACAGATATTCAAAGAACATTGGAAGAGGATTTTCGACATAAGCTCAGAGGATAATGAAGAATTGGACATCGATTTAGAGCACAACATTATCGACTCAACAAGGAAATCGACAAAACGTATCCCTAGCACTTTGTAGATGCAATGAGAGACACCTACTGGGTTATCGACACGAAGATCACCAAGAAAGAAGTGACTACAATTTCACTCTTCAAGCAGAAGGCACCAAGAAGATCAGGACTCACTAAGAAGAATTACGTGCAAGCGCCCGAAAACATACTAAATGGAAAAAAAACAATGGTACTAAATGCTTGTCTTTAAATATACAACTTACCAGATGACTAAAGGTGGCAAAGTTTGGATTTAGGAAGAAAAGAAGCACAAATATGTCCCTCACGATTATCAAAGAGAAAATTGATAGAGAGAAAACAGGAAAAAGCTGTGTTATATCGTCTAAAGAGACGTATTGAAGGTATTCGACAAGGCTTGGGTAAGAGGGTTGAATGTGATGGAACGACACGCATACATCGAGATAGGGAATCATCCAGGAGAAAGATTCAAACTGGGGCGCATTTAGGGCTCTGAAGGGAGCAGGGATGAGGCTGGGCGTCACCGTTGTCCCAGAAGATGACCTGTGAAAGGGTTTGAAGACCTCTTGACTAATAAAGAAATGTCACTTGCCAGCATTTTTCCACACCTTTCGCTCTCTGAAAAAAGTCTTTGAAAAAGTTAAAAAGCTGCAGCACAAACTGAACCAAGCAGCCGTAATTTACGATTTCAATTCATTTTTGTTAAAGTTGAATATTATTTTCATAATAAAATAGTGTTACAAATTACTTCTATTTCAAACTACTTCACTACAGGCGAGGTAATTTGAGTCTACTAGCCGATTTGCTGTAGAGAACTGTTGCCGAATAAAATAAAAACCTAGCATTTGTCTTTATATGAATTGGGAAAGCAGTGTCGAGTGCTGAAACCTCACACAATCATTTCGCCATAGGTTGCAGTGACTATAAAGAGCTCTAAATTAACATATATTTGAGTAGGAGCCCATGTTGTAGATAGCATTTGTTGAAGTCAACAGCGGTAGTGTTATTGATTTTTAGCTTGACTTTCTCAAATTTCCTGAAGAGCCTTCTCTCTTAGGGAGAAAAGGAATTCAAAAGGGTTGTTAAGTTTATTTGTCCGAGACGTCTTTCGACCGGCACGATTATCTTGGTGGACACGAATTAATTACATATAAAAGTTAGTTCCTATATAAGTATCGACCTAGCATAAGTACAAACAAACTGACCGATGGCAGGCGAAAACATCACAGCCCAACTACCGTCATAATTTCTTCACTTCAGGAATTCACCTGAACTTTGCCGGGATTACACATTATATTTTAATAATTTAGGAGGTTTTGTGCTTCATTAGCATTTTCAGCATGATAAATACCTTAAGATTTTCTCCATTTAGTACTCCTTTGTCATTGAAATTCCTGATTTTAGCTTTTAATTCTTTTAATTCTCTACATCGTCCATTAACTCGATTATTTCTTAATATTGCTCATTTAAATTCGTTATTTTTTAACTTTTGTGTAATACAGTGTCATTTTTATCTTTTATATCTTTTACTTTTACATATTATTTTTTATAAGATATTTGAATACTTTCCTAATATCGGTCATTTTAAAGAATGTTTCTTCTTAATTTCAGCTTTTATATTTTTACTCTCTTTCATTAACTTTTAATAAAATTATTTTTTTAAATCTTTTTAGTTTTATTAAATTTTATTTTTACTTGTAGTAATTTATCCTTAATTACTTTATTGCACTACCGCCTTCCCTGTGAAAATGATTCAAATTACCTTTTTTCTCAAGCATTTTATAGGATTGACTAATAAATTTAATGTCTATAATAATTTGATCTTATCTTTTTTTTTTATATTGCTTTATCATTTTAAAACGTTGTTTTTTCTCACCAAATAAATCATGTACCTGGGCGTTGATGATTAGACTGGTCAACAGCACCTCGTATATATATATATATGAAGGTGAAAACCAAGACCGCTATTGATAAAAGCATCTTTATTTGTCTGAGTCTGAACGTTTCGAGGTCCTCATCATCGGCATTAAGAAACTAAGTAAAGGGTTAAGATTTCTAGTTTTCATAAAATACTAAAATTGGATAGTTCAATTTAGGATAAGCTGCTTAATACAAGAATAAAAATTTCAATAATTCATGATACAATATAAAGATTGGATGAAGTTTGATTTATATTTAAATTAGGTTTAAGTTTTAGGATGTAAAGTGATTCTAATATTCGTAGTTCGTCGGGATGGGGGTTATGACTAAGTATTTTAAAGTTATCCATATTAATTTCAGACTTTGATGTGATCTCAAATGGGCGAGGAGTCTGGTTTGTTTAGAATCAGCCCCGGGCAGGTCGACCTTCCCAGATGCGACAATGGATTGACTTAATGGTCGAACCAATATACGATGAATCGCAAGATTCACAACTATATTTATAAATTACAGAGGAGCGGCAAGGAAATGGACTTCGCTCCTTATGGCTGAAATATATATATATATATATATATATATATATATATATATATATATATATATATATATATATATATATATATATATATATATATATATATTATAAACATTTTTACTTTCTCTGTCTTCACCACTTTATTTATTTATTTACAGATTTCAAATTTTCTCGAATTCCGCTTGTTCTTAGATAAAATTAGCGATCGAACGTAAAGGTTTGATAAGTAGCTGATTTTTTGTGTGCTAAACTATTTCAACAGCTTGATTTTCTTTTCAAATCTCTCTTTAACACATTTCAGATTGAGTTGAGTGGTCTGGTGTGAAATTTCAGTGTTCGCTCACTTTGCAGGATCCATCCACCGAGGGAAGTGTTAGTATTTCAGATTGAAAATTTCATAGACTGGCCATGTTGAATTTTATGCTCTGCCATTCTAGGTTTGAGTCAGTTGTTATATGAGTTGCAGGCATCATGTTCGCAATCTTTTTCTTTAGTTGCCCAATCATTACGGTATAGTGTGAGTGCGGATTGGATTCATTACTGTATTGCAGAACGAAGCTTGTGTGCATCAGGTTGATTAAAAGAGGGAATAACTGGTCGATGTAAAATGCCCGGAGCTGTCCTTAGTATAGTGGACATGGCGTTGGATTTCTAACGCCTAGGTACCTACTGACGAGTTTGATCAAACCCAGCGAGAGGGGGTTAGAAACAGGGTACCTGAGGAAACTGGCCGTTTATTGGTGCGCTGAACCTACTCACACCCACGGGGCAGATAGCTCCTTACACAGGTCATCACGCACATAGTTACAACGCCACTGCCGTTCCTTCTCCCGCATTTACAACACACTATACCCATTCTCTATTCCATCTCCGAAGCTGGCCAAGGGGTATTTAAATCCACATACCTCTGACGTGGATTTTTACCTTCATCTTTAGATCACTAGACAGCTAATAATTCCCTTTATTAACTCTTCCCCACCACAAGGGGGTGCAGCCCGGTGGTGAAGATGATTGCATTGCAGATTGCATCTGCATGTTCGCGTGCCCTCTTTCCCCTAGCCTCAATTAGGAAGTCTTGACTCACTGTGGACTTCCTCTCTGACCCTACAGTTGGGAGAACCGGACTACGACAGCCGCAATGAAGTAGTCGTCCAGGCTGAGACAAAGGCCAATCTCATACATTATTGGCCGTTACTCACTTAGGTGAATACACCCTTCAGACGCCAAACCGGTGCGACTACAATACCCGCTTACGGAACTTTCCTGCTCGCCCATTTTATGCTCTACTAGATAGGTACCCAGCGTTGCCCGGGCTAAAAATTTTTGTCGCAAATAAATACAGATGCATATTGTTTGAAATTCTTATATTGTGGCCGCAGGAACAGATCGAGCGTCTTATAGGTACAGATAACCAAGAATTCATTATCAACAAGAACGTAGAAAAAGCATTTGTTTGTTAGAAAAAAAACATTCCTTGCAATTCAGCATGAATAAAAGTAGGTAAGTTGGAATCGTATCTAGACGTTAGCCGTTCGCTGCTGGATCGGGCGGCCAGCCTCGCATTGCGCCAGCCTCAAATAAGAGCTTGGCAGAGAAGTTGGTCTGAGACGGAGGACGGAATTTATCCAGACACAACTGAATCTTCAAGTCCTCACCTGCCCACTTATTACCCTTCGGTTCCGTTATTTTGTCCCGCGTTCTTTTCTCCTCCCCACCTTCCGCGGACAGCCCCCCCCCCTCCTCCCCCGCATCCACTGTACGCCAGTACCGAAACCCAGCCTTACTCCTGTTTAATAAACCAGTCTAGGAACATTCACCTCGTTAATGTACAAGGACTACACCTCCAAGACTATGAGTGTTACAAAGAAACCCCCGACTAGGGTACTTCGACTTAAAATAGGCCCCATAACAGGGAGGATGGTGTCATAGGAGCAACACCCTCGACAAAACCGAAACCTGACACGCATTCCCGACTCTAGGCCTATTTCTCCGTACCTGTATAGACCCAAGAGGTCCTCACAAGGAAGCTCAAATCCACATTTTAAAATTCTTTTCACTAATATTTTTTTTTATTTGCCCCATTCTTCTCCTTTTTGGCTCTTTGGTCCATAAACATAATAACCATCGGCAAAATGAGTTTCCTCTTTACCCTAGTAAATATGTAGATCCTGACAACGGACATAACTAGTTGGTTTCCACAATTTCCACAGCCTATAAAGAAATGTCTTAAGTTCCCACATTTTTTTATAGACAGGTACTAACTTACTTGAATATATCCAGTCGTTCTGCATTCTTTGCTGTGTTCCAAACTTTCGATGGGCCTACTTCATACAGGCCGAGCACAACAATCATAACTATTCCAAAACTCGCAATTCCCAGTTGGAATATTTGTGTCCATATAACTCCTCGGACTCCGCCCTGTAAAATATTCCATTCCATTACATTTGTATATTTAATAGGTAAAGTCTGCTTGTATTATCTCTCTTCTAAGAGCTCGGGAGCTGTGGCTCTTCCATAATTTACAATTAATATACATTTTTGTGCCAAACTTGCAAACATATTTTCATTACTATATGGGTCCTTATATCGGTCGGTCGGATGGTAAACATTTTACTTTTCAATGTGTTTTTAGGCAATAACATCGTAACCATTCGGCCGATTCTAACGAGATTTGAAATCCTTATGTTGTTTTACATTTTATTTCGAATGATATAATTGCAAAGGTCCTCGCAAGGTTAGTCCGTGAATTATTAAAACAAAACTAACTATGGGTATGATTGCTCAACTTGTTGAAAGTTTTGAAAGTCATGTGGTCATAAGGTCATAAAAGTCAGAATAATTGAGAGCACGGACTTAGGACTGTTGACCTTGTTAAAAGCAAGTCAAAAAATATATTGCAAAACTCAAAATTATTTTAGCATGAGTGAGTTCGAAGACAAAAGTCTATTCTATGGTAAATATTGAGTGATTTTGTTTTTTAATTTACGAAAAAATATGATTGTGAAATGGAGGTTAACGGCATTTATCATGGAGGTTAAGGGCATTTATCATCGAGGTTAACGGCATTTATCATCGAGGTTAAGGGCATTTATCATCGAGGTTAAGGGCATTTATCATCGAGGTTAAGGGCATTTATCATGGAGGTTAAGGGCATTTATCATGAAGGTTAAGGGCATTTATCATGGAGGTTAAGGGCATTTATCATGGAGGTTAAGGGCATTTATCATGGAGGTTAAGGGCATTTATCATGGAGGTTAAAGGCATTTATCATGGAGGTTAAGGGCATTTATCATGGAGGTTAAGGGCATTTATCATGGAGGTTAAGGGCATTTATCATGGAGGTTAAGGGCATTTATCATGGAGGTTAAGGGCATTTATCATGGAGGTTAAGGGCATTTATCATGGAGGTTAAGGGCATTTATCATGGAGGTTAAGAGCATTTATCATGGAGGTTAAGGGCATTTATCATGGAGGTTAAGGGCATTTATCATGGAGGTTAAGGGCATTTATCATCGAGGTTAAAGGCATTTATCATGGAGGTTAACGGCATTTATCATGGAGGTTAACGGCATTTATCATGGAGGTTAAGGGCATTTATCATGGAGGTTAAGGGCATTTATCATGGAGGTTAACGATATTTATCATGGAAGTTAAGGGCATTTATCATGAAGGTTAAGGGCATTTATCATCGAGGTTAACTGCATTTATCATGGAGGTTAAGGGCATTTATCATGGAGGTTAAGGGCATTTATCATGAAGGTTAACGATATTTATCATGGAGGTTAAGGGCATTTATCATGGAGGTTAACGGCATTTATCATGGGGTTTAACGATATTTATGATGGAGGTTAACGGCATTTATCATGGAAGTTTACAGCATTTATCATGGAGGTTAACGGCCTTTATCATGGAGGTTACCGGTATTTATGATGGAGGTTAACGGCATTTATCATGGAGGTTAACGATATTTATCATGGAGGTTAAGGGCATTTATCATGGAGGTTAAGGGCATTTATCATGGAGGTTAAGGGCATTTATCATGTAGGTTAAGGGCATTTATCATGGAGGTTAAGGGCATATATCATGGAGGTTAAGGGCATTTATCATGAAGGTTCAGGGCATTTATCATGGAGGTTCAGGGCATTTATCATGGAGGTTAAGGGCATTTATCATGGAGGTTAAGGGCATTTATCATGGAGGTTAAGGGCATTTATCATGGAGGTTAAGGGCATTTATCATGGAGGTTAAGGGCATTTATCATGGAGGTTAAGGGCATTTATCATGGAGGTTAAGGGCATTTATCATGGAGGTTGAGGGCATTTATCATGGAGGTTAAGAGCATTTATCATGGAGGTTAAGGGCATTTATCATGGAGGTTAAGGGCATTTATCATGGAGGTTAAGGGCATTTATCATGGAGGTTAACGATATTTATCATGGAGGTTATGGGCATTTATCATAGAGGTTAAGGGCTTTTATCATGGAGGTTAAGGGCATTTATTATGGAGGTTAATGATATTTATCATGGAGGTTAAGGGCATTTATCATGGAAGTTAAGGGCATTTATCATGGAGGTTAACGATATTTATCATGGAGGTTAAGGGCATTTATCATGGAGGTTAACGGCATTTATCATGGAAGTTTACTGCATTTATCATGGAGGTTAATAGCCTTTATCATGGAGGTTAAGGGCATTTATCATGGAGGTTAACGATATTTATCATGGAGGGTAAGGGCATTTATCATGGAGGTTAAGGGCATTTATCATGGAGTTCAAGGGCATTTATCATGGAGGTTAAGGGCCTTTATCATGGAGGTTAACTGCATTTATCATGGAGGTTAACGATATTTATCATGGAGGTTAACGATATTTATCATGGAGGTTAAGGGCATTTATCATGGAGGTTAAGGGCATTTATCATGGAGGTTAACGGCATTTATCATGGAGGTTAAGGGCATTTATCATGGAGGTTAAGGGCATTTATCATGGAGGTTAAGGGCATTTCTCATGGAGGTTAAGGGCATTTATCATGGAGGTTAAGGGCATTAATCATGGAGGTTAAGGGCATTTATCATGGAGGTTAAGGGCATTTATCATGGAGGTTAAGGGCATTTATCCTCGAGGTTAAGGGCATTTAACATAGAGGTTAAGGGCATTTATCATGGAGGTTAAGGGCATTTATCATGGAGGTTAAGGGCATTTATCATGGAGGTTAAGGGCATTTATCATGGAGGTTAAGGGCATTTATCATGGAGGTTAAGGGCATTTATCATGGAGGTTAAGGGCATTTATCATGGAGGTTAACGGCATTTATCATGGAGGTTAACGGCATTTATCATAGAGGTTAAGGGCATTTATCATAGAGGTTAAGGGCATTTATCATAGAGGTTAAGGGCATTTATCATGGAGGTTAAGGGCATTTATCATGGAGGTTAAGGGCATTTATCATGGAGGTTAAGGGCATTTATCATGAAGGTTAAGGGCATTTATCATGGAGGTTAAGGGCATTTATCATGGAGGTTAAGGGCATTTATCATGGAGGTTAAGAGCATTTATCATGGAGGTTAAGGGCATTTATCATGGAGGTTAAGGGCATTTATCATGGGGGTTAAGGGCATTTATCATGGAGGTTAAGGGCATTTATCATGGAGGTTAAGGGCATTTATCCTCGAGGTTTACGGCATTTATTATGGAGGTTAAGGGCATTTAACATAGAGGTTAAGGGCATTTATCATGGAGGTTAAGGGCATTTATCATGGAGGTTAAGGGCATTTATCATGGAGGTTAAGGGCATTTATCATGGAGGTTAAGGGCATTTATCATGGAGGTTAAGGGCATTTATCATGGAGGTTAAGGGCATTTATCATGGAGGTTAAGGGCATTTATCATGGAGGTTAAGGGAAATATCATCGAGGTTAACGGCATTTATCATGGAGGTTAACGGCATTTATCATAGAGGTTAAGGGCATTTATCATAGAGGTTAAGGGCATTTATCATAGAGGTTAAGGGCATTTATCATGGAGGTTAAGGGCATTTATCATGGAGGTTAAGGGCATTTATCATGGAGGTTAAGGGCATTTATCATGAAGGTTAAGGGTATTTATCATGGAGGTTAAGGGCATTTATCATGGAGGTTAAGGGCATTTATCATGGAGGTTAAGGGCATTTATCATGGAGGTTAAGGGCATTTATCATGGAGGTTAAGGGCATTTATCATCGAGGTTAAGGGCATTTATCATGGAGGTTAAGGGCATTTATCATGGAGGTTAAGGGCATTTATCATGGAGGTTAACGGCATTTATCATGGGGTTAAACGATATTTATGATGGAGGTTAACGGCATTTATCATGGAAGTTTACAGCATTTATCATGGAGGTTAACGGCCTTTATCATGGAGGTTACCGGTATTTATGATGGAGGTTAACGGCATTTATCATGGAGGTTAACGATATTTATCATGGAGGTTAAGGGCATTTATCATGGAGGTTAAGGGCTTTTATCATGGAGGTTAAGGGCATTTATTATAGAGGTTAATGATATTTAACATGGAGGTTAAGGGCATTTATCATGGAAGTTAAGGGCATTTATCATGGAAGTTAACGATATTTATCATGGAGGTTAAGGGCATTTATCATGGAGGTTAACGGCATTTATCATGGAAGTTTACTGCATTTATCATGGAGGTTAATAGCCTTTATCATGGAGGTTAAAAGCATTTATCATAGGGGTTAACGATATTTATCATGGAGGGTAAGGGCATTTATCATGGAGGTTAAGGGCATTTATCATGGAGTTTAAATGCATTTATCATGGAGGTTAAGGGCCTTTATCATGGAGGTTAACTGCATTTATCATGGAGGTTAACAATATTTATCATGGAGGTTAACGATATTTATCATGGAGGTTAAGGGCATTTATCATGGAGGTTAAGGGCATTTATAATGGAGGTAAACGGCATTTAGCATGGAGGTTAAGGGCATTTATCAGGGAGGTTAACGGCATTTATCATGGAGGTTAAGGGCATTTATCATGGAGGTTAAGGGCATTTATCATGGAGGTTAAGGGCATTTATCATGGAGGTTAAGGGCATTTATCATGGAGGTTAAGAGCATTTATCATGGAAGTTAAGGGCATTTATCATGGAGGTTAAGGGCATTTATCATCGAGGTAGACGGCATTTATCATGGAGGTTAAGGGCATTTATCATAGAGGTTAAGGGCATTTATCATGGAGGTTAAGGGCATTTATCATGGAGGTTAAGGGCATTTATCATGGGGGTTAAGGGCATTTATCATGGAGGTTAAGGGCATTTATCATGGAGGTTAAGGGCATTTATCATGGAGGTTAAGGGCATTTATCATGGAGGTTAAGGGCATTTATCATCGAGGTTAACAGCATTTATCATGAAGGTTAAGGGCATTTATCATGGAGGTTAAGGGCATTTATCATGGAGGTTAAGGGCATTTATCATGGAGGTTAAGGGCATTTATCATGGAGGTTAAGGGCATTTATCATGGAGGTTAACGATATTTATCATGGAAGTTAAGGGCATTTATCATGGAGGTTAAGGGCATTTATCATGGAGGTTAAGGGCATTTATCATGGAGGTTAAGGGCATTTATCATGGAGGTTAACAGCATTTATCATGGAGGTTAACGGCATTTATCATGGAGGTTAAGAGCATTTATCATGGAGGTTAAGGGCATTTATCATGGAGGTTAAGGGCATTTATCATGGAGGTTAAGGGCATTTATCATGGAGGTTAAGGGCATTTATCATGGAGGTTAAGGGCATTTATCATGGAGGTTAAGGGCATTTATCATGGAGGTTAAGGGCATTTATCATGGAGGTTAAGGGCATTTATCATGGAGGTTAAGGGCATTTATCATGGAGGTTAAGGGCATATATCATGGAGGTTAAGGGCATTTATCATGAAGGTTCAGGGCATTTATCATGGAGGTTCAGGGCATTTATCATGGAGGTTAAGGGCATTTATCATGAAGGTTAAGGGCATTTATCATGGAGGTTAAGGGCATTTATCATGGAGGTTAAGGGCATTTATCATGGAGGTTAAGGGCATTTATCATGAAGGTTAAGGGCATTTATCATGGAGGTTAAGGGCATTTATCATGGAGGTTGAGGGCATTTATCATGGAGGTTAAGAGCATTTATCATGGAGGTTAAGGGCATTTATCATGGAGGTTAAGGGCATTTATCATGGAGGTTAAGGGCATTTATCATGGAGGTTAACGATATTTATCATGGAGGTTATGGGCATTTATCATAGAGGTTAAGGGCTTTTATCATGGAGGTTAAGGGCATTTATTATGGAGGTTAATGATATTTATCGTGGAGGTTAAGGGCATTTATCATGGAAGTTAAGGGCATTTATCATGGAGGTTAACGATATTTATCATGGAGGTTAAGGGCATTTATCATGGAGGTTAACGGCATTTATCATGGAAGTTTACTGCATTTATCATGGAGGTTAATAGCCTTTATCATGGAGGTTAAGGGCATTTATCATGGAGGTTAACGATATTTATCATGGAGGGTAAGGGCATTTATCATGGAGGTTAAGGGCATTTATCATGGAGTTCAAGGGCATTTATCATGGAGGTTAAGGGCCTTTATCATGGAGGTTAACTGCATTTATCATGGAGGTTAACGATATTTATCATGGAGGTTAACGATATTTATCATGGAGGTTAAGGGCATTTATCATGGAGGTTAAGGGCATTTATCATTGAGGTTAACGGCATTTATCATGGAGGTTAAGGGCATTTATCATGGAGGTTAAGGGCATTTATCATGGAGGTTAAGGGCATTTCTCATGGAGGTTAAGGGCATTTATCATGGAGGTTAAGGGCATTTATCATGGAGGTTAAGGGCATTTATCATGGAGGTTAAGGGCATTTATCATGGAGGTTAAGGGCATTTATCCTCGAGGTTAACGGCATTTATTATGGAGGTTAAGGGCATTTAACATAGAGGTTAAGGGCATTTATCATGGAGGTTAAGGGCATTTATCATGGAGGTTAAGGGCATTTATCATGGAGGTTAACGGCATTTATCATGGAGGTTAACGGCATTTATCATGGAGGTTAAGGGCATTTATCATGGAGGTTAAGGGCATTTATCATGGAGGTTAAGGGCATTTATCATCGAGGTTAAGGGCATTTATCATCGAGGTTAACGGCATTTATCATAGAGGTTAACGGCATTTATCATAGAGGTTAAGGGCATTTATCATAGAGGTTAAGGGCATTTATCATAGAGGTTAAGGGCATTTATCATGGAGGTTAAGGGCATTTATCATGGAGGTTAAGGGCATTTATCATGGAGGTTAAGGGCATTTATCATGAAGGTTAAGGGCATTTATCATGGAGGTTAAGGGCATTTACATGGAGGTTAAGGGCATTTATCATGGAGGTTAAGAGCATTTATCATGGAGGTTAAGGGCATTTATCATGGAGGTTAAGGGCATTTATCATGGAGGTTAAGGGCATTTATCATGGAGGTTAAGGGCATTTATCATGGAGGTTAAGGGCATTTATCATGGAGGTTAATGGCATTTATCATGGAGGTTAACAGCATTTATCATGGAGGTTAACGGCATTTATCATGAAGGTTAACGGCATTTCTCATAAAGGTTAAGGGCATTTATCATGGAGGTTAAGGGCCTTTATCATGGAGGTTAACTGCATTTATCATGGAGGTTAACGATATTTATCATGGAGGTTAACGATATTTATCATAGAGTTTAAGGGCATTTATCATGGAGGTTGAGGGCATTTATCATGGAGGTCAACGGCATTTATCATGGAGGTTAACCCTATTTCTCATAGAGGTTAACGGCATTTATCATGGAGGTTAACGGCATTTTTCATGGAGGTTAACGATATTTATCATTGAGGTTAAGGGCATTTATCATGGAGGTTAAGGGCATTTATCATAGAGTTTAAGAGGATTTATCATGAAGGTTAACGATATTTCTCATGGAGGTTAAGGTCATTTATCATGGAGGTTAAGAGCATTTATCATGGAGGTTAACGGCATTTATCATGGAAGTTTACAGGAATTATCATGGAGGTTAATGGCCTTTATCATGGAGGTTAACGGCATTTATCATGGAGGTTAACGATATTTATCATGGAGGTTAAGGGCATTTATCATGGAGGTTAAGGGCATTGATCATGAAGGTTCAGGGCATTTATCATGGAAGTTAAGGGCATTTATCATGGAGGTTAACCGCATTTCTCAGAGGTTAACGGCATTTATCAAGGAGGTTAAGGGCATGGAAGTTAACTGCATTTATCATGGATGTTAACGATATTTATCATGGAGGTTTTATTGCATTTTTCAGGGAGGTTAACGATATTTATCGTGGAGGTTAACGATATTTATCATGGAGGTTAAGGGCATTTATCATGGAGGTTGAGGGCATTTATCATGGAGGTCAACGGCATTTATCATGGAGGTTAACGGCATTTCTCATAGAGGTTAACGGCATTTATCATGGAGGTTAACGGCATTTATCATGGAGGTTAACGATATTTTTTTATTGAGGTTAAGGGCATTTATCATGGAGGTTAAGGGCATTTATCATGGAGGTTAAGGGCATTTATCATGAAGGTTAACGATATTTAACATGGAGGTTAACGATATTTATCATGGAGGTTAAGGGCATTTATCATGGAGGTTAAGGTCATTTATCATGGAGGTTAACGGCATTTATCATGGAGGTTAAGGGCATTTATCATGGAGGTTAAGGGTATTTATCATGAAGGTTAACGATATTTCTCATGGAGGTTAAGGGCATTTATCATGGAGGTTAAGGGCATTTATCATGGAGGTTAAGGGCATTTATCATAGGGGTTAAGGGCATTTATCATGGAGGTTAAGGGCATTTATCATGGAGGTTAAGGGCATTTATCATGGAGGTTAAGGGCATTTATCATGGGGGTTTATGGCATTTATCATGGAGGTTAAGGGCATTTATCATGGAGGTTAAGGGCATTTATCATGGAGGTTAAGGGAATTAATCATGGAGGTTCAGGGCATTTATCATGGAGGTTAAGGGCATTTATCATGTAGGTTAAGGGCATTTATCATGAAGGTTAAGGGCATTTATCATGGAGGTTACGATATTTATCATGGAAGTTAGGGGCATTTATCATGGAGGTTAGGGGCATTTATCATGGAGGTTAACCGCATTTATCATGGAGGTTAACGATATTTATCATCGAGGTTTTATTGCATTTATCATGGAGGTTAACGATATTTATCATGGAAATTAAGGGCATTTATCATGAAGGTTAAGGGCATTTATCATGAAGGTTAACGATATTTCTCATGGAGGTTAAGGGCATTTATCATGGAGGTTAAGGGCATTTATCATGAAGGTTAACAGAATTTATCATAGGGGTTAAGGGCATTTATCATGGAGGTTAGGGCATTTATCATGGAGGTTAAGGGCATTTATCATGGAGGTTAAGGGCATTTATCATGGAGGTTAAGGGCATATATCATCGAGGTTTAGGGCATTTATCATGGAGGTTAAGGGCATTTATCATGGAGGTTAAGGGCATTTATCATCGAGGTTAAGGGCATTTATCATGAAGGTTCAGGGCATTTATCATGGAGGTTAAGGGCATTTATCATGGAGGTTAAGGGCATTTATCATAGGGGTTAAGGGCATTTATCATGGAGGTTAACGGCATTTATCATGGCGGTTAACGGCATTTATCATGGAGGTTAAGGGCATTTATCATGGAGGTTAAGGGCATTTATCATCGAGGTTAAGGGCATTTATCATGAAGGTTCAGGGCATTTATCATGGAGTTTAAGGGCATTTATCATGGAGGTTAAGGGCATTTATCATGGAGGTTAAGGGCATTTATCATGAAGGTTAACGATATTTATCATTGAGGTTAAGGGCATTTATCATGGACGTTAAGGGCATTCATCATGAAGGTTAACGATATTTATCATGGAGGTTAACGGCATTTATCATGGAGGTTAACGATATTTATCATGGAGGTTAAGGGCATTTATCATTGAGGTTAAGGGCATTTATCATGGAGGTTAAGGGCATTTATCATGGAGGTTAACGATATTTATCATGGAAGTTAGGGGCATTTATCATGGAGGTTAACCGCATTTATCATGGAGGTTAACGATATTTATCATCGAGGTTTTATTGCATTTATCATGGAGGTTAACGATATTTATCATGGAAATTAAGGGCATTTATCATGGAGGTTGATGGCATTTATCATGGAGGTTAAGGGCATTTATCATGGAGCTTAAGGGCATTTATCATGGAGGTTAAGGGCATTTATCATGGAGGTTAAGGGCATTTATCATGGAGGTTAAGTGCATTTATCATGGAGGTTAAGGGCATTTATCATGGAGGTTAAGGGCATTTATCATGGAGGTTAAGGGCATTTATCATTGAGGTTAAGGGCATTTATCATGGAGGTTAAGGGCATATTTAATGGAGGTTAAGGGCATTTATCATGGAGGTTGAGGGCATTTATCATGGAGGTTAAGGGCATTTATCATGGAGGTTACCGGTATTTATGATGGAGGTTAAGGGCATTTATCATGGAGGTTAAGGGCATTTATCATGGAGGTTAAGGGCATTTATCATGAAGGTTAAGGGCATTTATCAAGGAGGTTAAGGGCATTTATCATGGAGGTTAACGGCATTTATCATGGAGGTTAAGGGCATTTATCATTGAGGTTAAAGGCATTAAACATGGTTTTTAAGGGCATTTATCATGGAGGTTAAGGGCATTTATCATGGAGGTTAAGAGCATTTATCATGGAGGTTAAGGGCATTTATCATGGAGGTTAACGGCATTTATCATGGAGGTTAACAGCATTTAACATGGAGGTTAACGGCATTTATCATGGAGGTTAAGGGCATTTATCATGGAGGTTAAGGGCATTTATCATGGAGGTTAAGGGCATTTATCATGGAGGTTAAGGGCATTTATCATGGAGGTTAAGGGCATTTATCATGGAGGTTAAGGGCACTTATCATGGAGGTTAAGGGCATTTATCATGGAGGTTAAGGGCATTTATCATGGAGGTTAAGGGCATTTATCATGTAGGTTAAGGGCATTTATCATGGAGGTTAAAGGCATTTATCATAAAGGTTCAGGGCATTTATCATGGAGGTTAAGGGCATTTATCATGGAGGTTAAGGGCATTTATCATAAAGGTTCAGGGCATTTATCATGGAGGTTAAGGGCATTTATCATGGAGGTTAAGGGCATTTATCATGGAGGTTCAGGGCATTTATCATGGAGGATAAGGGCATTTATCATGGAAGTTAAGGGCATTTATCATGTAGGTTAAGGGCATTTATCATGGAGGTTAAGGGCATTTATCATGAAGGTTCAGGGCATTTATCATGGAGGTTAAGGGCATTTATCATGGACGTTAAGGGCATTTATCATGGAAGTTAAGGGCATTTATCATGGAGGTTAAGGGCATTTATCATGGAGGTTAACGATATTTATCATGGAGGTTAAGGGCATTTATCATGGAGGTTAAGGGCATTTATCATGGAGGTTAAGGGCATTTATCATGAAGGTTAAGGGCATTTATCATGGATGGTTGAAGGGCATTTATTATGAAGGTTCAGGGCATTCATCATGGAGGTTAAGGGCATTTATCATGGAGGTTAAGGGCATTTATCATAGGGGTTAAGGGCATTTATCATGGAGGTTAACGGCATTTATCATGGAGGTTAAGGGCATTTATCATGGAGGTTAAGGGCATTTATCATGGAGGTTAAGGGCATTTATCATGGAGGTTAACGGCATTTATCATGAAGGTTCAGGGCATTTATCATGGAGGTTAAGGGCATTTATCATGGAGGTTAAGGGCATTTATCATGAAGGTTCAGGGCATTTATCTTGGAGGTTAAGGGCATTTATCATGGAGGTTAAGGGCATTTATCATGGAGGTTCAGGGCATTTATCATGGAGGTTAAGGGCATTTATCATGGAAGTTAAGGGCATTTATCATGTAGGTTAAGGGCATTTATCATGGAGGTTAAGGGCATTTATCATGAAGGTTCAGGGCATTTATCATGGAGGTTAAGGGCATTTATCATGGACGTTAAGGGCATTTATCATGGAAGTTAAGGGCATTTATCATGGAGGTTAAGGGCATTTATCATGGAGGTTAACGATATTTATCATGGAGGTTAACGGCATTTATCATGGAGGTTAAGGGCATTTATCATGGAGGTTAAGGGCATTTATCATGAAGGTTAAGGGCATTTATCATGGAGGTTAAGGGCATTTATTATGAAGGTTCAGGGCATTCATCATGGAGGTTAAGGGCATTTATCATGGAGGTTAAGGGCATTGATCAAAAAGGTTCAGGGCATTTATCATGGAGGTTAACGGCATTTATCATGGAGGTTAAGGGCATTTATCATGGAGGTTAAGGGCATTTATCATGAAGGTTAATGATATTTATCATTGAGGTTTTATTGCATTTATCATGGAGGTTAAGGGCATTTATCATGAAGGTTAACGATATTTTTCATGGAGGTTAAGGGCATTTATCATGGAGGTTAACGATATTTATCATGTAGGTTAAGGGCATTTATCATTGAGGTTAAGGGCATTTATCATGGAGGTTAAGGGCATTTATCATGGAGGTTAACGATATTTATCATGCAAGTTAAGGGCATTTATCATAGAGGTTAAGGGCATTTATCATCGAGGTTAACTGCATTTATCATGGAGGTTAACGATATTTATCATCGAGGTTTTATTGCATTTATCATGGAGGTTAACGATATTTATCATGGAGGTTAAGGGCATTTATCATGGAGGTTGAGGGCATTTATCATGGAGGTCAACGGCATTTATCATGGAGGTTAATGGCATTTCTCATAGAGGTTAACGGCTTTTATCATGGAGGTTAACGGCATTTATCATGGAGGTTAACGATATTTATCATTGAGGTTAAGGGCATTTATCATGGAGGTTAAGGGCATTTATCATGGAGGTTAAGGGCATTTATCATGGAGGTTAACGATATTTATCATTGAGGTTAAGGGCATTTATCATGGAGGTTAAGGGCATTTATCATGGAGGTTAAGGGCATTTATCATGGAGGTTAACGATATTTATCATGGAGGTTAAGGGCATTTATCATGGAGGTTAACGGCCTTTATCATGGAGGTTACCGGTATTTATGATGGAGGTTAACGGCATTTATCATGGAGGTTAACGATATTTATCATGGAGGTTAAGGGCATTTATCATGGAGGTTAAGGGCTTTTATCATGGAAGTTAAGGGCATTTATTATGGAGGTTAACGATATTTATCATGGAAGTTAAGGGCATTTATCATGGAGATCAACTGCATTTATCATGGAGGTTAACGGTATTTATCATTGAGGTTAACGGTATTTATCATGGAGGTTAAGGGCATTTATCATAGAGGTTAAGGGCATATATCATGGAGGTTAACGGCATTTATCTTGGAAGTTTACGGCATTTATCATGGAGGTTAATAGCCTTTATCATGGAGGTTAAGGGCATTTATCATGGAGGTTAACGATATTTATCATGGAGGGTAAGGGCATTTTTAATGGAGGTTAAGGGCATTTATCATGGAGTTTAAGGGCATTTATCATAGAGGTTAAAGGCATTGATCATGAAGGTTCAGGGCATTTATCATGGAGGTTAAGGGCATTTATCATGGAGGTTAACTGCATTTCTCATAGAGCTTAACGGCATTTATCATGGAGGTTAATGGCCTTTATCATGGAGGTTTACGGCATTTATCATGGAGGTTAACGATATTTATCATGGAGGTTAAGGGCTATTATCATGGAGATTAAGGGCATTTATCATGGAGGTTAAGGGCATTGATCAAAAAGGTTCAGGGCATTTATCATGGAGGTTAACGGCATTTATCATGGAGGTTAACGGCATTTCTCATAGTGGTTTAAGGGCATTTATCATGAAGGTTAACGATATTTATCATTGAGGTTTTATTGCATTTATCATGGAGGTTAAGGGCATTTATCATGAAGGTTAACGATACTTTTCATGGAGGTTAAGGGCATTTATCATGGAGGTTAACGATATTTATCATGTAGGTTAAGGGCATTTATCATTGAGGTTAAGGGCATTTATCATGCAGGTTAAGGGCATTTATCATGGAGGTTAACGATATTTATCATGCAAGTTAAGGGCATTTATCATGGAGGTTAAGGGCATTTATCATCGAGTTTAACTGCATTTATCATGGAGGTTAACGATATTTATCATCGAGGTTTTATTGCATTAATCATGGAGGTTAACGATATTTATCATGGAGGTTAAGAGCATTTATCATGGCAGTTGAGGGCATTTATCATGGAGGTCAACGGCATTTATAATGGAGGTTAATGGCATTTCTCATAGAGGTTAACGGCATTTATCATGGAGGTTAACGGCATTTATCATGGAGGTTAACGATATTTATCATTGAGGTTAAGGGCATTTATCATGGAGGTTAAGGGCATTTATCATAGAGGTTAAGGGCATTTATCATAAGGGGTTATCGATATTTATCATGGAAGTTAAGGGCATTTATCATGGAGGGTAACGGCATTTATCATGGGGTTTAACGATATTTATCATGGAGGTTAACGGCATTTATCATGGAAGTTTACAGCATTTATCATGGAGGTTAATGGCTTTTACCATGGAGGTTACCGGTATTTATGATGGAGGTTAACGGCATTTATCATGGAGGTTAAGGGCATTTATCATGGAGGTTAAGGGCATTTATCATGGAGGTTAAGGGCATTTATCATGGAGGTTAAGGGCATTTATCATCGAGGTTAACAGCATTTATCATGAAGGTTAAGGGCATTTATCATGGAGGTTAAGGGCATTTATCATGGAGGTTAAGGGCATTTATCATGGAGGTTAAGGGCATTTATCATGGAGGTTAAGGGCATTTATCATGGAGGTTAACGGCATTTATCATGGAAGTTTACGGCATTTATCATGGAGGTTAATAGCCTTTATCATGGAGGTTAAGGGCATTTATCATGGAGGTTAACGATATTTATCATGGAGGGTAAGGGCATTTATCATGGAGGTTAAGGGCATTTATCATGGAGTTTAAGGGCTTTTATCATGGAGGTTAAAGGCATTGATCATGAAAGTTCAGGGCATTTATCATGGAGGTTAGAGGCATTTATCATGGAGGTTAAGGGCATTTATCATAGGGGTTAAGGGCATTTATCATGGAGGTTAAGGGCATTTATCATGGAGGTTAAGGGCATTTATCATGGAGGTTAAGGGCATTTATCATGGAGGTTAAGGGCATTTATCATCGAGGTTAAGGGCATTTATCATGAAGGTTCAGGGCATTTATCATGGAGTTTAAGGGCATTTATCATGGAGGTTAAGGGCATTTATCATGGAGGTTAAGGGCATTTATCATGAAGGTTAACGATATTTATCATTGAGGTTAAGGGCATTTATCATGGAGGTTAAGGGCATTTATCATGAAGGTTAATGATATTTGTCATGGAGGTTAAGGGCATTTATCATGGAGGTTAACGATATTTATCATGGAGATTAAGGGCATTTATCATTGAGGTTAAGGGCATTTATCATGGAGGTTAAGGGCATTTATCATGGAGGTTAACGATATTTATCATGGAAGTTAAGGGCATTTATCATGGAGGTTAAGGGCATTTATCATCGAGGTTAACTGCATTTATCATGGAGGTTAACGATATTTATCATCGAGGTTTTATTGCATTTATCATGGAGGTTAACGATATTTATCATGGAGGTTAAGGGCATTTATCATGGAGGTTGAGGGCATTTATCATGGAGGTCAACGGCATTTATCATGGAGGTTAACGACATTTCTCATAGAGGTTAACGGCATTTATCATGGAGGTTAAGGGCATTTATCATGGAGGTTAACGATATTTATCATTGAGGTTAAGGGCATTTATCATGGAGGTTAAGGGCATTTATCATGGAGGTTAAGGGCATTTATCATGAAGGTTAACGATATTTATCATGGAGGTTAAGGGCATTTATCATGGAGGTTAACGGAAATATCATGGGGTTTAACGATATTTATCATGGAGGTTAACGGCATTTATCGTGGAAGTTTACAGCATTTATCATGGAGGTTAACGGCCTTTATCATGGAGGTTACCGGTATTTATGATGGAGGTTAACGGCATTAATCATGGAGGTTAACGATATTTATCATGGAGGTTAAGGGCATTTATCATGGAGGTTAAGGGCTTTTATCATAGAGGTTAAGGGCATTTATTATGGAGGTTAACGATATTTATCATGGAAGTTAAGGGCATTTATCATGGAGGTCAACGGCATTTATCATGGAGGTTAACGGTATTTATCATGGAGGTTAACGGTATTTATCATGGAGGTTAAGGGCATTTATCATGGAGGTTAAGGGCATTTATCATGGAGGTTAACGGCATTTATCTTGGAAGTTTACGGCATTTATCATGGAGGTTAATAGCCTTTATCATGGAGGTTAAGGGCATTTATCATGGAGGTTAACGATATTTATCATGGAGGGTAAGGGCATTTTTCATGGAGGTTAAGGGCATTTATCTTGAAGTTTAAGGGCATTTATCATAGAGGTTGAAGGCATTGATCATGAAGGTTCAGGGCATTTATCATGGAGGTTAAGGGCATTTATCATGGAGGTTAACTGCATTTCTCATAGAGGTTAACGGCATTTATCATGGAGGTTAATGGCCTTTATCATGGAGGTTTACGGCATTTATCATGGAGGTTAACGATATTTATCATGGAGGTTAAGGGCTATTATCATGGAGATTAAGGGCATTTATCATGGAGGTTAAGGGCATTGATCATGAAGGTTCAGGGCATTTATCATGGAGGTTAACGGCATTTATCATGGAGGTTAACGGCATTTCTCATAGAGGTTAAGGGCATTTATCATGGAGGTTAAGGTCATTTATCATGGAGGTTAACTGCATTTATCATGAAGGTTAACGGCATTTATCATGGAGGTTACCGATATTTATCATGGAGGTTAACGGCATTTATCATGGAGGTTAAGGGCATTTATCATTGAGGTTAAGGGCATTTATCATGGAGGTTAAGGGCATTGATCATGAAGGTTCAGGGCATTTATCATGGTGGTTAAGGGCATTTATCATGGAGGTTACAGCATTTCTCATAGAGGTTAACGGCATTTATCATTGAGGTTAACGGCATTTATCATGGAGGTTGACTGCATTTATCATTGAGGTTAACGATATTTATCATGGAGGTTTTATTGCATTTATCATGGAGGTTAACGATATTTATCATGGAGGTTAAGGGCATTTATCATGGAGGTTAATGATAGTTATCATGCAGGTTAATGGCATTTATCATGGAGGTTAACGATATTTATCATGGAGGTTGAGGGCATTTATCATGGAGGTTAAGGGCATTTATCATGGAGGTTAAGGGCATTTATCATAGGGGGTTAAGGGCATTTATCATGGAGGTTAACGGCATTTATCATGGAGGTTAACGGCATTTATCATGGAGGTTAAGGGCATTTATCATAGGGGTTAAGGGCATTTATCATAGAGGTTAACGGCATTTATCATGGAGGTTAACGGCATTTATCATGGAGGTTAAGGGCATTTATCATGGAGGTTAACGGCATTTATCTTGGAAGTTTACGGCATTTATCATGGAGGTTAATAGCCTTTATCATGGAGGTTAAGGGCATTTATCATGGAGGTTTATGATATTTATCATGGAGGGTAAGGGCATTTTTCATGGAGGTTAAGGGCATTTATCATGGAGTTTAAGGGCATTTAACATAGAGGTTGAAGGCATTGATCATGAAGGTTCAGGGCATTTATCATGGAGGTTAAGGGCATTTATCATGGAGGTTAACTGCATTTCTCATAGAGGTTAACGGCATTTATCATGGAGGTTAATGGCCTTTATCATGGAGGTTTACGGCATTTATCATGGAGGTTAACGATATTTATCATGGAGGTTAAGGGCTATTATCATGGAGATTAAGGGCATTTATCATGGAGGTTAAGGGCATTGATCATGAAGGTTCACGGCATTTATCATGGAGGTTAACGGCATTTATCATGGAGGTTAACGGCATTTCTCATAGAGGTTAAGGGCATTTATCATGGAGGTTAAGGTCATTTATCATGGAGGTTAACTGCATTTATCATGGAGGTTAACGGCATTTATCATGGAGGTTACCGATATTTATCATGGAGGTTAACGGCATTTATCATGGAGGTTAAGGGCATTTATCATTGAGGTTAAGGGCATTTATCATGGAGGTTAAGGGCATTGATCATGAAGGTTCAGGGCATTTATCATGGTGGTTAAGGGCATTTATCATGGAGGTTACCGATATTTATCATGGAGGTTAACGGCATTTATCATGGAGGTTAAGGGCATTTATCATTGAGGTTAAGGGCATTTATCATGGAGGTTAAGGGCATTGATCATGAAGGTTCAGGGCATTTATCATGGTGGTTAAGGGCATTTATCATGGAGGTTACAGCATTTCTCATAGAGGTTAACGGCATTTATCATTGAGGTTAACGGCATTTATCATGGAGGTTGACTGCATTTATCATTGAGGTTAACGATATTTATCATGGAGGTTTTATTGCATTTATCATGGAGGTTAACGATATTTATCATGGAGGTTAAGGGCATTTATCATGGAGGTTAATGATAGTTATCATGCAGGTTAATGGCATTTATCATGGAGGTTAACGATATTTATCATGGAGGTTGAGGGCATTTATCATGGAGGTTAAGGGCATTTATCATGGAGGTTAAGGGCATTTATCATAGGGGGTTAAGGGCATTTATCATGGAGGTTAACGGCATTTATCATGGAGGTTAACGGCATTTATCATGGAGGTTAAGGGCATTTATCATAGGGGTTAAGGGCATTTATCATAGAGGTTAACGGCATTTATCATGGAGGTTAACGGCATTTATCATGGAGGTTAAGGGCATTTATCATGGAGGTTAACGGCATTTATCTTGGATGTTTACGGCATTTATCATGGAGGTTAATAGCCTTTATATGGAGGTTAAGGGCATTTATCATGGAGGTTAACGATATTTATCATGGAGGGTAAGGGCATTTTTCATGGAGGTTAAGGGCATTTATTATGGAGTTTAAGGGCATTTATCATAGAGGTTGAAGGCATTGATCATGAAGGTTCAGGGCATTTATCATGGAGGTTAAGGGCATTTATCATGGAGGTTAACTGCATTTCTCATAGAGGTTAACGGCATTTATCATGGAGGTTAATGGCCTTTATCATGGAGGTTTACGGCATTTATCATGGAGGTTAACGATATTTATCATGGAGGTTAAGGGCTATTATCATGGAGATTAAGGGCATTTATCATGGAGGTTAAGGGCATTGATCATGAAGGTTCAGGGCATTTATCATGGAGGTTAACGGCATTTATCATGGAGGTTAACGGCATTTCTCATAGAGGTTAAGGGCATTTATCATGGAGGTTAAGGTCATTTATCATGGAGTTAACTGCATTTATCATGGAGGTTAACGGCATTTATCATGGAGGTTACCGATATTTATCATGGAGGTTAACGGCATTTATCATGGAGGTTAAGGGCATTTATCATTGAGGTTAAGGGCATTTATCATGGAGGTTAAGGGCATTGATCATGAAGGTTCAGGGCATTTATCATGGTGGTTAAGGGCATTTATCATGGAGGTTACAGCATT
Source organism: Ceratothoa steindachneri (assembly GCA_963969495.1). NCBI lineage: Eukaryota > Metazoa > Arthropoda > Malacostraca > Isopoda > Cymothoidae > Ceratothoa > Ceratothoa steindachneri. The sequence goes on along the minus strand of OZ018318.1, from coordinate 158,123,025 downwards.
TCTCATAGAGGTTAACGGCATTTATCATGGAGGTTAACGGCATTTATAATGGAGGTTGACTGCATTTATCATTGAGGTTAACGATATTTATCATGGAGGTTTTATTGCATTTATCATGGAGGTTAACGATATTTATCATGGAGGTTAAGGGCATTTATCATGGAGGTTAATGATAGTTATCATGCAGGTTAATGGCATTTATCATGGAGGTTAACGATATTTATCATGGAGGTTGAGGGCATTTATCATGGAGGTTAAGGGCATTTATCATGGAGGTTAAGGGCATTTATCATAGGGGGTTAACGGCATTTATCATGGAGGTTAACGGCATTTATCATGGAGGTTAACGGCATTTATCATGGAGGTTAAGGGCATTTATCATAGGGGTTAAGGGCATTTATCATGGAGGTTAACGGCATTTATCATGGAGGTTAACGGCATTTATCATGGAGGTTAAGGGCATTTATCATGGAGGTTAAGGGCATTTATCATCGAGGTTAAGGGCATTTATCATGAAGGTTAATGATATTTATCATGGAGGTTAAGGGCATTTATCATGGAGGTTAACGATATTTATCATGGAGGTTAAGGGCATTTATCATTGAGGTTAAGGGCATTTATCATGGAGGTTAAGGGCATTTATCATGGAGGTTAACGATATTTATCATGGAAGTTAAGGGCATTTATCATGGAGGTTAAGGGCATTTATCATCGAGGTTAACTGCATTTATCATGGAGGTTAACGATATTTATATCATCGAGGTTTTATTGCATTTATCATGGAGGTTAACGATATTTATCATGGAGGTTAAGGGCATTTATCATGGAGGTTGAGGGCATTTATCATGGAGGTCAACGGCATTTATCATGGAGGTTAACGGCATTTATCATGGAGGTTACCGGCATTTATCATGGAGGTTAACGGCATTTATCATGGAGGTTAACGATATTTATCATTGAGGTTAAGGGCATTTATCATAGAGGTTAAGGGCCTTTATCATGGAGGTTAAGGGCATTTATCATGAAGGTTAACGATATTTATCATGGAGGTTAAGGGCATTTATCATGGAGGTTAACGGCATTTATCATGGGGTTTAACGATATTTATCATGGAGGTTGACGGCATTTATCATGGAAGTTTTCAGCATTTATCATGGAGGTTAACGGCCTTTATCATGGAGGTTACCGGTATTTATGATGGAGGTTAACGGCATTTATCATTGAGGTTAACGATATTTATCATGGAGGTTAAGGGCATTTATCATGGAGGTTAAGGGCTTTTATCATGGAGGTTAAGGGCATTTATTATGGAGGTTAACGATATTTATCATGGAGGTTAAGGGCATTTATCATGGAAGTTAAGGGCATTTATCATGGAGGTCAACGGCATTTATCATGGAGGTTAACGGTATTTATCATGGAGTTTAAGGGCATTTATCATGGAGGTTAAGGGCATTTATCATGGAGGTTAACGGCATTTATCTTGGAAGTTTACGGCATTTATCATGGAGATTAATAGCCTTTATCATGGAGGTTAAGGGCATTTATCATGGAGGTTAACGATACTTATCATGGAGGGTAAGGGCATTTATCAAGGAGGTTAAGGGCATTTATCATGGAGTTTAAGGGCATTAATCATTGAGGTTAAAGGCATTGATCATGAAGGTTCAGGGCATTTATCATGGAGGATAAGGGCATTTATCATGGAGGTTAACTGCATTTCTCATAGAGGTTAACGGCATTTATCATGGAGGTTAATGGCCTTTATCATGCAGGTTTACGGCATTTATCATGGAGGTTAAGGGCATATATCATGGAGGTTAAGGGCTATTATCATGTAGATTAAGGGCATTTATCATGGAGGTTATGGGCATTGATCATGAAGGTTCAGGGCATTTATCATCGAGGTTAACGGCCTTTATCATGGAGGTTAACAGCATTTCTCATAGAGGTTAAGGGCATTTATCATGGAGGTTAAGGGCATTTATCATGGAGGTTAACTGCATTTATCATGGAGGTTAACGATATTTATCATGGAGTTTAACGATTTTTATCATGGAGGTTAATGGCATTTATCATGGAGGTTGAGGGCATTTATCATGGAAGTCAACGGCATTTATCATGGAGGTTAACGGCATTTCTCATAGAGGTTAACGGCATTTTTCATGGAGGTTAACGATATTTATCATTGAGGTTAAAGGCATTTATCATGGAGGTCAAGGGCATTTATCATGGAGGTTAAGGGTATTTATCATGAGGGTTAACGATATTTCTCATGGAGGTTAAGGGCATTTATCATGGAGGTTAACGGCATTTATCATGGAGGTTAACGGCATTTATCATGAAAGTTTACGGCATTTATCATGGGGGTTAATGGCCTTTATCATGGAGGTTAACGGCATTTATCATGGAGGTTAACGATATTTATCATGGAGGTTAAGGGCTATTATCATGGAGGTTAAGGGCATTTATCATGGAGGTTAAGGGCATTGATCATGAAGGTTCAGGGCATTTATCATGGAAGTTAAGGGCATTTATCATGGAGGTTAACGGCATTTCTCATAGAGGTTAACGGCATTTATCATGGAGGTTAAGGGCATGGAAGTTAACTGCATTTATCATGGATGTTAACGATATTTATCATGGAGGTTTTATTGCATTTTTCAGGGAGGTTAACGATATTTATCATGGAGGTTAAGGGCATTTATCATGGAGGTTGAGGGCATTTATCATGGAGGTCAACGGCATTTATCATGGAGGTTAAGGTCATTTATCATGGAGGTTAACGGCATTTATCATGGAGGTTAACGGCATTTATCATGGAAGTTTACGGCATTTATCATGGAGGTTAATGGCCTTTATCATGGAGGTTAACGGCATTTATCATGGAGGTTAAGGGCATTTATCATTGAGGTTAAGGGCATTTATCATGGAGGTTAAGGGCATTGATCATGAAGGTTCAGGGCATTTATCATGGTGGTTAAGGGTATTTATCATGGAGGTTACAGCTTTTCTCATAGAGGTTAACGGCATTTATCATGGAGGTTAACGGCATTTATCATGGAGGTTGACTGCATTTATCATTGAGGTTAACGATATTTATCATGGAGGTTAACGGCATTTATCATGGAGGTTAACGATATTTATCATGGAGGTTAAGGGCATTTATCATGGAAGTTTACGATATTTATCATGCAGGTTAATGGCATTTATCATGGAGGTTAACGATATTTATCATGGAGGTTGAGGGCATTTATCATGAAGGTTAACGATATTTATCATGGAGGTCAACGGCATTTATCATGGAGGTTAACGGCATTTATCATGAAGGTTGCCGCATTTATCATGGGGTTTAACGATATTTATCATGGAAGTTAAATGCATTCATCATGTAGGTTTACGGCATTTATCATGGAGGTTAACGGCCTTTATCATAGAGGTTAACGGCATTTATCATGGAGGTTTAGGGCATTTATCATGGAGGTTAACGGCATTTATCATGGAGGTTAACGGCATTTATCATGGTGGTTAACGCTATTTATCATGGAGGTTAAGGGCATTTATCATGGAGGTTTAGGGCATTTATCATGGAGGTTAACGGCATTTATCATGAAGGTTGCCGCATTTATCATGGGGTTTAACGTTATTTATCATGGAAGTTAAATGCATTTATCATTTTGGTTTACGGCATTTATCATGGAGGTTAACGGCCTTCATCATGGAGGTTAACGGCATTTATCATGGAGGTTAACGGCATTTATCATGGTGGTTAACGCTATTTATCATGGAGGTTAAGGGCATTTATCATGGAGGTTAAGGGCATTTATCATGGAGATTAACGCATTTATCATGGAGGTTAACGGCATTTATCATGGAGGTTAACGGCATTTATCACGGAGGCTAACGGCATTTATCATGGAGGTTAACGGCATTTATCACCGAGGTTAACGGCATTTATCATGTAGGTTAACGATATTTATCATGGAGGTCAACGGCATTTATCATGGAGGTTAACGGCATTTATCATGGAGGTTAACGGCATTTATCATGGAGGTTAATGGCATTAATCATGGAGGTTAACGATATTTATCATGGAGGTTAAGGGCATTTATCATGGAGGTTAACGATATTTATCATGGAGTTTAATGGCATTTATCATGGAGGTTAACGATATTTATCATGGAGGTTAAGGGCATGCATCATGAAGGTTAACGATATTTATCATGGAGGTCAACGGCATTTATCATGGAGGTTAACGGCATTTATCATGGAGGTTGCGGCATTTATCATGGGGTTTAACGATATTTATCATGGAAGTTAACGGCATTCATCATGGAAGTTTACGGCATTTATCATTGAGGTTAACGGCCTTTATCATGGAGGTTAATGGCATTTATCATGGAGGTTAAGGGCATTTATCATGGTGGTTAACGATATTTATCATGGAGGTTAAGGGCATTTATCATGGAGGTTAAGGGCATCTATCATGGAGGTTAACGATATTTATCATGGAGGTTAAAGGCATTTATCATGGAGGTTAATGGCATTTATCATGAAGGTTAAGGGCATTTACCATGTAGGTTAAGGGCATTTATCATGGAGGTTAAGGGCATTTATCATGGTGGTTAAGGGCATTTATCATGGAGGTTAAGGGCATTTATCATGGAGGTTAACGGCATTTATCATGGAGGTTAACGGCATTTATCATGGAGGTTAACGGCATTTATTTTGAAGGTTAACGTCATTTATCATGGAGGTTAACGGTATTTATTAGCAAATGGGCCCTAATCACCACCCAACCCTTAACTCATTTAATTATGGGTCGTTATTAGAACACCTGTTGGTCCACTTCAACTCTCATAATATCCCTCGAAAATTACCGGCAACATAATAAGAACACCTGTATCCATGTGTTTAGTTGTTGATAAGCCTTTACCAGGTGTTCTCTATGTATCTCATTATTCATTTTCGAGTTTTGCACCAGATATATCGGTTTATTTTTTTCAACTGTAACAAGATACTCGTCATTCTTCGAGTTTCAGGTGTCATTCTGAGTTGAGTGCGAGTTATTTCGTCATCCTTATATGTCTTGCAACGATGTAATTTAGTCATTTGACTTTATTTCAAGAACCGCGAATCAATATTCACTCCTTACTCAATGCGATGGGATATCAAATTACGCAAATGAACAATGAAGAAAATATATATATATATATATATTTATATATATATATATATATATATATATATATATATATATATATATATATATATATATATATATATATATATATATAATTGATTTGTTCCTTGGGAATCTGATACGTAGTAGGAATATGAAGACCCAGAAGATTACACTAATCATTTATTGGCCGGAAGTTTTAGACCTTCTCTAGGACCATCTTCTGCGACTGTATCGACTAATGAGAAGAGGAAGAAATATTAACGATAGCAGTTAAACAATTAAAAACATGCATTATATAATGGCTAAAAAAGCGAGGGAAGGCAAGGTAAATCAATAAAATTGACAAATATTGAGATGAAAGTAAAAACACAAAATAACTATATAGAATTAATTGATACTATCCAGTGTAATTTTGAAAAATAATAGGAAGAAGTGAAGTTTTAACATAAAGTGACTTGAATATAAAAATTAAAGGTAACTGGAATAAACAATAAAATATTCTATTATATTAAATTATAAACAAATAACCGAAAAGAAATGTGAACGAATTAAACAGAACTAACCTTTATCGTAGGAGTTGTGAAATCAACAAACTGACGATAGAAAAACTACTAACGAGATTTGGTCGGTTGGCTAGTTAATCTATTGAAATGTTGGTTGTTTATATAGTGAATAGTTTAATTGAGAAAGAGTAATTATTTAGGGTTAGATTTATTTTATTGATGTACAGTGACTAAGATTTTCAAATCGAGAGAAGTTAAGGCTGAAGATAAGATGGTAAATGAATGAGAATTAAGATCATCTCTCATGCAGTGATCTTTATAAATCCTGGACCCTCAAACTTCTTTCGAGAGAAATCCATCTTAAACAAGGTCTTGTATCTAAACTCTCGACTAAGTATCTCGTACTTCTTTATCGTTGAAATATACTACGTCTCATATGGATTTTATTGTTTTAAATGGTTTGTATCACGCCAAATAGATTAAACCGTAAACTAAATACTCGTAACGTAGGTCTTAATTTTAATATTTCTAGAGATGAAGTCATTTTTAACTTTTCTGATAAAGTGTTGTCTCCATTAGAAAAGCGTCATATCTTTGGGACTAGATTTCAGTCTTCCTGATTTCAAATTGAACTTCTCTCGATATTTCCTTGCCTTTGAAAGACTTTGCCACCAGCTCAATACTCTGCCATCATTTAAATCCACTCCCAATTTGATTAATGGGATCAAAGGCTTAGCTAATAAGTTCTACTACAAGTGGGGAAGTTTCAAAGTTTCCAATCCTGTTTTCAATTTTAAACTGTTCAGTATCCTCTCCACCTTACGCAAAGATCAATCTATCATAGTTTGTAAACCTGATAAAGGCAAAGGGGTAGTCATCTTAAATCGTACTGATTATATGCGCAAAATGTCTACCATTCTATCAGATTTGTCGAAATTTTACAGATCTCCTTAAGTATATTTTGAAAATTGAAGATAGAATTAATAATTTTCTACGTTCTCTAACTATACGAAATATTTTAATTGATGTTTATCATAGGCTTTTTGTTTCTGGTTCATGCCCTGGAGTCATCTATGGTTTACCTAAAACTCATAAAAATGAAATACCTCTCCGCCCTATCTTATCGGCAGTCAATACTTCAAGTTACAACTTAGCTAAATTTTTTGTTCCACTTATTGATCCTTTGACACACAATCACTTCACCTTACGTGACTCTTTCGATTTTTCAAAATATATTGGTGATCTCCCTCTCGGTGATTCTTCTTTTATGGCCACAATCGATGTGGATTCATTATTTACTAAAGTTCCGGTACAAGAAACCATTAATATTATTTCAGATAATCTTTTTCAAAATACGGGTGAAATATTGAGTTTAACTAAACAACTTTTCCTCAAGCTTTTAAAGCTAGCTGTGGGTGATACCATTTTTCTTTTTAATAACGAACTCTATTTACAACACGAAGCCGTTTTAAGTGCTTTAACACGCTTTGTCATGCCCGTGATTAAAGTTCTGCATAATTGCTTGATTCTGTCAGAGTGAAACCAAACGTAGATAAGACGTTCTATGAACTTTGCTTTGGTTGTTATGGGAACTTCGTGTATTTCATTTTTAGAATATACCATAAACTCAATAAGGCTCATGTCTGGAGATTTTCCAGGCCATGATAGCAGTTCAATGCCATTTTGTGCACACCATGTCTTCACTGATCGCAGTGTGTGACAAGGAGCCGAGTCTTGCTGAAATATGCATGATCTATCACCGAACTATTCCCTCATTTGAGGTAACAAACGGGTTTTCACTACTTCAATATACTTATACTGATTCATTGTATCTTTAACATTCTTCAAGCGACACCATGATTCTCTGTGAATGTTTTACAGTCTTTGTCAGACATTCTGGCATAAACTCCTTACCCTCTGCCCACGGTCATCAGGGTACTGCAATAGTTTACTCGTCCGAAAACACAACCTGCAACAATATATAACACTATAGTAGTACTGAAATGACCTGTGCACCTAGTGGCAATAGTTAAACAGCCAGACAAATTATGACTTGAAATTATTTCATTCAACATGAACGTGTAGCTAGTAGGTAAATCAGAATGTACCTACTACCGTAGGTACAGTATGTTCTCTTATGTTTAATAAAGAAAATAACTGGTAAATGTACCACTCTTACCTATTCCCATTGCTCAGAAGTCCCATCAGCATGAGCATTAGCCCAGACTTGACGTGCCTGCATCATGGTTTTGGTAAGCCTAGGCTTCTTTCTTGGGCGGTTGGCTCGTAATTCACTGTTCAGTAACCTATTTACTGTTATTCGAGAAAGACTAATGCCATCTGATAACAGTTCGCTCGCAATCTTCCTACAAGATTTGCTTTTGTACTTAATAGCTATTTGTTTTATTTTTCTGCCTGTTCTAGATATTGTTTTTCTCTTGCAACCATATTTCCCAGCCCTTGTTGCATCCAAATTAACACCATTTTCATTTTTTTTCTTTATATTGATTACTGTTTGAGAGTAGACTCCCAATTTCTTTGCAATATCTTTCTGCTTTAGTGCACTATCACTTAATAAGACTGATCTGTCCAATTTTCCGAGGACTCAAGTCACTTACTTTCTTTTTATCTATTACAGTGCAAGAAAAAAGGTTACTGTTATCACAGTAAGCAAAATACACACTAGTTGAATTACTGGGCCAGTAACAGCATAAGAGCATAGCTCGCTCACCCTCACCCTGCGAAGTCTGAATTGGAACTGAGGTACGAGACTAACAGTTGCCGCAGTGGGCAAAACTGAATCGGTGTTGCCTTCTTTTATTTCAACAAATTTGCCAGAAAATGAAGCAAAACACTAATATTTAGTCTTCAAAAAATGTACAATAGTTATTTCGCATTAATATGATAAAATAACATATTATTGACTCATTAATTAGTTTTAACTTACCTTTTACCCGAAAAAATACGAATTTTCAAGAAATCCATAATATATATACAGTGGGCGCAAAGGAAATGTCAACATTAATAATTTTTGGATGATTAGGCACAAAAGTACATTTCAAGTTTGTTTTATTGGGTCCTTTTACTTACATTTCTTTACATTTAGTACTTTGTCATGTTCTCACGGGTCTTCAACACCTCCTGGATCCTCTTGGGCATGGATGTTGCAAGATTCTCGAAGTAGGAGCCGTCCATGGCCACAAACAGCTTAATGAGTGTCTCCTTCAGGGCGGGGATCGAGATGGGCTGGGACTTAGCAACTTCATTTTGCATTTGGTTCCAGGCATTCTCTATGGTGTTTAAGTCGGGTGACTTGCCTGACCAGTCCAAAACTTCGATGTTCTGCTCATTAAGGAAGTCTTTGACAGCTCGTGCCTTGTGTGCAGGGGCACCATCGTTCATTAAAAAGTCGCAGCCATAGAGAGCGTAGAAATGGAGCAGATGTTCCTCCAAAACCTCAATGTAATTCTGTCCCTTCATGGTGACGTTCTTGGGGAGGAAATAGAGACCACCCCTGCCCTTCTCCCCACTGAAGCATCCTCAAACCATGACGCCATCGGGGTGCTTCACGGTGTAGCGGTGGTCATATCTGGTAAGAACTGGGCAGCCGCACCACTTTCGAGCCACCCCTGACGAGCCGAAAACTGCTCTCATCACTCCACATGACTTTCTTCCACTGCTCTGGTGTCCAATCTTGATATTTATTTGCGAAAGCTAGCCGTTTTTTCTTCATACCCTCTGTCAGCAGCGGTTTCTTGGCGGCACGGCGGCAGGGCAAACCCAGGTCTTTTTGTAGCCGGTGCTGGATCGTACGAATAGCGACGTTGTGGAGCAAGTCAGGATGTTTCCCTTTCAATTCAGCCGCTGTTATCGAAGGGTTCTGCTTCACCTCACGTAGCAAAAACATGTCAGTGCGAGCAGTTGTCTTCTTGCTCCTAGAGCCAGGTTTGCGAGGCGGTGCAGTGCCGGGAGGGAGTGTGGTGGCTGCTTTTTTGAGCTTAAAGAGTGACACACGGCTCACGTTTAGATCGTCAGCTACACGCTTTACTGGCACTTCCTGCTCCATTAAGGTTAGGGCACGGGTCTTCTCCTACATTGTCAGTTTGCTACGCCCCATTGCAATGGTATGGGGGTTTCTGGTAGGGCGTCAAAGTCAGCAGAAAGGTGAAAAAGATGCGGTCTGTGGGGCAGCGTAACACAGATGTACACTGTCTGAGCTCTGCGAGCACACTTAAACTGAGCCTGGCGGGAAGTTGCGAGGGAGCCCTGGCTGCAGGTACACGCGTCATACCAAGCTGCTCTCACTACCTATATGGCGGGAACGCGGTAAAAAAGTTAACCGCGAAATTCGAGTTAACATTTCCATTGCGTTTAGGAGGTTAACATTTTCTTTGCGCCCACTGTATATATATATATATATATATATATATATATATATATATATATATATATATATATATATATGTATATATGTATATATATATATATATATATATATATATATATATATATATATATATATATATATATATATATATATGACATTGGTGAATCCTATGCAAACTTTGATCAGTCTCAGATGATAGTGAAATTTAATCCGAAAGTGACTTGTATTTTTTATGGTGAATATAGTAATGACGCTTTTATAAATAATAAAGATTATTGCTTTATATAACCCCCCAAAAGAAATTTATCTTAATTTGAAAAGCCTTATTTAAAAAAAAAGTCTAGGAATGGGGTTAATACGGAATTTAAAATTATTGAGCGGTAATGCACTCAAATTTCGACAACCTTATCCACTTACGAACCCTGCTTAAAAGAGTCACCCAGTCTTTTCTTCCAAAAAGTTATTGTCATGATGGTAACAGTCATTTCCCATCCCCCCCCGTTCCTTCTAATTATCTGTCAATCGTTTAAAATGTCGGTTTCTTCAGCTTACCCCTAATTATTTTTTTCTCAGTTGTGTACAAATGACATCTAAAAACTTGGATTAGTTCCAATTTTAATCAGTTAATTTCCAACGAGTCACTCCGACTCCGCCCCTGAGTAGGAGGAGAGTGTAGCAGAGGCAAACCCTCTGCTACACCTCAAACCTCCTGACCCCAATGTGCACCTAACAGATCGTATCACATGTACCTTTTGCCAGCATGCCGCAGCTGACATCTGGAGGATTATGTGCCCGTCCCGTCCTCAATGAATGTAGAATGATCAGCAGCTATATGCATATCTTCTACACACTTCACTATATTTTTACACCTTCCTTTATAGATTTCTCCTTGCAAACTTTATGCGTGAGGGTCTCTTGTTGGTTTCGATTTATATTTAATTACATACTAGCAGGGCAGCTTCGTTAGGTCTCAAATACGTAGCACGACGCTTAATAGATAATGCAGAGTCGAACAAAAGACTTTAGAGATATATTTATTTAATTGTGATTATTTTTTCTTTTTGTGAGTACATTCGATAAGCCCGTTAAATTTGTTCGATTCGTTCTCACACTTGTTGAAATTCTCTTATCCCAGCCCACCATCAGCGCTCACACACCACACTAAGATACTTGTCGATACCTTCTACTGCGCCAATCCGAGCATATGAGTAGATTCTTACACCCGGAACATTTGCACCAAAATTATATTTTTGACTCTCAGCTTCTTTTGACATTTAACTAATACTTTCGGAACTTGTCGATTCATTCATAGCAAATACCAAGGTATGAGCTATTACAAGGATTTTGAACGCTCAATAGGCGGTGCCAAAGAAATAGTACTCCCGATTTTCCTGCACCTTCCCCTTCCCCAACGTGTAGTGCTCTCGAGCTCGCCATAGACAGGAGGGCGTGCATTTCTCCGGAAGTAGTCTTATTCGACCTGAATTATCTACCTCCCGCTTATTATCACTTGTTCTAATGTGACCACTTTATTGGCAAATCATTGCACAAAATTTATGTGGGACTCTCGTTGATTTTCGTTTTTATAGAATAAATAAATTCTTACGTTTCACAAACTTTCTTTGTAAAATTAATAAATTCTTACGTGTTTATTTTTATTTACTTACAGTAGACGAATACAAGGTGACGACTGCGCCTAGAATGAGTATATGGGCCTCCAAGCTCAGGGGAATCGCTGCTGCCAATACGACCGTAGGTGAGAACAACACGGCTCCAGTGAAGAGAATTTCGCTGATCGATAAAATTACAGTTGCAGTCTTAAACAGTGCATTGGATTGGAAGCGCAATTGAAGATACTGTGGAAAAACAAATGACCTCATTTTAAAAAGTGTCAATTACACCCCGTGAAGAAAGTCCATGGATTTTAACTTGGCAAAGAAGATAGGAGACGGTCGAAGGGAACTTAAAGTTGCGTGCCATTGCACCGCGACTGTTCCCATGGACCTACCCCCAATGCCGCGAAGGCTTCAAGTTGCTTTCGGTTGTCTCCGAATTGGGCACACTCGCGGGATGCACCGCCATTTGATGGGGCGCTCGCCAGTGTCCTAATGTGAAGACTGCGTTGTCCCCCAGACTGTTCGGCACATTCTTGTTGAATGTCCCAGTCTGGATGATCTCTGCGCACGTTACCTGTCCTGGTACTGGGGTGGGCGGAGTCGCTACCGCATGTAACTTGTACTCGGGACGAGTTTGTTCAATAAATAAATGGCGATTTGCGAACCAATAGATACCGCGTCACTGAAGTTCTATTAACAGGCGCTCCGAACACTCGGCCAACCCGCAGCTCAAAAAAGACTACGTTCAAACCGGGCTTAAGGGACCTCTGTTTTTACATCTGCCTCAGACCAACACTCATTCACTACTTACGAATTCAAATTTATATTAAAAATTATCTTTTTTTTCAATGCTTGAAAAGTTTGAGGGGATGTAAGTGTGTGAAGCGAGTTGGTGTGTGGAATGTGAGGATGTATTTTTGATGTAGGAAGAGGGTAAAGGTAGTAATATGTTTAAAAAACAGAGATCGATTGTTTTTGCATTATGTGAGACAAACCTGAAAGAGAATGAAGAATTAGTTAGGGTTGGGGTGAAAGGAATGCGAATGTTAAAGATAAGAGTAACAACAACAAGGAGAAACAACAAGGAAAGAAGGTAGCCTAGGAGACCTTACGGTCCATTCAAAGAGGGTATCTTTGGACTAGCAATCGAGCGGGCACATAGCTGCTCAATTGTTTTGCCCCTAAACGGCCACTTTTCAAGACTTTGTCTAGTCTTGACTTGAACTGGTCAACAGATTCACTGTTGACAACTTCCACTGGAAGTGCGTTCCACTTATCGCAGATACTGTAAGTGAAAAAATTTCCACACAGAAGGCGGTTGTAAGGCTTCAGTTCAGGTTTGAAGCCCTGATTGCGCGTTCTGTTCTCACTGAGTGTGAAAATATCCCGGTAGTCAATATTGTCGAACCCTCGAAGTATTTTGAAAACTTCGATGAGCTGACCACGCAGTCTACGGGTTTCCAGCGAGAACAGATCTAATTCCCTTAGTCTATCCTCATAACTTTTATATCGGATAGAGGGAATCAGCTTGGTTGCCCTGGCTTGTACGCCTTCCAATCTCGCGATGTCCTTTCGAAATGAATTACTCCCAAATTGTACAGCATACTCCAGGTGCGGCCGGACTAGTGAGTTGTACAAACACAGTGCAATCTTCTTGTTCCGATATCCAAACTGGCGCTTTATATAACCTAGCATCCTTTGGGCCTTCTTCTCCGCCTCAATGCACTGTTTAGAGAACTTAAGGTCACTAGTGATTGTTACACCCAAGTCCTTCTCAGTGTCGGTGGATTCAATAGCAGTGCCCTTAAGGATATACTGAGATTGGGGGTTTCTGTGGCCGATATGCATCAATTTGCATTTGTTCACGTTAAAAGGCATTTGTCACGTGTCCGACCACTCCCCAATCTTCCCAAGATATTCCTGCAGGCGGGCAGTATTTCCATTCCTTGCAACGTTCATATCAAGCTTGGTATCGTCGGCAAATTTGGAAATCTTCGCAACCATGTCACCGTCCATGTCGTTGACGTAGATGATGAATAGTAGTGGTCCCAGGACAGAACCTTGAGGCACCCCGCTAGTAACGGCCACCCACTCAGAAGCCTGTCCATTCACCACTACCCGTTGCCGTCTGCCACTTAGCCAGTTCTCGATCCAGCTGGCTACTTTTCCGTCTATGCATAGCGCTCGCACTTTCCAGAGAAGGCAGCGGTGTGGTACCTTATCAAAGGCTTTCTGAAAGTCTAGGTAGACCACATCCACCGCCTTGTCGCGATCGTGCTCACTGAAGACGAAGTGGAAGAATTCCACAAGGTTCGTCAGGCATGACCGTTGCCTTCGAAAGCCGTGCTAGGAACTCCTCAGTAGCAGGTTTGACTCTAAATACGACGTCATTTTGTCCACCACCATGCTTTCCATGAGTTTACCGACTATCAAAGTCAGACTGATAGGTCGGTAGTTTGACGGTTGGCTACGGTCTCCTTTCTTGAAGATAGGAGTCAACTCCGCTTTACGCCAGTCTCTAGGAACACATTCGGTCCGGATTGACATGTTGAAGATTGCGCTCAGGTGTCGTGACACTTGATTGAGCACTTGTTTCAACACTTTAGGTAGAAACCCATCCGGGCCAGGTGACTTATTCGTCATTAGGTCACTGATCTTCTTTTTTATTTCCCCTTTGGTGAAGTCCATATCCTCCAGCTTTTCCCCCGAGTAGGGATCAATTGGCTGGGGGATGAGACCACACTCTTCAGTAAACAGTGAAGAGAAGTAGTCGTTGAGGAGGTTAGCATTTTCTGCATTTAAGTCCTTTAATGCCCCCTCCTCATTTCTCAAAGGGCCAATCGTTCGACGGATTGGTTTACGGCTGTTCACATATCAAAAAAACTCCTTGGGATTCTATTTACAGAGTCTCGCCACTCGGAGTTCCTCAGACCGCTTAGCCTCCCTTATGCTGGACTTCACTCTCCTGGCTAGCCCCCGGTATTCGTCAAAGTCACCCGAGATCTTCGATTGCCGGTACACAGTTCTCTTCTCCCTAAGTAGTTGGCCGATTTCTCGATTAAACCACTTTGGTTAAACAGAAGACCGACGGGGACATTTCAGAGGGATGAAACGCGATTGAAGACTAATGAATGTGGTTTTGAAACTATTCCACGAGTCTTCAACAGCATCGCACACTTCTAGTCTTGCGTCAGTCAGTCCAGCACGAAGACCTGCAAAGTCTGCTCTTTTCAAATCGAGTTTTCTCGCTTTACTAGTTGCAGGCCTTGCCTTCGGGACTTTGACTACAAATCTAATTAGTCGGTGGTCACTTCCAACGAGCTTTTCGCCAACAGAGAGGTCCTCAACGATGTCTTCCTCAGAGGTAAAAACCAAGTCGAGGATATTGTCTCCTCTCGTTGGCTCTCTCACCCATTGAGTCAGGAACTCGTTGTTCGTGAACTCCAGGAGTAGTGCGTTCTCGCCACAGGGTTATCTGGTTTCCCAGTCAACTTGTGTGTTGAAATCACCCATGACGATACACACTCTGTCTTTGACAAGTTCTCCTAGTAGCTGGTACCGATCTCTGTCCTTTTCAACTAGTTGGGTAGGAGGTCTATAAAGCACCAGGGTCCTGTATTTGGCAGGACCTATCTCTAGGTTAACACCTAGTAGTCAATGGTTGGATACGATGTTGCAATACGTCGAGTTAAGAGTATCCTTGACATACAACATCACACCACCACCCTCTCTGTCTGGCCTATCTTTCAGGAAGAGCTGATAACCGGGGAACGTGAATTCACCTTCAAAATCTCGGCTTGAGGTTTTTATCCACGACTCCGTTATGGCCACCATCTCAGGTTCATCTGTTGCCACGAGGCCACGGAGCTCAAGAAACTTATTCCTGATTGACCTCGCATTGAACAGAAGAACTTTGAGGGAGTCCCCTAGTGTAGGACTCCATACGCTCTTCCGTTTCCCGGCTTCTCTGTTTTCATGGTCACACCCTTTTTGACGACCTCCGAGAAGGTCGTTCTAGGAGTGACCACTGTGTGTGCGTTCCACGACATCTTGAATTAGGTTGGCGAGAAAGGCCTTCCCTTTAAAGGAGAGATGTACCCCGTCCATTTGGTAGTGGTCATCTCTACCAATAAAGGTACGATAGGGTTCCACGAAGAAGACTCCTTCTGCCGTGCAGAGATCCGCCAACCTTCTGTTCACTGCGACGCTTCTCTCGTGAGCGGTTCGGGATGGACCTCTTCTCGAAAGCATCCTAACCACGACACGTTTGCGGGTTTTAAGCCCTATGTCATCCACGGCTCCCATCACCGTTTGGATGGTCTTGCCACTGAGGCCAACCTCACCCCCTCTGAGGTAGAGGTCGTTACCACTCACCATCAGAGCAACAACTGAATTCTCAGAAATCTGAGTTTTCTCTGCCTCTACTCTGATGTTGTGGTTACCCCGTCCTGGCAGGCAGCTTACCTTCACGCTAGTGCGAAGTCGGGCCGCTAGCAGTGGCTGCAGATCCCGTGTTTGCGAGTCACCAATGAGGGTGACCTTCGGACACTTGGTCTCTGAAGACGGGGTCTTCGCTTGTGGAAGAGGCCTCCCCTTTTCCTCTTTACCATCTACATTCTTATCTTTCTTTTTCTTCTTGTTTATCTGTTTTTCTTCTATTTTTGGTTCTTCTTCTTTTGTTTCAACTTTATTCTTTTTCTCTTTTTTTCTTTTTCTCTTTTTTTCTTTTTCTCTTTTTCTCTCGTTCAGCTAGCTTAGCCTCAGATGATGCCGGAATCTCCGCTTGGGTACCAGGGGATTCCGAAGCGTCAGTGGGCCGCGCCTCTTCTAGGCATCGAATCTGAGCTGCGTTAAGGGCTTCGAGTTTCTCCAACTTTGTTTCAAGGATTTTAGCTCTCTCCTCTGAGGGGTTTTAGAGATCTTTCAGGTTCTTCACCTCTCGCGTCAATATACAGGTAGTGCATATACTTTCCGGGCTGCATTTTGAGTAGCAGCCCTCCGGAAAGTCAACGCACCACTTTTCTAACTGGCATGTTGCACAGTTGTGTTTTAGACGAACAGGTCCTTTTTTTTTGCTTGTCATTTTGTGCGCTTTCTCTCTCTCTGAAAACTCGTGACCAATCAATGATAAAAAAGTGGGGGGTTGGTGAGTTCTCCCCGCGTGAGTCGCTCCCGCCTATCCATCGGAGAAGTTTCGGATCTTTCAGAAGGCACGCTCCATGTGCTGCTGTTCGTCCGACCGAGTCGTCAAACCTCGGCGTGCCGTGGCTCCCAACCAAGCAGCACTGACGGTCCCCGAAGGGGCCATCGATTTCTCACCAGGTGAACAACGGAGCACGCCCCGTACTAAACTCCTACTAGTTCCCTTCACGACGGCCAGGATCTCGGAGTAGCTTTCAATAGATATCCCGCCACACCAAGAGACTCGACCCAAGGCTTTTTATTGGCCTGGCAACCAACCTGGGAACAAAGGGCCGTCACCTCGGACCGATGCTACCAGAGGCACCCGTCGACGGTCACTGGGAAAGGTCAATAATTACGCGCCAGGGAAGGGGTTGACGGGGTAATACCCTCATCCCATTCATCGTGCCCCAACGCCTAGGACACCTCTAGTCCTAGTCTCTCGCACCAGTGAGCGTCGATTGGCGTTGTTTATAGAGGTTCCAAAGCCTCTCTTCTGACGCATGAGGTAGCTGCCAGGTCCTTATAAGGAGAAAGATGGAAAGAAGGGTAAGAGTGACATGATAGTAGTTGGGTTTTTTTTTGGGGGGGGGGGGTTGTATAGTAAGTGGAAGAGATAGGATAAAAGTGAAAAAAGAGAAAGATAGAGTACAAACAAGAATGAAGAATGACGCACTTAGTCTGGAACCTCGTTTCCGACCAAATCGACAAGGGAAGCCCTACCAGGGGCACCCAGAAGAGAGGTACCCCAGCCGACATAGCTCGAAAAGTCAAGGGTACGCACAAGCTCTCTTCCTGCGACAAGGGAGCGTCACCCCTCTCCCTCTATTTTCTCAGAGAGAGAGAGGGTGGTAGGAGTAAAGAGGGTATGGCAGTGCTTTTTGATTGATGGCTGGCGTGATACAATGGTTGGTTATGAATGTGTCAGGGAGCTATGTGGGTGAAGTCGAGATTTGTAATGGTGAAACTAGGTGTGATTGTAGTGTATGAACCCTGTAATGATAGAGGTGAAGGTAAGAAACAAAGGTTCTGGAATGAGTTGGAGCCAGCGGTGGATGGAATGGAAATCGGTATCAGATGGTGGTAAGGTTTTGTGCTGAAAGAACCGTGTGACAAACAAGTTCTTTCAGCACATGGGTGTTCGGAAATGGAGGGTGGTCAGGTTTTGTACTGAAAGAACCGTGTCTGGCAAACACGTTCCTTCAGCACAAGGGTGTGTGGAAATGGAGGGTAGAAGGTTTTTCTGCTTAAACAAATGTGTGTGGTAAACGCATTCTTTCAGCACGTGTGCATGTAGAAATGGAGGGGGCTAAAGTTCATTGCTGAAAGAAACCTGTGTGGCAAACACGTTCTTCCAGCACAATGGTGTGTGGAAATTGAGGGTGGTAAGGTTTTGTGCTGAAAGAAACGTGTCCGCCAAACACGTTCTTTCAGCACATGGCTATACGTAAATACATAGGTTTGGGAAAAGGAAAATATAAGAGTAGGATTGACCTGTGCCTAGTAAGAAAGAATATGCTGTCGGTTGAATTTAGTGTGAAAGCTGGGTGGACGTATCCCACCGGATGACTGTGCTGTGTAAGGTTAAATTGGATGATATATGGATGAAAAGACGTGTTGAGGGAGAAAAGAAGGAAGGGCGAATCAAGGGTGAAATGCTGTTAAATGAGAGCAGGAGAGAGAGAAGAGAGAATGTCAGAATGCCTAAGATTAGGAGACATGTAGTATGCGTGAAAGAGCTAAATGTAGAAGAAATTTAAGGGACAGTGGGTAGTGCAAGAGTTGTAAGTGTGGGTGTTAGAACTAAAAAGAAAAACTAAAATTATGAATGACGGAATACCGATATGAAATGTGGAGTGGAGATGTACTTGGAAATGATTAGTGGTGCACATGAGAATGGCAGGTAGATGCGGATGAATGCGTACAAGTAGGTGAGAAGAAAAGTCAAACGAGTGAATAGGAATAAGAAAACAGCAAATGAAGCATTTTGGGTAGAAGGTGAATGAGGATTCGGATGCGAACAAAACGTTATTCTGGAAGGAAGTTAGAAAGGTGAGAAAGCAAGAAAGGAATAGATGCATAAACACCAAGGATAAAAATGGTAGAGCAGTTGTGAGCAAGGTAGAGGTCGAACTAGACGTCGATCTTACTATCTGAGCTGTATTGTGTGTGTTTGAGAGAGTTAGAAAGGTCTATACAGTTGATGAGATGTTAAAAGCTGGTAGTGACTGTGTCATGGAATGGGTCTACTGGTTGTATTGAAAGGGCATTTGAAAGTGGAAGAGTGCCTGAGGATTGGAAGAATGCTGGAATAGTACAGGGGTAAGCTGTGTACGCTCTTATGTGAGTGGTTTAGTTACCAAGGGTGATTTGTCACCTAGTTTTGGTACCACTCCTGCCGTAGGCAAATAGGTTTCTTGGTTCGGCTTGATGGCTACCGGTTTGATTCTTCTGAGAGTGTCTTGTACGTGAGGCACCGACTCCAAAAGGGTAGATAGTTCTCTTCTTTCTTGATTGTAGGCTGGGTAAAGGTGATGAGAAATTTCATCAAAGGTAAAGAAATTTTAGAAATTTTTCAGATTTGCGGCTTCATTTATGAGTCTCAGGCACTTTCCAATTTTCCTTTTATATAAACAGCCTGCAAATACGGCGGTATTTAACATATTACAAAAGGAAATTAATTTGTATACATTTGATATGAGTTCAAATTATAATTAATTTATACACTTTACTTACATTACTCTATTTTATATTATTATTTAATCTTACAATCGTTGTATTATTAACTAAAGCAATTTAATAAGATTTAATAATTTTCCTTTAACATACATATTTATTTCTACGATCGAATTGGGCTAAATTTATAGTAAATGGATTTGTTTTAATTACAGATATCTTAATCTTGACAGAAACAAAACAAATTCATTATAGAAATTGGTTTTCAATCGGATTAAAGTCATTCGATCACTGTTTTCAATGTTTAATTTCTCTTTTCCAACATTGATTAAACCCGATTTATATTAAATATATAGAAGAACTGGGATTGTAATTGTTACCTACAGACTTTTACATAGATTTTATGGTAAATATGTAGATTATCGGCGCGAACGATGGGACGTATTATTTCGTCTGTGTTCCAAAATGTTTCACGTTTTTGGAGTACATTTAAGTTGACGGCTCATGTGGGGGTAAACACAATGGGGGGACCACACTACGATAATCCTGAGTTTCATTAAATTAGGCGGGGGGGTCTGGGGGGCACAGCCCCCCTCAGTATATAATCCTAATTGTTTATAGAATAATAATTCAAAAAGGACTCAAACGCGCATGAATATTCCGACACGGGTGAACGATAATATTTACACAAATCTTTTTTTTCGGTCGGGCCGCTAATCTATATATTTACCATCAATCCCGATTTTATAATTACTGAACCAAAATTATCATATTCTAGTCTTTCATTTCTTTTTAAGATGGTTTTTAGTTTTTTGATTTAACGGAAAGAAAAATGAGTTAATTATTGGTAAAATAAGGAAGTGATTGAAAGAATGACAATAATTTGTAAAAAAAATATGACTAAGCTGTATATTCTTATACGTTAGAAGATATTTAAATTATAACTTTGAGGGTGTTTACTATTATAGAGTTACTTAAATACTTTTGGAGCCGAGCTATGAAATTTAGGAAAACGAAGTTCTGAATTTCAGAGCTTTGCATGAGTTTCTCCTCATTTCATTAAGTGACCACCTGGCTGTATCTTTTGGCACTCGATATTATTTTTCTAGTTGGCATCAATTAACCTTAGGGAACACACAAAAAATCCGTTCATTTGACCATTGTCCATTTGGACGTTTCCCAAAAGAGAGGTAATTACCATTCGGAAGCAGTGCTCACTTTAGAGCACTTAAAAATACGGATTCCCTTACATCAAATGTTATATTTTGGGTTCAACGTGCGAGCCAATTATAAGATTTCATAAAACTTCAAGGTGCTCATTTTTTAGGTGTCTTTGAGTCTCTTCCATCCTGCCATGTGTTTCCTACACTACAATAGTACTTTTGTACAATATTAAGGAAAGAAAGGTTTTGTGCAATAACCACACAGAGATAAGTCTGTTTAGTGTTTTGGGTAAGGTGTAGGGAAATTATGATTAGGCGTGTAAGAAGCATAACTGATGCTATGATAGGGGATGATCAAGCGAGATTTAGAGTGAGCACGGAGATGGAGAAGTGAAAAGACAAGATAAGTGAAGTGTATGCTGAGCTTTATTGATCTGGAGAAAGCGTATGGTGTAATAGGAACAGGTGGATGGTGCGGAAATTATTTATGTTGAAAGTAAGGTGTGCGTTCGGATGAAAGGATGGTAGTACTGAGTGGTTTGACATACGAGTAGAAGTAAGGCAAAGGTAATGGTAGGTAAGGATGTAGGTGATGTCACTATGCCTGTCTTATATATTTATTGCTGATATACTTAGAGAAGAACGAAAGATAATGTGCAAACTGGTGTGAAATTGATGAGGAATGGAGTGGGGTGGCATATATGTATCTATGTTGGTATAAACTAATAACCGCGTGTTAGTGGTTGAGAGTGAGAGATATGTGCAAATGAAAATCAAAGCCTTTGAGAGGAAGTGTGTGAGGATGGGAAAAAGTAAATGTCAAAAAGAGTGAGGCAATGATATATGGAGGTGAGAATATGGTTGGTCGTGATAATAGACTCGGCGATGTCATACTTGAACAATTGCGAAGTTTTAAGTATCTAGGGTAGACTTGGGCCACCCTTGGCACGCCAACGAATTCTTACCGGGACGCGAAGCCAAATGTTTACCTTAAGAAAATTAAATAAATGTATCTCCAACTTCTTTTATATACCAACCGCATGGTGTACAATCTGTTATAAATTATCTGTTATCAGTGATGCAGCAGCAGAAGTCTTATTGTTGGTAGATAAATCTTTCTCTAGTTTGGATTCGTTGTTTTCTGCTTAAAATGGTAAAAATTCAATTCTCTCTAATATAATATGTATTTTTGTATGTAAAATAACTATATTTTCTTTGTGATTTTTATGCACCACAATGGATTAAAATTAATAAAAGAACATCTTTAATTTGATATCCTTTTATTGTGTTTTAGTCAAGTATTGGCATGTGAGACAATTTTGTATCAAAGATTTGGCCAATTTTGGCACACCCACTTACAAAGGTTGCCTACCCCTGATCTAGGGTGTAGCAAAAATGATGGCGGGGCAAGTGGGGCAGATTCAAACTTCAAGGTATGAAATGTTAAAAAGGTCGCAGGGACGATTAGAGCATTAGTGAGTGCTAAGAGGGTGATTGTGGAATATGCCAGTGGGCTGCATGATAGTTTGATGCTACCATGCTTGGTGTATGGGAGTGCGGCTATGGTATGGAAGGAGAATGAAATATCTTGAGTGATAGTGCATATGGACATTTTGAGAGGGATTCTTGGTGTTCGAGTGAGAAATGACTGGATGAGAGGTGTTTATGCTGTGAATGAGGTTGTGACTGAGAGTGTTTTGAAGTGGTATTGACATGTAAGAAGAATGTATGGAAAAGAGACTTGTGAAGTGAATAAATAAGAGAGTGTCATGGCATGCAAAGGGTTGGAAAACCGGATAAAATGTGTGTTGATTTTGTGAATGAGGGTTTGAGAGAGAAAGGGATAACCGAGAAGGAAGTGGATGAAATTGTGTATGATAAGTGTGCATGGAATGGGGCTTGTGAGGGGGCTTGCTAATTAGATGAAATACTAAAACACATAACACCCTATCGCTAAAGAGGGAAGGGGGGGGGGCTGTTTAATGGCGCTGAAGCGCGACTACTCTACTCGAGCAGCGTCGAAACATTTTGAAACGGTTTTGTTTCAAAACACGGTTGCCAAATTTCCCCCAATTTTTCCTTTTTCGAGGTTAATTAACTCTATATATTTATTTAATTTTTATTCATCGCTTTCAAAAAATTATTCGCATTAACATTTGGTTCATTTTTAATTTTATTCCTTATAATTAATTGCCCAAACCAACGTGTTATGAAAAATATAATTACTTGGCAACATAGCAAATTTAAGCCTAGCGGCACTTATCCAAAATGATTCCAGGAGTCATGAAGCTTATCAATAATTATATCATAGTTAACTTACCTTTGTCGGAATCATCTTTAAATATGACATGACTAAATTGGGCAAATGTACAAACTTCTTTCTGTTTTTTGGAATGATGCTGTAGCAATCCAATAGTATAGTGGTAGACTCAGAACAGACATTGGCGTCACTCTGCTCTGATGGTACGACTATACTACTACTCTTTTTTTTTAACTCGGTATTTTTCTGTTCAGTTCTT
The DNA here is from genome assembly GCA_963969495.1 of Ceratothoa steindachneri. NCBI lineage: Eukaryota > Metazoa > Arthropoda > Malacostraca > Isopoda > Cymothoidae > Ceratothoa > Ceratothoa steindachneri. The sequence continues at coordinate 158,099,795 of OZ018318.1, read as the reverse complement.
TTTTTCATATTCTGACTGCCGAGGTTTAGTTTTGAGTAGGGGGAAATTTTATAGAGCCCACACTGCAAATGCAGGTACTCCTTGCTACGACCCTACCTCCATCTCCAGCTGAACTGGAGAAATGGAACATAATTGGCTTTATCTCAAACAACCCGACTCCCCTACCCACCCCACCCTACCCAGCTACTGGCTTTTCAAACAGTTAGGGACTGAGAACATTGTAGGGAGTCTACTTTATCTTGGGGTGCTCGCAGAGGGGTTCCCCTCTTCTCTCTCTCTCTCTTTCTCTCTCTCTCTCTCTCTCTCTCTCTCTCTCTCTCTCTCTCTTTCTCTCTCTCTCTCTCTCTCTCTCTTTCTCTCTCTCTCTCTCTCTCTCTCTCTCTCTCTCTCTTTCTCTCTCTCTCTCTCTCTCTCTCTCTCTCTCTCTCTCTCTCTCTCTCTCTCTCTCTCTCTCTCTCTCTCTCTCTCTCTCTCTCTCTCTCTCTCTCTCTCTCTCTCTCTCTCTCTCTCTCTCTCTCTCTCTCTCTCTCTCTCTCCCTGCCACCTTTGGTCCTTAAACAGGATCCTAACCTCTTAATCTTCTGCGATGGATCAGTGATGGGCTTTAGCCTTTGAGATGAAGTTACTTACCTCATTGACAGATCTGAGTTCGAGAGGACAAAACACAGGAAGAATGATGACTCCAGTAGTCAATACCGCCAAGCAAGAGCCAAGAATAAACCAGATTATTTGCAGCCCGTACGCGTACGTTTCGCCCATGAATCCTAGCCAAAAAAAACAACAACAAAACAACGTTACTCAACGTTAAGGGGGATATAATGATGCAACCTGACACTAGCATGTTAACGAGATAATCAGTAATGTAATAATGTTAATCAATGTGCCAAATTACGCCACCCCTTCCTTTTTCAATCGTGACTAGATCACCCGACCAACTAGAAATTTGCATTAAGATCAGAATGACAATTGCTAGCAAACCCAAAAGCACTAAGGACAGTCCTATTTTGGGAAGGGGGTTACCACTATGTTTTTAACATCCACCATCAAGCAGATAACCCATCGTGATCCAGAGGGGAAGGGGCACCCGTTCCATGTAGGGATATGTGGATATTGATACTCCTTTGTGATTGACGAGTGGGAAAGTTGGGTATGGGAATACGATGGGAGGAATGAGAACGGTGTTATGGTTGAATATGTGCGTGGTGACGTGAGTAAGGAGAAACTGGCCCATCCCCCACTCCCACACAACTCCTTCGGCACAACTCCATCAAGCAGATAACCCATCGTGATCCAGAGGGGGGGGGGGGCACTCGTTCCATGTAGGGATATGTGGATATAGATACCCCTTTGTGATTGACGAGTGGGAAAGTTGGGTATGGGAATACGATGGGAGGAATGAGAGCGGTGTTATGGTTGAATATGTGCGTGGTGATGTGAGTAAGGAGCTACTCGCCCATCCAGCACTCCCACACAACTCCTTCGGCAGGTTCCGGGGCGGAAGAGAGAATGGATGGATATGCTGTGTTGTGAAGACGAAGGAAGAAATGACAGTAGTGTTGTGATTATTTATATGGGGATGAAGTGTTGCATCTATAGGCAACCATACAGGAGCTGACATCTGGAAGATTCGGTGCCCTCCATGTTTCTACATGTTGAGGGGGAGCTGCCTCAAATGTATAGGTTGAGTAAGTTCTGGAGTCTCTGGAGCTTAACCCGGCCCCGAACGCCCCCAGTAGTCTCTTCTTTTGGCTATTCGGTCTACGTACCCTCCACAAATTTTAAATTCCTCTAAGTTCACCACTTTGTGGTAAATATACCCTCTTTGATTTTCGTGTCTTACTTTTAAATTTGATCATCGTATAAGTAACGCGGCATTTTTTCACTCAGAAAAAGTTAGTCTCAAAGTTCAACTCCGTTCAGGACGAGCAGTGCAATTTTATCAAGATCTTTTAAAAATAATGGAAGAAATTCCGGTTGTAATTGTTGAACAATTGAATGAAAAATGGCATTCAACTCATTCCACTGGGCATCGTCATTTAAAGATAGGCAAAATTTCACGATTGGGACAATGGATTCGTCACGACCTGTCAGAGGTAGACTTTCAACAAAGAATTACCATTTGTTTATTTCTCTTTTCTCGACTAAAAAGTCAGCTATTTTATTTGAGTAGGATTGTTACAGTACATAGATAAGTGAGATGTACCATAATACAAGGTGGAAACACGGTGTAGTGTTTTTTACAAATCATTTTAAATATGTTTACATACCATTAATTAGTTTAATGCAGGTTTTTCAGGACTAATTTAATTTTGTGAATCAAAGTGTAAATTCATAAAAAAAGCAATTTACAAATATGAATGAAATATGAAGCAATCGAGTACTTGTATAGAAGAGGGAGACATCGGGCGATATTTCCAAAATGTTGAGCCACACTGTGAGCTCTCTGGGTGTGTTAAAGCTAGCAAGCGGTTAAAAGAGGTAGACAGTTATTTTTCAAGAGTGAGGACCACCTCACCCCGATCAGCGAGAATCCAAACCCGCATCAACAACACGATGAACAAGATCAGGAGAAATCTAAGTACTACTACCATAAACTTGCGTTGTAGGCCAAAGTAAGCTGGGTAACTGTGCAAAAATTCTTCAAATATGATCTGAAACTTCGTCCCTTCAAGAGAGCTAAAGGACATCTATTTTTCAACCGCACCAAAAAGAAAAGAGTCGAAAAAGTAAAGTTGCTCCTCTAACGGTTTCTTCATCAGTGGCAGCCTCCAATTATGTGGACGGATGAGAAATTGTTCACTTTCCATGCCACCCCCAACATACAGAACGATCGTGTTTAGGCACAAAATAAAAATGAAATTCCGGTTGTACAGCGGTCATCTTTCAGGAGACAGGAGCCAACTTTGGATAGGCGGGCGTAACATCAACAGATCCCCAAACACCTCAGCTTCATTGAAGGGGTGAAGGTAAAGAGAAATCAACATGTTTATTTAGACATATTGAAGAGGAAACCAATCCTATGGGTGGTTGGCACCAGAGGAAATGCCGGTGTAACCCTTCAAAAAATGGCGCAACGTCACCTACGGTGAAAAAATGTTCAAGACTGGTGCCAGGCAAATTTTAAGAGGTAATGGTCAAATTAACTTTGGCCTTCTAGTGGGACAGATTTGAAGCCCATGGAATTTTGAGTGTGGCCGATGTTTGAGCAGAAGGCCTGTACCAAGTTTTATCAAAGTGTCAAAGTTCTGAAGTGGAAACTGGAAAAATGCTGGGAGGAAATACCAGCTGAAAACCTGCGCATCATTTGCACTCAGGTCATACCGAGATTTCGTCGTGTCATCGACGCATCATCATTAACTGCGACGAAGCAGCGGGTCTCTGGGTCATGTAAATCTCCTGTTGTGTTCATCTTCTGTCCGCAACGAGTCGCTGGTTCAATGTAGACAGCTAAAACCAATGCTACGAAAAGTAATTAAGGTCACTGAGTTCAAATATGATATAAGTTGACCACGTAGTGGCTAGAGGTGCTAAATCGGCCATTTTGGCCGCAGGTCCACTGGATCATCTTCCTCTGCATTTGTATATATTTTTTTATTAATTTTAGTCTAAGCATTATGTAATATTGCATTATGTTCTGATAAATAATTAAATGAATATTAGTCTACACTTTGTATTTCCACTCTGTATTTAACATTCTAGACAATGGAATGAGTAAACACAAAGGTCAGCGACTGGAGTTCGGGTATGTGAGTTCCTTTTAGTTAGGTACCCAGGTTGGTTGAAACCCGGGTAGGTAGGGTTGGGCCTTTAAATGCAAATATAAATATTTTTTCTCGTTAGTTTTACTGCTTGGATAACCCCACCATTCATACATTTTCTCCCTTGCTGCGGTCTGGTGGCGCCCTTAACAAATTTCGTTTCGTTTTCGCTTTTTTTCTTTGATTTTCCTCTTTTCTCTTCACTCCCTTCCTTCCATCTTTCATTCTCTTTACTTTGCTGACCATTTATACCAATATCTCTATTTTTTTATAGAAGTCGATGACCGATTAATGACGCTACCTTTTATATGTGTATGAATTTATGGAGAGGGCGAATAAGAGAAACACAAGTTGTACAAGTTTCTTTATTGCTGACGTTTCGCTCCTCTGGACCTTCCTCAGAGTAACAAGACAAAAAATGAAGTGAAATGAAATGAAAGGAAAGGTGGGAGTTTGGAGACAGTAAAAGATTTGCCTCCGTCTCTGCTGCTCCCTCCAGAGTCTTAAACGGGCTACAGAAGGATATGCGGGGAGGCCACGAGAGAGAGGGGAGAGGAAGAGTAGAGAGAGAGAGAGAGAAAGCAAAGCTAGAAGAGATGGTGTGATCTGCCCTTCTCCCTCTAGGCTATCAACACCGTGATCTCCTATTCTATTTCCTCTTGTGTTTTTTCTATTAGTTTCTAAGCTTGTATTGTATTGTATTTATAAAGATATAGTAAGAGGGGGAGGAGTAATGGAGAGAGGGGAGGAAAAAAGAGAGATAAAAGGACGGAAGTAGTAGAAATGAAAGATGCCAGTGAGCAAGCCTTATCCATTGTTTGCAATGGTGTCCCACTGCATGGTCTTTGGATTTATTTGTTGTTTGTTATTTTCTAATTTTGTTTGTCCCACTACGGGATCTTTTGATTTATTTGTGTTTTTTTTTATTGTTCTATCTATTTGTATTTTGCACAGGTGCAGTCGTTCTAGTGTTGGGAAGGTAGTTTTTAAATCTACCTCCTTCTACTTCTGGGTCAAGGGCATCCAGAATCTTGCTGAGGAGAACTGTCTCAAGTTTCGCCCAGATATCTCATCCTCGTTTGTGTAGGAAGACGCTGATTGGTTCTATGCCGACTTCTTGGTGGAGTCTCCTCTAAGTCCGGATGTCTTGCCACCTGGCGTTGTTGATGAACCGGAGTCCTCGATTTTGCACCCACTGAAGCTTTGACATGTTACTTTATGAGGCTGCGTTGAGTGGTATATCAGGATACACCAGTTTATACCTGAATAAACTGGTGTATAGTTTCTTTTTATTTGCTCGGTTAAGGTTTTTGAATCGATGTATCTTGTCCCGTTACGTGTTTACCTGTCCAATCCTTGCACCCATGTGTCCGCTCATGCCCGTGCTGGCAAGCTTGAACCCGGGTACGGACACATTTGACGAGTATTCGATGTCGGTTGCGGCTAAATTGAGTGACAGTCCGATGTTCCCCGATTGAGGTTGCCTTGAATTTTTTGATGTTGGTCTGGATTTTACAGCGTCTTTCAAAGCTGGAGATCCTTTCGGCTTCCGCGGCCGTGGCTCTAGCCATCATTCTTGCGGATTTTGTCCTTCGAACCACGATTTGAGCGACATCGTTCGCGTAATGGAGATGTGTAAGCGTGCTTCCGTCAATCGGTTTAGGGATATTCCTCATAAAGATGTTGAAGAGAGTGTGCTGATATGCCCTCCTTGCAGTACAAAAGACAGGAGCTCAAAAGCCTTCCATGTGTGCCCCTCGAAGGCGATGACAGCTTGCCTGCCTGTCAAGTAGCTGCACAGGATTTTTTCGAAATGATGCGCGAGTCTCAGTCGCGAGATTATGTATTTTAGGCCATTGATCCAGACTTTATCGAAGGCCTTCCTTACATCTCTACAGGCGACGTCGATACAACACCCATTAGCCTGCCCTGTTGCGGCACATGGAAGTATGTGGGCTATGGTTATTTCCGTTCCACGGTGCTTTCTAAATCCGTGTGTTTCCCTGTAACAGAGAGTGTTCCAACAGGTGTATTGCTTGCCTGTTGTTGATGATCTTCTCAAAACCCTTGCCAACGGTCTCTAGCAATGAGATAGGCCTACAGTTTATGACTTGGTTCGCTGGTTTCCAAGGCTTCGAGATGAAGATCATCTTCCAAATCTTCAGATCGTCCAGGAAATATCCCATTGCCAGAGACGCGTTGAACAGGTTCTCCAGTCTAGTCCAGTCCTTCTGTTAATTTGGCTGAGGCCTGGGGCTTTGGACCGGAACGATGAGATAGCCTCCCACAATTCCGAACTGGTGATGAAGTTCCCGTCCTTCTTAGCTTGAAAGGGATCGCCTGCTTATATTTGCATGGGATTGAATGTTACTCTGACTATCGTCTGAGCTCGTGGCTAATTCGTCAGTTTCTTGATTTGTTAGGGCCAGTGTATATGGCAGTCCATAGGTGCGAAGTGGTTTCCCTGCATCTTTTTTCACGATAAATGGGCAAAGAAAAGTGGCAAGACCACTTGCTCAGCTACGTTCTGACGTATGTTGAAGAAGCCGGAGTTGTGTTCAATAATTTTGATGTGGCTATGAAAGCTGCTTCCAATACTTTCCTACTCGTTTTGTTGGATGCACGTACAATTGCTACAATTGCTCTTGATTCCAACCAGTTGATGTGGTTGTCAGCTTCTCACAGGTGTTCGGACAGAGCGTTGATGAAGCCCTTTGGTCGGATATCGTGCCTGTGCTCCATTAGTCTGGTGTCCACTGCCCTGGACCCCGGGTGGCAGTTGTTACAGAGTTCCTATTGATCTCATTTGGTGGTTTGGAGCGTCAGATGTCTCGGACTTTGACACCAACTTGAATGGCGACTCTTATGGATGGTGCCAGCCTTCTTCCCACTGCGATGGAAAGAGGGCTAGTTGGGGCTAATATAAACTTTGTGTTAGGTCTCCCTTTCGCTGTTACTGCAGCACGCTGTCCGATGGCCGTGACATTGCAATATACTGTACTTCTCCTCCTCTGTGATGAGCTCTTGGCTGCAAATTCTCTGTGCGCAGAAGCAGAACCCGATGATGATGCTCATTTTTTTCCAAGAGTCGTGGGCCGACAGGTAGTGGACAAAGTTACCTTTGTTGGTTTGCTTCCTGTAGGCGAAAAACTTCAAGCCCTCGCCAATCCTATATAATTTGGAGCCTAGGAGTGGAAACGTGGCGTTCTCCCCCTCTTCCGTTTCCTCTGCAGTAAATTTGATGGTTGAGTGAAGCTCATTGATGCTGCGGAGCAACTTCTCATGGTTGAGGCCTCGAGGGACGATCACGATCGTGTCGTCTACATACTTGAGCCATTTGATGTGTAGCCCAAGCACTTCCTTTATCAGTCCCGCTCCATTTTCTCCATAAACATACAGGCTAAAACGGCGGGCAGAGGCGATCCTATGGCCATCCCATACACCTGTTGGTACTCCTGCTCACGAAAAGCGAAGCTGTCGAACCTTACGCGGAGCTCAACTAGCTTTAGGAAGTCAGGCGGGGGGAAGAGTAGAGACTCGGACCTGCCTCTGGTGACGATCCGGACGTCCATCATCGGTTTTTCAATAGGAGCATTAGTGAAGATGGACACAACATTGAAACCAGGGAGTTTCTTGTTCTTGACGTTTACTTCTTGTAGTCTCCCCATAAGTTCTAATGAATTTTTGAGATGGGCCCCCGCTACTTCTACCTATCATACTTACCAGGAGAAGGGCAAGTACTTCGGCCAGTCTTTGTAAGGCGCTGCCTATTCCAGATCTGATGGATTGTATTGGGACTTTTGGCTGATGCATCTTACACGATCTCAGCATGATGATCGGAGTTCTCTCGCTCTCTTCTAGTAGATAAAGGAGCTTCCTCACTTCCTTGTTAAAAGTCATTGATTTCTGTAATGCTGTGCCAGCATTCACTTTCAGGTAGCCCCGATTCGGTTTGCCATCTTTTATTCGTAATCTAACAACGGCCATAGATTATTAACATGACATCCATGAAAACTTGCAACTCTCCATAACTCTTCAAATTACTTCGTTTTCTCCTTAACATTTCTACTCTCCTTTTCAACGGGCTCTACATACACACGAGGGTAGGCGATACACACCGTGGTATTAGCACGGCGTTTAGATTTAGGGCCAAGACCGCCTAGGTAAATTTTCTAATCTTCTACAACTTTTTTACTATTCTATCACTCATCCTTCTCTTCTTCCCCCTGCCCCCCCCGTGCTTTGGGCACAGGGAGGAAGGCGAATGGGGATACAGGGGGAATCCGGCCTCTCTTACCCGCGTTCTAACCTTTTACTCTCACACTTTTCTTCTAATCTAATCTAATTGTCTGTTTTTGGTTAGTCTGAGGCGTGTGCTGACAGAGTATCGAAGGACAAAGTATCGAACGATAAAGTATCGAACGATAAAGTATCGAAGGACAAATTATTGAAGGACAAAATATAGAAGGACAAAGTATCAACTGCACAATGTATCGAATAGAAAAAGTATCGAAGACAAAGTATCAAATGGACAAAGTATCAAAAGATAAAGTATCGAAGGAAAAAGTATCGAATGAAAAATGTATCGAATGGACAGAGTATCGAAGACAAAGTATCGAAGGACAAAGTATCGAAGGAAAAATTATCGAATGGAAAATATATCGAATGGACAATATATAGAACGGACGACAAGATTTACTTCGAAAATAGCGCGTTCAGGGGAAATATTTTTCGAACAGATAGTATATATGCCGAATGGACAAAAGTATTAAAAATTCTAAAATTTCGCACCCCTATACCCCAAACAATAAGCTTCTCCAGCCCAGAAAATAGGAAATGCTTGCGAGGAAGAAATGAAATTGGGAGGGAAACCTCTAAAGCTTGTGATAATCGCATTGAACATTTATGGTGTGAGGTTTCGGCTAAGAAAATCAGCAAATTCATACACCTGCGTTGAAAGAGCTCTTCCGTTTGAGAATTCTAAATCGAGTAAAAAACATTCTAAATCATTAATAGTTCAAGCTTAGCAGATACAATTAGATCAGATCACAAACTTGTCAGATAAAAGTCTTAAGGATATAATGATTTTCGCTCTAAAGTGGTAGAATCCGTTTATCACACTAAAATTCCGTGCTTCTAATACCAATGAAGAGGCAGCAATGAGCTTCTAATAAGCTCCCTGTCAATGAGTTTTATTTAAATTTGATAATTCATCAGGAATTTTTCTAGCTCCTCCTGAATTACAGCCATGGGATTTTCGCTCAGATTCACCATACCCCAAATTGAACTCTAATCACTTCACAAAACTTTAATCTCCCTTGCATTCATTTGACTATAAATATTAACTTTAACAATGATTCACTTCATTCCCCCTCTCTAACCTCACATCGCTAGTCACCAGGCACTTTATTCACTAATATTTTATCTATTCCTTCAAGCTTTACATTTGTAATTTCGTTATATCTTTCATAACGGAAATGGGACGAAAGAAACGCTTACATGAAGGCTACGCATACCACGTCGACAAAGTGATGAATAGTCGAATATATTGGAAATGCGAAAAAATAAATAAACTGTTTTTGCAAAGGTAGAACAATAACCGACGAAGACAGCACCAACATAACTAAAGAATATTGCCATCTGCCTGATGGCTTTAAAAGTGAAGCAATAAAAATTAAGGAAAAAATTAAAGACAATGCTCTGAAGCATTTCCTATCTCTTTAATGTCAGTGCACAATTGGATACTCCTGTTGACATCGGTGGAAAGTTTCTAAAAAAGGATCTCTCTCCAGGACAATGAGAACAATTTGTAATTCTAATTCACCGAAAGAATATTTGACTCTAGCAGCAAAAGGTGACCCTTTTTTATTGTTGAATGAACAGAAAGTGAAACTATATTCGACAGCCCAAAACATCAATATTTTGAAGTCACATAGAAGATGGTTTTGTGAAGGAACATTTAATTCAGTCCCTATTGGAAAACAACTATATACCATTCATGGTCTTGTTGCTGAAAATAAGACTTTACCTTTGGTATATTGCATTACCGAGAAGAAAGATGAAAAAACTTATTCCACCATAATATATATATATATATATATATATATATATATATATATATATATATATATATATATATATATATATATATATATATATTATATATATAGAGAGAGAGAGAGAGAGATATATATACGTATGTACATATTCATGTATATACATATGTATTAAATTTAGTAAAAATCCATTGCCTTAGAATACGACCTAGTTTTTTATGTATTTAATTACAAATTCGAGTATATGATCTTTGAAAGCAATTGAATCAAAGATATATCATAAGTTCTAATCATGAGCATGGGGGGAGGGGCGAATTAAAGAGGTTTTAACGAAACTCGAACTTCCAAAGAACTTGGAGTTACGGTAGATATTTAATATCTTTTTTACAATAGGGTACGAATATTTTATTTTGCCTAAAATAACATCAGTATTTTTTTAATGAGACATGAAAGAACTCAGACAACTTTAAATCTATATGCTTGGCGCATGTTGCTCGAAAGTTAACGGTGTGGCTCTAAAGTGGAAAACTGAAAGCATACTTGATATACAAATCTTGATGCGAGTGACTCAAGATGATTTTTGGAAAACGTTGCTTCCATGTCATTCATTTGTTTGATTTTTGTCCATAATATATTAGGTACCTATGACCTCCACAAGCCGGTTGAGACAGTCTACCTCCATTTTATGACCCATCTTAGACCCTTAAAAAAATTAAATGGCTCAGGGATCATTGGTTAAATGGGCGGAAACAAAAGAATGGCCCTTGAGGTTTCGTTTTTGGAGCCGATACCATTTATAATATTTGTAAACAGGCCCGTAGCCAGGCTGGTATTTTTAAAAAATACCATCTTGATATTTAAGTTTTCGGTTCGCCGTAATTACATATATCTAACGTTTGGAATGGAGTGATAAGAAAAAGCCACTTACCAGCCAGTTCGTTATTAGCTACCGCGATTACCAAGCCAACAAAAGTTGAAAAGTTCAGAGTCCATAAGTAGCATTATTATTGTAGTTTTTTGAGTTGAGATTATAGGATTTTGTTATGATAATACATACAAACACTTGTATTTTTATCATAAAATTGATTTATAAAATGATATTTAATATAATCAATTGGAGAAATAGAATTGCAAATGGGTTACCGTGATTTGAGGATTGCCCTCTTGTGAAGATGGTGTTTGCTACAAAATTATTGGAATGGACTTCCAGAATTGGTGATGAATTCTTAGAAAGTTTGAATGTATTTTAACTTATGGAATAACTAGGGACAAAATACAATTACAGAGCTTTACTATGTAGTCAGTTCTTCCAACTAGTTAGCCAGGCAGTTCACAAAACCAAAGTGGTAATATGAAGCTGGAGCCACAGACAAAATAACCTCTTCCAGAAGATATCTGTGAGTAAATGTACATGCTTGCTGTGTAATGTTTCACACAAGGTCGAACTTCTTCCTTGTGTGTAACTGAAATCATTATTATTTTAGGCTAAAAAATTTGGGCGGTGCTAAGCCCCCCCCCCATAGCCCCCCGGTGGTTATGGGCCTGTTTGTAAATGATATCGACATCAGTTTATTACATAGAAGTAGACAATTTCCTGATGAAAAATGGTAACTAAAGTTTAATATTGCAAAAAGCAAAGTTATACATATTGGTAATCATAATTGTAGGAAAGACTTTGTTGTGTTAGAGGAAGCCTCGCTTTCTTTAAACAAGGGGAAGAAAGAGTGAAGCGCAACCACCTTTTTGGATTTGGAAGCATCTGCGTATATTAAAAGGGCTCCACTGTGACACAACGTGTCTTCCGATAAGTTCGAACATAATACTCAAGGTGCTTTCGTAGCTTTAGGGGCAGAGGCATGGCGACAAACGTTCAGAGGTAGTACTAGCCAAGATGGCGTTCTGGGCAGAACCACCGGACTGGGCGCTACTTTAAACTCTCGAAGGAGTTTCCATGCCTTAACCACAAAAGCCTTAAGGTGTGATTGGCGCCTCACGTCGGAATAGGAACCATTGAGATCGGCCGTACACGAAATGAGAGTCGTTGGCAACTGAGGAATACACTGGATTTGCGCATAATGCACTGTATACGGAGTAAAGCGAGCTGCATATCCCCCGCATCGACGGGAGGCTCTTACCTGGCACCAATCGCCAAGCAGACCAGTGTGGTAAATCGAGTCCACCTTTTGTAATTCACGCTCAGCTGCAGATGATAAAAAGAAGTAGAGTAGCCCTATCAGTAAGTCAAGTGCTGAAAACTACACAATGAAAAATGTCAATGGCCTGGGTACAAGGGACCCTAAGGGCTCGAATGTGTGTCTCTCAGGTGAGGCGTCGGTCAAAAATAAGACCGAAGAAACGTTAAGACTCTACCAGACCCGGGCGAACCTCTTTTGAGAACAAGTTTGGGCAGACGAGAAGCCATGGATAGCGTTAGAAGTGCACCGTCTTAGTCTTGGCTAAAGAAAACCTAAAATTATGCGCTTTGGCATAGAAAAGATTGCAGTTCATAGTCTGTTAGGGTAGAAGCTCCAAAGTAGGCATCTGGGCCTCACCAAAAGAAATCGAAAGGTCATCGGTGTAGAGCGTAGCAAGAACGTCGTTCAGCAGCACCGAGGTGATACTGTTGATATTCAAGTTAAAGTAAATGACAGTGGGAACACTTCACTGCGGGAATCCCTCTTTCTACTCTAATGGGCTGATAAGAGCTCAGCCTACCTGTGTGCGGAAATGTTGATCTCACAGGAACTAAGGCAAGAAAATTGCGACGTGTCCCATGATATCGTATCGCCATGAGGTATCATAGGCCTCCTGATCTAAGAACACCGTAGTAAATTACCGTCTTCCAGGAAATGCCTCGCATATAGCATTTTCCAGCCGGAGCAAAGCATCCGACGTGGAGCGGAATTTGAGAAAGCCGCACTGTGTAGGAGAAAGGTAACATTCGCTGTCCAGAAAATAAGCTAGCCTAATATTATCCAATTTCTCCATTAACTTACTCTCGCAGGAGGTTAGAGAAATTAGGCGAAAATCACCTGTTTTAGAGTGATCTCTCTCCGGCTTGCGAAAAGCGTGCACGGTAGCCATTAGGTAGGAATATGAGAAAATACCCTCCGCCCGGATCCTGAAGAACAAGGCTAACAAAAAAACTCTTGCCCACGTTGTGCTTTAAATGCTGGGGACGGGTATCCTAGCCTGATAATGCCGAAAAAGGAGGTGCGTAAGAAATACACGGCCACTGGGACTGAGATGAAGGTCACGTCCTCCTGCAGGACGGGTGGGTGTCGTGCGAGATCTTCTCACGAATCCTTTAGACACCTCTACATGAGAGGCATTTTCCGTTGAGTAAAAAATTATATGCCTACCGAGATCTGTGGCGAGGTATCTTCGAAACATAAGCAACCTAGCCCTCATTCGACGAAATTCACACGCAGGGGATGGGCTGGGTAGCCAACTTTTATTTGCACTGGAAGCGGTGAAGAGAGTCGGTAACATAGCACACCTTGCACCTAATCTCTCGCATCGGATAGGGTCTTCACAGTGTCTTATACCACTTGATCAGGTATTGTTAAGAGGCCAAAAGTACACCGATGCACCAGAACCTCTCTGTATAATAAGAGAGAAGGTTGATAGGGGTATAATATGGTGTGCAATAAGAAAGAAAAGGGGTATGCGGGTCCAAAAAAGGAGTAGGGTGAGCGATCGCTTTATTATTACCATACACCGACACTAGGAGGGGAAGGGCGTGCTCATGCTCTAAATTTAAGTTGTAGTAGGGGTGTCACCCCCAGTTACAAAATCTACCCAAATGGGGGTCAGAAGTCAGTCAAGAGAGATCTGAAAGGAAAGTGGTGAATGTCGGCAACATTGAAAATAGTGTGAGATATAAAGCCGTAGCTTCTGCAAACAATGAGGCAGGGATGGCACAACTGTGGCACTAGGGCCGGAAGACCATGCCAAAGGGTGTTAGACTACAAGCACTTAGGCAGGAAGGAAAAAACGTTCATCCAGGTAACATGTGTATGTTTCTACACAGGGTCCCACCCCCCTACTTGGAAAACTAATCAGGAATGTCACTCAAGGTATTATATTTCTAGCCGTTTAATACATACCTATAATACCGATGGATGATACTGTAGATGCTACGAGAGATAATCCAATTGTTATTGGTCCAAAAGTTCTATTGCCCATGAGGAAGTCTTCGGCAGACTTATTCCCTCGAGAATTGGCGAATCCACCAATTCCGAGTAGGCATATTAGCATGCCGACGAAGAGAAGGTAGTCAATGGTATCGAAGGAAGATGTGTATAAAATTGCCATTTTCGGGTAACTATATTATATGAGATCCTGTAATTCAGAAATATTAATACAATTATATAATTTTATGGTTGGGGTAGATTTTGGAGTGATAAGGCGAAAGTAGGGAAGATAGATTAAGGACGATAATTAGTCAAAATATTTTATTCAAGATCACGACATAAGAGGGCGAGTTTCAAAATTCCTGGGTTCGTACAAAGAGCAAACTCGGGTATAAATTTGAGCCTCATAGAGTAAGAAAAGAAAGGGAGATTGTTAGCATCAAATGGGGCAGAGGTAGGGATGAAGGAACATTTTGAAATTAATTTCATTCCATTTATGTTTTATTTCTGCATTCTTACTTTTTACGTCTTTATACTTTTTTCTCTCTCTATCTCTTTCTTTCTTTCTCTCTCTTGAGGCGTTAAGTAGAATCAGCATAAAAAAAGAGACGTAATAAGATGTATTGAAAAACGCAGTAAATAAATCACCCCGGATACATCTCCCTCGTGTATTAAAGGGAGCCAAAAGTGAACTAGCCAAACCACTGTTGTTCTTTAATTATTTCTTACATTCAGGAACAATACCCGATAATTGGAAGCTCGCTAACGTAACACCAATATTTAAAAGAAGCAGTAAATTAGTCTAAGCTCGGTCGTTTGCAAAATGCTGGAGACACTCATACGCGATAGACTGGTTAACCATTTGGAAGGAAAAAATCTACTTAGAGACGGCCAACAGGGCTTTTGTAATAAACGTTCTTGTCTAACAAATCTATTAGACTTCTTTAAAGACATTTTAATGAATAAAGTCTAATTTATCTAGACTTTCAAAAGGTCTTCGAAAAGGTTTCATACAAACTTTTAATAACTAAATGAAAAGCGTATGGAGATCAAGGCGACATATCGAGGTGGATAGAAAACTGGCTGAGCCATCGTAAACAACGCGTCGTTATACAGGGTGGCTCCCAAAAAACGGGCCCCAACTTTCGATAGGCCTCATTATATCTTAATTATCTAGATGAACTCCATTTAGCTCTGTGCATTTCTTGAGGCGCAGCACAAAGTTGTCCATGATGTCCTTACAAACCAACCGACTAATGGCTCTGATCTTCTCCCTGATAGCTTCCTTGAGTTCCGTGATGGTCCTGGGTCTCCCTGCGTACACTCTGTCTTTAAGGTAGCACCAGAGAAAGAAATCTGGGGGTTAAGGTTCGAGCTGTGAGGTGCCCACTCAAAATCAGTCTTGAGACTGATCACAAGGCCACCAAAGTTCTCTTTCAGCCAATATCGGGACAGATTTGAGGTATGAGAGCTTGCTGGAACCAGAACTTCCCCATAAGAGACGGGAGCAGGGTCTGCATCTTCCTCTTAAAGGTTTTAAGGACCTCAACATACCGCTCCTTGGTGACTGTCACTGTCACGCCAGATTCCTCGAAGAAGAATGGTCCTTTATTTTTATCTGATTTTTAACTTTCCTTTTACGATAAATTAAATTCTTCACACTATATGAGACTGATGTTACGTGAAACTACATAAACGTACCCCCGAAAAGTTTTTCATTCTGAATTTTATTATAAATAAGTAAAATTACATACATTTTTCAGGCGTGAACCAAGTTTTAAACCTGTTTTGTCAGTTAAAAATGTTCGAGAACGTGTTATGCCTATTAAACTCACATGGTTTTATTTTTCTTTAAATCCATTAGGCCACCCTATGAGCTTAGAAAATTTTGATTGTTTAGTAACTTAAACCGGTAAAGGTTAAGATTGATGTCCTTCGCTGATCTGAATCTCTTATTTCATCATTTCTTTCTTTTCCGACGCCACCTTGCGAGTGGTTGTAGCACTGCGAGTGGTTGTAGCATGGATGTTTTTCACTAACTTTCTTCTTGTGGCTTTAATTGTAGCTTTATTTATTATTAGTTACTGAAAATTCTTGTAGAGTTTTTGTTCTTTTACAGATTGGAAAAACTGAGACATAGACATGGATAAGTTTGTGACAAGGAGCGGGGATAGGGGCAGGAGTTTTTCTGGCGACAGCGCAGCAAGTAATAGCTTCAGGATAAACACTCCTATGCTAAGTGAGAGCAGTGACAGGGATAGCCACATGCCTTTTTTTGTACCTGAGACTGACCGTAGAGGATAAGGAGACAGGGGAGGCTGGCGACCAGAGCCAGGAGGCAACGAGGAGGCCGTCAAGGAGCTAAAAAGCTGCTTAGAGACTCTTGAGAGGTAAGAAAATCGCCGCACCGCTATAGTGAGGTAGCAAAATTAAATTAAAATTTAGTAAATTCACTTCTTTTCATGATTTAAAGATTTATAAATATTAAATTTAAATTTTTAAATTCAACAAATTGTCATTGAAACATTTCTATCTCTCAGTTTCTATGTCTTTGACAGATTTGTGAGGACTGATGAGAAGGTGGATGGGAGGTCTCTCAGGAAGATCCACAATGGCCTTGCTAAGTGCCAACATCCTGTCTCCAGAGGCAAGAAGGGTTTACCTAGGCCCCCACACCAGGAACCACCTCAAGCAGCATTATGAGAATGTAAGTTTAAATAATTAGCTAAGTTTACAATAAATAACTGGCGCCGCTAGTCCTGCTACTTTATGTAAGTTTCAGCAAATAAAATAATTTTTTTATTGCAAAGTTCAAAGTTAATAAGTTTATATCAGATGCACAAAGACCAGCTCCTTCAGCTCTCTACCGCCATTGAGGGACTCAACAAGTGAGGCCCGCAAGAAGCGCTAGATGTGCTTAGAGGAGAGCTTCAGGGCTAAGTTCAACTAGCAGAGGGCCAGGCAATGTTACACATAGGTGAAAAAAATTCAGAGAAATAATAGTAGATATTTTAACTTTAATTTTTTAACTAGTAAAATGGCGTCTTAGCGTCTTGATGTTTTAAAACATTTTTATTAAAAATTTAAAATATATTAATTTACATATTTCATTTTTAGGTGGTTTATTGAGACAATGACGCCACTGAGTTCCAGCCCACCTCCAGGAGGACTGTGGGCAGGGACATTGGCAAGCTGATTGAAAAAAGGAGGACTCAGGTGGTCAACCTGCTCTTCCACCAGAAGTGGGTGGCCACTACTGCCGACAGCTGGACCACCCACAACAGGGCCTTCTTGGGGATGACAGTCTACTGGATTGACAGGGACACCCTCAAGAGGCGCCATGCAACTCTGGCGTGCAAGGAAATGAAGGTAAGAAAATTAAAAAAGTTAAATTTTGTCATTCTTTACCTTAGGCGCTTAAAGCTATAAGTACCTATGCGGTATAAATTTAATTTATAAACTGAATCAATAATTATTGTCTTCAGGAAAGGCAGACGCACTAACTCCTGGGGAAACTTATCACAGAGATTCATCAGGACTTTAGTATCAATGGCAAGGTGGCGGCCACCACTACAGACAACGGCGCCAACTATGTGGCTACCTTCAACGCCTTTGGCGAGGCCAACCAGGACCCGGAGGACCTTCCTGCGGACCCTGAGGACCCTGACCTGCATATTGTGGATCTCTAGGCGCGCCTGAGATCTGAGGGAGACAATCCAAGTCTGCCGCCTCACCACCGCTGCAGGTACTAACAATAGCGGCATCTAGCGCTAATATATTAAGAAATAAAGATTGAAGTCATTTAACTAATCTTTGAATTTATTGAATATTTAAATATCTTATTTTTTCAGCGCTCACACAGTCAATCTGTTGGAGACAACATATGTTAGGGATGTTCAGGGCTGGAGCAAGGGGGAATCAGATTGGAGGAGGACCACAGCCAAGACTCAGGCCCTGTGGAACCTCCAGAACAGGTTCCCAGTGGCGGCCAACCAGATCAAGGAGCCGCCAAAAGAAAACTGAAGACTCCAGTGGCTACTAGCTAGTCGTACTACTATAAAATTTAAATTTAGCACAAAAATTGTTGGCGATTATATAAAATTGGATTTTGTAAGTTTCTGATAGTTTATTTAAATAAAATGTTTTATTTCTACAGATGGAACTCCCTCTATAATTGTGTGGTGGTCCTGCTGGAGGTCCTGAGTGTTGGTAACCAGCTCGATTCCATAAACACCATCCTGATCAACCAGCCCAAGGAGGGTTCTCCCATCATAGAGGTGGACATCCAGGTAAGCATAAAGTAGCGCGCTAATAGCGATTGCTATTTTAATATTTTTATTTAGAAATGAAATTTTTCTAAGTTTAATTATATAAGCTTCATTACTTAAACAATATATTAATGTTCATTTTTCAGGTCCTCAAAGAGTACAAACTGGTGATGCAGCCTGTGGCGCAGTGCCTGGACATGCTTCAGGGGGAGAGAAAGGCCTACATGGGCACCCTCCTCCCCAGCCTCTGGTTGATGAAGGCCAGCCTGAAGGAGCAGAGCCAGAATAACGACCTGGTGTATGCCAGGCCCCTGGTGCAGGCCCTCCTCAGGGGCTATGAAAAGAGGTTTGGCCACCTATTTGAGGATGGCGACCTCTTTATGGCCACAGCCGTCCACCCCAACCTCACCCCCAAGGCCCTGGAGAGCATTGCCCTGACAAGGTGGAGGAGCGCAAGGGCACGAACACCAGGGAGCTAAGGGCCGTCATCAAGACCAGAGAGAAAGAGCAGCAGCAGCGTCAGCGGTAAAGCATCTGACCGGCAATCAGCAGAACCGGGTTCGAGTCCCGGCCAGGAATTTCAAACTTTTTTCCCCTGGCGTTATCTCTGTCTTCTCGGGAAAAGGAATGCCTTCATTGTGCCGCCCTCTGCTCTCTTTGATTCTAGTCTTCTTCTAATGTCCCTTTCTCTTACCTCTAAAAAACTCCTGTTTCTTGTCTCATTGCTCATTCGCGTCCAATTTCTCTTTCTTGTACTATATTGTAATATAGTCTGCAATGCGAGGTTTCTGCACCTTTCTTCCCGTCTTCAAAATTGTATATATATATATATATATATATATATATATATATATATATATATATATATATATATATATATATATATATATATATATATATATATATATATATATATATATATATATATATATATATATATATATATATATATATATATATATATATATATATATATATATATATATATATATATATATATATATATATATATATATATATATATATATATATATATATATATATATATATATATATATATATATATATATATATATATATATATATATATATATATATATATATATATATATATATATATATATATATATATATATATATATATATATATATATATATATATATATATATATATATATATATATATATATATATATATATATATATATATATATATATATATATATATATATATATATATATATATATATATATATATATATATATATATATATATATATATATATATATATATATATATATATATATATATATATATATATATATATATATATATATATATATATATATATATATATATATATATATATATATATATATATATATATATATATATATATATATATATATATATATATATATATATATATATATATATATATATATATATATATATATATATATATATATATATATATATATATATATATATATATATATATATATATATATATATATATATATATATATATATATATATATATATATATATATATATATATATATATATATATATATATATATATATATATATATATATATATATATATATATATATATATATATATATATATATATATATATATATATATATATATATATATATATATATATATATATATATATATATATATATATATATATATATATATATATATATATATATATATATATATATATATATATATATATATATATATATATATATATATATATATATATGGTGGAAGTCAATTATATATATATATAAGATGCTCGGGTACATATATTTATTGCAATTTTTGAAACAACGTTTCGGGCAACATGCCCATCTTCAGGTTCTAAGATTAAAATTGTAAGAACAAAAAAATTAATTATAAAATCATTAAAGTTATGAAAATGAAAAGAATTTGAACTAAAGGTTTTTAAATGAAATAAGAAAGTTGTGACATTTTTCCTATAAAAAATTAAGGTTATACAACTAAATTGATTAAAAGATACACAAAAAGACATACACAAAAAAATTGCTAAAAAGTAATTGAAAAAAACGAAAGAAATAACAAAAGTACTAAAATGAATCAAAAGAGTGATAACCTATTTTATGAAAAAAAAAACAACTAAAAAGACAAACAGGCAATTAAAATTTTAAATTAATAAATCAATTCAAATAAACTAAGAAAATAGTGAGTAAAATGAAAAAAAAATTAAAAACAATGTATAAACTAAAATAAATACTAATCTGAATCAAAGGGATAACAATTTAAATAGTTTAAGATGGTGGAAGTCAATTAAAGGTATGAAGGAAAATAAAAATTCAAGTGTTTAAAAATATTAACTAAAAAATTAAGAATGAAGTGGTTACCAAACGGAGTTGGAGATAGAGACCAGAATGAGAAATTAAGTAATGTGAAAGCTAAAGGAAACCTAAGATTTATGTTAGGTGGTTGTTTGGTGTAGATTTTTATAAGAAGAGATTCTAATATTCGCAGGCTATATTCATTAGTGTTACGGCCTATAATTTTAAAATTGTTGATTGAGCAATCAGTTTTGCATTGTGGTCTCTGATAGGAGAAACCTCCTTCCTAGACAGGATTTTGCCAGTGCGGTGGCTTATTCCCAAATGGGCGAAAAACCTCTCATATAATGAGCGAACAGTACTGTCGATGTAAGTTCCTTGCAAACCACAAGAACAAGAAAAAAATATACCATGTGGCTGTTCATCACGAGAGAAATCCTGTCCCCTGAGGAGAAGAAACTTCCTATATAGTAAGGGTTGACGAAGGTGATGTAAAATTTAGTATGGAAGAAATAGCTTTTGAGCAATTTTGTACAATTTCTTCTAAACATGTCATTAAAAGGTCCTAAATCAGGCACAACGAAATATTTTTTGTTTTTAATAACATCATATGAGGAAAAATGTGGAGAGTATATTTTATTAAGGAAATTGTTAATTAATTTGTCAACTAGATTTAAGGGGTAACTATTATTTTTGAAGTACGTTTTTATAATCTCGAATTCCTGGTGGATTAATGAGTAGTTTGAACAAATGGTGTAACCTCTACAGATTAAAGTTTTAATAGCATTTAGTTTATGGGTTAAATCACAGTTACTGTAAAAATTATTCCTACACCAGTGAAAATAGGTTTCCTGTAAATAGAGGTTGTAAGATTATCAGTTGATTTTTCAATAAAAATATTAGGAAATGGAAGTTTATTATCTTTTTCTATCTCAATTATAAATTTATAGTTATCACGTGCTAACTTTCGTGATATTACCCATATATATATATATATATATATATATATATATATATATATATATATATATATATATATATATATATATATATATATATATATATATATATTGGGACAAATAAGTATTCGTAATGCTCCAGAGAAAGTATAGTTTAAGAATTATGCTACATATAGGATTATCAGAAAGCAGCAAAACCTTCAAAAAATATTGTCTGCATTAATTTCCAATGAAAGATACTATAATCTTACTGAACTAATGCAGCTTCAAATAGGAACAATAAGCTCGTAAAAGTGGTGTGAATAAGTACTTGTAACATGTATTTAACATCGATCTATTTGTATTTCATAAGAGACTTCTCGCAAATTCTGTGATTCGAAATGCTTCTAGATTATTCTAGAACAAGTAAGAGAGTTTACGATCTGCTGCTGGTGCTGCCAGCGATCATTCTGCCACAAGCAAGTGATGTGTAGGCATCTCTCCCAACCATCAGTATGGCGAAGGTAAAAGAACACTCTCTTCAACTCAAGGAGTATGATGCAGGTAAAGGATACATAAAGATTTCGAAGCAGTTAAGTGTCCATGTAAGTTCGGTGCAGTCAATAATTAAAAAGGGAAAGGAACAAGGTGCAGTCACCAACCAACAAACCAAGGATGGGTGCTCCGAGAAAAATAACCTCTCGGGCGATCACTCATATGAAAAGAACTGTGGAAAAAGATCCCAGAATATCTAGGAAAGAGTTAGTACAAGAAATGGCGTCCGGTGGGGTCAACGTAACACGACAGACAGTGACGAATACACTGCGAAGGGAAGGCTACGCAGGCGCCGTGCGAGGAAGACCCCTCTTCTAAAGAAGAAGCACCTTTGTGCTTGTAAGCAGTTTGCTACAGTAATGATAAACAAAGAAGATAATTATTTCGACAAAATATTGTGGTCGGATGAGACAAAAATTGAATTATTTGGCAACAATTACAATCATATGGTTTGGTGAGAATCGAGCACCGCCTACAAGCCGAAGAGCACCATACCAACGGTGAAGTTTGGTAGAGACAGCATCATGATTTGGGGTTGCTTTTCATCTGCCGGCACAGGAGATCTTCACATCATAAAAGGAACGATGACTTCTCAAAAATAGTGCGAAATTTTCGAAAACCATCTTTGCAACTCCTCCAGAAAACTCAGCATTGGAAGACGTTGGGTCTTTTAACACGACAACGACCCTAAACACACATCACATCAAACGTCTGAGTGGCTCAACAGGTAGGGTGTCACTGTCCTCGAGTAGCCTAACCAGTCTCCCAACTCGAATCCAATAGATAAACTTTGGAAAGAGTTGAAGATTAAAGTCGGTGAGAGGCAGCCTTCGAATCTTGGAGAGCTAGAGGATATCTGTATCGAAATGGGGGAATATACCGAATAAGTTATGCAAGAATCTAGTTTCGTCATACAGGAGGCGTTTAGAAGCTGTTCTGGCTAGGGAAGAAAAGGCTATTAAATTCTAAGGATAGGTTTCACGTATCGTTACGAATACTTATTTACACCACTTTGGCAAAGTTATTGTTCCCATTTTAAAGTTTAGTGTTAGTTCTTTAAGTTTAAGGTATTTTCCGTTGCAAATTACTGCAGACTTGATTTGTTCTAAGTTTTGTGTCTTTCTGATATTGCTATTTATAGAATATTTCTTCAAATATACCTATTCTAGAGCGTTACGAATACTTATTTGAACTCATTGTGTGTGTATATATATATATATATATATATATATATATATATATAGTAAACTCTCGATATAACGAACCTCAATATAGCGAATTTCGGATATAACGAACCAAATTTCCTGGCCGAACTCCATCGGGTTTAACAGGAAAGCGTTACGACCAGTTTGAGTGAGTGTTGGTGTGTCACATGTCTCCTACAGTACAAGGTTTGTATCAATACTATGTTGTGTAGTCCACTTAACTTTATTAGTAATTACATACGTATTACATATCCATAACGAACTTGGTTCGTAATTTCCATTCCTTTTAACGTCCATCGGGTTTAACGAACTTTCAGCTTTAACGGACGACCCCCCGCCCCATATAGTTCGTTATATCGAGGGTTACAACAACAACAAGGAGTAACAACAAGGAAAGAAGGTACCCTAGGAGACCTTACGGTCCATTCAAAGAGGGTACCATTGGACTTGCAATCGAGCGGGCACAAGGCTGCTCAATTGTTTTGCGTCCCTAAACGGCCACTTTTCAAGACCTTGTCTAGTCTTGACTTGAACTAGTCAACAGATTCACTGTTGACAACTTCCACTGGAAGTGCGTTCCACTTACCGCAGATACTGTAGGTGAAAAAATTTCCACACAGATTCCGGTTGTAACGCTTCAGTTCAGGTTTGAAGCCGTGATTGCGCGTTCTGTGATCACTCAGTGTGAAAATATCCCGGTAGTCAACATTGTCGAACCCTCGAAGTATTTTGAAAACTTCGATGAGCTGACCACGTAGTCTACGGGTTTCCAGCGAGAACAGATCTAATTCCCTTAGTCTATCCTCATAACTTTTATGTCGGATAGAGGGAATCAGCTTGGTTGCCCTGGCTTCTACGCGTTCCAATCTCGCGATGTCCTTTCGTAATGAAGGATTCCAAAATTGTACGGCATACTCCAGGTGCGGTCGGACAAGTGAGTTGTACAGGCACAGTACAATCTCCTGGTTCCGATAACCAAACTGGCGCTTAATATAGCCTAGCATCCTTTGGGCCTTTTTCTCCGCCTCAATGCACTGTTTCGAGAACTTGAGGTCACTAGTGATTGTTACACCCAAGTCCTTCTCAGTGTCGGTGGATTCAATAGCAGTGCCCTTAAGGATATACTGAGATTGGGGGTTTCTGTGGCCGATATGTATCACTTTGCATTTGCCCACGTTAAAAGGCATTTGCCACGTGTCCGACCACTCCCCAATCTTCCCAAGATCTCCCTGCAGGCGGGCAGTATTTCCATCCTTTGCAACGTTCATACCAAGCTTGGTATCGTCGGCAAATTTGGAAATCTTGGCAACCATATCACCGTCCATGTCATTGACGTAGATGATGAATAGTAGTGGTCCCAGGACAGAACCTTGAGGAACCCCGCTAGTAACGGGCACCCACTCAGAAGACTGTCCATTCACCACCACCCGTTGCCGTCTGCCACTTAGCCAGTTCTCGATCCAGCCGGCTACCTTTCCGTCTATGCCAAGCGCTCGCACTTTCCGGAGAAGGCGGCGGTGTGGTACCTTATCAGAGGCTTTCTGAAAGTCTAGGTAGACCACATCCACCGACTTGTCCCGATCGTGCTCACTGAAAACGAAGTGGAAGAATTCTACAAGGTTCGTCAGGCATGACCGTTGCCTTCGGAAGCCGTGCTGGGAACTCCTCAGTAGCAGGTTTGACTCTAAATACGACGTCACTTTGTCCACCATGATGCTTTCCATGAGTTTACCCACTATCGAAGTCAGACTGATAGGTCGGTAGTTCGACGGTTCGTTACGGTCTCCTTTCTTGAAGATAGGAGTCACCTCCGCCTCACGCCAGTCTCTAGGAACGCATTTGGTCCGGATTGACATGTTAAAGATAGCGCACAGATGTCGTGATACTTCATCGCACACTTCTTTCAACACTTTAGGTAGAAACCCGTCCGGTCCAGGGGACTTATTCGTCTTTAGGTCAGCGATCTTTTTCTTTATTTCTCCTTCGGTGAAGTCTATTGCCTCCAGCTTTTCCCCCGAGTAGGAATCCGTCGGCTGGGGAATGGGACCACACTCTTCAGTAAACACTGAAGAGAAGTAGTCGTTGAGGAGGTTAGCATTTTCTGCATCTGAATGCTTTAATGTCCCCTCCTCATTCCTCAAAGGGCCAATCGTTCGACGGATTGGTTTACGGCTGTTCACATATCAAAAAAACTCCTTGGGATTCTCTTTACAGAGTCTCGCCACTTGGAGTTCCTCAGCCTGCTTAGCCGCCCTTATGCTGGACTTCACTCTCCTGGCTAGCCTCCGGTATTCGTCAAAGTCACCCGAGATCTTCGATTGCCGGTACGCATTTCTCTTCTCCCTAAGCAGTTGCCCGATTTCTCGATTAAACCACTTTGGTTGAACAGAAGACCGACGGGGGCATTTCAGAGGGATAAAACGCGATTGAAGACTCATGAATGTGGTTTTGAAACTGTTCCAAGAGTCTTCAACAGCATCGCACTCTTCTAGCCTCGCGTCAGTCAGTCCCGCGCGTAGACCTGCAAAGTCTGCTCTTTTTAAATCGAGTTTCCTTGATTTACTAATTGCAGGCTCTGCCTTGGGGACTTTGACTACAAATCTAATTAGTCGGTGGTCACTGCCACCGAGCTCTTCGCCAACAGAGAGGTACTCAACGATGTCATCCTCAGAGGTGAAAACCAACTCGAGAATATTGTCTCCTCTCGTTGGCTCTCTCACCCATTGAGTGAGGAACTCGTTGTTCGTGAACTCCAGGAGTAGTGCGTTCTCGCCACAGGGTTCTCTGGTTTCCCAGTCAACTTGTGTGTTGAAATCACCCATTACGATACACACTCTGTCTTCGACAAGTTCTCCTAGTAGCTGGTACATATCTCTGTCCTTTTCAACGAGTTGGGCAGGAGGTCTATAAAGCACCAGGGTCCTGTATTTGGCAGGACCTATCTCTAGGTCAACACCTAGTAGTTCATGGTCGGATACGATGTTGCAATCCGTCGAGTTGAGAGTATCCTTGACATACAACATCATACCGCCACCCTCTCTGTCTGGCCTATCTTTAAAGAAGAGCTGGTAACCGGGAATCGTGAATTCGCCTTCAAAGTCTCGGTTTAAGGTTTTTATCCACGATTCTGTTATGGCTACCATTTTGAGTTCTTCCGTCGCTACGAGGCCACTGAGCTCAGGAAACTTGTTCCTGATTGACCTCGCATTGAACAGAAGAACTTTCAGGGAGTCCCCGACTGTAGGACTCCCTACGCTCTTCCGTTTCCCGGCTTGTTTGTTGGCGAGGCACCCCTTTTTGCGACCTCTGAGAAGGTCGTTCCTGGAGTGACACGGGCATACTGGCGTACGTCCGCCCTCACTCTGGGCCGGATACTCCTTTCGGTCCTCTCTACGACATCCTGGATCATGTTCGACAGAAAGGCCTTTCCTTTAAAGGAAAGATGTACCCCATCCCTTTGATAGAGATCATTTCTACCATAAAAGGTGCGGTACGGGTCCACAAAAAAGACCCCCTCTGCCGTACACAAATCTGCCAGGCGCCGGTTTAAAGACACATTCATCGAGTGTTGGACCTCTCCTCGGGAGCATCCTGACTACCACGCGCTTGCGGGTTTTCAGCCCACAGTCATCCACGGCACCCAAGACCGTGTGGAGGATTTTATCTGTAGGGCCTACCCTACCTCCTCTCAGGTAGAGGTCGTTTCCACTGACCATCAGAGCAACGACTGAGCTCTCAGAAATCTGTGATTTCTCAGCCTCTACTCTGATGTGGTGGTTACCACATCCTGGCAGGCAGCTTACCTTAACGTTTGTGCGAAGGCGGGCCGCTAGCAGGGGCTGCAGGTCCCGTGCCTGGGAATCGCCCACAAGGATGACCCTGGCACATTTGCCTGCTGAGCTCGGATTCTTTATTTTCTGAGGCAAGCTCTCTGATTCCTCTCTCTTCCCCGTCATGGTCTTTTCAGGCTTTTCTTTTTTCTTCTTCCTCTTATTCTTCTTCTTCTTCTCTATCATCTTTTCCCCCTTGTCATCCTTTTCATTAACTTCTTCTACCTTTTCTTCTTCTATTTCTCTCTCTTCCTCTTTCTTCTTTCCCTTTTTCGTCTTTTTTTTCTTTTTTCCTTTTGGTGTCGCTGCCACATTCGGGCACGGGCTCTCTGCAGAGGTGGTGTTTGCCACAGGACTTGAGAGATCGTTTAATTTCTCTTCGAGCCTGCAGATCTGGTGGGAGTGCTCCTCCTCGAGCCTCTCGATTTTCTGTTCGAGGTCTGTAGTTCTTTCCCTGTAGTAGGCGACTACTTCCTCCACTTCCTTCTTTAAAATGCAAGTCGTGCATACACTGTCTGGGTGGCATTTCGCATAGCAGCCTTCCGGGAAGTCAACGCACCACTTGTCCTTCTTACATGTGGCACACGTGAATTTTAGCGCTGCTGGACCTTTCTTTCCTGCCATTTTGAACACTCTATTTCTTAAGCTTGTGACCAATCAATATATAAAAAGGGGTTGGTGAGTTCTCCCCGCGTGAGTCGCTCCCGCCTATTGATCGGAGTCGTTTCGGAGTCTTCCAGAAGGCACGCTCCATGTGCTGCTGTTCGTCCGACCGAGTCGTTAAGCCTCGGCGTGCCGTGGCTCCCAACCAAGCAGCACAGACGGTCCCAGAAGGGGCCATCGATTTCTCACCAGGTGAACAACAACAAAGCACACCCATTACTAAACTCCTACTAGTTCCCTTCACAACGGCCAGGATCTTGGAGTAACGTTCAATGGATATCCCGCCACACCAAGGAACTCGACCCAAGGCTTTTTATTGGCCTGGCAACCAACCTGGGAACAAAGGGCCGTCACCTCGGACCGATGCTACCAGAGGCACCCGTCAACGGGCACTGGGAACGGTCAATAATTACGCGCCAGGGAAGGGGTTAACAGGGCACTACCCTCATCCCATTCATCGTTCCCCAACGTCTAGGACCCCTCTAGTCCTAGTCTCTCGCAACCAGTGAGCGTCGATTGGCGTTGTTTATAGAGGTTCCAAAGCCTCTCTTCTGACGCGTGAGGTAGCTGCCAGGTCCTTATATGTAGATATAGGGAAAAAAGGGAAAGAGTGACATGATAGGAGTAGGCTTTTTTGTTGTTTTTTTTCTTTTTGTATAAGTGTGAAGTAAGATAAAAGTAAAAAAAAGAGAAGGATAGAGTAGAAAAAAGAAAAGATGACGCACTTAGTCTGGAACCTCGTTTCCGACCAAATCGACAAGGGAAGCCCTGCCAGGGGTACCCAGAAGAGGTACCCCCGCCGACATAGCTCGAAAAGTCAAAGGTCCACACAAGCTCTCTTCCCGCGACAAGGGGGCGTCACCTCTCCCTCTGGTATATATATATATATATATATATATATATATATATATATATATATATATATATATATATATATATATCCCACTCCTCCCTGTCGTTCTCTTCATCTTCCTTTCTCCCCCATCTCTGTCTCTCTTTCCTCCTCACTCTCTCTTCCCCCACCTCTATACTCTCTCTTTCCCTTCTATCTCTCCCCTCCCCTTATCTCTCTCTCTCTCATCTCAGTTCCAGTCAACCCCTTTTCTCTCTCCCACCCTTCTCTCACTCCCTCTTCTCTCTCTTCCCCTCCTCATCCACCCCTTTTCTATATCTCCCCCTCACACTCCACCTTCTCTCTTCTCCTCTCTCCCTCTTTTCTCTCCTAAAATTTGTGTATACCTCTCTCTCTCTCATAACCACTCTCTATTCTTTATCTTTATCTATCTCTATCTCTCTTCATTACTCTCCCCCCTTTCTCCTTACCTCTATCTCTTCTGTCTCCTTTGTATCCCTCATATCTCCCTCTCTTTCCCATTTCAGTTCCACTCTCTCTCCCCACCCCCTTCTCTTCTCTCTCTCTCCCTCTTCTCTCTCTCTCTCTCCCTCTTCTATCTTCCTCTCCTCTCCCCCTCTCTCCTCTCCCCTCTCTCCCACTTCTTTCTCTTTCTTCACTCTTTTCTTTCATGTCGCTCTCTCTCTCTCTCTCTTCCAACATCTATCCCTCTCCCCCCTCTTCTATCTCTCCTCCTCTTTTCCTCCTCCCCTCTCTCTCACCTTAATCTCTCACCCCTCTCTCTCTCTCTCTCTCTCTCTCTTTCCTTTCAGTCTCCTTTTCTCTCCCTCTCTTCTCGTTTGTATCCTCTTTCGGAAGTGTCATATGTAGCACGGGTAACCATTCTGCAGCTCACATCCAGAGGATTGTATGCCTTATAGGCCCCTAGGCTCGGTTATCTTCCACACATTTTGACTTCCTTCACTTTCACCCCTTTCTATTCTCACTTCTTAATTATAAGTATAAAAAAGCTCTCACACCCACACAATTTAATGAACTGAGGTCAGGGAAAATGCAAAAAAATCCTTTGGAATTGAATTGCATTTTTAACATATGAACAAAAATTCTTAGAAATAGAATGTGAGTAGTATTATCGCCATCTTGCCTTGGCCTTAGTGGATCCCGACCGGATAATGAAATATGCATAAAGGACAGTATGACAATCGCTGGTCAGCACCGAGGGCACCAGCAGCCGGTCCTCTTTGGGAAGAGGTGTCAGGAAGTATTATTTTGATACCAAACAGTCTTCAGGTGGAACCTTCGTCGCCTCGAGGCAGAGGGACCTGTTCTGCGTCAGAGGTATGTAGATATAGATACCCATCTGCAGGATTCCTTGGAACAGAGTGTGTGTGTTGTACTGCGAGGAAGGGAGAAGTATAAGATCTACCCACCCGAGTACAGGGCTGTGCAGAGCGCGTCCACGGTAGCCAGATATATCTCTACGTGCGCTAACGTTTGTGTCCGCTCATGCCGGGATCGAACCCGGTACCGCGACTTTGGCAGACAAATGCCGTATCCACTCGGCTAGCAAGAGCTCTTAAACAGAATGTGCCAATAAAAGGTTACTATGGTAACAAAACATATTTAGTCAAAAAGAGAGCTTCTGCTCAGGAATCTAACCCCTATGACCAGCAATTGAAAAGGCCATGCATTCATTTCCCCTCTAAGTTTTTTTTATTATTATTAATAATAAAGGGAAGAGAGCTCTGTTCTAGAATGGTTCTAAAAATAGTTATGTATGGTAGTAAGATGAAATGGAAAGACCATAAGACGAGGGCACGCCATACTCCGGGCTCCCTCCCTCCCCCCATGACAGGGGGCTTCGGGTTGGAGTACTTGCTACGTTTCTGTCCATTAAAGCTCAAAGTACAAATGAGGGAGGAGGGAGGGAATTGGTGTTACCAATGTGAAATGAAGATTAAAGCGCGTCTAAAGAAACTGGTCAAACTATACAGAACCATACATCTCTATCACGTGTTTGGCTCCACTGAAAGGTTTTCTACCCTAAATCAATGTTTCTCAACCGTGAACTACAGTAAAATGCAAGGATTTAGAGGGGCCAGAGACTCTATGAACGGGGACAAAGGACTCAAATTATTGGAACCTAAATTATAGTTAGGCCGATAATTTTAATTTATACAGTTGGATTACATTTTTTAAAATAATTAATACATATATTTTTATTGTTTTAAATATTTTATCATAGAATTTAAATTTATCTGTAAACAAATATTTTACATCTTACAAGCTTGTGTAAAATAGGGTTAATTTGCAAATTACCCACTGAAAATAAAGGTTACGGATGTCATAAGAAGAAATAAAGTTCCTAAGGGGGCCACAAGACAAACCTGTTGGGAACCACTTCCCTAAATAACTGTTTTAGCTGTGTGTTTTTCCTGGGTGAAGTACATAGGTCGCCCAGGCAGTCCCAGTAAGATGCATTTAAAAACACCCGGGATCAATCTGCATATAACCACATAGCAAACCTGGATCACTGTATTTCTTTGAACATCAAGTGCTTCTGAATATCAACCACTTCTGAATATCACTCTTACATCTGAACATTAATTATATTTGACACTTCTCACCGCTATAGTGTAACATTTATCTCTTAATTATTCTATATCTCTATTATTTTCCTAATTCGGCTCTTTTTAAACTTTTTTTCAGAGAGAGAAGGTTGGGGCAACATACCCTGGTCTAAGTAGAGACCTAAAAGACACATCAATGCACTGAAGGGCTTCATGAGAGGTTGTATATATCTTGCATCTACAAAGTCGCTAACAGTAGGGTTTTCTTCATGTTTATTGTCCATTAGCCAGCGTTCTGCAACAGAAGTTGTGTAATGGGATCTTTCCTCACAATTTTCGAGTGACAATAAACAGAAATGAGCTGCGTGTTAATTACTAAGAAATGTACCGACAAAGAGGGAAAAAGGGTATATGGGTTTGGTTTCCAGGACAAGAAGTCTACTTTATTGTTAGTAATAGGCTACCAATTGGCGTTCGGTTCATTCTAAGTTAGATTCATTAGTTCAACTGCAACATTCACCAAAAGGAAAGAGTTGAAAAGGTCTTCTATTTCCTGCAAATAGGGACATAGACTTGGGAAGAACAGTAAAAAGGGAAACAAAATGATTTGTTCGTTTCAACTGATGATTTCCTACAGTTTTGTTCGACAAAATTATTTTAGGCAGTGATAGAGTTAGAGTGGGGGAGTGGACACCATTTACATAGTCACACCATATTAGCAATTTTAACCACCAAATAGATTATTCAAAGGCCCCAATTATATAAAATTGTAAAGATTTCCGTAAAAGAAAAATTGCAGAATCGATACTAATAGGAGAAATTCCCAATTTTGATCTTTCGGATGGTACTCTTTCGAGTGGTAATTCTGCTTTTCAATGTGTTTTTTTTAATCGGCATCGTACTCTTCGCTGGTTAAGCGATAGTTGGAACTGGTCAGGCAATGC
This sequence comes from Ceratothoa steindachneri, assembly GCA_963969495.1. Classification (NCBI taxonomy): domain Eukaryota; kingdom Metazoa; phylum Arthropoda; class Malacostraca; order Isopoda; family Cymothoidae; genus Ceratothoa; species Ceratothoa steindachneri. The sequence goes on along the minus strand of OZ018318.1, from coordinate 158,067,684 downwards.
AACCGGAAAATCTGAAAAGCGCTTCAAAGTTAACGATTTAAAGTCCCTTGGCAGTTTTCAACCACCCAATGCAACATTAAAACGTCGAAACTCAAAGTGGTTACGGCTCTTCCTTGAACATTTTTTAGCTGTCGAAAGTCAAAGTTTTCAAAACCTTTAATCATTTTAAGGCTAAAGTCAACCTTAAGCCGTCCAAAGTCTGCGTCTCCAAGGTCCTTAACTTTTAATTCTCTTGAATAAGCTCAGTAGCGAATGGGGGAGGGTGGGAAGAACTTTATTCATTTAAAAGAACTTTTACTCATTTAAAAGAACTTTATTCATTTAGAAGAACTTTACTCATGTAAAAAAACTTTATTCATTTAGAAGAATTTGCATTCATTTAAAAGAACTTTATTCATTTATAAAAACTTTAATCATTTAAAAGAACTTTATTCATTTAAAAGAACTTTATGGGGTTCCGCTTTATTCGACGCGTAGCTTTAGTTCTTTTAATCTCTCCGTGTAGCTTTTAGCCCAAACAGTTGGTAATAGTTGCTAGTCGTCCTACCACTAGAACTATATTGCCCAATCTGTCTCTCGATCATGGGGGAGACCCCTTGTGTGATGCACGAGATCCCACTTAATGGGTAATGAAATTCACATAGTGATCAAAATGACAATCGCTGGTAAGTTGGAAAGCAGCAGGGGTTGATCTTCTTTAAGTGTATGTGGGGGGAGGGGTAGGTAGCATTTGTATTTTTTACACCAACCAGCGACCGTTGAAGCCTTCGTTACCCAAGAGGGTATGTAGATATGGGTACCCCATCAGCGAGTTTCCAGAACGAAGAAGATAGCGCATATGTTGTGCTGTGAAGACAGGAATGTAAGGGTAGAAGTGTTTTGATTGGCCCTTGTGTGTGATGAGGTCTCTAGAAGCTACTTACCCTCGCGAGGATAGGCACAATGTATACACCATTAGAAGTCTCGTCTGTGACGACGCTGAAGTTTCGTGTCCGTACTCACTGGGATTAAACCCAGCACCTGAACGTTAGAAATCCAACTCCGTAGCCACTAGAGTAGCGATAGCTCCTTGTCATACCCTTTTCCATCATGTTGATATCTTTCTGGAGTGGTGGACTCCCAAACTGGAAAATTCAAGTTATGGCGTAATTATGTTGACATTTAAATAAAAAAAACACGTATTCAACAATAATAAACACTTTACTCAAAAATATTTGTTGTGTGTTGAATGTTATTTATATAAGGTCTCAAAGCTTTGAACGTCCTGAAGCAGGATTCTCTCGCAATATTTGTCGCCATATTTAAGTATTAACAATTTTTACTCACCCTATATATTTAAAATTGGGCCAAACGAGAGAATTAGAGAAGAAATGGATTGTATATTCATATTCTGCGCACGAAATGGAACCGAGGATTTTGCCTTCATATCATTAACATCGAGAGAGAATTCCAGGTTCGTCTGTTGCTATAGCAATTTTGATTTTGTCCATAATTGTAAAGTTCCATTGGTTATTTGTACTTTCTATACGCATTACAATACATTTATCAATACTAAAGCTCATTTGCCACCTGTGTGGGGGTCCCAGGGGGAGATCTAAATCCATTGCAAATCCTAGGCAAGTTCAGGGACAGTGCAGGACATACCCGTCTAGAGCATCTCAGATTCTCTCTTTAGACACTATCGACACAAGACGAAACGATCGAGAGCTTTTAAAAGCCCTGAAGCAAAGTTCTTTGGGAATAAATGTTGTCACATTTAAGTGTTAACATAATTTTCTTTATAGACCTCTTTCAAAACATTTTGACATAACCTGTACCTTCCTTAATGCTAATATCTTCTTTACAGCCCTCTTTCAACGCTTTTTGAAATGCTCACACTGGCTTTGGCTTCTTAGTTTTAAGTAAAAATTAATAATTATGCCATTCGATGACCTAGTTGTTCAAATGGTCAAGATCATCATGTAGGACCTTCGGAACTAATTAAGTACATCATCTACCATATCGCGTCGTGGGCAAACTTAAGATTATTTCCTTAAACTTTCAAAATATGAAAATTTAAAACAACTACGGGCTCCCGTATGGAGGCTGGGAAACACCACTCCTTATATTTAGTTACACTAACTTTTATTTGTTTCTTACTGTTCTTATTGTTGAGGAATAGGCCGAGGGGTGGTTGGAGTTTTCCCCGACTCTTATATATATATATATATATATATATATATATATATATATATATATATATATATATCTTATTATTATGAATGCGGAGTCGTCGTCGTACTACTCCTTATACTTCGTTCGGCCCGTGCCCTGAATTTGTTTATTGACTCAGAGTGCTTAGAGGTTGGCTACGGAGGGATTGGAATGAATGAACTTTGCCAGCAAGCGATCCAAAGGAAGTTAGATACACAACAATATGAAAATAAAGTTTTAATGAATATTAAACAAGAATATATATATATATATATATATACAAATAAGGTGCTTCGAGAGATAAATCAATAAGTGAATCTCGGATATCTCACTTGGTTTGTAAATAACTATTCACTATGTAAATCCCTATACACTTGTAATGTTGGTAAGCTTCGCAGTGAAGTTGGGGAATGTGAAAGGGAAGGGTTACCTTGGAACCTGATGTTCGGGTGGCGCTGGTGAGTGAAGATAGTGAGATAAGGGGTGAAGACGAAGAGGTAGGTTCTCCAGGGACTGACCTGAGCCCACAATTCCGTCATGAATCTGCTGGAAGAAGGCGGTGGCAGGAGCTTCTTGTTAAAGAGGGCCCTACGCTCGTGAACTTTGAGGAATCTTGGGTGCCTCTGTGAGAGGGAGGGAGGACGAAGTGACCTATCGACGCGTAGGGTGACGGAGAAAAGCCGAGATGTAGTTTTCTCGCTTAGGGAACCAGAGTGAGGCCGTTTGTAGCTTCGGCTCTGAAAATGTGAGTACGAGCCTGGGTCCGCACTGACTTGCAGACCAACGGGGTAATGAGACTCCCTAACTGGGACCGATCTCCTCTCTGAGGACTTGGTGCTTCGACGATTTACCGCTACACCGAGATAGATGGCAATTCCTGCCCCGCCAGACACTATGCAAGCTCTACTACCGAGGGTTAAAAGAATTCATCTTTTATACTCGAAACTCGGGAGAGGTTCACATGGCTCCGGAAGTCGATTTGATATCAAGCGTCCTTCTTCAGGTGAGAGCGGCTTGATTATCTCCTCCATTTCGTCCTTTGCAAACTTCCGGGAACCACCGAAAGCCAAGATGGGCTCCCATCTATCCATAGCCATTCGAGGAAGGAACCCGGTGGCTAGCTAAAATGGTCGGCGGATACTTCCGGCGGGAGACCATCAGATATCGGGCTGGAAAGGGAAGGTTTGATAACCGGCCCGCCCGGAAGGGAGGTGGGGAAACGTGAGTGCATTATGGTATTCTCCTAAATCTATGTTTTACCAAATAACTAGTTACAAATCTAGGCTCAAACTTTATTTTGGGTGCCCTTATGTTCGCGAATTGGAAAAAGGTCTCGGGAACTTACATAAACCCCTTTGAAAATCGTTCAATGCCACGGCGACATGAACGCGTTTTTTTTATCGTATCGAAAATTTCGATGAGACTTGGTTTCACGATATCCTAAATCGGAATCCATGCGGCCAAGTGTTAATTAAACTAGCAAACCCATGACGTAATAATTAATTTTTTTTTAATTAATCATTGTATTTTTTCCCTATTAGGTGAGATAAATAATAATACAAATTATTAATTAATTGAATTTCGGAACACAACTGCTATGAATTTCACCCAATCTGATTTCATAGGAGTGCGTCAGGAAATTAATATATTAATAAATAAGCAAATAAAACAAATTGGTGATTATTATCTGTATACAAGACAAGCTTGCGCTTTGTAGGCAGACCTTCGGACTGTAGCCTACGGCCTATTTTTCTCTAACAACGTACTTATTTTCTAGGCCTAAAGGCAAGAAAAAACTTGTAACGGAATTCTTTTGATATAAGAAAAAAGATCCTCAGAGCACTTTTTTTCCCATCTAAATTTGCTTTCATATACGAAAAACAAAACAAAACAAACCCCAGTCATGCCTTAATTTTAATACATTTCCTGAAATTCGCAATTTGTAATTATTTTTCTTTTAAAAAAATCCAAAACATTCAATGATCATTTTTATTTTTTCTGAACTCTTAGAAAGAATTTGACAAAATCTTCAAATATACGAAAAGAATAGCCTTAATTTTAATATTTTGGGAAAATCTTAAATCATTCTTTTCCAATCATTTTTCTTAAAAAAAATCCAAAATATTGAATAATAACCTTTAACTTCAAAGTTTCAATATGTTTTTTTTTTTAACAAAATTACAATAGCATAGAAAGTCACACTTGAACTAAGAAAAAATTTTAAACTTAAAAAAATTGCCTTCCTAAAATCTGGTGTTAGGGATAAGTATTTGTTTCTAAACAGATTTATTTCCTTTCCTTAATATGAGTAACCTTTACATATTTGAACAAATTCGTAACAGCTTCCTTTTTTTCGATGAATTATTGGAAATTAATGTACCTGAGCGCTAATCAGTGATGGATTAACCCTATAAACAAAATAAGCACGTGCTTAGGGCATCGGAAATTTTCATAGCCGAATTTACCATTTAAATTATGAAATTAATCAAATTTCTAACCATTTTCAAAATTTAATGAAAAATGAATAAGTTCAGTTTATAAATCGTTATCTCCTGTGTTATGTTTATCTTGCAAAATAAAGGACACTGTGCTCGCAGATTGGAAGTTATAAAAGTTTTGAACAAGTCCAGTACTTGTTTGAAACAGTGAAAGTGACGTAAGTTCTTAGTTTAGTTATCAACTGTCACTGGTGTTAATTGCGTGTGCATTCATTACCTCATTCTTGCTTTAAGTTGCTTAATGACTATTCCAATAGCACAGTCAGCTCTGGTTGTTTAATTTATTAAAATGTAAGTACGTTTTATATATTTTTAATGCGTTTAACGTAGATATTTTTTAAAGGGGATGGTTTCTGTAAAAATGTTAACTTTCTTATTATTATATCTAGAGTGATGAAATCTGTATAGACTCATAAAAAATTAAAATACGAATTGAAGTTGTTCATGTTGATTTTTCCTACTTCCCGACAGAAACCGAGATATGTAAAAAAAAAAAAAACCCGACATTTTAGTGGGTATTCTAAAATCATTAAGGGTCCGAAGTTTTCTCATAATTTTTATTCTGTAAGTTGGATTATGTATACAAGGCTAAAAGCTAAATTTTTTTCATAGGCTTTTACAAAATTTGGAAAGATTATTATTGTATGGTTACTTGTGTAAAATTAAAAAAATAAATCACAAAAAATACCGATTTTTTGTGTTTGATGTTTTTTTTTCTCGAAATCTAAGTGATATCTTTATTTCCTCTATACAGTTTGTAGAGCTTAAAAATACGATTCTGAAACAAAATATGTCTTTATTAATTAAAGCATAAGATTCAGGAGTAAACTGGGAATAAAATTGTCCGTATTATTCTGCCTATGAGTTGTGTTGATTGCCGCATAATAATTCAAACAAAATAAGCTTTTTATTTCTGTATTTAACAGACCCAAAGAACCAAGATGAAATAAGGGATTCAGTTGAGTAGTACACAAAAAGGAATACTATCAAACAAGAGAAGATTTTGGAATTCGAATGCAAGACTGCAAAGCTGACTGATTTCTTCACACAAGTTCCACAACATGATATACAGATTCCGTCATCAGCATTGGACACAAATACGGTAAATACCACTTTGATCACTTCAGAATTAAAATATGAGGTGTCACAAGTAGGTTCATCTAGCACATGTCTCATAACTGATCTCACTTTGCCTGTAAATTCTCTTGATACGGATACCTCTACTGCAAATGTTGATTCGAGTTACTTTACAATGGTCAAGAAATTGCTGAAAATGGAAGTTTAGTGGACCATGGCGATGGCAGTGGAATTATTTTGTCTGTCAAAGATGAAGAAAATCACAATTTAGCAAAAGATCCAAGGTTGTGGCTTGATTTCTCTGCTGATAATGTGGCCTCTTGGATTGCTTGAGAACCCAGTAACTCTCAACACCACAATGTGCCATTTGACAAGTCTTACCGGCATTTTAGTAGAGGCAAACTAGTAAGGTATTTTTCACAGAAACTTTTTATTGGGACAAAATCCAATGGTGAGAAATGAAAGAGAGAGTGGTTACTGTATTCACCATCATTTTTTTTTTTTTTTTTTACACGAGAAGGGTTCAGTGACTGGTGAAATACTATCGTAATTGATAGCATGAGAAAATCACTAGTCACCGAGATTCATTGCTAACATACTTAACTCGCAGAAAAGGTGCAGGGTTGAAGTCACAGTTGGAGAAACAAAGTCAGGAAGAGTGTGATTACGCAGACGACATCACCAAAATCGTCCTGAGTCCATTCAGGAACGCTGGAAGCCAGGCGAGGGCGACAGCTGTCGAAATAGAAAATATCAATAGATATGAAAGAAAGTGGAAAATAAAGACCAACCGCCAGAAGTTCACGATCGTTCCAATGAACCGCCGAAAAACTGATGACGTTGTCGTCAATAATGAACACTATCCGTACTCCAATGAGGGTAATGTCCTGGGCTTACGACTCTTTAAATCTGGATATAAGACCCACATAAATACCAGAGTCTCCCTAGCCAAACGAGAGCTGAAGAAACTTTACCGCTTCAGAGGCCTCAGCGTGCCTAACAGCAAGAAGCTGTATATGGCCCTGGTACGCCCAGTCCTGGTGTACCCGGCCGTGATCACGCAGATGGCAAGCTGTACCTCTCTCAGAATGATGCAGAGAGTGCAGAATAAAGCCACGCTGCTGATTACAGGCACGCGAAGGATCGACCGTATTCGGCAATCGACTCTTCACCAGAGAATCGGTCTAAAGCCGATCAATACGGAGATCCAAAGGCTAGGGAGAAAGACATGGGACAAGATAGATCTAACTATACTCCCGAATTTGAACCTAAACTTAACCATTCGTGCAAACCGGAGACGCGCTATAGGTAGAACTGCTTTGTTCCCAAGCAGTAGAACCTGCGCGAGAGAAGTGGTACTACCTATATTTACGTAGTACTAGTCCACTTCTCTTAAATTATGTGACCCTAAGATACCAAGACTAAAAAGTTTGATGATTGGACAACCAAGTTGACAAATTTTAAGAAACATATTGAAAAAAGAGGCGTAGTGCCCACGTTAAAAATCCCCCCCTCCCCCCCCCAAATGTAAATAAATATAGTAAAAAATTAATAAAATAAAACTAAATTTAAATATAAAAGAGGCGAAGTGCCCAAAACTAATAATAATCAAAAGTCAAGAATAAAAAGAGGCGAAGTGCCCAACTCCCAATACCCAACTGTTAATAAATTAACTAAAAGTCAACAAAATCCAAACTAAGAAAAGAGGCTAAATGCCCATATTAAGAGATTACAAAGCAACCAACACTGAGAATCATTCAGCAAGAAAGTCAACCTTGAAAGGCTTGAATGCTTCGAAGGCGAAAATACCTAAAAAGAAATACAAATATTATGACGGAGGAAACTGGCTGTCAATGACAGCCAGCTACTTTTTGACGGAGGAAATAAAATTTTTTTAAATACACAACATGAAGAATGCTAGTGATGCCCTAACACCAGGGCAAACTAGAAAACTTATTCACACCTTTATATACCTACCACACAATTTCACCACTTTAACCTAATTTGTAATTTGTAATTTGTACTGGGAACATGTCTTGGGGCCTGTCATAGCTGTTATTTGTACGTTAACTGAACATGGCTTGGCTTTCGAGGAATAGAAGAAAGGTTTTGATCATTGCAAAATGAATTTTTTTTTTTAGGACTGCTTGAACTCATAAGCCATTGTGATCCATTTTTAGTAGGCGAAGGAAATCATTATTACCTGTCAAAAAAACACCTGCTCGTCTACATATTTACCAAATATTTAAAGAAATAGCAGAGATTTTCTTTTCCAAGTGATGTGCCATATAATGTCACTTCATCCTCTGCTAACATTGAGAGGTATTCTTAGTGTTGTCAAAAGCTGATTGATGCTTACCCAGAGAACTTCAACAGTAATTCCTCAGCTGAACTTCAGCAGTTTCATTTATATGTGTGCAATAAGTTCAGTGCAACAAAAAATGTAAAACAAGGTTCATTAATGCTGAACTTTATAAAATATTTTTAAAAGACATTATTGATTGTTCTTTTCCAAATGTAGACATTGCCTTATGTATATTTTTAACATTATTGGTCACAAATGGCTCATATGAGCGTTCATTTTGACGGCTGAAAAATATTAAAAATCCCCCTCAGAACATCTATGCAACAAGGCAGGCTGGATGCCTTATCTCTATTATGTATAGAATAGGATGCGTTTCGTAAGATTGGTTATGAGGATCTGATCAAAGACTTTGCATGAGAAAAATGTAGTAGAAAATTATTCAACTACCAGGCAATGGCTTCGCGACTTGGAGCTTGCGCTTCGCTACTAAGATTAAAATTTAAAATCTAAAAAAAAGCAGCCATGGTTAAATTTTATACATTTTCTGAACTTGGCCAATTATAATAATTTTAAAAAACCCTCTAAACTAAACGTTCTTCCTTTTAAAATATCACGTTGCTAAAATATAGTTATAGAAGAAGATATATAAAAATAAATTTTCTGAACTTCGCCATTTGCAATTCTTTGGGTTTTAAAAAATTCACAAAATTTCGATACTTACTAGTATATTTATTTCTGAACTTCACCATTTTGTTTTTGATATTATTAAAGAATTTTTAGAAATAACTTTGATAAAAAAACATAAATCATAACGAAACTAAGATGAAATTATTATTCAAATACTCAAAACAATCCCTTCTTAAATTATAGAGTTAGTGATGATGATGATGATGATAAATAAAATGGAACCATACAGAAATAAATATTTTCCTTCTTATAAATGAAACTTTATTTTATGGTTTATTATTATTTATATTTGGAATTTCAAATGTATAGGGTCACCAAATTTTTTTAAGGCTTAGGGCATCTAAGAGTCTTAATCCGGTCCGGGCCGTAAAGAATTACAAAATGATTATGTAACAAATATTGTAATTATTATGATTTACTAGCTAATATACTAAAATTTATGGATTAACTAAATTTCATCGGAACTTCATTCCTCAAAATAAAATTAATTTACTTTCACCTGGAAGTTCAGTTTGCGAAAGTTAACCAATAAAGAAAATAGAATTAGGTAATATTTATAGTAAATTAGAATGAACATGACTTAACTCATTCTTTAGCTCCCTAAAGGGTCGTGGGTATATGCAATTGCGGCTAGTGGCTTTGTTTATATTTAGTTTATGTGGTCACCTATTTTAATGACATTAACTATATTTTTTCTCACTTCTTCCCGCACAGACCTAACCTTCGGCGAGGATTCGGGCATAGTGAAGAAAAAAGGTTAATGAAGAAATTGGTTATTCTTAGATTGGTCACAAAGAACAACAACAATAAAAACCGCCATTTCTGCCATACAACTAGGTTAATGAAGTTGGTTGACAATGGCATTGTATTCCTTGTTCATATTTAGTATAACTCCTGGTTTTCCACACAATTTTGTCCATCATTTTCCTTTCCTATTTATTTTTTCCTTTCTCCACTAAGTATTCGGCACCCATTAGCAACTACCAGCGTACTTCCTCTCATCCCAGTCTCTCAAATGCAGGATATATGGCCGCCACCTAAGTGGGTTGTTCCATTCTTAATATACACGGGAAAATACAGAGAAGCCAAGGGAACAAATAAGTCCCTTAAAATCGGTACTCTTGAGTCTGTGACGTTCTCTTCAGAGCAACTTCCGCCCTTGTGTTACTCCTTAGACCCCTGATTTCAGCATAATCCCACCATTGTATCATTCATTGTCTCTGCCAGCTTTGTATCTGTCTCTCTGTTTGTCTCCCAATTTCTTCCCAAATCTTTGTCGATCTATCTGACCGCTCTTTATCTCTGCATTCTTAGTTCGTGAATTTGGAGCGATTTATTTGCATGCCCGATTGCTTCTTTTGTTTGTCTTTCTATTTCTTGAGTCAGGCTTTGTTTGTTGTAATATTTGTCTATATTATGCTAATAATAATAAGCAATAGGCATTTTATGCGTCACTTTTCAAGGTCACGGGCCTTCGAAGAACGCTATATTTGTTATTTTAATTATTAAGCAAGACAACCGGTTGAGTTGCTGGGCTGCTAATGTAAATAATTTGTTGATTTTAATGTGTTTTTATCACTGCAAGCTCGCAAGTAGGTGGCATACTGAAACCATATCTTCATTATAGAGGGGCTCATTCACCTGTGTTAAATTTGCTTCATGTGAACTTGTAAATCTTAGATCATGTAATCAGTCACTACAAGAAGATGGGGCTGGTGAATTGGTGTATTGGTGCGTGGTATGTAAAACTTGTGCACCATTAATAATTTGATCTGCTTAAACATTTTGATTAATGATTCTTGATTAGAGGCTCACCATAACGCTTCTAGTTTCTGGTTTGTTTATAGTTCGATAGAACCAGACTAAACCATACCCGCATGTGTGGAGGTAAACCGAAAACGAGATATGGATAAAATTAACTCCAGCTAATTAGTCTTCCTCCTATCCATCCAGATTATTAAATATTCACAAGATAATTGCAGTCAGTTGCTATACATATTGTAATTTTTAAACCGGCAACAGTGTCAACACCAGAACAAATTGCTAGAGACTGAAATAAAAAAAAGTGCACATATTACATCTCAGAATTCATTGTCCTTGGCTTTTAAATGTCATTTAGGTTATTAGTTATATAGACTTATCACTTAATGGTTGACTCTACCGTAAAAGTGATTGAATGGTTGGCTAATTTGGTTTGATTTTGATGAAACATCTAAAATGCGCTGGAAAAAATCAGGTTTATCCCTTTGCTCGGTTGTAAATCTTCACTTAAAATTCAACTAAAAATAAACTTATAAAAAGCGTTGAAACAGTTAGTCAAAAAAAGTATAGTTTTCATAAATTAGTAATGATGAAGTGAATAAAAGACCGTGATAAATAACGATGAATCTAAGAGCGAGTGTGAATTAAAGGGAAAAGAAGTAAATATAAGAATACGAATAGTGAAAAGGGTTAGGATACTAAACAAAGATCTCAGAAAGTTTGTAGAAATATATATATAAAAAAATACGGATTTGAACTATCTTGCGTACCGGCATATACGAGTAGTCCAAAAAGTTACCAACGAACTCACGTAAGGCCTATTCATGGTTCCGCGATTATTTAAGTGGACAGAAGACAAATTTCAATTTGATAACTAAGATTTCAATACTTGTAGACGTTATAATATAAAATACAGAGAAATAATTGCAGGAATTGCAAACCGAAGTTTCTGAATAATTACAAAACCTTGTTGGGTAGTGAAGCAATAATAAATGCAGAAGGAATTTCAATGTCCACAAGGTATAAAATTTTACAAATCAGATTCGGATACGCTCGTGTCAGACCCACAGAATGGCTTTGAAGAAGGGCATCGAGGAGTGTTGGTGGAAATTCCAAAATTTGGAAAGTTGTATGACAAGTAAAAAAATATATTTAAGTAGTGAAGTTATTAAATATAAATATAAGGAATTTTAGTTTAATTCCCATTTTAGCCTGATTTTTGTAAGTTATATCGTGTACTAAAGAGTTTTAGAATGTAGACCATTTCTGCATCCTAAATTTATCTAATGGCATGTTATATAAGATTAAAATCCACACACACACCAAATATTTATTTTTTTTTTTTGGGGGGGGAGCTATCTGGCGACTGCCCACTTAGGCATAAGTCGCCGCAAACAAACAGCCTAGTGTTAGGCTACTTTAAAAAATTTGAAAAGAAAACAACAATAAAAGAAATAACAATAACAATAACAAAACAATAACAAAAACAACAACTAAACCTAGTTAAATGAAAGGGAGAAAGCCGGCCTCCCCCCCAAAAGTCAACAAGTCCACTAGTCAATGTGCACGCACTCGTCCCGAGTACAAAGGACAGGCGGTAGCGACCCAGCCCATCCCGGTACCGGGACAGGTAACGTGCGCGAAGATCACCCAGACTGTGAAATTCGACAAGAATGTGCCGGACAGTCTGGGTAACGACGCGGTCATTGCAATAGGGCGCAGGCGAGCGCTCAATTAAATAACGATGCGTCATACGAGTGTGTCCGATTCGGAGACGACAGAAAGCAACCTGAAGCCGTCGCAGCATTGGGGGATAGGTCCATGGGAACAGTCGCGAAGCAATGGCACGCAACTTTAAGTTTCCTTCGACCGTCTCCCATCTTCTTTGCCAAACAGTCCGAAGAGCTGCCCGTATTCCTGCCATGTAGTCGGTGTGAGGAAGAGCGAAACGCTGGTCCGGTCGCAGAGTCCTCGTGGAATCTTTGGCGCCCTCATCGGGGCGCTCATTCCCCGCAATTCCTACATGTCCAGGAACCCAGCAGAAGATAATCTCGACATCTGCCCAACTCGCCAAAACCGTGACGTCACGGATATCGCGAACCAGGGCATGCGGACATTCCAATGCCCCGAGAGCACTCAGGGCGCTTTGTGAGTCGCTATAGATCACAATCCGGTCTCCGAACCGGGCATGTCGCGTAATCTCCAAGACCGAGGGGTGTATTGCCACCAGCTCGGCCGTGAAGACAGACGAAGAGCCTGGCAGAGCCCCGCTGACTTCAAACAGAGGGAATATGGCGTGGAAGCCGACAACCACTTCAGACTTGGAGCCGACCGTATACACTGGCAAGGTTCCAGCGTGATACGAGGTGTGCTCCAAAAAGGTCGAACGCAATACTCCCGGCGCCTTACAAGCTTTGGGAGCAGAGGCATGGCGACAAATAGCCAAATGTTGTACCCTCCAGGGTGGCGTCCTGGGCAGACCAGAGTACCACAGGCCCGAGAGCTATATCTACCTCTCGAAGGAGTTTCCTGGCCCTAAACCCAGAGGGCTTAGGGTATGACTGGCGTCTCTCGGCGGCAAAGGCACCGTCGAGATTACCTGCGGATGCAGTGAAAGCTGTTGGCGACTGAAAGAGGCGCCGGGCTCGCGTGTACAGGCGAGTGATGCACTGCACGCGGCACAGAGCGAGTGGCATCTCCCCAGCATCGACCAACAGGCTCTCAATGGGGGGAGTGCGGAAGTTACCGGTCGCAAGGCGAAGGCTGGTGTGGTGGATCGAATCCACCTTCCGCAATAAACGCTCGGCTGCGGATGCATAAAACTCGCATCCGTAGTTGAGCTTCGAACGAACAAAGGATCGATAAAAAAGTAGGGCAATAGCCCTATCAGCGCCCCAAGCGCTGAACGTCACGGAACGGAGAATATCCATGGCGCGGGTACAAGAGACCCTAAGGCTGCGAATATGAGCCTCTCAGGTGAGGCGTCGGTCGTATACAAGACCAAGGAAACGGTGCGACTCAACCACATCCAGGCGCACCCCATTAAAAAAAATCCTAGTTTGGGTGGAGCCGTGGATGGCGGCAGAAGTGCGCCACCTTAGTCTTGGCCAAGGAAAACCGAAACCTGTGCGCTTCGGCATAGCGAGAGACAAGGTTCAATGCCTGTTGGAGTCGACGCTCCAGAGTTGGCATCTGGGCTGCGCCAAAAGAGATCGAAAGTTTGTCCACGTAGAGCGTAGTGAGAACATCTTCTGGCAGCACCGAGGTGATGCCGTTGATGCTCAGGGCAAAGAGTGTGACACTTAGGACATTACTCTGCGGGACACCCTCTTCCTGCTCCTTTGAGGCGGAGAGGGCTTCCCCCACCTGTACGCGGAATCGACGATCTCGCAAAAATTCAGATATAAAGACTGGGAGGCGTCCCCTCGCCCCCATCGTGTGGAGAGTCTCCATGATACCGTATCACCATGCGGTATCATAGGCCTTCTCCAGATGGAAAAACACCGTGGCGTAGTGCTGTCTACGAAGGAAGGCCTCGCAGACGGCATTTTCCAGTCGGAGCAGAGCATCCGACGTGGAGTGGAACTTGCGGAAGCAGCACTGTACAGAAGACAGATGGCCTCCGCTGTCCAGGAAAAAGGCTAGTCTAACATTTACCAATTTCTCCATCAACTTGCACACGCAAGAGGTTAGAGAGATTGGGCGGAAACCGGTCGGAGTAGAGTGATTTGTCTCCGGCTTGCGAAAGGCGAGCACAGAAGCGATTCGACAGGAATCTGGGAGAAGACCCTCCACCCAGATCCTGTTGAAAAAAATCTAACAGAAAGGCCATTCCTCGCTCACCCAGGTGTCGAAGCATGGCCTACGGGACATCGTCAGGACCATGGGCGGTGTCCGCGCACGAAGCAAGAGCGGAGCACAACTCACTCACAGTAAACCAGTTGTTGAAGGGTTCTCCGCCTCTGGAGGTAAAGTCCAGCCGGCGGCCTTCCGCGACAAGACGACGTGCATTGAATGCTGGCGGAGCAGCATCCCGGTCGAGAAGGATTCCGCTACGGACGCGGGGTCCAAGATTGCGGTCCCATTCTCCTGGAGAACGGGAGGGGGGTCCTGCGAGAACTTGCCCCGAATCCTTTTGTCTCGCCTCCACACTTCTGCTAAAGGGGTCTTCCCGTTAAGTGAAGACACTTATGCCCGCCAAGAAGAGCGGCGGGCGTGCTTCGAAATATACCGGAACCTAGCCCTATCCCGACGAAATTCAGCGACAATGAAATCGTCCGGGCGGCGCTTATAGCGCCTGTAGGCATAACGCTTCTGTTTAAGGGCCGTCTCACACTCGGCCGACCACCATGGGAGTGGTCGGCGTGCAAAACGGCCAGACGTCCTAGGAATAGTAGTCAGGCCCACGGTGATGAGGTTGCCGGAGAAGAACTCAACGGCCTCATCTACCGACCTAAACTCCTCGAATGAGATAGACAATTCAGTCATTTCCTGAAATGCAGGCCACCGCGCCTGCGTTAAGCACCACCGAGGTGGGCTCTCAGACGGCAATTGCCCTGAAAATGATAATTGAATGGGAAAGTGATCACTACCATGGAGCTCATCGACCACCCCCCAATCAAAATCAGGCTGTGCATCCGAAGAGCACAAAAATAGGTCAAGGCAAGAAAATGAAGCGGTTCTCGGACAGTGATGCGTAAACTCATCCACGTTTAGGACACCCATCTCAAGCTCTTCTATCAGATCGGCAAGGACTTGTCCCCTGGGATTTATGGAGTAATCTCCCCAGAGAGGATGCCTGCCGTTCAGATCTCCAAGCAAGAGATAGGGCCTCGGCAACCGTGCCACGACGCGGCGGAAGTCCCCCGCGTCGAAGTCAGCTGACGGTGGAATGTACGCATAAATGATAGTATACTTCCTATCCAGGTGCAGCTGCACAGCCACTGCCTGAAAGGAGGTATCTAAAGAGAAAGGAAGAACGGAGACATCATACCGGGTGTAAACCGCGCATCCCCCAGCTCGGTCATCTCGTGGTGGAGGGGTCACAAGACCCTTTATTCGCCGGGAGGGCGGGCAGGGGGCACGCGCCTAGCATGGTCTCCTGCAGAAACATAGCTAACGGGGAACGGGACGAGACAAGCCTCCGCAGCTCCTCCCAGTTGGCCCGGAGTCCACGGCAATTCCATTGAAGGAATATGCCCCCCAGGCCTAGCTCGGAGGAGACGCAGGGGCCTTCTTCGAACAGAAGACCCTCACGGGAATGGCCGTACGCTTCCCGGAAGCAGAACCCCCGGAGCGTTTGGCCGGACAAAGCGCTGAAGGTGCTGTCACCTTTGACGACTTATAGGGGGCGGTTGGGCTCGCCATGCGAGCCTTTTCCTCCCTCCGCCTCGAAACCTTTGGTGGGCGTTGCGGCTTCGGAGGCGGGGGGCCCTCTTTTCAAGGGCCACTGTCTCCAAGCCACTCGCTCCACCACTAGGCGTAGGCGAATGAGCCGAAGCTCCTTTGTTGCTATCCTCCTTTCGGGGAACAGCTTTAGGAACCCCGGAAGATGGCCTGGCGACCAACTTCAGGGGAGTTGCCCCATGTGAGTCTAATGACTCTGTGGAGGCGCGTGGCCGTTTCGCCTTACGGGAAACGGTCACGCTGGGGGAAGAGGGTGGAGCCCTGGTTTTATCCGGAGCTGGGGATTTAACCCTTTTTGCCGCCAGCTTTACCAGGGGGCGCCCGGGTTGATAAGAGCACGCAGAAGGGCTCCGAATGGGCGCGGAAACAACCGTGTTCGTTGGCCTGGATGGGCCTGGAGCAGTGGGTGCCTTTCGAACTATTGAGGCATATGACGTCCCAGGCAGAGCCGGGCGCGCCAGGACCAAGTCCTTAGCCTCGCGGAATGAGAGTCGATCCTATGCCTGAACGGCCAGGATTTCTTTCTCAAGGAGATATGCACCACATAGCTTCGAAGAAGCTGGGTGCGGCTCTCCGCAATTGATACACTTGGCCACACACGATTTCGACTTATCGTGTGCGGCCTTGGAGCAATTTACACAGAATTAGGGTGACCCCGACTTTTTACGTCTACAAGAACGATTCGTATGGCCGAAGCAGTGACAATAATAGCACCGCCGTGGTAGTGGCACGAATGCCTTCACGCGGTAGCGGTACCAACCAGCACGCCTGACTCAGGGAGCTTGTCACAGTCGAACGTGATGAAGAGTGTAGGGGTGGGTCTCGAGGCCTCTCCTTGTTTTCTCATCACACGTTCGACCTTGACCGCCCCATGGTTGGCCGGCTCTAAGGTGATGTCCTCAATGGAGTAGTCAACGAGTTCCCTCGCATAAACTACTCCTTTCACAAAGTTCATAGTGTCTGAAGAGCACTTATTTTAGCTGCCTCGGTGGGATTCGCCGCGTTCGCCAGAAGGCTCCCGTCCGAGAAATGGGTCACCTTCGGCTCTCTACCAATTGCACTAGCTATTCACTCCTCTGATGGATCATGTTGCCCTTGGCCAACATGGCGCCATCAGTGGAGCAAATGACGAGGAAGCGTTTGAAGCCAGCGGGCTCAAAACGCCTGGTAACCTCTGAATAAGGGGCCCCGATGTCATCGAGACTCCGCCCTGTGCAATTTTGGTCATTGTCATAGTCAGAGGCTCCGAACCCTGAGGGCAAGGGCAGAGGGGCCGGATGTGCCGATCTTGGCTTGGTCGCTTGCCAAAGTGGCAGCAGACCCATCCGTCCCCGCAGCACCTGCGGATGGAGAGGAGCCCCGAGTCTTCTTTGTCTTTTTGGTTTTTTTCGTCCTTTTCTTTTTTGGAGAGGAGGTTGGGGAATGAACCTGCTTCTCACCTCCGCCGGCTTAAGCCCCCAGGCCAGATGGACGCCCTCAGCTAGGTCCTTCTCCAAAATGGAGAAGGTTCTAGTAGTCGTAGGGGCACCTGTCGGAGGAGATCCCTTCCCTCCTTGTACTGCCTCAGAAACCCTAGCCGTTTGAGGAGGTCCTTGGATAGGGGCGGATTCAGGTTCGGTGTTTGACGCCGAACCCGGATTCCCCCCAATGGAAGGCCCTACCGCCTGACGCTGGGTTTCCTCAAGGACCATGTCTATCACAGGAGGGGCCTTCAGTTGGCCATCCCCTCCCAGGACATCTCAGGTCCCCTTGGCAGTGTCACCAGTCTTGTGTGGGGAGGCACAGGCCTTGACTTCGGCAAGGTTTAATATTCTTGCCGAGCAGGTCTTTTGAGGGAAGCGACTGAAGGGGCCTGGCTTCCCTCTTCCCTCTAAGGGGGTTTACCCTACCGAGCCGCTTCGATGGGGAGCGGCTGGCTATGGGCTTTCTGCTGGCTTTCTTGGCAATCCCCTTGGAAAGAAAAGAGGGGACTGCCGCTTGAAAAATGGAGGTGCCCGAAAGCACCTCCAGAGAAGGGGGTGAGGGGGAGTCCCCCTCACCCGTAGGCGAAGGAGAGGATTAAGCCTCCTCTCCGGTTAGAGAAATATGGAGGGTCCCCTGCGCAAGCACAGGAGGGGGGACCTCCATTTTTTCGCTGGAGCGGCCCGAGGGCGGCTCCGTCATTGTTTCAGGGGGAGTTAAAGGGGTTTGTTTTTTTAAAGATTTATCCATGGGCATGGTGACCCTATTTGTGCCACGGAACGCAATAGTTCATCACCTCTCGCAATTGCCCGCACTGCAAGAGGTGCTTACCGGCGTGCAGAGCCAGGCGCTGCCATTTGGGACCACCCCTCCCGCCTGGTGGCCTGGCAGTCACATCGGCATGGTGGCTCTACCTTGAACACGGCGTAAAATTGATAGAATGTGAAGAGGAAAGGAAAAGGGATGTGAGTAAGGTATGAGTGGGGTGGAGATGAAGCAGGTTGTTAAAAACCAGCCACCCCAGACCACACACCAAAAAAAATAACGAATGCTATACAAGTAAAAAACCCGAGAGCTACAAATTTTCTTCTTTCAATGGAATAGGTAATTTACCTTTAGTAAATTAAAATGGTTTTGTTATCCAAAAAAGGTTTCAGTAAATTTAGATATGAACTAAAATAACGGAGGGGTTTTAACTAGTAACTGAATATGTATTTAGAGGAGCAAAATTTTCAGGAATAGATAGAATAGATTTCGATAATGGAACACATATACTGGTGAAGGAAGAAAGAGGCAATAGTATAAATGGGGAGAAAGATCAGATCTGATAGGCCCTGTGTTTTTTGTCATTCGGTAATTTATGTTGAAGGGGGAAGGATAGGTTTGATTAAAAAGGGTGAAAATTGCCAGGAAAACTGTCTAGGCTCTTGCATTCCTGCTTTTATTTTTTAGCTAAATGAGTTCTTATTTTAGTTAAAGGGGCAGAATAACCTTGCGGAAAACCCTGCTATCTCCGTCTCATCTGGGTTAGGAGAAGAATGGGAGAACCGTCACAGGCCTATTTCTAAGCAAGATCTCCCCTTCACTCGTTCAAATGCACGGGTCTATGCAGTCGGGACACGTGATAGGGTAAGAGGAGTGAAAGAAGTGAAACCTGAAAGACGATTAGATGAGTTGCAGTGGGCCCTAGTTCGTTTATCAAAGAGTGGTCGGGGAAGGGAAATGTTCCGATCAGTGGACACTGGAAGACTGACATTTTCTTTTAATGTGGATTTCAAACCAGGGCGGGTTTTCCAAGATTTTTTTTTATCCTATCATTCATCCATCTTGCAGCTTTTTCTCATGTTGCTCCTCGGTGATTGGTTGACAGACATATATGGTTTGTATGTCACCTGGTAAACAACAGGCATATAGGGTTTGTATGTCACCTGGTAAACAACAGGCATATAGGGTTTTCATGTTAACTGGTAAACAGGCATATAGGGTTTACATACGCCTGGTGAACAGGCCTATAGTTTTTGCATGTCACCTGGTAAACAGGTATATAGGGTTTGCATAGTACTCCTGGTAAACAGGTATATTTGGTTTGCATGGCGCCTGGTGAAAAGGCATATAGGGTTTGCGTGTCACCTGGTCAACAGGCCAGCCTATTTTGCAGCTACTTTCCTCTCTCATTTGAGGTGGTTTAAAATCCTCAAAAAGTCAAGTCTCTTTTTTTTATATTTTGATGAGGATACTGTGAGGGTATGGAACGTACATACTCGCATGCCGCCAGACAATCGTGGGAACGAAAGAAATTTGTCGTTTGAGTTGACCTTCGTCTCCTCTCTCTCCCCCCACTCTTCCCCAACAGGAGACAGGAAGTCTGACGAAAGAAGGCCTATCTCACAGAGAAGCCTAAATTTTATTTGCCCTCCTTATGATACCATGGAGATTGTTCAGAAGGCGCTGCGATAAGCGAATTGTCGTGAATCGAATCTCTCTCTCAATTTCACACAGTCCGCGGTATTAATGACAACGCCGTTCATCCCTCTAGAGAAGTGTTCAAAACCTACTCGCGTAACCCTCACGTTGAACGAGAGTCGTTGCCATAACGTATCGACTGCCAACGCGCCGCTGAGTTAACTTGGTCGCTGTCTCAAAGTGTTCCTGAGGCAAATCCCGCCCCGCAGAGTCTGTGAGTAGAAGAATACGCTCTGTTGCTCAACGTAGCTTGAGAAAGAAAAGGAACATCCAAATAGTTACTGGAAGTTACTATTTGTTAGCGTCACATCCAGTTAGGAGTGACCTAACCGGAACTACAGTCAGCAGCCCCGAACCCGTCGTCTTATCCCCCCTCTCCCCGAGAACTTGTGTTAACGCCACCCGAACCCCCCCCCGTATGGACCTGAGTGGTCGTCTCTCCAATCTATCACAATTAATGGTAATCTGTAAACCCAGTGTCCCTCTATTCTTAAATTACCTATTTAATTAACAGTGATTGATACTCCCATTGAGTCATTATAAATCTAGAAGCTTAACGTCAGTGTTATCCTCCCCTCCTTTTTTAAAGAGATTCAAGTGAGTCATTCCCTGATATTATTATATATAATTACTGTCAACCCGGACTAATCCGTGTTTAATATTTAATCCTTATTTACCTAAATGCCCGTTTAATTATTGCTACTAATTATTATTTTGGTGTAAAGTAAAGTATATTTTTGTTAGTGTGTTTATTTGTGGCTCCTCCATTTTGACGTACCCTTGGCAAGACTTTAATTAAGAATCCCTTCGGCTAATTTATTCAACCTGTATTTTTCACTCTTAGAATTTAACAAACCCAACCCTTCCCCCAGTAACAATTAAGACTTTTATAGTGAGAATCCTGTTTGCGGCACAACCCGCCTCAAACCAGCTTTCGCACGTTCAGTAGGAATTAAAGCCTATATATATATATATATATATATATATATATATATATATATATATATATATATATATATATATATATATGATCGTAGATTGAGTCATAGGGTCTCAATACCATCGACTTAAACAAAAGCGGTGTGCCCAGATCAAGGACTAGAATAATTATTGGACCAGACTATGAGCAATTCTACGACAGATACTTTTTTTGTGTGTTTATAGTTTTTTTATGCAATTTCCAAATTTTGGTCACAATTCTCATTTTCCTTGTTTTTTTGAAAAATGCCTTTCCAGTGATCTTCTAAGTCTATTGGTCTTTTTGTAGCTTTATTTTTCCTTTGCAGTTGTTTATTTTCCCCCAGGATTCTTCTCTATCAATTTCTATTATTTCTTTCTTCCTCTCTCCCTATTAATATCTCTTGCATTTGCTCCTTCTTCTTTGTATGTGACTTGGGGATGAGCCTTTAAATTGTGAGCGGGTAAGAAGATGTGGTATAAAAATTCCTTGGAGGTTCCTAGCTTAGAGAGATACTGGGTTTGATGGGGTAACGCTTTGGGCGAGGTAGAGTCACTGTGTCTGGTAGCTCAGCGGTAGAGCATCTACACGCAATCAGCAGACCCGGGTTCGAGTCCCGGCCAGGAATTTCAAACTTTTTTCCCTTGGCGTTATCTCTGTCTTCTCGGTAAAGGATTGCCTTCATTGTGCCGCCCTCTGCTCTCTTTGATTCTAATCTTCTTCTAATGTCCCTTTCTCTTACCTCTAAAAACCTCCTGTTTCTTGTCTCATTGCTCATTCGCGTCCAATTTATCTTTATTGTACTATATTGTTATATAGTCTGCAATGCAAGGTTTCTGCACCTTTATTTCTGTCTTCAAAATTGTTTTGAAAGGCAGAAAATAAATATGGCGAAAGCCCTGTGGTGGTTGTTATCACCCGCAGAACTTGCGTTTGCTCCTTCTTCTTTATATATATATATATATATATATATATATATATATATATATATATATATATATATATATATATATATATATATATATATATATATATATATATATATATATATATAACACTTTAGAAATAGCAGGATACGAGCATGGCTTTGAAAAGAAATATAAACATAAACGGGTCTTAAATTGGGAGGGGAGGGGACTTCATCCCCCTATCCCCCTAAATCCGCACCTGCTTTCTTCCGATTAACTAATTCTTGCTGATTCTGAAGTAGACTATTTAAAAATGCAGAGTTGCATCAAGTAGGTTTCAGTCGTAATTGTTTGACCTGTAGCGATAAACAAATAGTAGACAAAATCGACTACATCTACCTCACACTAAGGATAGTCTTATGGGGGTGAAACGGTGTCTTTGAATTGTTCGGTAGCGTATCATTTGAGGATAGCCAATCACAACTTCTTATCCTGTTTGAGTACAAGATCAAACGATTACAAAACGGTTCATTTTCCTGATGTATTGAAAGTCAATTGTCATCTGATGATGTATGTGGGACCAATTTGCTCAGTTTCCATTTTTTCCTCGTTGAAACAAGTGTAAACTAATAATTTCATTACTCAAGTTAAAATTTTAAAAAGTTGTTAAAGAATTATTTTATGTAGCTTTCGAACCGTGTTGTAACTCATAAAGCAAACAGAAACTAACAATTCAAAAAGGATTCAAAATTACAGAAAACACACTATCACAGAGCGTACCGGTTGACTTATATGTAGCCCTGTCTTTTGCCACACATGGAAATTAAAGCTCTAAAAACGCATATGAAGAAAAAGTCACTGTAGTCAACTGTTATGAGTGTTTGGCAACTGATCTTGGAAGAGGTTCTTTTGGTCTGCTCAATAGGATGCTTCAGTTTGTTCAGGAGCTCCTTTGATTTCGTCAAAGCAGTTCTACTTTGCCTTGGCTGACAGCTTTTGTTCCTTCGCGCCTCTTGTACGAGTGGTAGCAAAGGTTTTCATTCAAAGTAGGCTTCATGAGGGTGACTTCAACACCCATCTCTATCGCCAAAGCCCGGATTTCCTTGCTCGGGTCTTCCATCACTTTCTCCTGCAGTTGTTGGGTGAATTACGGCATGCGGATGAGGAACGCCTATTGTGGCCGTTTTTGCTGGCTATGGGCTCGTAGTCTCCACTACAGCTGTCCATGTCACGTCCTGCAGCTTTTACATTGGTTACAGAGCATTGAGCAGCAGTCATTACGTAGGCATTTTGATACACGGCGTGAATTATCATGATACAGGTAACTCTCTTCCAATATTCAGATGGTTTCCAGTCCCCCATGTCCGCTAGCTTTTTCTCAACAAAAACCTCACTCCAGAAAGGCCGTGTTTCCTAGCCCTCAAATTTACCACAATAGATAACTACAGTTTCTTACCTTACATTTTCTTCTGGCAGCGGATACAAAATGGCAAACACAGTGCAAAAATGGTGAAACAGTTCCATTATTCGAGGAAACTTTCGGCAGAAAAATGCAGAGCTAGATATTTCTAAAAAGATTTTTCTCTTCTAACAAATTTCGGGAGACTCGTCCGTGCTTCTCGCCACTGGCGCTCAATATTTTGCGTGGAAGTACTAGTGTTCACTGTGGTTCACTACTTCATGTGTGTAACCTTCTAAATTTTTATACGAAGCCCAGCCATCGAAAATAATATGAATTCACGGTTTTATATCCACTGTTTAATGTGAATTAGTAATGTTTCTTTTGTTCGATCGGGAACTGAGACCATAAAAATCCGCTTGCTTCCCGTTCAAACTCGCCAAAAATAACCAACAACCTTCTACTATTCATCCTTTATTGTATTTTCTTTTGCCGAATATTGCTTCATCAATCTCGACAGTTTTTTTCCTGGGCTACCAAGAGGTTTACTTTCACGTTCAATATAGCCAAAAAGATACCGAGTCCGACACTGATTTCAGCGAAGTTTCTAGTCAGACTCTATTTCTTCCTGAGTGTAGCGGTTCGCTAAAAAGTTGAAACTCGGGCAAATAACTTGCGCAAAGCTCAGCTTAGAAGAGTCAAAGAACTCCCCTTTCTCGATAGCGTGTAAAATCATTGCCACAATAAACACGTTTGTCGCACCGAAATTTGCCTGAATTATTTCACTTTAGAATACTGTTATAGGAGGGAGGGGGGATAGTCTAGTTACCTCTTCCCTGTATTTTATATGGGGATACTCCTTTCTCGAGTGGTAATCCTTCGTACCAGCAAGGGGTCTTGGTTGCCCGGTTAGTAACAACGTGGCACTCAGAAGGGGTATCCTTCGTAGAGTAGGGATAACGATTGCCACCGGCAATGGTAGCAAGTTATTTTAATGCGCAATAGAAATATCCCTTTAGGTAGACTTGCACTTGATCCGAGAAGAGGGTGCCAGCTTGGATGTATAAAAGAATGTGTTTCTAGTTGTAAACGAGTCTCCGTCTATTTATTTACTTAGCACCAAATAAGAAATACTCCGGATAATTCTAAGATTCGATTCTACAACAA
This sequence comes from Ceratothoa steindachneri, assembly GCA_963969495.1. Taxonomy (NCBI): domain Eukaryota; kingdom Metazoa; phylum Arthropoda; class Malacostraca; order Isopoda; family Cymothoidae; genus Ceratothoa; species Ceratothoa steindachneri. The sequence goes on along the minus strand of OZ018318.1, from coordinate 158,043,401 downwards.
AGTAATGTGGGAATAGGCTAGAGCGACCAGACGGCTATAAAGATCGACTTAGTGAATTAATCAACGCGTAAAATACTAACACTAATATTTATAATAATAGTAGTGCTGATTCTCTCTCAGCACCCATTTATAAAGGGGAGCGAAGTTCATTTCGAGTCAGCCTCACGCCCAGCCTACAAATGACGTTGGCACATGTGATTGGCTGCCCATTTCCTTAGCTCACCTCCTGATTGGCTTAAATTAATCTTTTATTCAATTTTGATTGGATGGCGGCAAACTGCCGTACCTCGTTATTAGCCAATACTCTAGAAGGCGGAGCTTTATTTTGAGACATATAATTGTTTAATCTCCGGCTATCTTAGTTACAGAGTGGTGAAATGCTTTTATCACATGCCCTTTTATTACCTCCAGACATTCTCAGTTTCCCACTATATATTCTCTGGCGCCTATCGGGCTTAAACCCAGATACGGAAACTATCATTTTATCACACAGAAAATCGAGCCTTTGCCTCGACTTTCCAGCCGTCTGGTCCCGTTGTGTAGGGTATCCACAATGTACACCCTACAGGTGAATACATGTGTGCCCTACACTGTCATACTTAGGACAGTTATATGTGTTTTTATAACACCGCGAGCAACTAAAAATTCTACTGTAGACTCGCGATTGCACAAAACTTTGGTAAATTAATGTTCAAGATTGAAATCGCATTCTCCTTCACAGGCCATATTGAACAAATGAGGCCGAATATAATTAACTTGAATACAAGCGCCCATATAAAAGGCATTGTGGGTCTAAGCCCAACTCCCTTGTGATTGGTCAAAAATTGTGTCATGCCAGGTAGCAGAGGCCGCACGTGGGTCGGTGGGTCATTTGTGGTTGACCCAAGTTGGATGAGGAAGGAAGACATATTGGGAAGATGGTGTAAAGAGCTCTCTGAACTTAGAAAAAGTAACAAAGTATCGATAGACTTAATTTAGTCATAATTGCACCAAAAACGCGTATTCCTATGTAATTTGATAAGCTGAATAACATTTTTTCTATAACTTTTGCTGATTAGAAGACTCTAAAACCCCCGGAAATGACGGCGCTATCGTTGTCTCATATTATCATTATTTCTACTAGGTTTAGTTACATTGGAATTGGTACCATATTTTTTTTATTTACTTTTAACTTAATAAATATGCGTTAAAACTTATCAATGACTCTTCTTACTTTTTAATGATCCTGATTTCTGATCCTGGTTCACTTTTATTTACCTTAAATTGGATTGTAATGAATTAATCTAACATTAAATTCAACTTTGGCAGATGCTGCTTAAACGCCAATTACATTTAGTAATATTTAAAGTTTAAACTTAAATAATGCACATAATATCAATAGCACGCGCAGTATAAGCCTAGCTGCAATCAAATCTCCAAATTAGCGACGCAATGGTGAAAAATATCTAAGCAATTGCACGAGTATGACACTTCGTCAAGGTTGAAAGTTGATCTTGCCAAACGTAAAATATTTTCAGCCTTGCCATCTTAAGCATTGAAGATGAAATATCAATTTATGTGAGCTAATTTTCTTATTGCTATTATAATTCAATAATCAAATTTAAGTAATTTAAAAAAATCAAGCTCGAATCATATCTTAATTACATAATTCAATGTTATTAAAACTAAAATATAGAAGTAACAGGTTGAATAACCAGTAAGTTCTCTGGCCCCCCAAATCTTCAAAAATTTTGTGGTCTCCCTATAATTTGCCATGGGACGAAAGGGTTCAACGTGCCCCGGTTGAGAACCACTGAGCTAAGGTGTCTTGATTTGGGGCTCAAGCACCGCTCTCAAAAAATGTGTAGACAATATATGCATATGTACGTACGCACGCGACCATGTACGCATTCGGACTAAAATTTTCGGATTGTGTAGAACTTTGAAATAGCATCTCAAATACCAACATATTTTGTATCTAAGATACACACAAATATTGCGCAAATATTTTTTAAAAGTCCAAAAGGGAGCTCAAATTAATTAGAAAACAAAGTTTAGTAGTTGATCCTCCCCCCCAAAAAAAACTAAAGTTTTTTTTTTCTTTCCAGGGGGGCGTTAGGGCCATTATATGGACACAAGTCTTCCAATTGACAATCACAACACTTGGATTAATAGTCATAGTCGGCCTGGGGCTCTACGAAAGAGGTCCTGCTTAAGTGTGGAATACAGCGAAGAGCGGAGGAAGGCTTGAGATTTTTGAGTACGTAAAACTACTATTATTAATAAAATAATAATGATAACTAGAAATAACGTTGAGGGAGCCGATCAATAGAATATTTAACATTGCGATCGCTCGGAACTTCTTCTCCTACAAAATTACCCAGATATGGAACAATTTACCATCGCAAGTCGTTGAAAGCACTTCAGTCAACATGTCTAAGGATAGTATTGATGAACATCACTTTAAAAAACAAAAATTACTAAAGAGAAGATCATTGTGTATAAATGAAGTATAATTTATATCCGCTTTTCCCTCCAAACTGATCTCCTTTCTTCCTTCATTTTGCCCTCCATTGACTGATCTCGGGTGGATTTTAGGTCCTTATTCTATCTTATCTTTACCTCATCGTTTCCTCCCAGAAGAGCTTCCCCTTGGTTGGATAGAACCAGTGGCTATTTCTTTCTCGATAAATACCATTCCTACTAGTAAAAATAGGTGTGAAAGTAAAATAAGAAGCAACAATCTTCGGGATTTTGATATGGAAAATTCGGGAGAGCTCAGGTACAAACGGGTGAATTTAAATATATTTTCTAACTTTAATTAACCGTGATTTTTGTGTTTATTTACTCATCAATTGTTCTTTGTAACAAAACCTCTTCGATCGTATATATTAAAGTATTTTCCTATTATCGGCAGCCATTTTTTTCTTTCCTATTATCGACAGGCAAGATTTATTTGATATTCAATTTTCTTACTAAAGATTATTTATATATACTTTTTTCTTAAAGGATTAGGTTAGGTTAGATTATTAAAATACAAATTATCAAAGAAAATATTACATACAAATATAGCCCCAAAATTCCTTCCTTAAAAAAATATAGCTAAAAATATTCCTTTGTTAAAATATATGGCTATCGATAATAGGAAAGTACCCAAAATAATTTGGATCGAGCTTTACTGTTGCCATATGTAATTGGCATTTATTAAAACTATTTCTTTGGTGTTATAATTCCTTCTGGTGAATTTGGTATGTTCTTTTTTCAGGACAAGTCTGAATCCATACAAGAGGCACACCGTTTGGAATACGATAGTATTTGGCTTTTTCCTGTGCCTGAAAAGATGAAGTTATCTGTAGATATATCCACAAGACAGCCTAAACATTTCCCCAAACACTTAAATCATTCATAACACATTAGAGAGTCCACTTCTCGCCGTGCCTTCCGAAGGAGGGACCCACTTTCAACCATAGCATATGACTTCATTTCCCTCCATCATAAGATGAAGTGGAGAGGCGTCAGAGTTGTGAGAAGATAACCTAACAAACAAAGAAGAGAATTTATGGAGGCAGGGATCTCGGACAACGAATGTATTTACAGACCTCCTGAAAAATCTTACATTTTTTTTTTTTACGCATATCATCACATTAATTTTGTTCATTTTCCGTTCAATCTATACTGACAAGACGTCATTTGTAACCTATCGTAACCTAAGGACGTTTGCAGCTTTGAACATTGGCTTTAGTTAAGAGGCCTTGCCTCCTTTTGAGTACTTACCAAATTTAAAGCCTTCTGCTTATAATTTGCATTTGAAGTTTATTTAATTCTTGCTTCATTTGATACGGTAAGATTGCTTGTTCGGTTTTGTAAGTACGTTTTCCTATTTTGCTTTCTTTTACGATCCGGTGAATATTTTGAGAACCTCATTGACAAGTAGGCCCGGGGTATTGTGTCCAACCTGTATAAAGTCGTCTTTCCCATGTACGTTGAGTCAACCGCTAGGTTCTGTGAATCAGCTCGTTTTCGTTTGTTAATCTATTCTATTTCTGGTAACCTTCTAATGGGCATTTAGCATGCATTCAAATACCTTAATTTTACCTCCCGATTGATTAACGTTCAATTCACTATTGTACCAGAGCTATGTTGGGTGATGAGGGTACTATATTTTTCTTTTTTCTCTCTGTATCTCTGGAGATGCAGTAGATATTTATGTGTTATTTAATAACGAAGTCCCTGAGCCTATATTCGAACCAGGTAAGTGTCTTGATTGTTCGTCTGGTCTCGGGGGAACGAGTGATTCTAAGCAGGTTTCCTCTGTGGCAGGCGAGGGATCTGAGAGACCTCAGGGATTTTCGCGGCAATATGTGAATGGAAGGTTATTCTATTTTTGAGGATTTTTTTTATAAATTGTACATATATTAATATCATTGTATATTATACTTGCATGGTAGAGCTTTTGACGGGCCTTGAATGATAATGATTTAAAGGCGATGTTATGTACACTATCCTTTGGATGTAGTTTATGGAGGAATGTTGGAGTGGATTTAGACTGATTTCCTCTGATGGGTCCTTGTCGCTTTTGTTATCTATCAATGTTATGTTCTGTTATGGCTACCCGTCCCCTCAGCTCATTCTTTCAGAAGCCACAGCCCCTATATGAACGCTGGACAACCGGAGGCAAGATCATTCACGCGCTCTCCTTTTCTGTGACAATATTGGGGCAATTTGGAACTCAAAAAGGGGAAAACTCCCGGACCTAATCCTCCGCTCCCTCTCCACCGCCTCCCTCGTCGGTTTCTCCAAGGCATTCAAGATCGCCTCCAGAAACATCGGCTACATCAGAAGCAGGCGTAACCCGGCGGACGTCCCGTCTCGGTACTTTTCAAGAAGTATCCTTTAGGCCGTGTGTGGACGTCCCCCCTCTGGGGGCTACTTAAGGTCCCACACTCCCCGAGACGGGACGGACGTTTAACAGCCTTCTGCCGGGTCACTCCTGCCCCCTCCGCCCTGCCCCTGTCTCCTCCGTTTTTGTGTCTAGTTTTGACTCTCCTGAGTCTCTTTTTTGCTTTTCTTAAAATTTTGTTAACAGTTTTCTCCCGAAAACATCTTTTGTAAATTTATAATAAAAGGAAGGTCCTCCTCATCCCGAAAATTTACCCAGTAAAATATTGAAGCTCAGTGTTCCTTCACTCATTATATTATATCTGCTGGACTATAAGTGTTTCGTGATATATACATATGTATATATAAGGAGACGTCTTTGTTCGTTATATAAAAGCAAACAATTCAATTTACAAATATTAAAATTACCAGAATAACCATTTTTTTACAAGGAATGTAATGGTGGCATTTATTTCTTTTATTTAATCCTGTATTTAATGGCGAAGTTGACAATTAATTGCAAATTATAGTCGAAAACGTAGTTTGTAACTCCATAGAGATTATTATCTGCTACCAGACGTCTGATTAACGATCGAATATTGTCACCAAACATTTATACAGAACATACACATTGCCATAGATACAGGCATTTATGCTAACACACATCCACTGCTTAGGCATTAGGGCATAGTGTCGTAACCAATTTTAATGCACATTTCAGGTTTTGTAGAGCAGACCATGCAAAATTTGGAAATGAAGACGAAAAAATCGTAACACCCCCTTTTGGGGGCCAAATTGTGCTTAAAAATTATCTTTTCCTTAGGGTGTGGCTGGTTGTATTCAGTTATTATAGTTCTCGTCTCTGAAGCTATAAATGGGTAATTTTCGAACAAATTTGCACTTTAACTCCTTTTATCTAAGATTTAGTCAATTTTAGATTGACAAATTCCTTGTTTGTAAACTACTCGGAGGGCGCTAAAAATTAATCGATGTATGACGAATTTACCAGATATTTTCAGAGTATTTCCTATGGCGGGATATGGCTTCACCTTTTTGAATATATGTTATAGATATTATTTATTTTTTATACTAACGGGTCTTTCTATTAGTCATTTTCAGGGATAAGATGAGTAAAATAACTAGAACATCAACAAGTCACAGTGTCTTTGGCTCCCCACTTCCAGAACTTTCTCATTATGAGCTTCTAACAAAACAACAGGTTGGAAAATATGTTCAGTATGTAAAGGACAATAAATACAAGAGGAACAAGGATGTTATTCCTGAAGCATCCGAGGCCCTTACTGAGATAAAAAGGCCAGTATTCCAGTTCAGCTGATCAAGAATGTTAAAACCAAATTGCTCTGATTGGGGAAGAAGCGTATGTGGTATCAAAACAAGAAATGAATGCCACTAAGAGTAGGAAGTTTATCTCATAAATGGGTTACTTTTTTATATTGCAGGCTGCCAGTGTGCTGATCTCTTGGATTGCAAGTTTGAAAAGAACATGAAAGTGCCACGTCGAGAGCATGAACTTCTTATGGACCAAAGAACTAGGTGTTACCTGAAAATAGGAGTGGATGTAAAAACAAGTCAAATGATTAAAAAAATGAAAGAAGAGAAGAAGAGTCACAAAAAGAGAAGAGGGAAGAGAAAACTACAATTTCAGACGAAGCCTTGGAAGAAGAAATCTCATTTTCTGACATTTCTGATGACGAATGGAAGAAAGTCTTTGCGAGAACAGAAAACATCATACCAATACCAACAATTGCCATGGAAGCAGATCGGTATTTTGTGCCAAATAGAGCTGCAACATCTGCTGCTGCTATTAGTAGTGCAGTCCTATTCGACTATGGTATTATAAATTCAGAAGACCGCTCGTATGTAATTGACCATCGCAAACTCTGAAGGGCACGACAGAAGTTAAGGAGGAATTTCACCGAATCAGAATGTTTGGGAGATAAGAAAATTACTTTTTTGTATCTTTTGATTGGAGGAGAGACATAAGTACAACACTAACTAAAAAGAAGAAAGGGAACAAATGGTATGGAGCAAAAAATTCAAAATCACTATATGCTTGTAGGAGAACCTGGTACTTTCTATTTAGATCATCTAACTATAGATAAGACTGCTGGGAATCTAACAGATCTACTTCATCCTGAAGAGGAGTGCAGGTATGAGCCACCATTTTCAATGCATCTATCTAATGCGGACCTGCAAAATATTGTCCACGGGCCACTCACTCTCTATTGACATTCCATGCAATTCTCAATGTCTGGAGTGGTGTGTGCGAATGGTAACGGAAGCTTCTGGCGAAGTTTATGGAAAAAGAGCAAGAGATGGTTACATTCGGGCGATACTAAAATCCCGTGACTTCATGCCATCGTTTGAGACAAAGCATGATTTGAGGAGGGGAAATACCGACAGAAGGGAACACCGACCAAATGCTCTGGCACGATAACTATCTCAAATTGCCCGCCGCCACTCACCACCAACATAACACCCATCCTCAGTGAACAACACGCGAACAACAGGTTTCCGCCATCACGATGTCTGTGTTTACCAGGTAAGAAAATTGATTTTTCGGATGTCTGTTGTTATTCTTCACGGTTCTCATATAGTGTCTCACGTTGGTGAATATGGCGCGATTGTTTTGAGTTAAGTTTCATTACGATATTTAGCCATATTGACATGTTATCAAGTGAAATGAAGTGCGTCCATTCGAAGTGGACACTATGGCATTGTTGTAAAAAAAAATGGTGGTGCAGGAGAACATCGACCGCCAACATGTGGGGGAACACTGATGCGTGAAATTTTGAAAATCTGATATACTTTGAAATACTTGGAAAAACACAACAAAGAGTGACTGATTATGGGTACAGTTTGTACTCGCTCAGGTGCAAAATGGATTTTTTATGCAGGTTTTTCTAATAATATGTCGGTGTTCCCCCACAAACCCTATCAGTTGACAAATAGTATGTATCAGTTGGATAATAAAAGTTGAACTCCTCATTTGTTTGTCATTATACTTTAGTTTAAACTCAACTCTGATGTGTTTAGAAACACTTATAACAACAAACCAATAGCTCTAATGGTGTGTATCTTTCTGGCTCGAAATTTTTTTAAAAAAGAAGAAATTTTGAGCTAGAAGAAGGAGGTGTTCCAAATATTTCTCAAAAAACTTTTTCCACCTTTGAAATATGTGTACTCAAGTTCACAAAACCTGAAATGTGCATGTTGATTTGCTGAAATTTGTTTATCCGTGTTACGGCCTATTAGGCATGTCCGGAGGCTAGTTACTGAGCGCTCGAATCAGCTCAATATATTTCAAATCTAAATTTCCACCGAGTAATTCAACCATTATTAAATAACTTAACCGAATCTCTGTATCCATAAAGAAGGCATAATTACAAGAATATCTTCGTTTATTCACTGGACAAAACTTTGTATACAATCCTGTATAATAAAGTGTAATGTTCCTTGAACAGACTCTTGCGTGACACTTCTAGTCTAGCATCACCATTCTTAATATAAATAAATTAATCATAGTCTTTGTTTCGGGCCATTAACCAAACTTTGATAAATTTTAGTAAGTTACGATGGACCTTATGAGCAACGACTGCCAAAGAAATTGTTTATATTGGACTATAGCAAACGTTATTGATGCTCAAGTAAATTAGATCGACTGCTCTCTCAGAATAATATTCTTGAATCAACTGAATCAACAATTGTCATAGCAACCGTTTATGGATGCCATGTGGAACGCCTTCTCATAGAAATTGTTTATATTGGGCTATAGCAAACGTTATAGAAATTCAAGTAAATTTCATCGACTGCTGTGATGAATGCCATGAGCTACGATTGTCATAGCAACCGCTTTTGGATGCTATGTCCAACCACTTGTCATAGCAATCGTTTATGTTGGGCTATAGCAGACGTTATCGAATAATATTCTTGAATCCACTGATTGAAAAATGAGTAAATTCATCCAACCTGGTTTATGTTTCCGGAAATCACCATGGCTGGTGCGTACAGATTAAGAGATGTTCGGCTATTTTTCCAAAATTGATTATTCTTAATTGAGAAACAAGATGTACTGCAGGAAGAGGTTAAGGAGATACGAGAGACAGTCAAAATGGATAAAGAAGATTTTAACAACATTACTGCTAGAGTATCAGTACTGGAGGCTAGATCAGTGGATACTAATGAACATATGAATGGGGACAGGGAGACTACAAGAATTGAGTTCACGGATGGGCAGAGCTGAAATCAATATACTTGAAATAAAGAAATCAAGTACTGATGAAGTAAATGTAGTACATGGGGCAATTGGAGGACATCAGGCATCTCAGAAAAAACAGGAGGTAATGGATATGACTACAGTTTTGGAACTAAATGATAAGAAGAAGAGAGAAAACAACATTGTGGTGTACAATGTCCCTGAAAGCAATTCAAACATGTTCCAGGAAAGAATTAATTATGACAGACAGATTGTTAAGAAAATTCTGAATATTATGAGGTTCATGAGGATAAGATGATGAGAGTGATAAGGCTTGGGAAAAAGGTAGAAGGCCAAGATCGCCCAATATGAAGATAGACTGAGGGTATTAAATATGTTCTCGTTCGAAAGGAGGTGTGTGAGAGGGGATATGATTGAGCTCTTTAAAAATTTTTCCGGGATAGATAAATTGGATGTTAGCAAGTTTTTTGAGTTAGATGATGAAATCGGACTAGAGGTCACCACTTGAAAATTAAAAAGCAAGGGTGTAGGTTGGATTTAAGAAAATATTTTTTCACCAATAGAGTGGTAGACTTCTGGAACAAATTGCCGCAGAGGGTAGTAGGTAGTCCAAATCTAAATGTATTTAAGAGTAGGTTGGATGAGTTTATGGGAAGGGAAGGTTGTGATGGTTCCTAAGTTTTGTATATATCTATAGCTGCATGATTTAGTTCTTGACAAGCCTTGATTGGTGATACCCTTGTTTCTGGATGCAATCCTCTGGATGTAGTTTTCCTGGGAGTTTGGGTGCCTTGAAAAAGAGGCCGCTTGACTCGGATGATCTATGATGAGCCCTTGTGGCTTTTGTCATCCGTTATATTATATTGTGGGGGACTTTGATTTTGTCTTCCCCTGGTGATGGTGCTTTTTGTGGGTGGGTTTTGACGGAGGCGGATGACCTTTGATAGGCCCTTGTGGCTTTTTTCATCCGTGTAATTATGTTATGTTATGTTATGTTAATACTGGCTGCACTCACTGACTCGGAAGTGAGAAATGATATATTCAGAAAAATAAAAGAATTGGGCAAGGATGAAAACTTGAAAAATTTTAGAGTGGCCTATGATTTAACCAAGAGAGAGAGAGAAATGGACAAAGAACTGTTAAAGAAAGCAAAAAACTTAACAGATATGGGAGAGGGGAAGCATGTAGTCAGAGGTCCACCCTGGAACCGAAGGTTCATCAGGGTGGAGGATCAAAGACCACAGCCACAGTAGAAATTGACTCAAGTATATCATGTGCTGAGAATGTAAATAGAAAGTTTAGCATTATATTTACAAATGTAGATGTATATACTTTTGATCAGTTTTTAGAATTAAGGTCGTTACTTGATACATTAAGTGATAAGCCAAGCATTATTGCCCTCTCTAAATTTAAACCTAAGCACTTTAGATATGGAAGGGAACTTGAAGAATACAACATCGAAGGGTATGAGATAGAGGAAAGTAATGTTTTGGGTAATGAAGGTAGAGGTGTCTTGATATACGTGAAAAGTGGCATTAAGTATAGTAAGGGGGATTTGGTTTCATGTTTCTGTGAGTATTGCTGTCTGGAAATTATGCTTCAAGGAGAGAAACTTAACCTAACTCTAGTATATCAGAGTCCAAATAGCCAGGAGGAAAATGACCAACTGTTGCTGGATTTATTGCAAGAGGTAACTGAGATGAAGGCTACATTTAAGATTTTGATGGGAGACTTTAATTTGCCACAAATAAATTGGAAAAATTGCACGACTAACACTTTAATGAATGATTTTGGAACAAAATTTGTGGAAAAGGTGCGCGATTGCTTTTTGACCCAGCATGTGGAGGAAATTACAAGAATAAGGGGTGAAAATGTGGGTAATACCCTAGATTTATTTTTCCCCCAATGAAGAATCAATAGTTGAAGAGGTCATGATTGGAAATCCACTGGGGAGAAGTGATCATGCTGTGATACAAGTTACATGTAATATGGAGGAGATCGTGGCTCATGATAGAAAAACTATGTATTTGTATGAAAAAGCAGATTATGAGTTGCTGAGAAGGGAACTTAGTATTAATATTGACTGGGTGAAATACCTATCCGAGGCTACCAATATTGAGGAAATGTGGAGCAGATTCAAGTCAAAATTGTATGTTGCAATAGATAAGAGTGTACCCACAAGAAATCAATCCAGGAAAAGGATGAATAGCAATTTACCAATGAATAAGAAATTATGGTCTAAGATAAAGAAGAAACAGAGGTTGTGGATGAGAATGAAATCCTTGAAGAGTAATCTGAATGTATCTACTAAGAACGAGTATTTAGAGACTGAGAAGGAGTACAGAAAACTGAATAATCAAATTAGAAAAGAAACCTGAAATGCTGTAAAACTAAAAGAAAGGGAGATTGCAAAAAATATGAAGGATAATCCTAAAATATTTTGGAAATATGTGCAGACTAAGACAAAAAGGAAACCAAGGATTCCTGACTTATACAAGGGCACTGCTGAAGATGGAAAAACTGAAAGTGATCTGGAAAAAGCAATTTTCAAAGGTGTTTGTCATGGAGCCAGAAGATGAGGTACCATATTGTGTGATGAAAAATGTACCAACACTGAATCACCTGGAAATTAATAAGGAAAAAATTAAGAAGATCATTAAAAATCTAAAGAGGCATAAATCCCCAGGACCTGACGGAATCCACTCTAGGATTATAAAAGAAGCTATGGAACAATTAGTAGTGCCTTTAGAAATACTTTATCAGTACTCCTTTAAACATAAGAAACTCCCTCAAGATTGGCTAATTGCTCATATTACTCCTATATTTAAAAAGGGTTCCAAGTGTGATCCAGAGAATTATAGGCCAGTCAGTTATGGCACACATGAGAACCAATAGTTTATTTAATGACAAGCAATATGGCTTTATCTCAGGATGATCAACGGTGCTACAGCTCATAAAGGTTCTGGACAGATGGACTGAAATTATTGATGATGGACATGCAGTGGATGTAATATATTGTGATTTTATGAAGGCTTTCGATAGAGTTGCACATAGAAGACTATTCAGTAAAATTAGTAGTTATGGAATTGGAAAGGAGTACCAAGAATGGATTGCAGCATTCCTAACACAAAGACAACAAAGAGTGGTGGTGAAGGGGGAAATGTCAAGATGGAAGCCAGTGACAAGTGGAGTGCCGCAGGGCACTGTTCTTGGACCATTGTTGTTTGTTTTGTTTATCAATGACCTCCCCGATAGTATAGTAAATGACAGCGAAGTATACCTGTATGCAGACGACACAAAGATATTTAGATGCATAAAAGATCTAGAGGATTGTCAAAAGCTGCAGCAGGATGTGCAGGAGTTATACTCATGGAGTGAAAAATGGTTGTTGAGTTTTCATCCGCATAAGTGTAGTTATATGAGAATAGGAAGAACGACTATTGAAGATCAAGGGTACCAAATGGAGAAGCAGCTGAAAAAGATTACTTCTGAGAAGGATGTGGGAGTAATAATCAATGATAAATTGAGTTGTGTAGATCACCTGGCAGAGAAAGTAAATAAAGCCAACAAATTAGTGGGAATAATCAGAAGGACCTTTGTTACATTGGATGCAACAATATTTAAAGCTTTGTTTGTAGCTTTAGTAAGACCGCATATAGAGTATGCTAATCAGGTATGGAGTCCTCACCTGGTTAAAGACATTGAGATGGTAGAGAACGTGCAACGAAGGGCTACAAGGTTGGTGCCGGAACTTAAAGGACTTAATTATGAAGAGAGACTAAGGAAGCTGAACCTACCAACACTGGCATACAGAAGAGCACGGGGAGACTTAATAGAGACCTACAAGATACTCACTGGAAAATATGATGGGGAATGTAGTCAAGGCATATTGAAACTTCGAGAAGAAAACATCAGCAGGGGAAATTCACTGAAGCTTTTTAAGACAAGGTCACGGCTTGATATAAGGAAGTATGCTTTCCCGTGTAGGGTGATAAATAACTGGAATCAGTTGCCTGAGTGGGTGATTGCAGCAGCATCAGTCAACCAGTTTGAGGTCAGACTTGATCAATTTTGGTTTAATCAAGAATTGAAATACAATTATAAGGCAAAGATAATCCACCACACGCTGCCGCAGGTTGATAATATAGATCTGGAGTCACAGGCATAAGCCTCTTCTATGAAGTCTTCTGTAAGTATCTGTAAGTATTATGGATTCCTAAAATTCTAATAATGTATACCAATCTCAGTGATCTCTCATTGCCCAGTCTGGCTCAATATTTTTCCTCAATATGATATTCCCCATTTAAAAGTTTGAAAAAGCATGCCCTTCAGTGATCTTATATAATCTAGTTAATTTTTTTGTGATAACACTCTTCAACTCATGCATGAGCGGCTGAACGCTATACTACTGTCCATATCCTTCAGAACAAAATACCAGAATTTTCATTTGCTTGAAAATTCCCTTTTTTTTGTTTGTGATAGTACTCAAATTTTGGTTCAAAGAAATGTGGATAAAAAAAGCGGTAAATGTTGCGAGTATGGGTGGATGCGATTCTAGCTTATTTTCACGATTGGCTCATTGTTGTGTACAGCTCGTTGGGGGGATGGGCCTACGATGATCCTGAGATTTCAATCATTTAGGGGGTCTTGTGGGTATAGCCTCCCCCCAGTATATAATCAGAAATTGCCATAAATTTTGTCCACATAGATTTCAGCTCAGAAAAAGTAGCTAGGAAAAATAGCCCAAAATAAGCTAGGATTCAGATCGGGCCATACTCTACACAATTACCAAAAAAGCTAGGAAGAAAGTAAGGTAACACTTCAGTTTTGGGTAATTGTGTAGACGATGGCCGGATCCTAGGCCTAGCTTTTTGGGCTACTTTTCATTGTTACTTTTTTAGAGATGAAATCGAAGAATTTTATGGCGATTTTCGTTTTTATACTGGGGGGGGGGGGTGCTGTGCCCACCCAAAGGATTGAAACTCAGGGTCATCGCAGTGTTATCCCCGTGGTGAGCCGTACCCAACGGTAAATATGTAGATTATCGGCGCGAACGATGGGACGTACTATTTCGTCCGTGTTCCAAAATGTTTCACGTTTTTGTAGTACATTTAAGTTGACGGCTCGTGTGGGGGTAAACACAATGAGGGGACTAGACTACGATGATCCTGAGTTTCATTAAATTGGGGGGGGTCTGGGGGCACAGCCCCCCAGTATATAATCCTAATTGTTTATAGAATAATAATTCGAAAAGGACTCAAACGCGCATGAATATTCCGACACGAGTGAACGATAATATTTCCACATAAATTTTTTTCCGGGCGGGCAGCTAATCTATATATTTACCTACCCAACAATGAGCCGACGCTCAAAATAATCGTTAATACTTACGTCAGATGGGTGGGTAGAGTTTACCCAGAATTCGGTAAGATGTTCGTATCCTTCAGATGACAAATTTGAATAGGCTGCCCATCCATCAGATACGATTGTTGTGCCCGGCAAAATCCACTTTTTTTATCGCTGAGGAGGGTTTCTCGATTTTGATTTGCCACCGAAACAATGAAAATTCTCTTTGTTTCACGTTCGAACCCTCCAAAAACCGAAACGTTGAATAGGTAACAAACAAACTTCGCACAAAAATGACATTTTGACAAATGAGCGGGAAACGGCATGGGTGTAAAAGTAGTTCATTGTTCCTGGAAAATTTGTGACTTTTTTTTTTTACTGAAATTGACCATTTGTGTTTCTTGAACTACACATATATAGTAATAAAAACACTAATACTGAACGCATCCATTTGGAACAATAATCAAAATGAAGGGTGTAAAAAAAACTGTTAAAAAAATCAAAGAAGAGAAATAAATACGAAACAGAAAAAATGAAAAAGTCGTGTTTTCGTCAAAATTAAGACATGAGACTTCATTAACAACACCGAAATATGGTTTAATTGAGCATTAAACAATGGGAAATTAAGTAACAAGTAAATAAAAAGACTAAATAATGTCAGGCATAGGGTAGGTAGGATATATAGAAAAGAAATAAGGGGTAAAAACATCTAAAATATAAGAAAAACCAAGTTTTGATCAATATAAAAAGCACAAAAAGCCTTGAAACAAATACAGCTTTCTGATTGGTCATTTATGAAACTGAATCCAGATCTGTGATTGGCCAGTGCGATAGCAGAAAAACACTGAAAAGTAGCCCCCCAAATAAACTAGAGTTGCATCCGGCCATCGTCGCAACATTTACCATATTTTTTTGGTATATGAGTATATACTGGGGGGCTGCACCCCCAGACCCCCCATCCAATTGATTGAAACTCAGGATCATCGCAGGGTGGTCCCCCGCAGTGATATCTCCTCCACGAGCAGTCCCCTTGAATTTACTGTTTTTTTCCCCCCCCAATAGCTTTTTACTGGCAGAAAAACCTAACCTAATGACAAACAATACTTACTTTTATATGTTTCTTGATTAGTTTATGCGCCTCTAAATAATCTAAAAGTTTTTTGCGGTCATGCAAAATAAACCTGAATTTGAATAATGAATAAGCACAACTAGAACACGAAAAGCCATAACAAAACAGAAACAAATGCTAAACAGGTTCTATTTATAGCTACGACATTGCCAGTAAGAAGCTGTTATCGTTCACTGTGAAAAACAAAAAAAAACATCAAGAAACCTTACCTAACTTAGAAAAAACTATAAACTAGCAGAGGCGCAAATATTTAGTAAATAATACAGACTAAAAGTTACAAATCCCCCAAACAAAAAAAAAATATAACGCTGTGATTGGTCACATCTGAAGCTATTGTCTGACGTTATAAGAGATATATTGTAGCCCAAAATTGTAACCTACTAACAGCGCCACCTACCGTGCGGCCCAAATCTGAAGTATTACCGAAAGTAATATGTACGTGCTTTTACAAAAGTTCTGTTACATTTGTTGTTTTTTTTAATATTTCACGAAGTTTACCTGTGATGGTGAGCTTAAATCCTTATGGGAAATTTCAATCTGCCAAGCATCAACTGGTCTGGTGATGTGCCCATTGCCTCCACTGCCCATGACGTATCCTTCCTTGACTGCTTTATGTCTAGGTTTTCAACAATGGGTGACTGAGCCTACTAAC
This sequence comes from Ceratothoa steindachneri, assembly GCA_963969495.1. Lineage (NCBI taxonomy): Eukaryota > Metazoa > Arthropoda > Malacostraca > Isopoda > Cymothoidae > Ceratothoa > Ceratothoa steindachneri. Next base: position 158,027,180 of record OZ018318.1, on the reverse strand, counting down.
ATAAGAGCACACAACACTCTTGACTTGGTCTTCATTACTGAACACAACAGGATCGCTAATGTACAACTCCATCCTCCCTTACCCAACTGTGATCACCTAGCTGTATCCTTTACCTATAACTTTCTTGGTCTCACTCCAGCCCAAGACAATTACACTATGGCATATGGGTAATTATTGAGCCAATAATAATGCACTCAAAACCCTCAAACCTGACTCAGCCATGGGCCCTGATAGTCTCCACCCCCACCTACTCAAAGAAAGTGCTACAGAGCTAGCTATCCCTTTTTCCATTCTCTTCAACCGCTCCATGAATGCTGGCTCCCTTCCCCTTGCTTGGAAAACATCCCATGTTATACCGATCTTCAAGAAAGTATCCAGAACCAACCCTCTGAACTACCGCCCTATAAGCCTCAGCCCTATCCCTTGCAAGTCCATGGAACGCCTCATAATCAAAGCCATGCTTGGATTTCTGGATGACAACCAGCATGGATTCTGCACCATGAAATCAGTCACAGACCAGCTACTCCTCACCTACAATGACATCACCTACTGGTATGACCTAGGCCACACTCTCGGCCTCATTCTATTTGATTTTGTTAAAGCCTTTGACAGAGTCCACCATGTGGTCCTCATCGACAAGTTGAGAGACCTGGGTATCTCAGGGAACCTGCTCCGCTGGATTGAAAGCTTCTTACTCAATCGATCCATGATAGTCACTATCAGTGGTCACAAGAGCGATGCAAAGCCTGTTCTTAGTGGCGTTCCTCAGGGTTCAGTCCTTGGCCCCCTTCTCTTTCTTGTCTTCATCAACCACATTGGCTCTCAGCTTATCTGCAAGTTCAAGATGTTCGCTGATGACCTTAAGTTATATATCCACTTCGCCTCCTCCGACAACTATGCCCCATCAGAAAACCTCCAACACAACATCATTCTCGCCACTACCTCCCAGTCTTGGGGCCTGAGGTTTGCACCAGACAAGTGTGTCCTCCTTAGGTTCTCTCATTCCCACCAAACCACAGACCATCTCTACTTCTTGGATGGAAGGCCTGTCAATCAGGTTTCATTGCACAGGGACCTAGGAGTAACAGTCAACACAGACCTAAAATTCCACCATCACACCAGACTGACAGAATCCAAGGTTGGAGGCATTGCGACAAACCTTTTGAAATCCACAGTCTGTCGCACGACCCAATTCATGGCAGCATTATTAGTAAGCGACATCTGCCCCATTATCGACTTTGCTTCCCCAGTCTGGAATACTAACTTTATATCTGACTTCCGACTCCTCGAGAAAGTACAACGTAGGTGGACTAAACAGGTCCACGGGCAGTCCGCCAATTCCTACTCCGAAAGACTCCAACAACTTGATCTATTCTCCACAAAGGGGTGGCTACTAAGGCACAACCTGATCTACTGCTACTGAATCTTCCATTAAGCCTGAGGACCTTTTCGTGTTGCCCACCAACTCAAACACCACAGGCCACGGATACAAAATTCAGATCCAGCATGCCCATATGGAGGCCCACAGAAGGTTCTTCTCTTGCAGAGTAGCTCCTCTGTGGAACTCCCTGCCTCCCAGGTAGTAGAAGCTCCATCCCTAAATGCTTTCAAACACCCTTCACACTACCATCAGAGTTAGACTTTTTGACTATGTAGACTAAGCCACACCTCCATCTCATCCATTAGTCTACACACCACCTCTATGATTTACTCCATGTTAATATCTCTCCTAATAGCTATTCTCACAGACATACAATCCATGCTCTATTTCCTGCACATCTGACTGGGTATTTTGTGTTCCCCTTACCGTGGCTGACTGGTTGGACACCGGATCGGGAGGCCCTACCAGGTAAGTTCGACTTTGATTATGAGTTCTCAAGCAGGTCTGTGGAGGCTGCATACAGTAGATTTTTAGAAATCCTACAAGCAATGATTTCTCTGTTTGTCCCTAGTAAAGTGACCTGAGGCTGCCCTATGGTCCCCTGGAAATCTAAACCACCAGCTGATCTGGTTAGCAATCATCACAATGCCTGGGTTCATTATAGGGCGATGCGACAGTCATGGGGCAGGAACTCAGATGTTGCCAAAAATGCCTTGTCCTCCTTTCTGGATGTAATTTTGAGTACAGAAATTATTCCTATAAGTTACAGAAAGCTTATGAATCCCACCTAATTTCTAACCTAAAGGCTTAGCCTAAGCTGTTCCATGCTTATATCCACAACAAGAAAGTGGGACAACCCTATATAGGACCCCTTAAGCAACCCTCAGGTGAAATGTGTTCTTCCAACCAAGAAATTGCTGATCTGTTTACTAAGGCATTCTCTTCTGTATATTCTATCAGTACCCCTGAAAATCCAGTGGAGAATAGAGCTTTGAAGGTAACCTGAGTAATTTAGTTATAAATCTGTCTGATGTTGTCAATGCTCTGTGTGATCTCAATCCCTCTATCTCTTCCATAAATCAGTCCAAACTGGAGAACTCTACCGCATAGTCCCCATCTTCAAGAAAGGTGTGTGTACTTCCCTAAATTACAGACCGATAAGTCTCACTTCGGTGTCCTATGTGTCTTGAGCGTATTATTGTGAACAATTTGACATCTTTCCTCATGGATAACAACCTATTAAATTCTAACCAGTTTGGCTTCCGCAAGGCCCACTCGGTTGATGATCAGCTCCTTGCAACATATGATGACATCACCTGCTGGCTTGACCAAGGGCACATGGTCAACCTCATATTGTTTGACTTTAGTAAGGCATTCGACTTTGTCAATCATGATGTCATGATCAGCAAGCTCTCCCAACTCGGGATATAGGGGATCCCTTACTCTCTTGGATATATGGATTTCTGAGTGTTAGAGTAATGAGGGTTATGGTCAGGGGTTTCAAGAGTGATTCTACTCATGTAACTAGTGGAGTTCCCCAGGGGTCTGTCCTTGGACCAACCCTATTTCTTATTTATATTAACTTTCGCTGATGATCTGAAAATATATCAAAAGATTAATATACTTATACCTTCTCTTACACTGTTAGATATTGCTTCCATGCAGAGAAATCTGCTCCTAATCTTGGCCCATACTCTGACTACTACATTAGAGGTAATCCGCTACAGTTTGTACAATCTGCATCTGATTTGGGGGTTCAAGTGGATATTTCTCTAAAACTTCATCTACACATATGCTCTCTGCAGGCATTGCGTCAAACTTACTTAAGAGCACAGTTAACCGAAAGCCAAGTTTATGAAATCTCTTCTTACCTCCCATATCTGTCCTGTGTTGGAATTTAGCTCAGTTGTTTGGCACACTGGGTATGTGGGTGCTACTGACATGCTTGAGAGAGTGCAGTGCCGATGGACTAAGGAAATTTTTGGACTTTCGCATATTGACTATGCCATCGTCTTGATGCCTTGAGTCTCTTCTCTGTGCATGGCAGGCTGCTCAGAGCTGACATGATCAAAGTCTGGAAGATTTTCAATGACTTATCTCCTGTGAAACCTTCTGAGTTTTTCTCCCTCCAGACCTCCTCTAGGACCCGCAGTAATTCGCACAGAATATTACTGCCCCACAGTAACACAGAATTACACAGGCAATATTTCTCAGTAAGAGTGCTTGCATTGTGGAATAGCCTGTCAGATGCAGTTATCCTGTCACCATCCTTAACTATATTCAAGAGTAAACTAGCGGAGCACCTCAGTCAAAATCTATACAAATCTTAACCCACTACACAGCAATGACAGTGTATTCACATATTATTCATAATTAACTATCCTAATTGTATTACTATAATTTAGTTATTATTTAGTGCAATCATCATACCTTCCAGCAGATGCTCATATGTTTTAATACAATAGCAAATTCTTAACTTTCATTTTGCTGGTGTGTTGGCACTTATAGGGTTCCCCTCTGATGGAACCCGTCCAGGTAAGATAGCATCCATATCCTTGAGAACAAAATACAAAAAATTTCATTTGCTTGAAAATACTTGTTTAATTTCCATAAATATTGTGCAGATAATTGCTTCTTTTTTTTTTGCTTGTGATAGTACTCAAATTTTGGTTCAAAGAAATGTGAATAAAAAAGCTAGGAAGAAAGTAATATGTACTTGCTTTTGCAAAAGTTCTGTTACATTTGTTTTGTTTTTTTAATCCTTCAAGAGGTTTACCTCTGATAAAAAAGTTCTGACAAACAAAAAACCCATTTGCTGCCTAAGGGCCTTTCGAGGCCACAGACTCTACTATGTAATCTCTGGAGGGCCTTTTGTGGCCTTTGACATTAGACTTGTATTTGCCCTCATTTTTATGATGATTCCTCGATTTTTTGTTTCAAACACTTACCTATGTTAGTAATTGATCATTCAATTAAAATACAGAAATGCCTTAGGCCAGTCAGTCATTCTTTGTCTGTTAACAGAAATTTAAGAATGAGAGTAACAATGCAATTTCAACCAATTTCCTTTGACAGTGACCACATGGTTGATTTATGGCTTTTCTTCAGACTTATGTAAACACTAGTAATGTATCGATTACACATTTTGGCTGATAACATAACATAATTTCATGGATAACAAAAGCCACAATGGCCTATCAAAGGTCGTCTGCATCTGTCAAATCCACCCACAAAATGCATCCATAGGATTATGTCAGATCATGCATCTACAATATACAATTTAAACAATCCAGAGGATATACAACTGGAACCTATTTTATCTGTTAGATTTGTTATTAATTCTATAATAGCTAAAGAATTTTCTTGGATCTTTATTATTATTTTGAGCTAAATTAATTTCTGCCTCCCTTTTGCTCTTTTTAATAATCTTATTTAGCTCATTTCTAGGTCTACCTATAATGATTTAAATTGTCAAAAGTACTTTCTCTCTGTAATCTCTGGTATGCTCTTTTCTTCTCAGAAATTTTCTTAGCTATCTCCTGACTACACCACAATGGTTTCCTACATTTCTTCCTAAATAGCCTTCATTGGAATACACCTCTCCTGGGCTATGTTTAATATAGTTTTAAAAGTCTCCCACATCTCATAAGTATTCTTGCCCCTGAATTTTATGCCAAGCTTTTGTAAATTTTCAGATCATTAGGTAAAACTCAGCTATTATAGTCACTATTATAAGACTGTCAAGTCTTCAAGACTATAAGGCTAATCACTTCACTTTGCAATATGATTTCCAACCTTGCCTGCCTATCCGAGTGAATAATTCATTGACCAAATGATGCTCATTTAAGTTGGTCAAGCAAATTAGCAGAAAATATTCATAAATTATTGTTTTTTGCATGCTCTATATAATATAAATAAAAAAAAAAAAATTTCTACTGCTTCAGGAATGTAACAAACAGATGATAAAAAGTCATAAATTTAAGGATAATAACCTCAATGCAAAACATAGAATTCGTTTGATAAAAGTGCTGCTGACCACCGTTTTTCTATTACAAATTTTTCTAAAATGATTAGTGAAAAAAGTCTGTGACAACTCCTTATTTATATACTAATTGTAGGAAGGGATAAATATACCCACTGTTTTATGTACTTGTACTCATTTTAGTGACTCTTTATTCCAGTTGACCTAGTTTTCTCAAGATTTTATCCTAATCATACTAATAACATTCACTTTAATAGCTGGAAATTCCTCTAACACTTTTTTCACCAACTATCATAGAAAAAATTTTAATAGAAAAAATAGTAAGTGAGACTTCATGAAACTTTTATAGTAATATGAAAATAAATGTTGGCAAGTGATGATAAAATTTCATAACCCTAGAGTGTATGTACCATTGTGAAGAAATTAAACTTCAAAATATTAAGAGAGAAAATGTTAATCAGCATAAAGGCTCTGGCAAATCACAAAAAATATGCTGATGCTGATTGATCAGTACGTTACTAGTAAGCACCCATTTTTTTGGTTTAACACACATATGTTTGTGTTTTTTATCCAATTAAAATACAGAAATGCCTTATGTTAGCATGTTATTCAAAGCACACAAGCGAGGACTTAATTTTGGGTTTATGCCCACCTTCAAATTTGGGATAATTCATATATATATATATATATATATATATATGTGTGTGTTTAAAAACAATTGTTTTTTAACTAACCTATTCACTACTGGAGAGCCTTTCGAGGCTGATTGTGGCTTTTGAAATTACTAATTTTTTTTATCATTACTGCTCCATTTATTTGTTTCAAACTCTTATATTACTTACTTGTTGCTTTTCTTTATCTGGTCCCACTTCACCAATGGTGCTTTGCAGGACCCTTACATCAATGTATTTCTAGCTCAAAATGCTATAGTGCATATTCCGCTGTGATGGTCTGGTCTTCCATATCATAACACTCGGAGAACAGGAATGTCTTCAGTCTTGTCTTAAGGTTTAAATACAGACATACCCTAAGCCCTTTGGGTTTAGGGCTAGGAAACTCCTTCGAGAGCTAGGTATAGCTCTCGGGCCAGTGACACCCCTGGTTCTGCCCAGGATGCCACCCTGTAGGGTACCTACCACCTTTGGCTATTTGTCGCCACACCTCTACTCCTAAAGCTTTTACAGCACCAGGAGTATTGCGTTAGACCTCTTTGGAGCACACCTCGTATCACGCTGGAACTTTGCCAATATATATGGATGGCTCCAAATCCCAAGAAAGGGTCGGTTTCCACTCTACATCCCCTCTGTTTGAAGTCAGCGAAGCTCTGCCAGGTGCTGCATCCATCTTCACGGCTGAGCTGGTGGCAATACACCACTCTGTATGGGAGATTACGCACTGTGCCCGGTTCGGAGACCAGATTGTGATCTATAGCAACTCACAAAGCACCCTGAATGTTCTTGGGGCATTGGAATCTCCACATTCCCTGGTTCACAATATCTGTGATGCCACGGTTTTGGCGAGCCGGGTGGATGTCAAGATTATCTTTTGCTGGGTTCCTGGACATATAGGAATCACAGGGAATTAGCGTGCTGATGAGGGCACCAAAGAGTCTGTGAGGACTTGGCAACTGGACCAGCATTTCTCTCTTCCTCACATTGACTACATGGCAGGAATAAAGGCTGCTTGGTAAAGAAGATGGGCGATGGTCAAAGGGAACTGTTGTGACTGTTCCCATGGACCTACCCCCCAATGCCGAGAAGGCTTCAAGTTGCTTTCTGTTGTCCCCGAATGGGACACAGTCGCGGGATGCACAGGCATTTGCTGGCATGCTCACCAGCGCCCTACTGTGAAGACTGCATTGTCCCCCAGATTGTTGTTGTTTGCATTTTCTTATTTTAAAGTAGCCTAGTGCTAGGCTGTCGTGAGTGCGGCAACTTGTGCCCAAGTGGGTAGTCACCAGATAGGCTCCTAAAATTTAAAAAAAATCTCCAGCCCCAGACACAATTCACCCCTGGGTACGAAAGGAACTGACCAATGCACTGGCGACACCTCTAAGCATACTATTCAAGGAGAGCTTGTCAAAGGGAGAAGTATCAGCACACTTGAAGATAGCCGCAGTGGTCCTAGTATACAAAAAGAAGAGGACATTACTGAACATCTGAAGAGCAATGCCCTTTCAAGCACATCCCAATATGACTTTACTAACCTGCTTGAAGCAATGGACACATGGACAGAAGCTCTAAGTCAAAATATACCAGTAGATGTGATTTTTATGGACTAAGCAAAGGCCTTCCACAAGGGCCCTCACAAATAAACTAATGGGGAAAATAGAAATATTTGGTATTAAGGGTAGCCTACAGAGATGGATGAGGAACTTCCTGACAGCAAGGAACAATGGGTATTGGTCATTGCCTATGTATGTGTCCAGGCTTTAGGGACACCCTGTATAATCTTAATAGGTTTCTTTATCGTGCATCAAGAAGTATTGGAAAACAAATTAATGTTTCATATGCTAAGTATTTCCTATGAGGAGGAAAGAATATTACTTGGGTAAATGAAGCAAGTTCAATGGGATTCAGCTTAAAAAATGCCTCTTTTCCAAGGAGCCATCAAATAATTTTGTGGTTTAACTGTTCGTTGTCCCATGTATCAATATGGTAACCAAATGTCCTTATCATTTATCTTAGATTTTTCCCTTGGCACTAAAGGTAAAAAAAGTGGTAGGGAGGAAAGTAGGCAAACACATGAAAAAATAACTAGAAATAACAGTAGGAATTTGTAAAGTAGAGGAATTAAATATATATTTATCTTACTCCTAATATCTTGATAGGACAAGGGGAATAGGAGCATGTCAAAACCCCAAACCTGCAGATATGAGTATTCACAACCACAATACAAGGATGACCTAAAGAACAAAAAATATACAAGGTGTCCCAGAAAAAAGTTAACCGTACTTTGAATTAGTATAACTCAAAAACTATTGGAGATTATTGGATCCTGCAAAAGGTGTTTTATTTAACAACTATTTATCTGTCAATTCCTAAAATTTCATTAAATTCCTTTTTATGATATTGATACACTGAGTTTAGTGGAGGCTATCAAAAATATGTTTGCGCAAGGAAGTAAAATAATGAAATGAGCCTAGGAAGGCTAGGCCACCGTGCACTTTCTAGAGAAGCGTAGGGAGATTAGCTAACTAGGTAGCCTAGTTCACTGTGCGATTCTTCTAGGCCATTTTAGAGTGGTTTTCAGCCACGCTGTGGTATGGCCTTGTCATTACTGCTTACTAAGCAAATCAAAGCGTTTATGTGTAAAAGTTTACTTCCATAGAACATTTTTAATCATGCAGTTAACAAAAGATCAATGCATATTTGTAGTCACAAACATTATTAAGACTAGCAGTATTAAACAAGTACAAGATCTCATTTGAACAACGTTATCCAGGTAGGCACCCACTAAGCAAGCCCACAATTTGGAAAAATGTTCGCAAATCCCAACATGATAAATCTAAATAAAGGTCATTCGGGTCGTATGAGAACCATAAGAACAACAGAAAATATCAGAAATTTTCAGATGACACTTCTTCAAAATCCACATGTATCAGTCAGAAAGAATAGGTTACAATTGTCAAAGTCATTATTTAACCGCATTATTAAACATGACTTAAAATGGCATCCCTATAAGATGCATGCAAGACACCAGCTTCTTGAAACTGATTTTCCTCGTCATAGACAATTTGTCAAATGGCTTCTCCATAAACTTGCTCATTTCTTGGAAAATGTGATTGGTGATGAGGCAGCCTTTTTCATGAATGGAAAGGTAAATAGCCATAACGTTCGGCAATATGCGCCGCTGAACCACCCCTCAGCATTCAACTTTGACACACATATTTGTTTTGTCAGCAAAAAGTGTCTCTGTGAATCCGAATATGCGGGAATGGCTATCTTGTCGGCCCATTGTTTTATGAGAATAACTTGAATCGTGCTGCCTACCTGAGCATGATCAATGAAAGGATCTTCCCGGGACTCTGCCAGATTTACGGCAATCAATTTAATAGACTTTGGTAGATTCAGGATGGCGCACCAGCTCATAGACAGCTTGATGTAAGAACAAAACTAAGAGAAACGTTTGACAACCGCATTGCCGTGCTAAATCATGCAATTGAATGGCCCCCAAGATCCCCTGACTTAACACCGTGCGATTATTTCTTATGGGGATATCTAAAGAATAAAGTGTATTCTACTCCAGCACAAAGCATCAACCAGTTAAGAGATAGTATCACACGTGAAGTCAATAGACTTAAGGAAAATCACAAGTTAATCAAAAAAGTTGTTCAATCAATGCGATCAAAGGCTTAACTGTGCTTGGAAAGAAATGGAAGACATGTGGAAGGAAACAGTGCTTAGAAAATTAAAAAATGAATTTCTATTACCCATATGAAGAAGTGTTTTTGTTAAAATTGGATTTAAATATATTTGGTGATTTTAAACTTCAAACTTTCATTATTTTACTTCCTTGAGCAAACATAATTTTTATAGCCTCCACTAAACCCATTAGTGTATCAATATCGTAAAAGGGAATTTAATGAAATTTCCAGAATTGACAGATAACTAGTTGTTAAATTTGTCTTGTTTTGCAAAACTCCAAAATCTCTAATAGGTTTTGAGTTATATTAATTCAAATTACGGTTAACTTTTTTCTGAGACACCTTGTATAATGCCTTTTTCCAGGATGCTATGGATTAATTGTTTTGGGATGGTGTTTATTTACTCTCTCATATTCACTGGGGGACTCATTTCTTATGCAGCTTATGCAGACTGTGACCCATGGATGCAAGAGATTCTGGATAAAAAAGAAGAAATTGTGCTCTACTTCATCATTGGTCATCTCAAATTTGTTCCAGGATTACCAGGAATAATCATTGCTACAGTAACAGCAGGGATATTGAGGCAAGTTGGGAAACTATTTGAAAAATCTCCTAAACTCTTTGTTTTAGGCAGAAGCATTTTTTTTTTTGTGAGGAGAGAGAGAATTTGAAAAAAGTTACAAAGGCGATAGAAATTGTTGAAAGATGGTGATAAGTCTTCATTGAAAAAAAATGAGAAGCTAGATTATGTTATAATTTCACACTAGATACTCATTATTCTTATTTAAGCATCTGGGAGGAATTACAATCATCTTTAATGAACTGTTGACAAACTTTTATTTGTGTGTGATACCATTGCCAAAAACTCAATCAGTTCAGTGGAGTTTCATTGACCAGCTACCAAAAGCACTTTTCCGCATGGTCAGTGGCATTGCATTTGTATACCAAACACCTCTATAGTCTAATAATAACCTGCTCATCTTTGCAACTATGTTGCATTTCAACTCTTTCACTTACTTCACAATATTTAGCAACATTATTATAAATAAACTTTTCTGAAATTCCAGGTTGTTCCATCCTTTTTAAATGGAACAAACACATCTCAAATTATGACATTTATGTACAGTTGATATGCATTCAATCCCTTGAGTATTAAGAATTGTTTTAGTTAAATGATAAAAAAACAACAACCAGAAATACCAGAAAAAAAGTATGGTTTAATCACATTCCCCGCAACTGGTTCTCTCCACAAAATTTACCAAAGATTTTATTCCATTTCTGTGCTTTGGCCTAGCTGTTCCAATTATGATGAAGTTAAGCCACATTGGGTGTTAGTCACCAAATGGAGTTCTGATTCGGGTCAACTTAATGTCAGCTGTCACACATTGTACAGGGTGGTCCGAAAGTCTTGTCACCCCCGAAAAGTAATAAGAACAATAGAGGAACAATATAATATCAAACACATGTACAGTAAACCCTTGATATAACGAACCAAATTTCCTGGCCGAACTCCATCGGGTTTAACAGGCAAGCGTTACGACCAGCCTGAGTGAGTGTTGGTGTGTCACATGTCTCCTACAGTGCAAGGTTTGTATCAATACTATGTTGTGTAGTCCACTTAACTTTATTAGTAATTACATACGTATTACATATCCATAATGAACTTGGTTCATTATTTCCATTGCTTTTAACGCCCATCAGGTTTAACAAATGACCCCCCACCCCATATAGTTTGTTATATCAAGGGTTTACTGTACTGGTTTTAGTGTATTCACTTTCAATTGAGTGAAGTCATGTCCCACATCCTCCATGCTCTTGCCAGAATGCACACGATCATGTGCTCATACACTTGCAATCAGCCTCTCTTCCATAATGTATGAGCTCGTGTCAACCATATGAAATTAAAAGAATATTAACAGGGTCACAATACTTTCAAACCACCCTGTAGTTACCTGTGGCTCAGATCCCACATCAATAAGTAGGTTCCCACTGAGAAATGTAGACATTGTAAAGGATTGCAGATCGGTGATAAACTTCTACTAACAAGAGTATATCAGTGGTAACCCCCTACCCCTACAAATAAATAGAGACTGGTGGTAAACCCACTACTAATTATTATCTTTTATTCCAGTGCCTATTCTTTGACTTTAAACGGTGTGGTAGCAATGCTTTGGAAAGATTGGCTATCCCACTTAGAAATTCTCAAAAACATCAAGCCATTAATGATTGGAGTTATTACCAAAATGCTTTGTGAGTATCATGAGTTTTACTTGCGCCCCTAGTTATACTTACTGTGCAGAAATAGGCATCACAAATGAAATTTTACTCACTTTCCACTCCTGAAAATCTGCAAGAATACTCACTTTCTACTCCTGAAGATCTGTAATCAATTTTTTTTACATTCTGCTCTTCTTCAGTTTTAAATCTGCAATTCCCAAACTGTTTCTTTACCTTTTGATATCATGACACGTTTTATAATCATATTTTCATATTACCTAGGTTAAAAGACATTTACTCATCTGCTACTACTATTATAAAACTTAAGTTCTTATATTTATTCCATTAAGCATCTCATTACTAACAATTTAGATTAGGTAGCCGTTTCTAGAAATGCCCATCTCTGGGTTTTAATAGTAGTAAAAATCTTGCTAGCTAATGGTTAGGCCAGAATATTGCATGCCATGTGAGAATTTTGGCATCAATAGGCCAAAATTCCATGTGAGATCAACCAGTGATCGGAACCATCATATCTGGGATTTTGCTCAAATTTTGCTATCTAAGAGAGTTTTTGATACTGATTCCAACGGTGCAACTCTTTATTTCTCTACGTTCAACGGTTCTCAAGATACTGGTGTGTCCATTTCTGGACAGGTCTATATCTCAGATACTTTTAAGGTAAACCCCACAATATTATATATTATTGGAATCGGCTTGAAAAGCTCTTTTAAATGCTGTAAAGTACTAATCTTTTGAACAATACTACAAAAAATTATTCAAAAAAGTATTTTTCAGTAGCCCTTCCCCCCCAGTACAATTAATTTTAAAAAAATGTTCTCATTTTTAATCATATATCTACAAATTCTTTAAATAAAATCAATGGGCACTTAATGTAAACATTTTCAAAAATGACTGAAAAAAATAAGTTTTTTCATTTTTTAGTATAAATTTTGTAAATCTGCATTTTAACCTGTAACCAGCAGACATCTTCAATTGACGTTCCCATAGAGAACGGTGGGTAACATCAATTGATGATTTAAAGAGTTTCCTCCCATATGAGCATCGTCAATTGATGTCCCATTGTTTTATTACTAATTGGCAACACCTTGAGTGAAAAAGTTGACAGAATCATATTTGAGCTTAATTTATGCATCATTTTTCAGTCCAGTATAAAGATGGAGTCCGAAGCTTCAACGTCATCAAATTTTCCAAAGCGTACAAAGTTATCTTCTAAAGAAATAGTTTATATTTTTTTTCCTAATCCTTTTTACAATTTTATCTAATATTTAGAATAATAAAATATAGTTTACATTGTATATTTACTTAAATAAAATATTATTTTAAATGATAAATGACCTCCTGAGAAAAATTAAAATTACTCATTTTTTCCCGTATGGCACATGCTCTGATGCAACCCAGACCCGCCGGTTAAGGGCTAAGGTAGAAATAAATATCTACATAACTCATAATATTATTTATAATTTTATTTTAGCATATATATAGTATTTTAATACATATATGTAATATTTAAATGAGTAAATTTCAAATTTTCATATCTTAATTGTAAACATACCTACTTAATTATAAATAATGTAACTGGTAGGTAGGTACCTAAATACTAAATTTACTATATAATAATTAAGTTAAATATTATTAATTAAAAGCCATTTTAAGTTAATTACTTTTCTTTTAGTAAACAATAGTGAACAAACTCGCTGTATTAAGTATACAAATAACCTAAAATTTATACATTAATATAAGTTTTAAAATATAAATTATTCCAGCTCTTTCTTATTAAAGGAATACTGAATTCTTTTAGTTCCAGCCTTTAAATTGGGTGGATCCAGATTTTTTATTATATTTTCAGAACGTAAATAACATTTGTCTTTAATTTGAGGAAAGAAATAAAAATTATTAATGCCAGTAGGATGCAGAAAATCTATTTCATAGTCCTGGAATTCATCATTCTTTGATAGGACTCTCCCAACCCACCTAATATCATTATAAAAGGCATAGAATGTACTGACCGATTTGTGGAGCTATGTTTTTAATGTTTCTAATTATTTGGCTATTTAAGTTTTTTTCAAATCCAATCTCAAGGCCTGTGCCTCCCCAAACAAGACTGGTAATGCTGCCAAGGGGACCTGCAATGTCCTGGGAGGGGATGGCCAACTGGAGGCCCCTCCTGTGATAGACATGGTCTTTGAGGAAACCCAGCCTCAGACGGTAGGGCCTTCCATAGGGGGGAATCCGGGCTCGGCGCCAAGCACCGAATCCGCCCCTATGCAAGGTCCTCCTCAAATGGCTCGAGCCTCCGAGGCAGTACAAGGAGGGGAGGGATCTCCTCTGACCGGTGCCCCTGTGACCACCAGGACCTTCTCCATTTCGAAGAAGGACCTGGATGAGGCTGGTGCATCTGGCCTAGGGGCTTCTGCTGGCAGAGGTGAGAAGTGGATTAATTCTCCAATGGGTCTGCTGCCACTTTGGTAGGCGACCAAGCCAAGATCGGCACATCCGGCCCCTCTGCTCCCCCGGGTGCGGAGCCCCTGACTATTACAAAGACCAAAAGTGCACAGGGTGGAGCCTCGAAAACATCGGGGCCTCTCATTCAGAAGTTACCTAGCATTTTCAAGCCCACTGGCTTCAAACGCTTCCTCGTTATTTGCTCCACTGATGGCACCATGTTGGCCAAGGGCAACATGATCCATCAGAGGAGAGCATTAACTAGTGCAATTGGTAAAGAGCCAAAGGTGACCCATTTCTTGGACAGGAGCCTTCTGGTGAATGTGGCGAATCCCGCTGAGGCAGCCAAGATAAGTGCCATTCGGACACTTCATGGCACCCAGGTGAGTTTGACGCCGCACTCTACCATGAACTTTTTGAAAAGAGTAGTTTATGTGAGGGAACTCATTGACTACTCCATTGAGGAAATCACCCTTGAGCTGGCCGACCATGGGTCAGTCAAGGTCGAATGTGTGATAAGAAAACAGGGATGGGCCTCGAGACCCACCCCTACACTCTTCGTCACGTTCGACTGTGACAAGCTCCCTGAGTCGGTGCGTGCCGGTTGGTACTGCTACCGCGTGAAGGCATTCGTGCCACTGCCGCGGCGGTGCTATTACTGTCACTGCTTCGGCCATACGAATCGCTCATGTAGACGTGCAAAGTCGGGGTCACCCGAAGTCGCACATGATAAGTCCAAATCGTGTGTGGCCAAGTGTGTCAATTGCGGAGAGCCACACCCCGCTTCTTCGAAGCTATGTGGTGCATATCTCCTTGAGAAAGAAATCCCGGCCGTTCAGGCCCAGGATCGACTCTCATTCCGCGAGGCTAAGGACTTGGTCCTGGCACGCCCGGCTCTGCCTGGGATGTCATATGCCTCAATAGTTAGAAAGGCACCCTCTGCTCCTGGCCCATCCAGGCCAACGAGCACGGTTGTTTCCGCGCCAATTCGGAGCCCTTCTGCGTGCTTTACTCCACCCGTGCGCTTCCCTGGTAAAGCTGGCTGCAAAAAGGGTTCACACCCAGCCCCGGCTAAAACCAGGGCTCCCCCCTCTTCCCCTGAAAGGAGGACAGCAACAAAGGAGCTTCGGCTCCTTCGCCCACGCCCCAAGGTGGAGCGAGTAGCTCGGAGATGGTGGTTCCTCGAAAAGAGGGCCTCCGCCTCCGAAGCCGCAATGCCCGCCTAAGGTTTTGAGGCAGAGGGAGGAAAAGACTTGCATGGTGAGCCCAATCTCCCCCAATAAATCCTCGAAGGCGACAGCGTTTTGTCCGGCCAACAGCGCCCGGGGTTCTGCGTACGGCCATTAGCGTGAGGGTCTTCAGTTCGCGGAGGCCCCGAGCTAGGCCTGGAGGGCATATTCCTTCAATGGAATTGCCGTGGACTCCGGGCCAACTGGAAGGAGCTGCGGAGGCTTGTCTCGTCCTGTTCCCCGTTAGCTATCATTTTGCAGGAGACCATGCTAGGCGCGTGATCCCTGCCTGCCCTCCCGGGGTATAAGGGTCTTGCGACCCCACCACCGCGGGATGCCTGGGCTGGGGGATGCATTGTTTACACCTGGCATGATGTCTCCGTTCTTCCGTTGTCTTGAGATACCTCCTTTCAGGCAGTGGCTGTGCAGCTGCACCTGGATAGGAGGTATACTATCATATCTGCGTACATTTCACCGTCAGCGGAATGTACGCGGGGGAATTCCGCAGCGTCATGGCACGGTTGCCGAGGCCCTATCTCTTGCTTGGAGATATGAACAGCAGGCATCCTCTTTGGGCAGATTACTCAATAAATCCCAGGGGACAAGTCCTTGCCGATCTGATCGAAGAGCTTGAGATGAGTGTCCTGAACGTGGATGAGCTTATGCATCACTGTCCGAGAACCGCTTCATTTTCTTGCCTTGACCTATCTTTGTGCTTTTTGGATGCACAGCCTGATTTTGATTGGGGAGGGGTCGATGACCTCCATGGTAGTGATCACTTTCCCATTCAAATATCATTTTCAGGGCAACTGCCGCCTGAGAACCCACCTCGGTGGTGCTTGGTGCGGCTGCGGTGGCCTGCATTTCAGGAAATGACTGAATTCTCTATCTCAGGCGAGGAGTTTAGGTCGGTAGATGAGGCCGTTGTTTTTCTCCGGCAACCTCATCGCTGTGGGCCTGACTACTATTCCTAGAACGTCGGGCCGTTTTGCACGCCGACCACTCTCATGGTCGTCGGCCGAGTGTGAGACGGCCCTCAAACAGAAGCGTTATGCCTACATGCGCTATAAGCGCCGCCCAAACGATTTCACTGTTGGTGAATTTCGTTGGGCTAGGGCTAGTTTCCCGGTATATTTCGAAGCACGCCCGCCGCTCTTCTTGGCGGGCATATGTGTCTTCACTTAACGGGAAGACCCCTTTAGCAGAGGTGTGGAAGCGAGTCAAGAGGATTCAGGGTAAGTTCTCGCAGGACCTCCCTCCCATTCTCCAGGAGAATGGGACCGCAATCTCGGACCCCGCGTCCGTGGCGGAATCGTTCGCGACCGCTTTTTCCGCATTCTCTTGCCGTGATGCTGCTCCGCCAGCATTCAATGCACGTCGTGATGTCGCGGAAGGCCGCCGGCTGGACTTTACCTCCAGAGGCGGAGAACCCTTCAACGACAGGTTTACTGTGAGTGAGTTGCGCTCCGCTCTCGCTTCGTGCGCGGACACCGCCCATGGTCCGGACGATGTCCCTTACGCCATGCTTCGACACCTGGGTGAGCGAGGCATGGCCTTTCTGTTAGATTTGTTCAACAGGATCTGGGTGGAGGGTCTTCTCCCAGATTTCTGGCGAATCGCTACTGTGCTCGCCTTTCGCAAGCCAGGGAGAGATCACTCTACTCCGACCGATTTCCGCCCAATCTCTCTAACCTCTTGCGTATGCAAGTTGATGGAGAAATTGGTAAATGTTAGATTAGCCTATTTCCTGGACAGCGGAGGCCATCTGTCTTCTGTACAGTGCGGCTTCCGCAAGTTCCACTCCACGTCGGATGCTCTGCTCCCACTGGAAAATGCCGTCTTCGAGGCTTTCCTTCGTAGACAGCACTACGCCACGGTGTTTTTCGATCTGGAAAAGGCCTATGATACCTAGTGGCGATACGGTATCATGGAGACTCTCCACACGATGGGGTCGAGGTGACGACTCCCAGTCTTTATATCTGAATTTTTGCGAGATCGTCGATTCCGCGTAGGGGTGGGGGGAGCTCTCTCCGGCCCAAAGGAACAGGAAGAGGGTGTCCCGCAGGGAAGTGTCCTCAGTGTCACACCTTGCCCTGGGCTTCAACGGCATCACCTCGGTGCTGCTGGAAGATGTTCTCGCTACGCTCCACGTGGACGACCTTTCGATCTCTTTTGGCTCGGCCCAGATGCCAACTCTGGAGCGTCGACTCCAACAGGCATTGAACCGCGTCTCTCGCTATGCCGAAGCGCACAGGTTTCGGTTTTCTTTGGCAAAGACTAAGGTGGTGCACTTCTGCCGCCATCCACGGCACACCGCGACCCAGATTTGTTTCTTAATGCGGTGCGCCTGGATGAGGTTGAGTCGCACCAATTCCTTGGTCTTGTATTCGACCGAAGCCTCACCTGGGAGGCTCATATTTGCAGCCTTAGGGTCTTTTGTACCCGCGCCATGGACATTCTCCGTTCCGTGACGTTCAGCGCTTGGGGCGCTGATAGGGCTACTACCCTACTTTTTTATCGATCCTTTGTTCGTTCGAAGCTCGACTACGGATGCGAGTTTTATGCATCCGCAGCCGAGCGTTTATTGCGGAAGGTGGATTCGATCCACCACACCGGCATTCGCCTTGCGACCGGTGCCTTCCGCACTTCCCCCATTGAGAGCCTGTTGGTCGATGCTGGGAAGATGCCACTCGCTCTGCGCCGCGTGCAGTGCATCACTCGCCTGTACACGCGAGCCCGGCGTCTCCCTCAGTCGCCAACAGCTCTCACTGCATCCGCAGCTGATCTCGATGGTGCCTATGCCGCCGAGAGACGCCAGTCATACCCTAAGCCCTTTGGGTTTAGGGCCAGGAAACTCCTTCGAGAGGTAGATATAGCTCTCCGGCCGGTGGCGCCCCTGGTTCTGCCCAGGACGCCACCCTGGAGGGTACCACATTTGGCTATTTGTCGCCACGCCTCTGCTCCCAAAGCTTGTACTGCGCCGGGAGTATTGCGTTCGACCTTTTTGGAGCACACCTCGTATCACGCTGGAACCGTGCCAGTGTATACGGATGGCTCCAAGTCCCAAGAGGGGGTCGGCTTCCACGCCGTATCCCCACTATTTGAAGTCAGCGGGGCTCTACCAGGCGCTGCGTCTGTCTTCACGGCTGAGCTGGTGGCAATACACCACTCGGTACGGGAGATTACGCGACGTGCCCGGTTCGGAGACCGGATTGTGATCTATAGCGACTCATAAAGTGCCCTGAGTGCTCTCGGGGCATTGGAATCTCCGCATCCCCTGGTTCGCGATATCCGTGACGCCACGGTTTTAGCGAGCCGGGCAGATGTCGAGATTATCTTCTGCTGGGTTCCTGGACATGTAGGAATTGCGGGAAATGAGCGCGCCTATGAGGGCGCCAAAGAGTCCGCGACCGGACCAGCGTTTCTCTCTTCCTCACACCGACTACATGGCAGGAATACGGACAGCTCTTCGGACTGCTTGGCAAAGAGGATGGGAGACGGTCGAAGGGAACTTAAAGTCGCGTGCCATTGCGCCGCGACTGTTCCCATGGAAAAATCCCCAAATGCCGCGGCGGCAAAAGGTTGCTTTCTGTCGTCTCCGAATCGGACACACTCGTGTGACGCATCGCTATTTGATGGAGCACTCGCCTGAGCCCTATTGCAACGACTGCGTCGTCCCCCAGACTGTTCGGCACATTCTTGTTGAATGTCCCAGTCTGGGTGATCTTCGCGCACGCTACCTGTCTCGGTACCGGGATGGGTGGGGTCGCTACCGCCTGTCCCTTGTGCTCGGGACAGATTTGTGCACATTGACTTTTGGGGGGAGGCTGGGCTTCTCCCTTTATTTAAGGTTCTTTTTTTGTTATTGTTTTGTTTGTAGGTTGCACTCTCCTGCACCGGGGTGAGGGGGACCTCCCCCCGCTGCCGGAGATTGCTTCCTGATTAAGTTTTTCCAATTTATATCGATTGTTAAGTTTTCATATTTTTATTTTAAAGTAGCCTAGTTCTAGGCTGTCGTGTTTTTCGGTTACTTATGCCCAAGTGGGTAGTTGCCAGATGGGCTCTAAAAATAAATCCACGTTGGATGCTCTGCTCCCACTGGAAAATGCTGTCTTCGAGGCTTTCCTTCGTAGACAGCACTACGCCACGGTGTTTTTCGATCTGGAAAAGGCCTATGATACCGCATGGCGATACAGTATCATGGAGACTCTCCACACAATGGGGGCTAGGAGACGACTCCCAGTCTTTATATCTGAATTTTTGCGAGATCGTCGATTCCGCGTAGGGGTGTGGGGAGCTCTCTCCGGCCCAAAGGAGCAGGAAGAGGGGGTCCCGCAGGTAAGTGTCCTTAGTGTCACACTCTTTGCCCTGGGCTTCAACGGCATCACCTCTGTCCTGCTGGAAGATGTTCTCGCTACGCTCCACGTGGACGACCTTTCGATCTCTTTTGGCGTTGCCCAGATGCCATCTCTGGAGCGTCGACTCCAACAGGCATTGAACCGCGTCTCTCGCTATGCCGAAGCGCACAGATTTTTGGTTTTCTTTGGCCAAGACTAAGGTGGTGCACTTCTGCCGCCATCCACGGCACACCGCGACCCAGATTTGTTTCTTAATGGGGTGCGCCTGGATGTGGTTGAGTCGCACCGTTTCCTTGGTCTTGTATTCGACCGACGCCTCACCTGGGAGGCTCATATTCGCAGCCTTAGGGTCTCTTATACCCGCGCCATGGACATTCTCCGTTCCGTGACGTTCAGGTCTTGGGGCGCTGATAGGGCTACTGCCGTACTTTTTTATCGATCCTTTGTTCGTTCGAAGCTCGACTACGGATGCAAGTTTTATGCATCCGCAGCCAAGCGTTTGCTGCAGAAGGTGGATTCGATCCACCACACCGGCCTTTGCCTTGCGACCGGTGCCTTCTGTACTTCCCCAGCAGAAGGGATATACAATGTTTCCATGCTATATCTGCATGTGGGACAGTCGAGCCTGTGACAAACACTGGCCCCCAAAATATTGGTCAGTTCAGGAAACTTTCGAAGCAGGAATGCCAAACATTGTTAATGAGCCAATCGTTAAGTTGAGAGAAAATCGTTTTCCCTCCACTTCATCTCAAACTGGGGTTGATGAAGCAGTATGTCAAGGCGTTGAGCACTGACAATGATTGTTTTCAGTACATAGTATCGACGTTTCCTGCTTTGTCACATGAAAAAATAAATGCAGGAGTATTTGATGGTCCCCAAATCTGAAGACTTCTGAGTGATTCTAGATTCATGAACACCAGGAATGAAAAAGTGATGGCAGCCTGGCTCTCATTTTCTGACGTTTTTAATTTCTTGGGAAACAAAAAAGTGCATAACTATGAGGATCTGGTTACTAATATGCTTTTAGCATATTGTGATCTGGAATGCAACATGAGTGTGAAGCTGCATTTCCTAAATAGTCACCTCAACTGATTCCCAGAGAATCTGGGAGCCGTGAGCAATGAACAAGAGGAACGCTTCCATCAGGATTTGATGACGATTGAAGAGTGCTACCAAGGTCACTGGGATAGATAGACACATGATGGTGGACTACTACTGGACGATTAGAAGAGATCAGCCAGATAAGACTAACAAGATAAAAGAGTTACAGATGCAAATTTTTGCCCAATTGAAATCAAGAAGAGGTCCTCCAGCCTGATGTACGGTCATTAATAAATTAGCATCTATTTGATTACAGTATTTGTAATCAATCAATCCTAATGTGTAATTTAGGTTTCTTCTCATATGCAATAAAATGTTTGTGCAAAAAAACCTGCTTTACTATAAATGACGCAAAAGGGTGATTCAAAATTACTTCAGGGCATGATGATAGGTGTGATAAAATTAAAATTATTGTATAATATTAGTTATTGATATTATGAAAAATCTGTAGCATTTAGAGAGAATCTGATTTCAGATTTGAATTCAGTCTGCTTGAATTAGGTAGGAAAATGTACTTTTGTCAATTCACCAAATATATTGTTCCCAGGTGTAATTCATATAATTTTGTGCTTAAAAACAAGTTGTTTTTCAAATTACTCTGGGGAAGGGGGGCAAATTAAAAAAACATTGTTTTTTTTGTTATTTTGTTGGAATCTCATCATATTGTATTATATATCATTTTGAAATGTTGGGGCTTTGACCCCATACCCCCCCTCTTCCTTTTAATATTGGGGTTGTACCCCCATACACCAAAGCATTTCCAATATTCTACAGGGTGTTCGGAAAGTCACTGTGCACTTTTCTAATAATTTTTTTTTATTTCAGATTTTGACCCCAAACCATTTATGTTAATAAATATGTAAATGCAACTGATAGTGGTGTTTAGAAACAAAATAAGAAGGGTCCAAGCCTGTATTGATGCCAAGGGGGGTCACTTTCAACATAATTTATAATTGTCATTCATATTTACCTCCTGTATTCTATATTGAAACATTTATGTTAATAAATATGTAAGTGCACAGTGACTTTCCGAACACCCTGTAGTAGTATTACCAATTCTACTCCAAGCATTAGATTCAAATTCCAAGGCAATTACCAGACACTTCAAATGCACATTGCTGATTGGACAGTACAAGAGCTGAAAAGCGCTAAACGAACCTAAAACAAATTAAAATAAGCCAACAAAATATTGGTAAAAAAATGTGTGATGCTATTCTTAACAACTAATTGAAAGGTAAAGGCGTGGGAAAAAGGCAAAATTAGGGAATTGTTATTATCAAAGGCACATGGAATTACTGTTTTGTAGATTTATTTTTTTTAGCAGCATTTAGACAAGTGATTAGAAAATGGCTATGGTAATCAAGATTGTGATAAATTTGCAAATTTTGGAAAGCTTGGTATCTAAAATTTCCCGAGTTGATGATACTGTACCAATTGCTTACTAAGCATTTCTATTTGTGGTCAAAGATGCAACTAAAATGTACAAAAAAAAGTAGGGTAAATTAAATAATGTAATTTGGCTAAAGTTTGGAAAGTGACTGCCCTTATTTTTTGTAGGTGCTTTGTTATAAATATATCTATTTTTAATTAAGCCAGGCAAATTTCTAATTATATTATGACAAAGATAGGTTAGCAGCCATCTTGGCACCCACATTGTTAATGGAAATTGTATCATATTTCATTATATAGCATTTTTAGGGGAATTTTTTTATGAATTAAAATATAAACATTTTATATTAATCATTATTAAAGAAACTATGATTGATTTAAATAGCATTTGGGGGTGGGTCTTATATGTCTGGTCAAGAAACTCAGCACAAAAATAATGAACATTAGAGGTTAGAATGCGTAACAACATCTAGCAATTGCATTTGAATTCAAATCTACTGTAAGCCATTCCCCCGTAAGGGGCGCGGCGATTTGCCATCCTGGCCGCCGTGCTGACGGGATTCAGCACTCCGTCTGGCCCCAGCTTAGCCTCTCTTCCTTCCTTCAAAACACTTGTTTCCTCTCTTTTCACACAACCTCTCCCACAACTTTCTCTGGTCAGCCTCTAATTTCACAGGGTAGATGCTGACCTTCCTTTCAGCCAACCGTCCCGCTGAGGGGGTGGGGGACAATGTTCCCTAACCCCTGAGCTCCGGTCTGGGGTGGCTGGTTTTTAACATCCTGCTTCATCCCCACCCATACCTTCCACACATCCCTTTTCCTCTCCTCTTCACAACCTATATTTTTTTACGTCGTGTCTAAGGTGGAGCCGCCATGCCGATGGACTGCCAGGCCACCAGGCGGGAGGGGTGGTCCGAAATGGCGGCGCCTGGCTCTCCCAGGCCTGTAAGCACCTCTTGCAGTGCGGGCAACTGCAAGAGGTGATGAGCTATTGCGTCCCGTGGCAAAAATAGGGTCACCATGCCCATGGATGAATTAATAAAACCTCAAACCCCTTTAACTCCCCCTTGCTCATCGATGGAGCCGCCCTCGGGCAGCTCCACCGAAAAAATGGAGGTCCCCCCCCTGTGCTTGCACAGGGGACCCTCCATATTTCTCTAACCGGAGAGGAGGCTTACTCCTCTCCTTCGCCTACGGGTGCAGGGGACTCCCCCTCACCCCTTTCTCTGGAGGTGCTTTCGGGCACCTCCCTTTTCCCAGCGGCAGTCCCCTCTTTTCTTTCCAAGGGGACTGCCAAGAAAGCCAGCAGGCAGCCCTTAGCCAGCCGCTCCCCATCAAAGCGGCTCGGTAGGGCAAACCCCCTTAGGGGGGAGAGGGAAGCCAGGCCCCTTCGGTCGCTTCCCTCAAAAGACCTGCTGGCAAGAATTTTAAACCTTGCTGGGGTCAAGGCCTGTGCCTCCCCACACAAGACTGGCGACACTGCCAAGGGGACCTGCGATGTCCTGGGAGGGGATGGCCAACTGGAGGCCCCTCCTGTGATAGACATGGTCCTTGAGGAGACCCAGCCTCAGACGGTAGGGCCTTCCATGGGGGGGAATTCGGGCTCGGCGCCAAGCAGTAAAAGGAGGGAAGGGATCTCCTCCGACAGGTGACCCTACGACAACCAGGATCTTCTCCATTTCGGAGAGGGACCTGGCTGAGGCCGGTCCATCTGGCCTAGGGGCTTCTGCCGGCGGAGGTGAAAAGCGGGTTCATTCCCCGCCCTCCTCTACAAAAAAAAAAAAGACGAAAAAGACTCGGGGCTCCTCTCCATCTGCCGGGGCTGCGGGGACGGATGGGTCTGCTACCACTTTGGTAGGCGACCAAGCCAAGATCGGCACATCCGGCCCCTCTACCCCCTCGTGTGCGGAGCCCCTGACCAAGACTAACACCAAGAGTGCACAGGGCGGAGCCTCGATGACATCGGGGCCCCTCATTCAGAGGTTACCTGGCGTTTTCGAGCCCGCTGGCTTCAAACGCTTCCTCGTTATTCGCTCCACTGATGGCACCATGTTGTCCAAGGGCAACATGATCCATCAGAGGAGAGGATTAGCTAGTGCAATTGGTAGAGAGCCGAAGGTGACCCGTTTCTCGGACGGGAGCCTTCTGGCGAATCCCGCCGAGGCGGCCAAGATAAGTGCTCTTCGGACACTTCATGGCACCCCGGTGAGTGTGACGCCGCACTCTACCATGAACTTTGTGAAGGGAGTAGTTTATGCGAGGGAACTCGTTGACTACTCCATTGAGGACATCACCCTAGAGCTGGCCGACCATGGGGCGGTCAAGGTCAAACGTGTGATCAGAAAACAGGGAGGGGCTTCGAGACCCACCCCTACACTCTTCGTCACGTTCGACTGTGACAAGCTCCCTTAGTCGGTGCGTGCTGGTTGGTACCGCTACCGCGTGAAGGCATTCGTGCCACTGCCGCGGCGGTGCTATTACTGTCACCGCTTCGGCCATACGAATCGCTCATGTAGACGTGCAAAGTCGGGGTCACCCGAAGTCTGTGTAAATTGCTCCAAGGTCGCACATGATAAGCCCAAATCGTGTGTGGCCAAGTGTGTCAATTGCGGAGAGCCGCACCCTGCTTCTTCGAAGCAATGTGGTGCATATCTCCTGGAGAAAGAAATCCTGTCCGTTCAGGCCCAGGATAGACTCTCATTCCGCGAGGCTAAGGACTTGGTCCTGGCGCGCCCAGCTCTGCCTGGGACGTCATATGCCCTGCTCATATGCTCCTGCCCCATCCAGGCCAACGAGCACGGTTGTTTCCGCGCCCATTCGGAGCCCTTCTGCGGGCTCTACCCAACCCGGGCGCTCCCCTGGTAAAGCTGGCGGCAAAAAGGGTTCATACCCAGCCCCGGCTAAAACCTGGCTCCCCCCTCTTCCCCCAGCGTGACCGTTTCCCGCAAGGCGAAACGGCCACGCGCCTCCACCGAGTCGTTAGACTCACAGGAGGCAACACCCCTGAAGATGGTCGCTAGGCCATCTTCAGGGGTTCCTAAAGCTGTCCCCCGAAAGGAGGACAGCAAGAAAGGAGCTTCGGCTCCTTCGCCCACGCCCCGAGGTGGATCGGGTGGCTCGGAGACGGTGGTTCCTCGAAAAGAGGCCCCCCCACCTCCGAAGCCGCAGCGCCCGCCTAAGGTTTCGAGGCGGACGGAGGAAAAGACTCGCATGGCGAGCCCAACCTCCCCCAATAAGTCCTCGAAGGCGACAGCGCCTCCAGCGCTTTGTCCGGCCAACAGCGCCTGGGGTTCTGCCCCCGGGAAGCGTACGGCCATTCCCGTGAGGGTCTTCAATTCGAGGAGGGCCCCCGCGTCTCCCCTGAGCTAGGCCTGGAGGGCATATTCCTTCAATGGAATTGCCGTGGACTCCGGGCCAACTGGGAGGAGCTGCGGAGGCTCGCCTCGTCCCGTTCCCCGTTAGCTATTTTTTTGCAGGAGACCATGCTAGGCGCGTGCCCCCTGCCTGCCCTCCCGGGGTATAAGGGTCTTGCGACCCCACCACCGCGGGATGGCCGGGCTGGGGGATGCGCGGTTTACACCCGGCATGATGTCTCCGTTCTTCCTTTCTCTTAAGATACCTCCTTTCAGGCAGTGGCTGTGCAGCTGCACCTGGATAGGAGGTATACTATAATTTCTGCGTACATTCCACCGTCAGCTGACTTCGACGCGGGGGACTTCCGCCGCGTCGTGGCACGGTTGCCGAGGCCCTATCTCTTGCTTGGAGATCTGAACGGCAGGCATCCTCTCTGGGGAGATTACTCCATAAATCCCAGGGGACAAGTCCTTGCCGATCTGATCGAAGAGCTTGAGATGGGCGTTCTAAACGTGGATGAGTTTACACATCACTGTCCGAGAACCGCTTCATTTTCTTGCCTTGACCTATCTTTGTGCTCTTCGGATGCACAGCCTGATTTTGATTGGGGGGTGGTCGATGACCTCCATGGTAGTGATCACTTTGCCATTCAAATATCATTTTCAGGGCAACTGCCGCCTGAGAGCCCACCTCGGTGGTGCTTGGCGCGGTGGCCTGCATTTCAGGAAATGACTGAATTCTCTATCTCAGTCAAGGAGTTTAGGTCGGTAGATGAGGCCGTTGAGTTCTTCTCCGGCAACCTCATCGCCGTGGGCCTGACTACTATTCCTAGGACGTCTGGCCGTTTTGCACGCCGACCACTCCCATGGTGGTCGGCCGAGTGTGAGACGGCCCTCAAACAGAAGCGTTATGTCTACATGCGCTATAAGCGCCGCCCGAACTATTTCACTGTCGCTGAATTTCGTCGGGCTAGGGCTAGGTTCCGGTATATTTGGAAGCACGCCCGCCGCTCTTCTTGGCGGGCATACGTGTCTTCACTTAACGGGAAGACCCCTTTAGCTGAGGTGTGGAAGCGAGTCAAAAGGATTCGGGGCAAGTTCTCGCAGGACCCCCCTCCCGTTCTCCAGGAGAATGGGACCGCAATCTCGGACCCCGCGTCCGTGGCGGAATCCTTCGCGACCGCTTTTTCTGCATTCTCTAGCCGTGATGCTGCTCCGCCATCATTCAATGCACGTCGTGATGTCGCGGAAGGCCGCCGGCTGGACTTTACCTCCAGAGGCGGAGAACACTTCAACGACAAGTTTACTGTGAGTGAGTTGTGTTCCGCTCTCGCTTCGTGCGCGGACACCGCCCATGGTCCGGACGATGTCCCGTACGCCATGCTTCGACACCTAGGTGAGCGAGGCATGGCCTTTCTGTTAGACTTGTTCAACAGGATCTGGGTGGAAGGTCTTCTCCCAGACTCCTGGCGAATCGCTACTGTGCTTGCCTTTCGCAAACCGGGGAGAGATCACTCTACTCCGACCGGTTTCCGCCCAATCTCTCTAACCTCTTGTGTGTGCAAGTTGATGGAGAAATTGGTAAATGTTAGATTAGCCTTTTTCCTGGACAGCGGAGGCCATCTGTCTTCCGCACAGTGCGGCTTCCGCAAGTTCCACTCCACGTCGGATGCTCTGCTCCGACTGGAAAATGCCGTCTGCGAGGCTTTCCTTCGTAGACAGCACTACGCCACGGTGTTTTTCGATCTGGAGAAGGCCTATGATACCGCATGGCGATACGGTATCATGGAGACTCTCCACACGATGGGGGCGAGGGGACGCCTCCCAATTTTTATATCTGAATTTTTGCGAGATCGTCGATTCCGCGTACGGGTGGGGGGAGCCCTCCCCAGCCCAAAGGAGCAGGAAGAGGGTGTCCCGCAGGGAAGTGTCCTCAGTGTCACACTCTTTGCCCTGAGCATCAACGGCATCACCTCGGTGCTGCTGGAAGATGTTCTCGCTACGCTCTACGTGGACGACCTTTCGATCTCTTTTGGCGCGGCCCAGATGCCAACTCTGGAGCGTCGACTCCAACAGGCATTGAACCGCGTCTCTCGCTATGCCGAAGCGCACAGGTTTCGGTTTTCTTTGGCCAAGACTAAGGTGGTGCACTTCTGCCGCCATCCACGGCTTCACCCCGACCCAGATTTGTTTCTTAATGGGGTGCGCCTGGATGTGGTTGAGTCGCACCGTTTCCTTGGTTTTGTATTCGACCGACGCCTCACCTGGGAGGCTCATATTCGCAGCCTTAGGGTCTCTTGTACCCGCGCCATGGACATTCTCCGTTCCGTGACGTTCAGCGCTTGGGGTGCTGATAGGGCTACTGCCTTACTTTTTTATCGATCCTTTGTTCGTTCGAAGCTCGACTACGGATGCGAGTTTTATGCATCCGCAGCCGAGCGTTTATTGCGGAAGGTGGATTCGATCCACCACACCGGCCTTCGCCTTGCGACCGGTGCCTTCCGCACTTCCCCCCTTGAGAGCCTGTTGGTCGATGCTGGGGAGATGCCACTCGCTCTGCGCCGCGTGCAGTGTATCACTCGAACTGTACGCGCGAGCCCGGCGCCTCCCTCAGTCGCCAACAGCTCTCACTGCATCCGCAGCTGATCTCGATGGTGCCTATGCCGTCGAGAGACGCCAGTCATACCCTAAGCCTTTTCGGTTTAGGGCCAGGAAACTCCTTCGAGAGGTAGATATAGCTCTCTGGCCGGTGGCGCCCCTGGTTCTGCCCAGGACGCCACCCTGGAGGGTACCACATTTGGCTATTTGTCGCCACGCCTCTGCTCCCAAAGCTTGTATTGCGCCGGGAGTATTGCGTTCGACCTTTTTGGAGCACACATCGTGTCACACTGGTACCGTGCCAGTGTATACGGATGTCTCCAAGTCCGAAGAGGGGGTCGGCTTCCACGCCGTATCCCCTCTGTTTGAAGTCAGCGGGGCTCTACCAGGCGCTGCGTCTGTCTTCACGGCCGAGCTGGTGGCAATACACCACTCGGTACGGGAGATTACGCGACGTGCCCGGTTCGGAGACCGGATTGTGATCTATAGCGACTCACAAAGCGCCCTGAGTGCTCTCGGGGCATTGGAATCTCCGCATCCCCTGGTTCGCGATATCCATGACGCCACGGTTTTGGCGAGCCGGGCAGATGTCGAGATTATCTTCTGCTGGGTTCCTGGACATGTAGGAATTTCGGGGAATGAGCGCGCCGATGAGGGCGCCAAAGAGTCCGCGAGGACTCTGCGACCGGACCAGCGTTTCCCTCTTCCTCACACCGACTACATGGCAGGAATACGGGCAGCTCTTCGGACTGCTTGGCAAAGAAGATGGGAGACGGTCGAAGGGAACTTAAAGTTGCGTGCCATTGCGCCAAGACTGTTCCCACGGACCTATCCCCCAATGCCGTGGCGGCCTCAGGTTGCTTTGTCTTCTCCGAATCGGGCACACTCGTGTGACGCATCGCTATTTGATGGAGCGCTCGCCTGCGCCCTATTGCAACGACTGCGTCGTCCCCCAGACTGTTCGGCACATTCTTGTCGAATGTCCCAGTCTGGGTGATCTTCGCGCACGATACCTGTCCCGGTACCGGGATGGGCTGGGTCGCTACCGCCTGTCCCTTGTACTCGGGATGAGTGCGTGCACCATGACTACTGGACTTATTGACTTTTGGGGGGAGGCTGGCCTTCTCCCTTTCATTTAACCCAGTTTAATTGTTGTTGTTGTTTTTGTTATTGCTTTTTTATTGTTATTGTTATTTCTTTTTTATTGTTATTGTTATTTCTTTTTATTGTTTCCTGTTTAATTTTTAAAGTAGCCTAGAACTAGGCTGTTTGTTTACGGCGACTAATGCCTAAGTTGCCAGTCGCCAGATAGCCCCTTAATTAAAAAAAAAAAAAAATGCAAGCCATTCAAAATGAGAATACTTCTAGATTATTAAAAATAGTGGAGGGGTTCTGGGAAGTGCATCCCCCGCAATTACCCACCATTGGGAAATTCCCTTCAAAATGCTATATAATACATTATCATTTGATCTCAATTAACAGTGGCTGCCAAGATTTTATATAAAAACTTTTAATCTATTCTATAGGCCTATTTGACTTGTTACTATTTATTTGCTGCACAAAGCACTATTTTTTTAGGTTTTAACACTTGAAAGTAGTATTTTCCAATGCATAAAAGCTATTATTTCCCACTGCTATGATGTCATAAAACCCAGAAAAAGTTACATTGCACTGATTCAAAACAGATATTACCAATGATTCTAATTTAACTATGATATAGGGGTACTATGTTATTTAAACATGTTTAGTTTTAAGTGTTTAAAAATTGATTCCAACCAGTTATATATTTTATATTTCCTCAGCCTCCTGATCACTTAAAAAGAGTTTCCCAGTTTATATTTCTTTAATTAAAATCACCCATTATACACACTATTTAAATCACTTTGCACTTTGAAGTTAGCCTCAACTTCATTATTACAGCTGCCAATTTTGTACCATCAAGAAAAATTGACACTTTGCTATTTACACCCTCCTCAAGATCATTTATATAAACAAAGAATAATAATGGGCCTAGAACTGATCCCTGAAATAAAACATCTATTCACTGTGAATTCACCGCATTCAGTACCACCCTCTGCTTCCTGTCTTTCAGCTATCTAATTCAAAACTTTTGTACATATACACATCCATTTGTAATTTGTGCACTAGTCTCTTATGTGGAACCTTATCAAAAGTTGGATCAGGTAAAGAAAAATGTCCCTTCCTAGTCTGCATCTTTGCTGTAGAAGTTTAATCTACTGATGGGGTTTGGTGCTGGTGTTATCGAGTTTCCCATCTGTACACCTGGGTTTGTGTAGGAAGTATTTTGTGGTGATCAGGCCATGGTCAGAGAAAATCGTTTTCTCTACCGTATATTCTAGCACCACACTTGGGTTGTTGGTGAAGAATAGGTCCAGTATGTTGTTGATCCTGATTGGACTGATTATGACCTGAGACAGAAGGAATTTGTCAGAGATTTCTAGGAGGGCTTTTGCTTGGGCTTGATCCTCCCGTGAGCTCCCCATGATGTATCCTTCTAGCCACTTGATGAAGGGGAAGTTGAAGTCACCACAGATGATTGTGTCCAGTGTAGGTGTTGGTTGGTCTTCCAGCAATTTAGTGATGCATTCCATCGCTTTCTTGATGTTTCCAGGGGGACACTGTGGTGGGCGGTAGCAATTTATCAGTGTTAAATTGCATTTGGACATGTGGATTGCGGATACTTCCACATGACCATCGGAGTAGGCAGCCAGTTCTCTCTTGTCCAGGACAAGGTTGTTTCTTATGTAAGTGACAACATCTCCATGGCTTCTGGTTGCTCTATCCATTCTATGGGAAGTATAGTTATTTATTTCTATCTGCGCATCTCTCACCTCCTCTTTTAGGTGAGTCTCTGTGAGGGTTATAAACATATGGTCCTCTATCTTGGTCATATCCACAATAAAAGGTATTTTAGAGTTGTCTTGGGGTAGAGGCCTTGGATGTTGCCCAGGAGGATGTTTTCTAGGCTACCACTACTGGGTTTAGCCACAGTGTCATAGGAGACTGGGGCTGCAGCTGGTGCTGGAACATTTGTGGAACTTGTGGTTGGCGACCCAACACATGTGTAGCTATGACCGACGCTTGTGCCTCCATAGCTCTCATCAGTGTGTCCAGGGTTTCTTTCATCCCTGTCAGCATGCCTAAAAAATGTGGAAGTATTCTATTGTCATTTGAAGCAGGCTGTTTGGGTCCTCTGTCCCTGAGGGTTCCGGGCTGGCATTGTCCGCCTTGGAGTTGCTGGTGGCTATTGTCTTGTTGGCATTGGTGTTCTTGTTTGATCCTAGGCCTGGACATTTTTGTGTCCTTGACGTGTGCTTTCTTACACCCTGTGTCTAGGCATTCACCTTTGTTGATTGATCCCTTGCAGTATGTAAGGTGAACTCTGGGGCACCCATCTCCCGACGTACATCCCTTCTCCTGGTCTTCTCAATAGCTGCTGCAATACTTTCTCCAGCTTCTTTTAAGTAACCTAGACTGAATGTCATCTGGGCCTGATGCCTTATTATAAGCTCTTTAATGATTTTCCTCTCTACATTAATGGTATTCAATACCTCATCCCCTTACATGTGGAAGTATTCTATTGTCATTTGAAGCAGGCTGTTTGGGTCCTCTGTCCCTGAGGGTTCCGGGCTGGCATTGTCCGCCTTGGAGTTGCTGGTGGCTATTGTCTTGTTGGTGTTCTTGTTTGATCCTAGGCCTGGACATTTTTGTGTCCTTGACGTGTGCTTTCTTACACTCTGTGTCTAGGCATTCACCTTTGTTGATTGATCCCTTGCAGTATGTAAGGTGAACTCTGGGGCACCCATCTCCCGACGTACATCCCTTCTCCTGGTCTTCTCAATAGCTGCTGCAATACTTTCTCCAGCTTCTTTTAAGTAACCTAGACTGAATGTCATCTGGGCCTGATGCCTTATTATAAGCTCTTTAATGATTTTCCTTTCTACATTAATGGTATTCAATACCTCATCCCCTGACCTAGAACTATCACAGATTAAACTGTTCAGATTCTCTTCTGTAAATACTGAAGCAAAATGATCATTAAATACTTCTACTATTTCCTCATTGATTTTTTCACAATGCCTTCATATTTAATCAGCCCTATTTTGCCTCTGCTAGATTTGTTATTGATTTTATAATAACCAAAGAATTTTCCTGTATTTTTATTATTATTTTCAGCTAAATTAATTTCTGCTACCCTTTTGCTTTTTTTAATTTTCTTATTTAATTCATTTCTAGTTACCTTATAATGATTCTATAATCTTTGTTATGGTCTTTTCTTCTCTGAAATTTTCTTAACCATCTCATGATTCCACATGGCTTCCTACATTTCCTAATCACCTTCATTGGGATACACGGTTTATTTGTCTAGAGTTACTCTTTCCTTGGTTGGCTACTTTTACCCCATCTCTGCTCCTCCAGGCTTGACTCTTTTTCCCCAAACTGTATCTTTCCTTTCCCAATTGGCTCCTCAAATGGGGTATCTCAGCTTCACCCTGTATAGGCTACCTGATACTTACTCCTTTCCTCATAGCTCTTTCTATCTTGCACCTATTTACCTTTCTTACTCATCTCATTCCATATTCTCACCAAAGCCATTTGGGCCCTGGCCTCATTCTACTTTTTTGCAAATATCCTCCAACCCCTTCCTTATTACATACCTTCATGCCCGAACTTAATGTCTCTTACCACACTAAATCTATCTTCCTCTTGTAGTAGCTGTTCCATCTCTTGTATGGACTGCTATTAGCACCAGGTCATCTGCATACGCTAGTACTCCCAATGCATCTCCTGCTATATTTACCCATCTGCCTATAAATCTCAGATGCACTATCAGTTCTATATATATGTATATTAAAGATGGTTGATGATACCACTGCCTAACTACTACAGTTTTTCAAACCCACCCAATCTCTCTACAATTCCAATTCTGAATTTTACTTGATTTCCGTGATACACATCCCTAAGAGCTTCTTAGAAGCTCTTATAACTTCTGTCTATTTATTGAGCCATATGCTTTCTCTAAGTCCAGGAATGACATTTATTATAGCTCTTATTTCTACTCTTTTTCTTGTCTACCCTTTTATGTACGTGCTAGAGAATCTTATTTGCGTAGCATGGGGAAACCTTGCAGCTGACATCTGAAGCTTTGTCTGCCTTCCAAGTCCCAAATGTATCTTCCAAACTTTTTCTCACTCTAGCTTAACTTTACAGATCTTATTCAAACTTTCTATTAAGATACACCTCTGTTGATATATTGCAAGAGACATTTGGAGACCATTTTGTAATCTGTTGTAGCTCACACAGGGTGCTAAGTGTCTTTGAGCATTGGAAGAATCTTCACATCGCCAGGTTCACAGTATATATGATGCCATGTTTACTGTAAGTTGAAATAAGTTAGAATTATCTACTGTTGGTTTCCTGGATTTGTAGAGGTTGCAGGAAATGTGTGCACTAATGTTGGAGCCAATTTGTTTGCATAGATTGAGTCAGTGCATGGCAAAGAAGATGGATGATGGCACTCTGGAATTTCAAATAGTATGGCCTTGCACCCTAACTTTTCCTGTGGATCTATACCCCATTACCTCAACGGTATCATTTTATGTCATCTTTGAATCAAACACATTTTCAGGATGCACTGCCATCTGATGGCCGCTTCCTTGAATCTTTCTGCAAAGACTGATTGATCCACCAGACTAAGCCAATTTTGGTTAAATATCCAAGTTTGGAGGGGCTTTGCGTGTAGTATGTCCTCGTCCGTGGTGAGTGGTGTCACTAAGTTTTTTTCCTTGTGGTCAGGTCTGGCTCCTATAAACCTGACTTGAGTCTTATATAATTTTTGAGCAGGTAGGTCTCCCTCAAGTCATCTAGGCTTCTCTTAATTGTTTTTCATCTTTGTAGTTATCATTGCATTTGTTGCTTGATCATAGTTTATTATTATTAATTAGTATATTTTGGGGGATGAATTTAAAATTTAGATTTGCATTTATTTTTTCAGACACTATTTGCCAAAATATAATCTCGTTTATATATGAAATGGTTGAGATCCTTAAAGTTTCAGCTCTGGTAAAAGATTTACCATTTTATATATTAAAATAGGCATTTTATATAATACGTGTTATACCATTTATTTATGAAGGATCAGCATTATAAAATCATCTATGAATAATATTTCCTCCGCTTGAACAAATAATCATCCTTTTAAGGTATGTCTATATTTTTTTACAGTAACATTTCTCTTTCATTTATATTAAACAAGCAATCTTAATAAATGTTGATTTAAATATATCTGCTAATATTAGGGTACTCAGAAACAATTATATATTTTACTGCTAATAATTATCAAACCAACTAAGTAATGGCCATGCTTAAATTGTAGAAAATATCTAGTTCTAGATATTCATATCTTTTATCCAGCAGTGTCGTTAAAAACCCTTGGATCATAATGACTTTAAAGTGCAACATATTACGTATTGTATGAGTTTCAATGATTAATACTGTTACATGCAATAAAAATGATTGTGGAGTGTAACTTCATGCAGTGAATGGTTGTAAAAGCCACCTGCAGTTATAACAGTGATAATGACCTCTCCAATAGGACCTTGGCCATCTAGGTTATCAGAAGAGATGATGTTACCAGAATGACAATGCAAGGGCCTTTGCAAGACGAACCTTCGAAAAGTTAAGATTATTAAAATGGAATATTCTTCCACATCCAACACCCCGTAAGGGGCGCGGCGATTTGCCATCCTGGCCGCCGTGCTGACGGGATCCAGAGCCCCGTCCGGCCCCAGCTTAGCCTCTCTTCCTTCCTTCAGATAGCCTGTATTCCTATCCTACCTCGTTGCTTTTCATACAACCTTTCCCACAACTTTCTCTGGTCAGCCTCTAATTTCACAGGGTAGAAGCTGACCTTCTCAGCCAATCGTCCCAGATCGGGGCTGAGGGGGGAGGGGACAATGTCCCCTAACCCCTGAGCTCCGGTCTGGGGTGGTTGGCTTTTAACAACCTGCTTCATCCCTACCCATACCTTCCTCACATCCCTTTTCCTCTCGTCTTCAAAATCTATCTTTTTTACGGCGTGTTCAAGGTGGAGCCACCATGCCGAAGGACTGCCAGGCCACCAGGCAGGAGGGGTGGTCCCAAATGGCGGCGCCTGGCTCTGCCAGGCCTGTAAGCACCTCTTGCAGTGCGGGCTACTGCAAGAGGTGGTGAGCGATTGCGTCCTGTTAAACAAAGAGGGTCACCATGCCCAATGATGCAAAAAAAAACATCTCTTAATTCCCCCTATATCAACAATGGAGCCGCCCTCATGCAGCTCCACAGAAAAGATGGAGGTCCCCTTCCCTGTGTTTGCGCAGGGGACCCTCCATATTTCTCTAACCGGAGAGGAGGCTTACTCCTCTCCTTGGCATACGGGTGCAGGGGACAAACCCCTCACCCCCTTCTCAGGAGGTGCTTTCGGGCACCTTCTCTTTTCCAGCAGCAGTTCCCTCTTTTCTTTCCAAGGGGACTGCCAAGAAAGCCAGCAGGCAGCCCACTGCCGACCGCCCCTCGTGTAAGCAGCTCGGTAGGGCAAACCCCCTTAGGGGGGAGAGGGAAGCCAGGCCCCTTCGGTCACTTCCCTCAAAAGACCTGCCGCAAGAATTTTAAACCTTGCCGGGGTCAAGGCCTGTGCCTCTCCACACAAGACTAGTGACAATACAGCCAATGGGACCTGCAAGGTCTTGGGAGGGGATGGCCAACTGGAGGCCCCTCCTGTGACACACATGGTCCTTGAGGAACCCCAGCCTCAGACGGTAGGGCCTTCCATGGGGGGGAATCCGGGCTCGGTTTTAAGCACTGAACCCGAATCCGCCCCTATGAAAGGTCCTCCTCAAATGGCAGAGGGATCTAAGGCAGTACAAAGAGGGGAGGGATCTCCTCTGACAGGTGCCCCTACGACTACCGGGACCTTCTCCATTTCGGAGAGGGACCTGGCTGAGGCCGGTCCATCTGGCATGGGGGTTTCTGCCAGCGGAGGTGAGAAGCAGGTTCATTCCCCACCCTCCTCTCCTAAAAAGAAGAATAAAAAGACAAGAAAGACCAAAAAGACTCGGGGCTCCTCTCCATCCGCGGGGGCTGTGGGGACGGATGGGTCTGCTGCAACTTTGGTAGGTGACCAAGCCAAGATCGGCACATCCGGCCCCTCTACCCCCCCCGTGTGCGGAGCCCCTGACTAAGACTAAGACCAAGAGTGCACAGGGCGGAGCCTTGATGACATCGGGGGCCCTGAGCTGCGGAGGCTCGTCTCGTCCCGTTTCCCGTTAGCTATCGTTTTGCAGGAGACCATGCTAGGCTCGTGCCCCCTGCCCGCCCTCCCGAGGTATAACGGTCTTGCGACCCCACTACCGCGGGATGGCCGGGCTGGGGGATGTCTCTGTTCTTTCTTTCACTTTAAATACTTCCTTTCAGGCAGTGGCTGTGTAGTTGCACCTGGATAGGAGGTATACTATCATTTCTGCGTACATTCCACCGTCAGCTGACTTCGACGCGGGGCACTTCCGCCGCGTCGTGGCACCGTTGCCGAGGCCCGTTCTCTTGCTTGGAGATCTGAACGACAGGCATCCTGTCTGGGGAGATTACTAAATAAATCCCATGGGACAAGTCCTTGCCGATCTGATCGGAGAGCTTGAGATGGGTGTCCTAAACGTGGATGAGTTTACGCATCACTGTCCGAGAACCGCTTCATTTTCTTGCCTTTATCTATCTTTGTGCTCTTCGGATGCACAGCCTGATTTTGATTGAGGGCTGGTCGATGACCTCCATGGTAGTGATCACTTTCTAATTCAAATATCATTTTCAGGGCAACTGCCGCCTGAGAACCCACCTCGGTGGTGCTTGGCGCGGGCGCGGTGGCTTGCATTTCAGGAAATGACTGAATTCTCTATCTCAGTCGAGGAGTTTAGGTCGGTAGATGAGGCCGTTGAGTTCTTCTCCGGCAACCTCATCGCCGTGGGCCTGACTACTATTCCTAGAACGTCTGGCCGTTTTGCACGCCGACCACTCCCATGGTGGTCGGCCGAGTGTGATACGGCCCTCAAACAGAAGCGTTATGCCTACATGCGGTATAAGCGCCGCCTGAACGATTTCACTATCGCTGAATTTCGTCGGGCTAGGGCTAGGTTCCGGTATATTTGGAAGCACGCCCGCCGCTCTTCTTGGCGGGCATACGTGTCTTCATTTAACGGGAAGACCCCTTTAGCAGAGGTGTGGAAGCGAGTCAAAAGGATTCGGGGGCAAGTTCTCGCAGGACTTCCCCTCCCGTTCTCCAGGAGAATGGCACCGCAATCTCGGACCCCGCGTCCGTGGCGGAATCCTTCGCGACCGCTTTTTCCGCATTCTCTAGCCGGGATGCTGCTCCGTCAGCATTCAATGCACGTCGTGATGTCGTGGAAGGCCGCTGGCTGGACTTTACCTCCAGAGGCGGAGAACCCTTCAACAACAAGTTTACTGTGAGTGAGTTGCGCTCCGCTCTCGCTTCGTTCGCGGACACCGCCCATGGTCCGGACGATGTCCCGTACGCCATGCTTCGACACCTGGGTGAGCGAGGCATGGCCTTTCTGTTAGATTTGTTCAACAGGATCTGGGTGGAGGGTCTTCTCCCAGACTCCTGGCGAATCGCTACTGTGCTCGCCTTTCGCAAACCGGGAAGAGATCACTCTACTCCGACCGGTTTTCGCCCAATCTCTCTAACCTCTTGCGTGTGCAAGTTGATGGAGAAATTGGTAAATGTTAGATTAGCGTTTTTCCTCGACAGCGGAGGCCATCTGTCTTCTGCACAGTGCGGCTTCCGCAAGTTCCACTCCACCGTCGGATGCTCTGCTCCGACTGGAAAATGCCGTCTGAGAGGCTTTCCTTCGTAGACAGCACTACGCCACGGTGTTTTTCGATCTGGAGAAGGCCTATGATACCTAGTGGCGATACAGTATCATGGAGACTCTACACACGATGGGTCGAGGGGACGCCTCCCAATGTTTATATCTGAATTTTTGCGAGATCGTCGATTCCGCGTACGGGTGGGGGGAGCCCTCTCTGCCCCAAAGGAGCAGGAAGAGGGTTTCCCGCAGGGAAGTGTCCTCAGTGTCACACTCTTTGCCCTGAGCATCAACGGTCAGCGCTTGGGGCGCTGATAGGGCTACTGCCCTACTTTTTTATCGATCCTTTGTTCGTTCGAAGCTCCACTACGGATGCGAGTTTTATGCATCCGCAGCCGAGCGTTTATTGCGGAAGGTGGATTCAATCCACCACACCGGCCTTCGCCTTGCGACCGGTGCCTTCCGCACTTTCCCTATTGAGATCCTGTTGGTCGATGCCGGGGAGATGCCACCCGCTCTGCGCCGCGTGCAGTGCATCACTCGCCTGTACGCGCGAGCCCGGCGCCTCCCTCAGTCGCTAACAGCTCTCACTGCATCCGCAGCTGATCTCGGTGTGAGGCGCTGCGTCTGTCTTCACGGCCGAGCTGGTGGCAATACACCACTCAGTCCAGGAGATTACGCGACGTGCCCGGTTCGGAGACCGGATTGTGATCTATAGCGACTCACAAAGCGCCCTGAGTGCTCTCGGGGCATTGGAATCTCCGCATCCCCTGGTTCGCGATATCCGTGACGCCACGGTTTTGGCGAGCCGGGTGGATGTCGAGATTATCTTCTGCTGGGTTCCTGGACATGTAGGAATTGCGGGGAATGAGGGCGCCAAAGAGTCTGCGAGGACTCGGCGACCGGACCAGCGTTTCGCTCTTCCTCACACCGACTACATGGCAGGAATACGGGCAGCTCTTCGGACTGCTTGGCAAAGAAGATGGGAGACGGTCGAAGGGAACTTAAAGTTGCGTGCCATTGTGCCGCGACTGTTCCCATGGACCTATCCCCCAATGCCGCGGCGGCTTCAGGTTGCTTTCTGTCGTCTCCGAATCGGACACACTCGTGTGACGCATCGCTATTTGATGGAGCGCTCGCCTGCGCCCTATTGCAACGACTGCGTCGTCCCCCAGACTTTTCGGCATATTCTTGTCGAATGTCCCAGTCTGGGTGATCTTGGCGCACGATACCTGTCCCGGTACTGGGATGGTCGGGGTCGCTACCGCCTGTCCCTTGTACTCGGGACGAGTGCGTGCACTTTGACTGGTGGACTTGTTGACTTTTGGGGGGAGGCCGGCCTTCTCCCTTTTATTTAACCAGGTTTAATTGCTGTTTTTGTTATTGTTCTGTTATTGTTATTTCTTGTTATTGTTGTTTCCTGTTCAAATTTTTTAAAGTCGCCTAGAATTAGGCTGTTTGTTGTTTACGGCGACTTATGCCTAAGTCGGCTGTCGGCAGATAGCCCCTTAAAAAAAAAAATGATCTTGGTGTGCCTATGCCGCCGAGAGACGCCAATCATACCCTAAGCCCTCATGGTTTAGGGCCAGGAAACTCCTTCGAGAGCTAGATATTGCTCTCGGGCCGGTGGCGCCCCTGGTTCTGCCCAGGACGCCACCCTGGAGGGTACCACATTTGTCTATTTGTCGCCACGCCTCTGCTCCCAAAGCTTGTACGGCGCCGGGAGTATGGCGTTCGACCTTTTTGGAGCACACCTCGTGTCACGCTGGAACCGTGCCAGTGTATACGGATGGCTCCAAGTCCCAAGAGGGGGTCGTCTTCCACGCTGTACCCCTCTGTTTGAAGTCAGTGGGGCTCTGCCAGGCGCTGCGTCTGTCTTCACGGCCGAGCTGATGGCAATACACCCCTCGGTACGGAGATTACGCGACGTGCCCGGTTCGGAGACCGGATTGTGATCTATAGCGACTCACAAATCGCCCTGAGTGCTCTCGGGGCATTGGAATCTCCGCATCCCCTGGTTCGCGATATCCGTGACGCCACGGTTTTGCGAGCCGGGCAGATGTCGAGCTTATCTTCTGCTGGGTTCCTGGACATGTAGGAATTGCGGGGAATGAGCGCGCCAAAGAGTCCGCGATGACTCTGCACCGGACCAGCGTTTCGCTCTTCCTCACACCGACTACATGACAGGAATACGGGTAGTTCTTCGGACTGCTTGGCAAAGAAGATGGGAGACGGTCGAAGGGAACTTAAAGTTGTGTGCCATTGCACCGCGACTGCTCCCATGGACCTATCCCCCAATGCCGCGACGGCTTCAGGTCGCTTTCTGTCGTCTCCGAATCGGACACACTCGTGTGACGCATCGCTATTTAATGGAGCGCTCGCCTGCGCCCTATTTCGACGCCTGCGTCGTCCCCCAGACTGTTGGCACATTCTTGTCTGGGTGATCTTCGCGTACTTTACCTGTCCTGGTACCGGGATGGGCGGGGTCGCTACTGCCTGTCCCTTGTACTCGGGACGAGTGCGTGCACATTGACCTGTGGACTTGTTTACTTTGGGGGGAAGGCTAGCCTTCTCCCTATTATTTAAGCAGGGTTTGTTTTTTGTTTTGTTTTGTTCTTTGCAGTTGTTTTTTTTTTCATTAGGTTGCATGCTTCTGCGGCGGGGGGACCTCCCCCCGACTCACCAGCTTGCTAGCATCCTTTCCCTCTTTTTGGGGTGTTTTTTTTTTTTGTCTCTTTAGAAAATGTATTTTTAAGAACTTAGTTTGGCAGTGGCAAGGAAACCTTTTATTAGTTGTATTACAGGTTGCTCATGCTAAATTTTGCAATTTTTAATGTTTCCTTTAAGGAACAAGTTGATGTATCAGTGAACAGGCAACGGTGTTGGAGAGCATGCAAGGTAAAACTTTAGTTGAGAAAAAGTTAGCTGACATGGAGGAACATCATGGTGCTCAATCATCTGTGAACACTGTATAGGCTATAGGACATGACGTGGACAGCTTCAATTGAGACTAAAACCATTGGCTAGCTGAAAGGGATAGCAGGCATTCCGACTGCATCTGCACACTGGAATTCATCAAACAACTGCAGGACAAGGTGATAAAAGACCCGAGCAAGGGAATCCATGAAGCTGGTCCTGAATGATGACCTTTGTGACCACTAATAGAAGAGGTGTAAGGGACAAATTCTGATGGCCAAGGAGAATTGTTTGATGACAAAGAATCTCTTGAACAAGCTGAAGCATCCTGTTTAGCTAGGGATGATATGGTTCTTCTCAGATAAAAAAAAAACAAAAAACAGGACCAGTTGCATATCACCCAGAACAACAGGTGGCATGCCTACAATCCAAGTTATGATGGTCTTTGGGTATATCTCCAGCAAGGATGATCTCATGCTGCCCCATCTTAGGCTCAATCCAGATGGCTATTTGGAGGCTGTGGTCAAACCCAGGCTGGAGAGGGTTGCTACTGGAGCTGCGGAGCATGGTTGAGAAAGACTCCAACTGCTTTACCTGCAATACCAAGGCATGCTCCTAATTCTGGAGCCATCTTGAGGCTTAGGGCAGCTGCTTTTAGTAACCTGTTATCTCTCAGCCATGATCTAGTTACAATTTTTAAAATATGTATATTTATTTTTTGGTGAGATGCTGCCTTTTTTTCTTTTATGCAAACTTTCAAATTTAGCCTAAATATCCTGTATATACAAGGGTTCCCCTCAAAGTATATGCACCCTCTGACTGATAACTAATTATATTTTTTTTTCTTTTTAACTGCAACTAAAGTGAAATAATGGCAGAAATACCACTAAGTTTTGAAGAAAGAAGATTTATAAAGTGCTACTGGAAGTACAAAAACATCATGGAAGTCCAAAGACAATTTGAAGAGAGTTTCACAGAGATCCACCAATGTGATGCACCATTGCTTCCATCAGATATAAGCTTGAAGCAGATGAAGCTGTTCATGATGTCCATAAGCAACATTCTGCAAGATCACAGACATCCACTGGCCCAGCAAGAGAGAACATGTGCTGAAAACCCTCCCTCCTCCAATCCCCACAGAAATTTACAAATGGCTCATGAACAGGAATCCCCAATTCGAGTGTCCATTACATTTTGAAGTGATCTCATTGGAAAAGTTCCATTCCAACTTTAATCAATGCTCTCAATGAAGCTGATCCTGACTAGAGAGTTGAAGTTTGTGAATGGATCATGAACAAATGTGCAGCATTTCCATACAAAATTTTCTCAAGCGATGAAGCTACTTTTAAGTTAACTGGCTCAATTAATCATTACGGTTTCACTTTCTGGGCTCCTCATATTTCGCATGTTACTATGGAACACCATTTGAACTTACCATTGGTTATTGTAGGACCATTCTTTTTTCACCAACCTCTCACTGGTGGTTTATCTAAATTTGCTGCAGGAATCTGTTGGTCCACACATTGGAGAGATGTTTAGTATCAAAGAGATTTACTTCCAGCAAGATGTAGCGTTGAATTCCCTGCACCTGCCTCCAGACCATGCCAATGGACCTTTTTAGAGGGATACCTCAAAAATAAGGTTTACTGTGCAAAACCAGCAACAGACAAGGAAATTGAAAAACAATCGCTCACAACTCCAAATGAAATGCTTCATAACATTCTTGAATCCATTGTTCTGCATTATCAGCTATACCTGGAAAACTGGTTGGTCATCAGTTTGAACATTTCCAAACATGGAAGGGGACACCAGACTCGGGAAAGACTAAACTTTTCTTTAATTTCATTTAGTATTCTTTAATCTAAACCAGGGGTTCCCAATCTAGGGTACATGTACCTCCAGTGGTACATTTGTACTCTTCAGGAGGTAAATTGGATCCGAGAGAATAACCACTACCGTACAATACATGATGTTAATCTCCATCCAGATTGCACAATGTATTAGTCTGCTTTCTATTTCTGAGTTTTGGTTATTAGTACATAGTTTTGAATAGATTTGTGTATTTTTATGGATAATTATGAAAAAATATTTATGAACGATCAAACTATTTTATAAATTAACTGAGTTTAATTCACTGTTGTTATGAGTAATTATAAGAAAGATATGCATGTGATGCATCAAAATATTCTGTATATTACGTGTTTAGTTTATCAATGCTATGGATAATGCTAAAAAATTTATGTGATGCATCATATTTTAGGAATTATGTGAGGCTTGCAAGCTTCATATATTGATGTTATAGATAATCCTAAAAAAAATATATATGTACAGTGAAGTTTACTTAAACACATTTCATAATAAAATATAAAAATTTCAATTTCATTGCTTTTCTTTTCATCCTCAATTTTTAAGGGTACACAGGAATTTATAAATATGCCAAGGGGTACAGTAAAAAACAAAAGATTGGGAACCTCTGATCTAAACCATTAAACTTGTATCTATTGCATTTATTGTAATTCAAAAGTTGAATGCATTTGTGGGGAGGGGACTGATGAGTTAAATGTCAAAGGTTGAGTGCATTTCAGGGGATACCCTGTAGTTTAACATATCAATTATTCAAGTTCATATTTGCAATACATAATCATACGTGACATTTTGTTAATTAGCAAATATGCATAATCCAGGCATCCATTTCTCTATCACTTATTTTTAAAAACTTCATCTAATCTAATAAAAATCCTTTAAAAATCACATTGCAGGTGTCATTTCATTTTGAATCTGTCTCTGAGTTCCATCTATGGAGAATTCAAATTTAGAAACCTTTCATCATAGTTCACCTGAAAACCAATCTCCCTCTTTCCATCTTGAGGAAAATCCGGCTTTAAAGATGGCCAATTGCAGAAATAATGATGGAGGAGTGTCTCAAATTTCTGGCAACCGACCTACCCCTGGAAAAGTGCTGTTGAAATTATTTTTACATTCCATGGCCATGTTTTCACTTCCATTTGCCACGTATTATTTGATTAAGAATCATGTTGAAAAAGAATGGGAAATGGAGAGCCCCAAGAGTTATATATATGGTGCTATAGCCGCTGTTATTGTCATTCAGTTTATCATTGGATCTTATGTTTATCAGGCCTTCAAGGAAGAAAAGTGGGAAAGGGAAATGAAAAAGTTATCATAATT
Organism: Ceratothoa steindachneri; assembly: GCA_963969495.1. NCBI lineage: Eukaryota > Metazoa > Arthropoda > Malacostraca > Isopoda > Cymothoidae > Ceratothoa > Ceratothoa steindachneri. The sequence continues at coordinate 157,982,766 of OZ018318.1, read as the reverse complement.
GTTTTTATGTTTGTATGTATATATTTATTAATTAATGTTGGATCAAAGCTGTACAAAAGAAATAAATGTTATTTGTTTTACTTGCTTATTCTCTTCTACCAAAAGAAAACAAAGTGCTAAATCAACACTGTGTATTAAGGGGGAATAAAATTGGCCTATTTTAAAGATAAAAGGTTATCGTAAAAAAAAATGGTTAAACAATAATTAATTTATTGCAAAATGAAAAAAAAATAACCTACATCCGCCCAATTCAACCATAGAGCTATTTTTTAGTAATAAATTATCATATTTAGGAATGTAATCAATATCCTGCATTCTAATTGATCACTTGACTGTATTCAAAGCTACTCATTGGATAGGAGTTTAAAAACTGAGAATGCCTACCTTTTTCCAACTTAATCTTATTACTAAATTAAGTTTTGATAATAGAACTAAATTCCAAGCCAGGAATAAGTCTTTTATTTGAATATCAAATCAAATGAACACAAGAAGGATCAAACGGATGAAAAATAGAGGAATTGTAACTAACAAGTCTTTTTCTGTCAGCTTTTTAAAAAAAATTCCCTGGGAGCCATTCTCACACAAATATACCCATCCCTTTCATCATGACCAGCAATTTTACCGCACACACTTGTTAATTCACAAATCAGGCGCTCCACTGATTGGGTGTAGATTGGGAAAGATAGCATTTCAAATTTGGTGACAATCAAATCCAAGTAAGGATAGACTTGTAAATGGTGACTGAATCCAAATCGATGAGTTCAGCAATGTTTTTCACATTAAAATTGAGGGGAGGAGGAACAAATTTTCTCAATGACTTGTCACCAACATCGCTCGCTTGGCGCCTCCCCGAGGATCACCGTGTCGTGGTGTAGGGGCTTGAGTACTTGAATGACAGTGGGCTATGTCACTGAAGACTGTGATGGACATTGTTATCCATCAGTCTGTCTTCAGGGGTCCTACCTTGCTGAACAGGCCACTGTGGAGGAGTCAGACTAAGGATCCTCACACCTTTGTGTTGAGTACCGTTGTACGGCTTGCCAATCATGTTCGGCGGAGGTATCACCTTGAAGGCCGCACTTGTTCTGGGGTTGATAGCGGTTCACAGTGTGGTTCTTAGCCTAGCCATCGTCAAACTTCCATCCATGATGTTGCACTTTTTTTAAAACGACAGCTGTAGCGTGGGGGAGGGCTACCCTGAGGATGGTGTAAAGCACCTAGTCTGGGGGCAGCTACAGTAACATGACTCAACTTCCCCAGGGGTATGTGCTCTATTAATACAACTATTTATGGGTACAAATAATAAAAACTGCCCAGAGGCCCCAGGCTTCTGGTTCCCGTACCACCAATGACAGTGATCTTCGTAGACTCGATCCTTTTGGTTCCGAGGTCGACAATGATCTTGATTATGATAGATTTGTAGTTTTAAAATCAGACAATGATACATCATTAAATAAAACTGACATTTTCAATGTCTATGAAGACTTTGTTGCCAAATGTGGCCAAGGAATGATGGCTGCCAATATCCCCCACTATGTGGGATATTTTAAGAATCCACCAGATCCCATTCATGGTTTGGCTAATTTTGTCTGTGAAGACTGTTCTCACTTAGCAATCTCATTGAGAACAGACCTTCAAGCAGTGGTAATTCATGTGTATACCAACTGTTTATGCACAGTCTGCTCACTCTACCTCCCTCCTGGTGAAGGAGTAGTTGCTTCAGATTTGGCTAACAAATTAGCCAATCTCATCTCCCAACTCCCAACCCCATTCCTACTAGTTGGACACTTTAATGCAAGGCACCATCTTTGGGGAGACTATGATGACAACCCCAAGGGAAATCTGAATGTGAGACTTATGGAGACCTTGGTTGTGTCATTATTTAATGATGGCACTCCAACATCCTTCCATGTCTAGACCAACAGCTCTACCAGTGTAGATTTATCACTTTGTTTCTCAGACTGTAGAGCAGATTACAGCTGGCCAGTGGATCCTGATCTGAGAGGAAGCGATCACTTCCCAGTTGTTCTGACCTCATGCCTGGGTGGCTCTCCTCTCCCACCAGGCAATAGGTGGAACACCAGGAAAGCCAATTGGCCAAAGTTTAAATATCTTGCTCACCATTCTGGACACTTCCCTCAGGGCGACATTGACATGGTCCTGGAGAATTTCAAGGATCATGTCAACAAGGCGGCAAATTCTTCCATGCCCCTCTCCAAAACTGCTTCCCACAAGACCCATCTTCCTCTTTGGTCTGAGGAATGCAGCAAAGTGGTGATAGAGTGTAAGCGAGTTTGTCGTCACTACCATCAACAAATATGCTCGTAGCCGAACCAGGGCAGTACGACAGCATACCCTCCGCCAGGCTCGCCGAATTTACTTAAAAGGGTACATCAACTTTACAACCACTAAACTCCACCAGACAAAGTCTGGAAAAGAGTGAAAAAGCTCATGGGCAGAGCAAGTGGTTTCTCTACCCGCAATATAGTTGAAGCAGGTGAGCTTTTGGGAGACTTGTCCAGAATTTCAAATGTCCTGGCAAAGACATTTGCTGACATTTCCAGCCCTAACAATTATTCCTTAGAATTTCAACGTCAGGAAAATACAAGAGCGGTATCTCTTGAACTTCATGGATCCTTGTATGGATAATGCACCATACAATAAGCTCTTCCATTCAGGAACTTCAAAATGCTCTTAAAAGATGTGGACCACCGCACCTGGTCCTGAAGATATCTCTTATGATATGTGTATGATCAGGAATATGCATTCAACACTCATTTCACATCATCCCGATATAGTTAACTATATCTGGATTAAGGGCTGTTTCCCTTCCAATTGGAGGGAAGCAATCATACTTTCCCTTCATAAACCAGGAAAGGAAGGGACACTTCCGACCCACTATCGCCCAATTGCCCTTGTTTCCCATGCAACCTTTTTTAAAGGATGGGGGCCCTAGCTTATTAGCCTCTTATTCTTTCAGACAGCCTTTATTTCCCCCTACTTCCTCACTTCCCCTACAACCTCTCCCCCAACTTTCTCTGGTTGGCCTCTATTTTCACAGGGTAGATGCTGACCTAGGCCAACTATCTCGGATTGGGGCTGAGGGATGAGGAGACAATGTTCCCTAACCCCTGAGCTCCGGTTTGGGATGGTGGGTTTTTAACAACCTGTTTTATCCCCACCCATACCTTCCTCACATCCCCTTTCTTTCTCACTTCACACACTATAAATTTTATGGCGTACCCAAGGTGGAGCCACCATGTTGAAGGGCTGCCAGGTCACCAGGTGGGAGGGGTGGCTTTAAATGGAGGCACCTGGCTCTGCCAACCCTGTACGCACTCCTTGCAGAGTGGGATATTGTGAGGGGTGATGAGCGTCTACATCCCATAAAGAAATTAGGGTCACTATACCTAATGATGACAAAACTAAAAAAATCCCCTTGTCCATCATCGGAGCTGCCCTCGCAGGGGACCCTCCAAATCTCTCTAAAGGAAGAGGAGGCTTACTCCTCTCCTTGGCATACGGGTGTAGGGGACTCCCCCTCAACCCCTTGTCGGAGGTGCCTTCGAGCACCTCCCTCTTTCCAGTGGCAGGCCCCCCTTTACTTTCCAAGGGGACTGCCAAGAAAGCCAGCAGGCAGCCCATAGCCGACCGCTCCCCATTGAAGAGGCTCGGTAGGGCAAACCCCCTTAAGGGGGAGAGGGAAGCCAGGTCCCAATTGGTCACTTCCCTCAAAAGACCTGCTGGCTAGAATATTAAACATAATGGAGGTCAAAGCCTGTGCCTCCCCAAACTCGACTTGACACCGCTGCCAATTGGACCTGTGATGCCCAGAGGGAAGGGGGGGGGCAACTGGAGGCCCCGCGGGAGATAGACAGGGTCCTTGAAGTAACCCAGCCTCAGACGGTAGTGCCTTCCATTGGGGCGAATCTGGGCTCAGTGCCAAGCACCGAAATCGAGTCTGCCCTATGCAAGGTCCTCCTCAAACGGCTTGGGTCTCCAAGGCAGTACAAGGAGGGGAGGGATCTCCTCCTCCCGCTGGTGCCTCTACGACCGCCAGGACCTTCTCCATTTCGGAGGAGGACCTTACTGAAGCCGATCCATCCAGCCAGGGGGCTCCTGCCGGCACGGGGGAGAAGTAGTTCTTTCCCCGCCCTCCTCTTCTAAAAAGACTAAGAAGACTCTGGGCTCCTTTCCAGCCGCAGGGACGGATGGGTCTGCTGCCATTTCGGTAAGTGACCAAACCAAGATGGGCACATCCGGCCCCTCTGCCCCCCAGGGTGCGGAGCCCCTAACTAAGACCAAAAGTGCTAGTGCGCCGAGCGGAGCCTCGATTACATCGGGGCCCCTCATTCAGAGACTACCCGGCGTTTTCGAGCCTACTGGCTTCAAACGCTTCATGTTTATTCGCTCCACTGATGGCACTATGTTGGTTGGCTAAGGGCAACATGATCCATCAGAGGAGAGCTTTAGCTAGTGTGATTGGTAGAGATCCGAAGGTGATCCATTTCTCAGATGGGAGCATTTTGGCAAATGCGTCGAATCACTCGGACGCGGCCATGATTAGTGCCCTTCGGACAGTTCATGGCATCCCGGTGAGTGTGACGCCGCACTCTACCATGAACGTCGTGAAAGAAGTAGTTTATGCAAGGTAACTCATGGACTACTCCATAGAGGACATCACCTTAGAGCTGGCCGACCATGGGACAGACAACGTCCAACGTGTGTTGAGTAAACAGGCAGGGGCCTCGAGACCCACCCCTACACTCTTCGTCACGTTCGACTGTGACTAGCTCGCGAGTCGGTGTGTGTTGGTTGGTATCGCTACCGCGTGAAGGCATTCGCGCCACTGCCATGGATGTGCTATTACTGCCACCGCTTCGGCCATACGAATCGCTCTTTTCGACGCGCAAAGTCGGGGTTACCCGAAACCTGTGTAAGTTGCTCCAAGGCCGCACACGATAAGTCCAAATCATGTGTGGCCAAATCTGTCAATTGCGGAGAGCCGCACCCCACTTCTTCGAAGCAATGTGGTGCATATCTCCTTGAGAAGGAAATCCTGGCCGTTCAGGCCCAGGATCGTCTCTCATTTCGCGAGGCTAAGGACTTGGTCCTGGCGCACCAGGCGCTACCCGTGACGTCCTATGCCTCAATGATGAAAAAGACACCCTCTGCTCCTGGACCCTCCAGGCCAACGAGTACGGTCGTTTCCGCTCCCATTCGGAACCCTTCTCCGGGTTCTACCTACCACGGGCGCTGCCCTGGTAAAGCTGGTGGCACAAAGGGTCCACACCTAGCCCCGGCTAAAACCAGCGCCCTTCCCCCAGCGTGATCATTTCCCGTAAGGTGAAACGGCCACGCGCCTCCACCGAGTCATTAGACGCAGGAGGCAACACCCCTTAAGTTGGTCGCCAGGCAATCTTCCAGGGTTCCTAAAGTTGCCCCCCGAAAGGAGGACAGCAACAAAGGAGCTTCGGCTCCTTCACCCACGCCCAGTGGTGGGCTGGGTGGCTCGGAAACGGTGCTTCCTCGAAAAGAGTTCCCCGCCCGCCTAAGGTTTCGAGGCGGAGGGAGGAAAGGACTCGCATGGCAGGCCCAACCTCGCCAAATAAGTCCGAAGGCGACAGCGCATTGTCCGGTCCACAGCGACCGGGGTTCTGACTTGGGTAAGCGTACGGCCATTCCCGTGAGGGTCTTCTCTTTGAAAAGGGCCCCCATCTTTCCTCCGAGCTAGGCCTGGAGGGCATATTCTTTCAATTGAATTGCCGCAGACTCCGGTCCAACTGGGAGGAGCTGCGGAGGCTGGTCAACTTCCCGTTCTGCGTTAGCTATCTTTTTTTGCAGCAGATCATGCTGGGCGCATGCCCCCAGCCCACCCTCCCGGGGTATAAGGGTTTTGCGACCCCACCACCACGGGATGGGGGCCGGGCGGGAAGATATGCGATTTACACCCGGCATGATGTCTCCGTTCTTCTCATCGCTTTAGATACCTCCTTTCAGTCAGTGGCTCTGCAGCTGCACCTTGATAGGAGGTATACTGTTATTTCCACGTACATTCCACCGTGAGCCGACTTCGACGCGGGAGACTTCCGCCGCGTCGTGACACGGTTCCCGAGGCTCTTTCTCTTGCTCGGAGATCTAAACGATAGACACGCCCTCTGGGGAGACTACTCTATTAATCTCCGGGGTAAAGTCCTTGCCGACTTGATCGACTACCTTGAGATGGGTGTCGCCAACAGCTCTCACTGCAACCGCATCTAATTTTGACGGTGCCTATGCCGCCGAGAGACGCCAGTCATACACTAAGCCCTTTAGGTTTAGGGTCAGGAAACTCCTTCGAGAGCTATGTATAGCTCTCGGGACGCCGTTCTGCCCAGGACGCCACCCTGGAGCGTACCCCCTTTGGCTATTTGTTGGCACTCCTCTGCTTCCAAAGCTTGTACAGTGCTGGGAGTATTGCATTCGACCTTTTTGGAGCACACCTCGTGTCACGCTGGAACCGTACCAGTGTATACGGATAGCTGCAAGTCCTAAGATGGGGTCGGCCTTTACGCCGTATCACTTATGTTTGAAGTCAGCTGGGCTCTACCAGGCGCTCCCCGTAAGGGGCGCGGCGATTTGCCATCCTGGCCGCCGTGCTGACGGGATTCAGCACCCCGTCCGACCCCTGCTTAGCCTCTTCTCCTTCTGTCAGACAGCCTGTATTTCTCCCCTACTTCGTCGCTTTTCATACAACCTCTCCCACAACTTTCTCTGGTCAGCCTCTAATTTCACAGCGTAGATGCTGACCTTCTTCTCAGCCAACCCTCCCGGATCGGGGCTGAGGAGTGAGGGGACAATGTTCCCTAACCCCTGAGCTCCGGTCTGGGGTGGTTGGTTTAAAACAACCTGCTTCATCCCCACCCATACCTTCCTCAAATCCCTTTTCCTTTCCTCTTAAACACTCTATCTTTTTTACGGCGTGTTCAAGGTGGAGCCGCCATGCCGATGGACTGCCAGGCCACCAGGCGGGAGGGTTGGCCCCCAAGTGGTGGCACCTGGCTCTGCCAGGCCTGTACTCACCCCTTGCAGTGCGGGCTACTGCGAAGGGTGATGAGCTATTGCGTCCCGTAGAAAATTTAGGGTCACCATGCCCACTGATGAAAGAAATAAAAATCTCCCCTTAAACCACCTGTATCAACGACGGAGCCGCCCTCGGGCAGCTCCACCAAAAAAATGGAGGTCCCCTTCCCCCATGTGCTTACGCAGGGGACCCTCCATATTTCTCTAACCGGAGAGGAGGCTTAATCCTCTCCTACGATTACGAGTGTAGGGGACTCTCCCTCACCCCCTTCTCTAGAGGTGCTTTCGGGCACCTCCCTGTTTCCAGCGGCAGTCCCTCCTTTTCTTTCTAAGGTGACTGCCAAGAAAGCGAGCAGGCAGACCATTGCCGACTGCCCCTCATTGAAGCGGCTCGGTAGGGCAAACCCCCTTAGGGGAGAGAGGGAAGCCAGGCCACCTTCGGTCGCTTCCCTCAAAAGACCTGCTGGCAAGAATACTCAACCTTGCCGGGGTTAAGGCCTGTGCCTCCCCACACATGACTGGTGACACTGCCAACGGTACCTGCGATGTCCTTGCAGGGGATTGACAACTGGAGGCTCCTCTTGTGATAGACATGGTCCTTCAGGCAACCTAGCCTCAGACGGTAGGGCCTTCCATGGGGAAAATCCGGGCTCGGCGCCAAGAACCGAACCCGAATCCGCCCATATGCAAGGTCTTCTTCAAACGGCTCGGGTTTCCGAGGCATAACAAGGAGGGGAGGGATAGCCTCCGACCGGTCTTGCTACGACTGCCAGGACCTTCTCCATTTCGGAGAAGGATTTGACTGAGGCCGCTCCATCTGTTCTGGGGGCTCCTGCCGGCGGAGGGGCCAAGCGGGTTCATTCCCCGCCCTCCTCTCCTAAAAAGATAAAGAACAGGAAAAAGATGGGGGGGGGGTCCATCTCCATCCGCGGGGACGGATGGGTCTGCTGCCTCTTTTGCAGGCGACCAAGCCAAGATCGGCACATCCAGCCCCTCTACCCTGCCTTGTGTGGAGCCCCTGACTATGACTAAGACCAAAAGTGCGCAGGGTGGAGCCTCGATAACATCGGGGCCCCTGATTCAGAGGTTACCTGGCGTTTTCGAGCCCGCTGGCTTCAAACGCTTCCTCGTTATTCGCTCCACTGATGGTAGCATGTTGGCCAAGGGCAACATGATCCACCAGAGGAGAGGATTAGCTAGTGCAATTGGTAGAGAGCCGAAGGTGACCCGTTTCTCGGACGGGAGCCTTCTGGCGAATGCGGCAAATCCTGCCGAGACGGCCAAGATAAGTGCTCTTCGGACACTTCATGGCACCCCGGTGAGTGTGACGCCGCACTCTACCATGAACTTTGTGAAAGGAGTAGTTTATGCGAGGGAACTCGTTGAGTACTCCATTGAGCACATCACCTTAGAGCTGGCCGACCATAGGGCGGTCAAGGTCGAACGTGTGATGAGAAAACAGGGAGGGACCTCGAGACCCACCCCTACACTCTTCGTCACATTCGATTGTGACAAGCTCCCTGAGTCGGTGCGTGTCGGTTGGTACCGCTACCGCGTGAAGTCATTCGTGCCACTGCCGCGGTGGTGCTTCTACTGCCACCCCTTCGGCCATAAGAATCGTTCTTGTAGACGTGCAAAGTCGGGGTTACCCGAAGTCTGTGTAAATTGCTCCAAGGCCGAACACGATAAGTCTAAATCGTGTTTGTCAATTGCGGAGAGCCATACCCTGCTTCTTCAAAGCAATTTGGTGCATATCTCCTTGAGAAAGAAATCCTGTCCGTTCAGGCCCAGGATCGACTCTCATTCCGCGAGGCTAAGGACTTGGTCCTGGCGCGCCCGGCTCTGCCTGGGACGTCTTATGCCTCACTAGTTAGAAAGGCACCCTCTACTTCTGGCCCATCCAGGCCAACGAGCACGGTTGTTTCCGCGCCCATTCGGAGCCCTTCTGCGTGCTCTACTCAACCCGGGCGCTTCCCTGGTAAAGCTGGCGGCAAAAAGGGTTCATACCCAGCCACAGCGTGAGCGTTTCCTGTAAGGCGAAACCGCGACGCGCCTCTACTGAGTCGTTAGACTTACAGGAGGCAACACCCCTGAAGTTGGTCGCCAGGCCATCTTCCGGGGTTCCTAAAGCTGTCCCCCGAAAGGAGGACAGCAAGAAAGTGGCTTCGGCTCCTTCGCCCACGCCTAGGTGTGGGCTGAGTGGCTCGGAGACGGTGGTTCCTCGAAAAAAGGGGCCTCCGAAGCCGCAACGCCCGCCTAAGGTTTCGAGGCAGAGGGAGAAAAAGACTCGCATGGCGAGCCCAACCTCCCCCAATAAGTCCGTAGGTGACAGCGCCCTCAGCGCTTTGTCCGGCTGCAGCGCCTGAGGTTCTGCCTCCGGGAAGCGTACGGCAATTACGGTGATGGTCTTCTGTTCGAAGAGGGCCCCCGCGTCTTCGAGCTAGGCCTGGAGGGCATATTCCTTGAATGGAATTGCCGTGGACTCCGGGCCAACTGGGAGGAGCTGCGGAGGCTCGTCTCGTCCCTGTTAGCTATTTTTCTGCAGGAGACCATGCTATGCGTGTGCCCCCTGCCCGCCCTCCCGGGGTATAACGGTCTTGTGACCCCACCACCGCCGGATGGCCGGGCTCCGGGATGCGTGGTTTACACCCGGCATGATGTCTCCGTTCTTTCTTTCACTTTAGATACCTCCTTTTAGGCAGTGGCTGTGCAGCTGCACCTGGATAGGAGGTATACTATCATTTCTGCGTACATTCCACCGTCAGCTGAATTCGACGCGGGGGACTTCCGCCGCTTCGTGGCACGGTTGCCGAGGCCCGTTCTCCTGCTTGGAGATCTGAACAGCAGGCATCCTCTCTGGGGAGATTACTCAATAAATCATAAGGGACAAGTCCTTGCCGATCTGATCGAAGAGTTTGAGATAGGTGTCCTGAATGTCTTTACGCATCAGTGCATGAGAACCTCTTCATTTTTTTGTCTTGACCTATCTTTGTGCTCTTCGGATGCACAGCCCTGATTTTGATTAGGCTGTGGTCGATGACCTCCATGTTCGTGATCACTTTTCCATTCAAATATCATTTCCAGGGCAACTGCCGCCTGAGAGCCCACTTCGGTGGTGCTTGGCGCCGGCGCGGTGGCCTGCATTTCAGAAATGACTGAATTCTCTATCTCAGTCGAGGAGTTTAGGTCGGTAGATGAGGCCGTTGAGTTCTTCTCCGGCATCTCATCGCCGCGGGCCTAAGTACTATTCTCAGAACGTCTGGCTATTTTGCACGCCGAAGCGTTTGGCCTACATGCGCTATAAGCGCCGCCTGAACGATTTCACTGTAGGTGAATTTCGTCGGGCTAGGTTTCGGTATATTTCGAAGCACGCCCGCCGCTCTTCTTGGCGGACATACTTGTCATCGCTTAACGGGAAGACCCCTCTAGCCGATATGTGGAAGCGAGTCAAAAAGGATTCGGGGCAAGTTCTCGCAGGACCCCCTCCCGTTCTCCAGGAGAATGGGACCGCAATATCGGACCCCGCGTCCGTGGCGGAATCCTTAGCGACCGCTTTTTCCGCATTCTCTAGCCGTGATGCTGCTCCGCCAGCATTCAATGCACCGCTTGATGTCGTGGAAGGCCCCCAGCTGGACTTTACCTCCAGAGGCGGAGAACCCTTCAACGACAGGTTTACTTTTAGTGAGTTGCGCTCCGATCTTGCTTCGTGCGCGGCCACCGTGCATGGTCCGGATGATGTCTCGTACGCCATGCTTCGTCACCTGGGTGAGCGAGTCATGGCCTTTCTATTAGATTTGTTCAACAGGATCTGGGTGGAGGGTCTTCTCCCAGATTCCTGGCGAATCGCGACTGTGCTCGCCTTTCGCAAACCATGGACAGATCACTTTACTCCGGCCGGTTTCCGCCCAATATCTCTAATCTCTTGCGTGTGCAAGTTGATGGAGAAATTGGTAAATGTTAGATTAGCCTTTTTCCTGGACAGCGGAGGCCATCTGTCTTCTGCACAGTGCGGTTTCCGCAAGTTCCACTCCACGTCGGATGCTCTGCTCCGACTGGAAATTGGCGTCTGCGAAGCCTTCCTTCGTAGACAGCACTACGCCACGGTGTTTTTTGAGCTGGAGAAGGCCTAAGATACCGCATGATGATGCGGTATCATGGATACTCTCCACACAATGGGGCGAGGGGACGCCTCTCAATGTTATATCTGAATTTTTGCGAAATCGTCGATTCCACTTACATGTGGGGGAAGCCCTCTCCGGCCCAAAAGAGCAGGAAGAGGGTGTCCCGCAGGAAAGTGTCCTCAGTGTCACACTCTTTGCCCTGAGCATCAACGGCATCACCTCGGTGCTGCCGGAAGATGTTCTCGCTACGCTCTACGTGGACGACCTTTCGATCTCTTTTGGCGCCGCCCAGATACCAACTCTGGAGCGTCGACTCCAACAGGCATTGAACCGCGTCTCTCGCTATGCCGAAGCGCACAGGTTTCGGTTTTCTTTGGTCAAGACTAAGGTGGTGCACTTCTGCCGCCATCCACGGCTCCACCCCGACCCAGATCTTTTTCTTATTCGGGTGCGCCTGGAAGTTGTTGAATGGCACGGTTTCCTTCGTCTTGTATTTGACCGACGCCTCACCTGGGTGGCTCATATTCGCAGCCTTAGGGTCTCTTGTACCCGCTATGGATATTCTCTCCTCTGTGACGTTCAGCGCTTGGGGTGCTGATAGGGCTACTGCCTTACTTTTTTATCGATCCTTTGTTCGTTCGAATCTCGACTACGGATTCGAGTTTTATGCATCCGCAACCGAGCGTTTTTGCGGAAGGTAGACTCTATCCACTACACCGGCCTTCGTCTTGCGACCGGTGTCTTCCGCACTTCTCCTATTGAGAGCCTGTTGGTCGATTCTGGTGAGATGCCACTCGCTCTACGCTTCGTGCAGTGCATAACTCGCCTGCACGCGCGAGCCCGGCGACTCCCTCAGTCGTCAACAGCTCTCACTGCATCCGCAGCTGATCTCGACGGTGTCTATGCCGCTGATAGACGCCAGTCATACCCTAAGCCCTTTGGGTTTATGGCCAGGAAACTTCTGAGAGCTAGGTATAGCCTTCGTGCCTGTCGCGATTCTGGTTATGCCCAGGACGCCACCCTTGAGGGTACCACATTTGGATATTGGTCGCCACGTCTTGCTCCCAAAGCTTATACAGCGCTGGGAGTATTGCGTTCGACCTTTTTGGAGCACACCTCGTGTCACTCTTGAACCGTGCCAGTGTATACGGATGGCTCCAAGTCCCAAGAGGGGGTCGTCTTCCACGCCGTATCCCCTCTGTTTGAAGTCAGCGGGGCTCTTTTGCATCTTCTTGCCTGGGTAGTTTACGCCCAGACTTTGATGGTTACTTTGTTTTTTTAATTTATTGTCGAGTTTTTCGCACAATTTTGGGGGGAAGTTTAGAAAAAAAAAATTAGCAATTGCTAATATAGTGACTAATATCGCTTGGCTTTGTTTGCGATTTGTGTATTGAAGTGGGGTTTAAGTGATCCTTGGGTCAACGTCATTGTCAATCAGAATTCTACTACTTTTAAAGAGTATTGATCGTCCTATGTTATCAAAGTCTATGTGCTCGAGTACAAACCCGGGAGGGAGGTGCCGGCGCACTTTGTCCCAGATTTTAGTTGCTCTCAGGTGAAGCTCCACGTTTCTGGGGGTCATCCCCAGTTCACCATGTTGTTCACTCTTCCTTCTCATCTCTCTCCTTCGGGTTCCTGTTATGATGTAGACCGCCTTATTCTGGACCCTTTGCAGTTTAAGGACTTGGGTCTTGGAAACTGCGTTTATAGGGACCGGGGGATACAGGAGTTTTGAACGAATGCATGCGTTGTAGATCTTAAGTTTGTTTGAGGTGCTCAGGTTTATGAACTTGAAAAGTTCCCCCAAGTCCCTCCGTGCATTCGTTATAGTTTTTGCTACATGACTCCCATACCCACTGTGCCCTCCGTGCGGTATGGGATGCGTGCACCCCCACACGGATGTCTGCGAGTGTCCGTCGGAATAGTGGAATTACACGGAACTTTTGGGCATTGGTGGATATCTTCCATCTTCTCTCTGTGCCATGTAATTCGCAAATTGAACGTACAAGGAACCTTCTGTCAGAGGTCGGGAAAGGTCAATGGTGTATATATTTTAGAGCAGGGGACTTATGCACCCGCCTCGAGTTCGAACTCGGGGCCATTATAACCCTTGATACTCAGAAATGCCCTCCTCTCCATTACGTAATCACACAGGATCCTTTCAAGTATGGGATTGGGGCCCAGTTGTAGGATTTTATATTTCAGGCCTATCATCCATACTTTGCCAAAGGCCTTTTTGACATCGCGTAGCCCCAGATTTGCGTAGCGTCTTTCAGATTTTACTTTTGCTAACTTCTCGGTAATCACGGCTAGTGCCGTGTCCGTTCCTCATTTTATTCGGAAGCCATGTTGTTGATTGTTATTAGAATAATTATTCTCGAGGAACGTATTTACCCTGTTGGCCAATATCTTCTCCAAGACTTTCCCTGCAAATTCTAAGAGAGATATAGGCCTGAAGTTAGTTGGACTGTCCGGTGACTTACCGGCTTTGGGAATGAATATCATTTTCGCTACCTTCCAGTGGTCAGGAAAGTAACCCACATTCAGGCACGCTTTCATGGTATTCATGAGCCCCAATAAGATGTTTGGCGAGGCTCGAATAAAATTCTCCCTTGTCAGTCCTGAACGCCCTGGTGCTCGCTGACGAAAGGACTTTAAGGTTTTTAAGAGCTCCTCGGCAGTAACTCTATCGCCGAGTCCTTCCATTTCCCTCTCCTGTGATACGCAATGGTGAGGATGGGTTCTGTGTATCTGATTATTGAGGACGTTAATAATTCCGTCTTCGAAGTCTAAATCGAAGTCATCATTCTCTTCCGGGGATATCTTAAATATAGATGCCCAAAAGAGTCTGAATTCCTCTTCGATTCTTTCCACGTCAGTAAATTCAGTATTTTCACGTCTGAGTTTATTGGTCTTTAGTGGCTGTCCGCCTCTTATTCGTCTAACAGTCTGCCAGAATGTACGTGAGTCGGTTTCTATGTTTAGTCTCAATTAAATTGTTCCAAAGTACATTCTGTTGGTCCCTAATAAGAGTCTTTATTCGTCACGGATGTGTCGTGTTTGTTTGTGTGTAGTGATGTTGGGGCCAGTGAGGTTTACTTCATTTATCCGTTACCTGTATTCCCTCGCGAGGGATTTCATTCTTGGGGTCCATGAAGGGGCAGGAAGAGCTTTATACTCAACTCGGGGAATGGCTTCCTTGTCGGCTTTTAATAAATTCTCATTAATTTTATCCAACTCGTCAATTTCCTCTAGGGTGCCATTAGTTAAGGGTTCAGGGTTGTAACTTTCGAGTAGTTTTTTATACTTATCCCTTGGCTCGTGCGTAGCTCTTGCGTTCTGGGATAGGGATTTGAATGGGGGAGGTTGAAACTTTAATAAGGATAGCCTGGTGGTCGCTGGGAATAGGGGGGCCCGGCTCAATGAAGTAGTTGTATGGGAACATCTTGTTGCTAGTGAGTACTATATCTGGCTTGGTGGCTGATCTGTGTGTGATGTATGTGGGGAAGTCTGGTCCAATTCTTGTCATGATTTGTCTTTCAATAAGTGTCTCAAGATTCCTGCCCGCTGGGTTGGTCAACGTATAGTCTGAGGCAGCACTTCTTGCATTGAGGTCACCGGCAAATAGAACGGTTCTGCCGTGACCATATAGCTGCAGGAAGTTGGGAAGGGGCAAATACCCCCTCCTTGGGGGCTGGTACCCTGTTGCCAGGACCAAGGGTCCCACTGCCGTACGGACCTCCACAGCGAGGTAAAACTCGCCCAGTCCACTTATTGATTTGAAGTCAAGACCTTTTCACAGCTATGGCACAACTGTCGAAACGTTCTCCGCTGTGATTTTTGGTTAAGACTTCGTAGGGAAAAATTTTAGTCTGTTTGTGTCATTTACCCCATGTTCTGAAATAAATATAACGTCTGGGTCGCATTGTCTTAATACGTTACCGTATACTGTCTGTTTATTCGTCCAGCGGTCAGAGTTAAAGTGTAGTATTTTTAAAGTCTCCATTGTCTAGTTCACTAAGGGTTCTTAAGTGTGATCATGTTGTTTTTTGGACTTATTCTCTTACGAGTTTAGGTCCTTGTGGAGTGATATGTGGCGTGATGGTTTTCCCTGTACGTTTCATTCTGAATTCGCCGTCAGTAAGGGTGATGAAGGTTTCCGGTGCCAGCTTGATCGAGCCTTGGAGTAGAGCCTTCTCGACTTGTTTCTCGCTGAAGTCGTCCGAGGTGAATTTCCATTTGTATCTTCCGGCTATTACACCTTCCGATACATCAAGGACATCCATATCTTTAGGAAAAAAGGGACCTTTCGGCAGCGAATACCTTCAAGTTAATTTTCCTTGAATGGTAAGCGTGCCTAGATTCCCTCTTACAAGAAGAGGACGATCTCGGGTGTCTCTGAGGCTGTGAGGTTTTCCGTGAGACCCCCCCCCCCTCCTCCCCTCGGGTCTCGCAGTCTCAGTCTCCGTAGCCTCATTGTCAACCTGCGTGTGTGTTTGAGTTCGTGTTCTTTGGAGTTTGCGGTTTGTTTTGTTTATCTGTGCGTGCTTTTGCAGCCTGGATCCTGGGGTCCCTGGAGGAAGCTGGGGTTGTGGCACTGCTGGGGGTTGGGAGCTTCTGGCAGCTAGTCTCGCACTGGGGTTTGAAACTAACCTTCAGGATCTCTTCCGACCGTGGGTTTGGGGAAAACCACATTTTCTCCATACCATTATACATCAGCATTCTATTGAGTTCATCTGCAAAGCACCCCGGAGAGGAGAGATTTGCAATATTAGCTTAATATATGCAACACATAATTTTTGTCGAGATCTCATTCTCAGCGTGGAGAAATGTAGGGTTTTCCTTAGATTCCGCTACAGCAACTTTGGCGTAGGTGGTATTTGCCCTTATTTCTTCTTGTTTCTTTTGGTTAGCCTTTTCAGGATTTGCCTTTTAATCGGGCAAACCATGGAGAGCGTCTTATGTTCTCCAGCGCAATTCAGACACTTCATTGAGGCGCTCTTACAGCTCCTCCGAGAATGCGTGTCCGACGCGCAAATAGAACACAAAATCACATTTCCCCTGGGGCAGCTGGCCGTGGTGTACTACTTATACTTGTAGCATTTGAAGCACATCTGGAGGTCGATAAACTCCTCCCGTTCGATCTGCTCAGGGCAGATAAGAACATTAAGGAGGAGCATACCTCCCTCCGTGGCCTTTATCGCCATTGCTGAATCACAAAACACAATCTTGAATACATGCGTATATTCTTTAAATTTTAGCACTTCCGCTACCTTTGCCCATGTGTGTTTTTTTCTACCTCAGCATGAATTTCTTCGATGCTGTGCCCCCCAACCCAACGATCGAGGCGGCGAAGGACAATGCTGCGGTGAGTCTTTATCTGAGGTGGCGTGTGTGGCTTGAGTTTAATTTGCTTTAAACATTCTGTCGCTTTTTGAGGGGTGAGGACTTCACAGTCACTCTTCTTTTGGCAGATAGCTGAATATCCGTTGTACGTGTCAATAAGTCGTACCAGGGTCACCCCTAGTTATCCATGAGTCTTAGAGAAGATCTCATCCCCCCCGGTCTAGCTTGAGGCCATCGGAGAGGGTCCTCGGCGGTATCCGCCGGGTCTCCCTCATTTACCTCTCCATATCCTCCTGTACAAGGACTGGAGAAAATAAACTTAATCAAAAGACTCGGAGTGATTGTCTGTGTTTAGAAGTGTGAGTGTGTTTAGTTTTGTAAGATATTTTTTCACCAGTTAAAAGAGAAAAACAATTTGTTTGAAGGAAGTGTTCCCGTCCAAAATAAATACCTTGCAATTATCACTTTACCTTCTTTGTAGGCGCTTTTCAAAAGCCTGCAGGTTCTTTTGTCCACCCCAAAGGGATCTCGATGAAGAGTTTGGAGGGGGGGGGGGAAGCACGTTCACACCTCGCTACTGGCGCACGAAGCGAATGGAAAAAAATATATATCACAGTCTTTGTTGACACAATTCGTGAAATGAAATTTTACTACGTAAAACTGCGAGAAGAATTCGAACACGAGATTCACCAACGCGCGGTATAACGCTCACTTAAAACTTTGTGCGAAAACAAATTTGGCTGTATATAATCCACGGAGTAGAGAGAAGTCAGACTAACTCAGGCAACCAAAGCAGGCAACCACCATTTGATCGAGCTCGCCTGTGCCTCACACACACACACATATATTTATATATATATATATATATATATATATATATATATATATATATATATATATATATATATATATATATATATATATATATATATACACTCTTAAAATACTTTTAACAATATGCGTCACTTACTCACTCGTGCCCTCGCTTCCATCCATAAGGGTTAGTTCATTCAAAGTATTCCTCAATTCAGGTCTGTAAATTCATATTACGTGTGATTATTGATATTTACTTTTTGTACCAGAACCCTAATTTATCATAATATTTGTGATCCTTTAAATATCCTTTAATCATTCTTCAAATATAACTCCTAAATTCACATATACATTAACAATACTCTTTGATCCTTCATATATTTCTCACATCACTTCCGCGTTTTCTACCAATTTTCTATCTTGTATTTTTCCCAATCAATTATTTCTTGCTAAACTAATTATCTTTAATCGTAATATTCTCTGTTAATTCTTAAATATAATTTATCTTTGGTATCTCGTTGTATTTGATCACTCGTGTGTTAACTACCTCAGGCCGTCCCGTTAGGACTAACATCCCAATTCAATATTTATGTGTACCGAGTATTATACATATATGCTATCTAGGCCATCCATATAATTACTACCAGGTAACAGCCAATATGTCCCTTTTTATAATGATGTAATTTGCTAGCTTTTAAAGCTTGAAGGTAGAAATAAATATCATAACAAAGAAAAATATTTTAAATTTTATTTGCTAGTTTAGGTAGCCTTGGCTTGCGGTGGATATTCTCTCCCAGACTAGTATAGCCTATCTATGCAGATAATATTCAGTTCTGTTTTTGGCTCTCAAAAAATGGCACAATTAACTCTTGAATAACATAGTTTTGTCGTGGAATTAATGATTCGAAAATGTATTAGAGAAAAAATTCCTTCCAACTCGATAATATAAATAGCCGATTAAATTACCAACTCAGAACGGACCTAGCCGTGGCGTGAGGCTAGAGTGTTGGCGTTTAAATCCAATGGTACCACGTTCGAAACTCAACAGTCTAAAACCTTTTATGAAGAAATCTGAAGAAGAAAACGGAAGTCAAGGAAAACGCTTGAAGGACGAACTCAACTAGAATGAAGAAGGACCAAGAAATCATCAACTCAAGGTAAATGGAATAAAACTGAAGATACATCAAGAAAGAAAAACGAAGATTAAGAACCAACCCAGCCAACAAGAATCCTAAGTCAACATAAAGGGAAGACAAATGTTTGAAGGGGAAACTTAAAGAAAAAGGAAATTCACAATAAAAAGAAGAAAATTCGAGGAAGCTGCATCGACATAATCAAATGAAAAAGCTAGAAGAAGATAATTCGAGGAGTGCAAACCTGCATCGAGAAAATCAAGTAAAGCAAGAATAATATTGATAAATAAATAAAGATATAATAAAGATGGCTTCCCCCCCCCCCATACCATAATCAAATTAATTCCTCATTTTCAAGCAAGATATGGTATAAGATTAGACAAACTATCAAGAGAAATTACGCCAAGTTGAATAAACACCACAATTCATAATTTAAATAAAAGGAAATTCCGGTTGTAAGAAGAGTGTGAGGGCGGAAACGAATATTGACAAAGTAAGGGCATTAATTGATTCTGATGAAACGAAAGTCAGTGAGATAAATGGCTGCTGAGACGCATTTAAATAGAGAAGTTTTGCGAACTATTCTCAAAAACTCATAATTTAAAGTCATACAAAAGTTAATGTCATTAAGAAATCTCAATGCAGGATATGCAACGAAGGTTATCATTTTACCTCAGGCTTAAAGAAATGTGCAATGATACGCAATGATAAAGGGCATGCTAAATAAACAAATTTATCGGAAGTGGTCACTAACTTAGCTAAATAATCCGTTTCAAAAACCTTTGCACTCCCCCAAAATGAACAGTATGATGTGGACTACGTGGAAATAAGCTTTATGGGCCATATTTCTTTGAGGACCATGAAATAGGACAAGCTCAGTCAATTAACCCTGAGAGATTTTTTGACATGTTCAAAAGCATTTTCGCCAATAGCACATATCCTGACGAATGATTTCAGCAATATGGCGCTTGTCGTGGTTTAAGGCCGAGTAAGGATGTAGGTTTGATGCGTAAAATGAGTTAATCCGTTCCATTTTTCTCTAAGAGTACTCTAATTTAATTCTTTAACCAGGGAGGCTTCGTATTATGATACATCTATTGCCACTGCTACGTTCGAGGATCTAATTAAACAACTCCGACAAAATATAATTTTAATCACATAAAAGAACGAAATCCTAAATCTTTAAATACACTAATTGTATAGTAAGAGGGTCTAATAAAAATTAACACTACAAATAAGTAATACAAAATGGTTGACGCAAAAATCACTTCTAATACACGAGATTTAAGCTCAATTAATGCGAGTTATTAAGTCATTTGAAATTGAAATAGTTTGGTTGCGACTACCAAATTTAAATGGTTTTGTTACGAATACACGTTCGCACTGAATGGGAAATAACAAAATAAATATATTTTTTGGGGGAGGGGAAGGGGTATTCGTTTTACCTTTAACTCGGAGTGTGTCGACAGTTGGGTGACCCTGAAAATGAGACGCCTCGATGAGTTTGTCTGGGCGATTTTGACAGCGGACGTCCTCGCTGAGGCGAGGATAATTGGGAAAACTGCTGATGCTTCTCACGGGGTGGTTGAGGCGAGTGACAATGCTTCTCTCGACCTGAAGATGTAAGTGATGGGATCTTGGATGAATGGAAGTTATCCCGATATCTGTGTTACCAATTCTGGCTTTTCGACGATGAGGCTTAACCAAGATGTGAATCTCTTCTCGAATGGGAATTCAATTTGTTCTTCCTCAATGATGTGAGGTATCTCGATGCTTTTTCAGAAAACTGAAATACGTGATTTTCTCTAGACGAGAATGGTAGGAGAGTTGGTCTCAATCCCACTGGTCTTCTCTTCTAAGCGACCAAAGGAACAGCCTCGAGAGGGTAAGTCGTGCTTGGTTCCAACTATCTTTATTCCCTATTTGACTTAGGGACTCGTCTTCTTCTCTCGATGGCTACGCGAATTAAGTTTCTAAAATTTTCCAGATTGAAATATATACGTCAATTATCCACTAGGGCAAGGAAAGACTAGGGAGTTTAGGAAGGGGCGAACCCTCAATAGCCAACAATTATGCCCCTCTCCTAGGGCATAAATTTTCAAAGTTGTGACACTTCGCCCTTTCATGTTTTCGCACGAGGAATGTGAGATTTCGTCTATTTGGCGAAAAAATAGACAAACAATCGGAGGGGACAGTGAGCCTGTCAATATATTTTCTGCCGACGAAGCCTTATGCAGCAAGATTTTCATTATATTAACGGACGAAGGGAGCAAGTCTTTGTTATTTGACTCGGGATGAAAGTTTATACTACCAGTCTCATAAATTACGAAATCTGCTGACCGAAATCCGTCTTTGCGTGCGACTTCGAAGGGTCTTGTAGCAGCGGGGAAGAGTGTGGGGGGGGGAGGGTCTCGGCCCATGCGGAGCGTAACGGTTGACGCTGTATAAAAAAATAGCGTCTGCTTGTCCTCGTTATATTCATTCTTCCACAACGATACAACCCATACTGCATGTGCCACCATGAAAAGGTCAAAGGCTCGATTTCCTCAACGACTGATGTCGCATAGGGTAAATTTTCCATGGACGAGCAGGTCACCTGACTTGTCAGCTTTAGACTTTCTATGGAGTTTTGTAAAAGAAAGTCTGCTTCTAGCTGCACCTACTAATTATCACAGAACTGAAGAATGGCTTGAGAAATCATTACATTCCTAAATGTCAATATTTTGCAGAATGCCATTAGAAATTTTGCTAATTGTATTGATAAGTGCATAGAATCCGGTGGTGGTCATTTTTAATGTTAAAAATCTATCTAATAAAATTTCAAATATTCTTTGTAATGATACTTATTTTTACATTCAAGCTTTAATGGCTAACAAATTTCAGCATTATAAAAAGGTGGACATTTTTGGCTGTCGCCCGGTAGTAGTTACACATAAAATTTGTGAACACTCGCGTATTCATTTTTATATCCCTTTCTATCAACTTCATCCTGCTTCCATTATTTGAAATTCCAATCATTTTAAATTAATATCCCAACAATACAACTAGTGAACAATTTTCTTTTTATAATCATTTTTTCCCCATTTTTTACGTTTCCTTTGCGCGACTCAATTTTACAAGCATTTCTTTCACGTACATCAATTCTACAATTCATACATCTACCATATACGATATTTCTCACAAACAAACATCACAAATACGAACATAGGATTGCAATGGTAAATCAATCAACATCAGCTAAAGCAACAATAGTGATTCGCGAAGCAATTGCTCCAATAATGCAGTCGTCTGCCACAACCAACGAAGGAATTCCTAGAACCACACATGCCTTCTTCGCACTCCCAAACTATGACTCATCAGATCCCCTCGCTTGGTTGGACGTATGCGACCTCATTCTTCGCCCTCAACCGATAACGTAGGAGTTGGAAATAGCCTTAATCATACAAAAAGTTCCCATGAGTATTTTTATCAAAATTATGGACATTTTGTTCAGCGGTGTCTTTCCGAGAAGCATTTGAGAAGTTCCACGTTGGGGATCTCAGGGAGTTAATAATTACTCAAGAAATGGGAAATAAGTGCCCTACCAGTTTTTCTAATCATTTAAAGGACCTTACTATCGCAAAGGGAACTCAATTTAGCCGCTTGACCTTCTCATCACCGAAATTTTCATGCGGGGTGTCTCAGAGTATATTAGGCCTCTAAACCTAATATCATCACAAACCAATGTTGACCAGCTGGCAAAAGCAGCCGACCAGCTACGAATATATAAAAATCCAGAAGTAGATTGGGATAGTGTACAAAATCACGGCCCTCAGGCTAATTCTACCATTTCGCAGGTTCGGGTAACGTCAAGTTCCGCATGCGAACGACTGGGCGTGGCGAAATTCCATCCACGCCCCTAACTGCGGATTTATCAGCTACGTTATCGAAGATAGATATTGACTGCAACAAGGGGTACAGGGCGTGCGACGGCACGGTATAGTGATCGGGAAGATAGGGCCCGTCAAGGTTATCGTAAAAGAAACCAACGAGAGAACCTCAGCACAAAAGGTGAGACGCAGCACTTTTCACAAGTTTATTCCACCTATTTCTCAGCATAACTTTTCACAACAGAAAGGTTTCTGCTGCTATCGTCAAAGGTATGGTAACAACACTACGCTGTTTATATCCTTGTAACCACCATTATGCTTTTTCTCATACTTCGCCTAGTAGTCTCCCAAAGTATAATGTAACCTTTACTCAACCAACTCAATGGTGCTGGTACCATAACAAATATGGTGCACAAGCTGTAAAATGCTTACAACCGTGTGCATATTTACAACCAGTACCTCCTTTTTCACCTAATCTCAATACTCCTTCTCCTCAGAGCACTCATCTCAACCAAACTCTTCAAATTTTCAATCTTCAAATTCCCCCCAAAGTATCTTTCTTTTAACTAGACAGTCATGGTACAAAAAGGTATGCATCCTCTGCCCTCACATTGCTTAGTCAGGTAGGTCCTCTCTTTCGCATATGCTACCCACTTTCTGGTTTCTCATTCCTGGTAGATACTGGTGCGGAATGCACTGTTATTCCAACTTCTAATGGCGACAAGGCTTGTACTCCCTCAGATTTAGCTCCGAAGTCAGCTAATTTGCCTAATATTAAAACCTATTGAAGGTGTAACATTCTAGTCTCACTCGGTCTCCGTCGAGTTTTTTATGGATCTTCGCCATGGCCTAGGTAGATTGTACAATAGTGGTCCTCGATTTTCTTTCGGCTCACGCACTCTTGGTCGATTCTCGTCACCGCAAGCTTGTCGATCGCAATTATTTACTCACTATTTCAGATTCATACTCACCTTCTTAGAGTTCCCTCCTTTCTATTCGTCTCCCTCCCACCGAGCCCCCATTTCAGCGTCTTCTGCAGGAGTTTATCGACCTTACCCTGCCACCTTCGAAGGATAGTCCCATCAAACATAATGCAGTGCATCGGATAGAGACGTCAGGAGGACCTGTATTCTCCCGTCATCGTCGTCTAGTCCCAGATAGACTTTCTGCAATGCGCGATGAATTCCAAATCATGATGTATGCTGGCATCTGTAGGCCTTCCTCTTCACCTTGGGCCTCCCCACTCCATATTATTCCCAAATCCACGCCGGAGGAATTAAGAAGCTTAAACGCGCTAACAATCCCTGACCGCTAGTCATTGCCGTACATAGCCAATTTTACCTCACCTCTCTCCGTCTGTACAATCTTTTCTCGCATGGATCCGGTTCGGGCTTTCAACCAGATCCCTATTTACCCAGACGCCATTTCAAAGACTAACATCACCACTCCGTTTGAATCTTTCGAAATGATCAAAGTGCCCTATTGTTTGGGAAATTCTGAGCTAACCTTCCACGTTTCATGGATTAAGTTTTGAGAGGTTTCCCCTTTGTTTTTTTGCTACATTGATGACCATCTAATAGCATCTTTTTCACTCGATGAACACTTTTCTCACCTTCGTCAGGTTTTTTCTTGCCTTAAAGAGTATGATATCGTACTCAATACTTCCAAGTGTCTTTTTGATGTCTCTCAACTCTCCCACTTGGGACACCATATTTCGAATGTCGGGATTAGCCCACTCGAATACAAAGTTACCGTGATGAGCAATTTTGCTCAACTCACATCAAGCAAGCAACTCAGACGTTTATGTGGCATAGTCAAATTCTACCACAGATTCATTCCAAATTGTGCCCAGGTCATGCAACCTATCAACTCAATGTTGTTTAAGACCAAAAGGAACTCTCTTCTCGAGTGGTCTACTGAAGCGTGCAATTCATTTTCTTGCACCAAAGAGGCTATTGCCCCCATTGTGGAATTAGATCATCCTTCTCCAGCAGACCCCATCAGTATCGCCTCAGACGCATCCTCAATCCACGTAGGTGCAACCTTGCAGCAGAAGATTAGTGACCTATGGCAACCTCCTTTCTTCTCTAGTTCTCTTTCTGACTCTCAAAAAAGGTATAGTACGTTCTCACGTGAGCTACTTGGAATATACCTCGCAATCCGTCACTTCCATCCTTATTTGGAAGGGCATGATTTCACTATTTTTACTGACCATATACCTTTGGTCGGTGCTTGCTCTTCTCGTAGCAAATCTTCAGCGCAGATTGCAGTCAATAGTCGTCATCTCGAATTTATCCTGCAGATGACGAGCGATATTCGCTATGTTCCTGGATCTTCAAACGTCGCACCGGACGTGATTTCGGGCACGCAACTCTCTCGTACTGCGCCCGTTGATCTTGCGACAATAGCGCTAGCCCAGGAACAGGATGAAGACATGCAAACCCTGCGTCACTCTTCTCAACTCGTAGTTCGCGAGATCGACTGATCAGACACTCCCAAGCCTATCCTGGTCGACTATTCATTGCCTGATTGTCCTCGTACTTTCATTCCTCTCGCCTACCATCGACATATTTGCGAACAAATTCATGGTCGTTCACTTTCTGGTATCAATGCAACACGCAAGCTCGTTGTTCAACACTTCGTATGGCCAGATATGAATCCGACGTGGTCAAATGGGCTGGCATGTCAGCGTACCAAAGTTTATCGCTACACGAAAGCTCCTATTGTTCCTTTTCCTCTTCCGTCGCCACGTTTTTACGCCGTTCACGTTGATCTAGTAGGCTCTCTGCCTTGCTCCCATAGTTGCAATTATCTTCTCAACATGATAGATCGTTTCACCCGTTGGCCAGAGGCACTTCTTATTTCAGACATCAGAGCTTTCACTGTCACTCGAGCCTTCGTTTCAGGGTGAGTTGCTAGTTTTGGTGTCCCCCTCAACTAGCATGACTGATCGTGGTAGCCAATTTGAATCACATCAATAGGAGGCACTCATGTCAGTGTTTGGCTCCTTTCGCCTGCGTACCACCTCATACTATCCCCAGAGCAATACTAACATCCATACTAGCAATCATCAATTAAGAACTGAGAAAAGCGCAAGGGCACCCATCCGTAACAACTTGAAGGTTTTCTATGTCATCGCTCATAGCATTCGTAACAAATTTCCAGATTTAGAGGAAATTGCGTTAATAGATAATTACGACATAATTAGGATAACAGAATCATGGTTAAATATCGAAAATAGAGATTTCCTAGCAGAGTATAAACTAGCCGGATACAAAATGTTTGAGAAAACTCTAATTAATAAAAAGGGAGGTGGTGTCCTATTCCATATAATTAAAATCACAACCCAATCCAATTATCAAGGCCACAAATCGTAAACATAGACACATCGTACATACTTCGTAAAAACAAGTACGAGATGAAAATAGTGCTAGCTCTAATATACAGACCTCCAGCTCAGTGCAAAGCGATTGCGATATCTATGAACAAATCAGCGAAATAAGTAATCCGCATGAGACAGCAATTTTGGGCGATTTTAATTTACCCGTATTCAAGTAGCGAGAACCGCCCTTCGCTCATTAATATTATGGACAAACTGTATACTAACTTGCAATAAAGTTCACTAACTCAGTTTGTACTACGCCCTAATGACAGAAATAACATACTCGAGCTAATCTTTGCAACAAAAGAAGATTTGATAGATAATATTAATGTCGGAGAGGAATTTAGTAATAGCGACCATCGTGCAATCACATTCAGTATAAATTTCACTAAAAGCTATGAAAATAAGTAGCAACGAAACAGTTCCAGACTTTATAAAAGCGAATTTTATTCAGCTCAGAACAAAATTTAAGCAAAAAGACTCGAACAGTTGCATGCCGTAAACGATATAAACGCTAATGGACATTTATTACTAGTTCGTACTTCAAGGAGGTAAAAAAATCGACGTTCGCCACTCAAAAATAAACCTAAGTAATGGAGTAGTGAGATAGCTAACTGTTTACGAGATAAGAGGACGATTAGGTAGAACGCACCGAGTATGCAGACTTACGACGAAAATCCAAAAGGTTAATCAAACAGAGTAAAAAATCCTTGGAATCACACGTGAGGAATCAAAGTTAAACCAACCCAAAAGAGTTCTATAGTTACATAAGACAAAAAAGGGAAATAACTTCATCTATCGGACCGCTAATTAACAAGAATGGAGACTTTACCACGAACGAAGAACAGATGAGCTTGTAGCAGCTCCACAGCTATATATATATATATATATATATATATATATATATATATATATATATATATATATATAATTTTTCCTAATTTATTTATATTTGTAAAAAAATGTCGGATTCAAAAATAATTGGCAACATTTACACGCACGTACTAACGCTTCCAAATATTCCGCATGGGAGACAAAAATTTTCACTCATTGTCTAGCCATCACCAAGTCAAGGTCAGTTTAATTCTTTCTCCATTTAATCCTTAGTTTTTACAAACAACACCACTGTCTAATTCCTTATATTTCCTTTCCAGACTCTCATACATTTTTCCTTTTAACCATCGTGATTTTAATTAGTTACAATTACATTTACCCACAATTAGTGATTGTATTAGCTACCATTACAATTACATCCAAATTATACTTTCATCAAATCATTTATTTCGTGATTCCTTGCTATAATTAGCGACAGATGGCATTTACCTCAGTACCACTCACACAAGTTGCCTAGCAAAATATTATTATAATTACCATTTAGCTAATTGTTCGCCATTATTGCCCATTGTTATTATTCCCATCTTCGTAATTTCGACTAATTACCTCCGTACTTTCATTCACGACGAACTATATATATATATATATATATATATATATATATATATATATATATATATATATATATATATATATATATATATATATATATATATATATATATATATTGTAACTTATTCAAATTTGTGTTAATTCAACCTAATCTAAATATTTACATAAATAATTCCTTGTAATCTATAATAATAATAATAATATATTTTGTTATAAATCCTTGCTGTATTTATTCATTTCCAAACTATTTCCCATAAAAGTCGTCAAGACTAAAGTCGCCATTCGCCGAGAACTCGAATTTTCTTTAGAATAATTTTATTCAATAATTCTCTCAATAACATTTATAGAGTATCAATTATTGTGTATTGTGCTATCTATGCTACAGTTTTATGCATAAACACTTCTATACTCTATAAGCTGTATCTTAAACACATTTCTTATCCCAGCACCAGCAACTGTCCAAATAGGTAACAACGAGGCGTTGAGTGGCATCAGTGTTACAGAAAGAGACGTATTGAGAGGCATTAAAAAACCTAAGATAAATAAGTCACCCAGCCAGGATATGATCTCCTATCGAATATTAAAGAGAGCCAAAAGTGAACTAGCCAAACCGCTGTCGTTATTGTTTAATTATTCGTTACAGACCGGAACGATACCCGATCAGTGGAAGTTCTCTACCATAACACCAATATTTTTAAAAGGCAGTAAATCTCTACCTAGTAATTATCGGTTAATTAGTTTAACCTCGGTCTTTTACAAAATGTTAGAAACATTTATACGCGACGAACTCGTTAACCACTTGGAAAAAAAAACTACTTAGACACACCCAAAACGGCTTTCTTAATAAACGCTCTTGCCTAACGAATCTATTAAACTTCTTCAATGACATTTTTAATGAATACGACGAGAGTAAAACAGTTGACATAGTTTACCTCGCTTTTAAAAGGTCTTTGATAAAGTTCCCCACAAAATTTACAAGCTAAATTAAAGGCGCACGAAGTTAAAGGCACCATAGCGAGGTAGATCGAATACTGGCTGAACAATCCTAGGCAACGCGTAGGTATCAATAGAAAATCATGTAACTGGACAGACGTCATAAAGGGGTCCCTCAGGGATCTGTTCTGAGACCAGTTCTATTTTTAGTATACATTAATAACTTAGACGAAGGTCTTTCTGGGCGCAAACGTGACAAATGCCTTGTAGCGCGGATAAATGTAAAGTACTCCATATCAGATGCCGTAATGGCAGGGCAAATTACTCACTAAATGGTACTCAACTCTTAAGCGTAGACAGAGATGGACCTAGGAGTAACAATATCGAGCGACCTAAAACCCAGTCAGCAATGTCCAGAAGTCCTTAAGAAAGCAAATAAATTAATTGAATTCATTGGTAGATCGTTCGAGTATAAGTCCAAAAATACAATCCTTACTCTCTATAATTCCTTGGTTCCTCTCACTATGGAATACTGCGTTCAAGCCTGGTGCCCCTACTACCAGATAGATATAGCGAAATTAGAACGAGTATAACGAAGGCTTACTAAAATGATACCAAGTTTAAACAACAAAACATACGAAAAGCGACTTTGAGAACTAAATCTATTTCCGTTATAGCAATGTCTTCTGGGCATTCCTATAATAAAATCCTCCTTAGAAACTTAACTTTTGTCAATTAAATCATTCATATAATTTATGTACAACTTAATAATTCATTCATTTATTTTACTTAATTTTTGTCAATTCAATCATTAAATTATTTATGCATAATGTCCAAGTATGGCCCAGTGTACGGGAATATACGCACACGGACTTTAAGGGGGACTAAGCAAGGCAACAAATGTTATTGTGCTAAGAGTGTGATTTGAATAGTTAGCTGCAGCTGGGTAACCAAGGAATATTCCAAACATAACGACAGAAATAGATTTTAATACACACTAAATAAAAGGCACAAAATAAATATGGATATATATATAGGTACATGAATAAGACGGAATTAGGTTCCGAATACTAATTGGATGATCAGGGTTATTAAGTGGTTATAATGGGAGATTTAGGGTAGTGAGCGATTTAGTTCCTTTGAACTTCGAAAGTAAAGCGGGTGAACTTGGGGGGAGATCTTGGTGACCTTGATAACTCACGGGGGTAGCCGAGAACCCGAATGAGGTGGTGCTATTTTCTCCAAACTCGGATCGAGCGAGATGTGAGCCCCTTGTCCTCAAGAGATCACCGGACGAACCCCGAAGGGGGAAGGTGACTTCTCCAAACTCGGATCGAGCGAGCTATCGGGCCTCTTCTCCTCAAGAGCGCACCAGTTGAACTTCGAAGGGGGGATAATGACTTCTCCAAACTCGGATTGAGCGAGCTATTGGGCCTCTTGTCCTCAAGAGGTGGCCAAAAGAACTTCGGAGGACGGCTTCTCCAATCCTTGATCCGGAGGCGGTTGAGAATAGCTGACCCGAAGATACGAGTGTGATGTCCAGCTCTTCCGTGGCTTGCGACCGTCACTAAACACTTCTCGGGAGAGAGCGTCGTTAAAACGGGCTCATTTCGGGGAAGCGTCGTCTAACCAAATCTATGGTTAATCCTTGGGAGGGTTCATATATACCCGGATTTCTCCAAAACAGGGAGAGAGAGAGGGGCCTTCTCGAACCCTCGTTATTGGCCGTGATAACCGAGCGCCTCCTTGCTGGAAAGTGTACGAGGCAGGGATCAGCGGGTCAGACGGATGATCAGCGGCTGGAGCCATAAAAGCTGTTCGAAGCAATCCTACAAAATAGAAGAGTAATATCCCAACCCGGAGGGGGAGGGGGGTATTAAGACGGCGGGGAGGTAGCCTTCAATTTCAGCGTCATGAGTCGGTGGGAATATCTCAGTGACCTGGTGGTAAATCCCAAAAGGGTGAACTCGGAGGTGGGGGGGGGGGGGCAAGACTTGTTTCCTCTCCCGAAGTAATATCTTAGGAGGTGGGGAAATACTACTATTTTAGTGGATCCCTGTACACATAACTTTTTGCAATTCAATCCATTTATTTTTTGTAACCTTTAATAATTCAATCATTCCGTGACGAGAAACTGATTTCATTTAACGCACTGATACAAACAACATCTCTTAAAATTTCACGCACATACAAACACACGCATTTCACCATTTGTGAAATAACGCGAAAATACTCATTTGTGTTCGCGTCGCCGCCATACTAAGCCCCAATTCACTAATTATAGTCGCTACAGTAAAACAATTACATTTGCTACATCATAAGTCATTTTCTAAATTCAGCATCCATTTACAAAATTTTAACGTCACACTTCAGCCCGTCTCGCGAAGTTATTTTCAACTCAAGTTCAACCTTGCCTAATGTAACATAATTCAACTTATTATAACCTGTTTTGTTAATATCTAATATATATATATATATATATATATATATATATATATATATATATATATATATATATATATATATATATATATATATATATATATATATATTATTTTATTAAAAACTCGTTGCATTTATTTTCCATCCCAAGTGAGAAGCGTTTCCTTTGCCTTACATTATTCATTATTCGAAAGTCCCTTCAATCAATCAAAGTTTATGCGTGAAGAATATTATATCATATGCTGTCTAGGTCAACGATTTTGTATTCAACATTTGTATAACCGTTAACGTAGCGTAGATTAAGAAGGAACCTTATTCAGGTTTTTAAAAGTATCAAAGGCATAGATAATATTGATTGGAATAAATATTTCACTACCCCCATTCAAATTACACCAGAGCAAACGGTTGCAAAATTATAGGTAAACATTTTGACTTGCACGAATCTAAGAATTTATTTTCTAACCGAATCATCTACTTATAGAATGGGCTTCCCTGTAAAGTAATAGACTGCATCACCTTAGATACTTTAAAACGTCGTATAGATAAATATTATGAATCGAATGCCCGACTAACAGCGTTTTCTAGCGAATAACCAACTCCCTAGCCCCCAGGTGAGCGGTTCATCAAATTTCTCCTACATTCGGTCCCCCCTAAATAAATTTGCTTCAGAATTTTTCCAGAGTTTCCTGTACGATATATGCAAGGTGTACTATCTATCATCCCTATAATATTTATTCCAGGTCGCCAGGTATGAACCACAAGGTCTGTTGTGAACTGTTTATCCATGTAACCCTATGAACGTCTACACAAGACCGTCAAAGCAAGCTTAAGCTCTACAGATCTCAACATTACTTGGGTTGACAAGCTACCTTTGATTCTCCTGAGTATATATATATATATATATATATATATATATATATATATATATATATATATATATATATATATATATATATATATATATATATATATATAATTTCAAGAAGGGTTGGTAACCTTGACTTAAATCGGGAGATTGGTACACCCGCTCTCCCAAGCGTCTTAAAAATAAGCCACGAGGCTTCATTCGTTTAGCTGTGTTTCATCGGTGAACATGTCCGTAAAGATTTGAATTGTAATTGTAGCTTAGGCTAAATATTTGCCAGATAGAATCCTGAATTAATACTTGGTTCTTTTGTCTCATTTACAGACCCATTCAACTCCGTTATAATCTATTTACCAATTACTATTTACCAATACTTTAATCCATTACTATTTACCAATACTATTTATTCAATTACTATACACGAATTATCTATTTACCAATTACTTATAATCCAATTACTATCTACCACTTACTATTTACCAATTACTTATAATCCAATTACCAATCATCATTTGTTATATATAATCCAATTACTATTTACCAATTATCAATCATCATTTGTTATACTCTAATTACCAATAATCTAATTACCAATTATCTAATTATCATTTATAATTTATCATTTATTAATTATACTAAACCTTATTTATCAATTGTAAATGCATTCCCGTTAACTTATTCAATTTTAATTCACGTGTCCATTCGACCCTCGGCTATTCGCGGTTCGTCATCCGCGCCTTCAACTATCCGCGGAAAATTTGGATGGGGGGGGGCTAAAATTAAAAATTTGCACCATTTCCAGACATCCGTGGAAACTTACGTACATAGTCGTAAAACGTAAGTGTTGGTTGGCTGAGATGGGACGATTCCAGCCAATCAGCGTTCAGATCTCACTCGATCGACTACAGTATGTACAGTATATGTACATACTGATTTCCCGCCCTCCATTCAGTACACTTGTGTCCCACGTGTGTGAGCGGTGATTTGTGTATTTGTCATAATTTTGCGTGTTTTATTTCTCGTTTTTCAATCGTTTTACCCCCTGAATAATTCTTGCTTTTTACACCTTAATATTCAAAATGCCTAAGCGCCCTGCATCGTCTAGTGTTGCTAAAGACATGCCTAATCATGCCAAGAAAATGATGAGTTTGGAGGAGAAGGTGAAAGTGTTAGATAGGTTGAAAGAAGGCAAGAAAAGGCCGAAGTTGCTCGAGAGTTTAGCGTGAACAAAGCACAATTCGATCAATTTTAAACTGTGAAAAGGCTTTTAATGGACAATGCTGGTGGTCATCATTTTGATTTTCATTGTGAAGGTCTCCAAATAGAATTTTTACCACCTAATACAATCATCAACCATCATTCTTCAATCAAAACAAAACTATCTCCAGGTGAGTAAACATTATACAATAAAATAATTTAATGTATTCTGATACTTTATTTCGTACCTTATGTGTATGAGCATGACAAAACATAACTTCTTGAATTAATATGGGGAGCGTATTACGATGTTTGGGAAGGGTTGTGGGTGTTTTGGGGATAGCATCAACTATCCGCGCTTTTTCAATACTCGCGGGGATT